>PVHT021183634.1:2008555-2030957 GCA_004024745.2 Catagonus wagneri
GTACTGGTAGGGCTCCCAGGGGCCGCCGGCCCGGCTGCGCTTGTAGATGGCGAAGCTCTCAGGGCGACTGGTGTGGAACTTCAGCCGCACGTAGGAGATCTCGTAAGCTTTTCCTGCAGCGGGGAGACGTGGACCCATTTCACAGAAGGGAAGGGAGGGCCCCGAGCCTGGTCCAGGGAGAGCAGAGAGGCTGTGCTGCGCGAACGCTCTTGGATGGATTGGTAGAGGCTGTTTGGGCGTGCCACGATCAATTAGTGATGTCTGTCAAGGACAAGGAGGGACGTGCTTCCCAGGGACTTGCCATCCCTCAACCAGGACACTTTGCCTCCCTGCACAGGAATCTGCAGTGCTAGGCTCCGGACAGGTAGCCCTCTGTTTTTGCACAAACATCTCCAGCAAAGGGATGTCACCGGATCCTAAAGATGCCTCCTCTACCATTAGAAAGTTATTTCTTTTACTACACCCCAACAAAGCCAATGCTTCCAACGGTGACTTTTGGTCTCATTCCCTCCCAGTGATTTCAGACCCCTGGAGTCTGGAGACACGCCTGATTCAAGGCCCCCAAATCCTAACGCAGTCTCTCCTGGATCCCCTCTTCCTCCTGCTTCCACCTAACTTCTCTTTGATCCAAATTTCTCAAGAGACCTCTGTATCTGCTGGGCCCTTGGCCTCATCTCCCAGTGTAAGCTTCAGTGCACTGCCACTCAGCTTCTCTGGGCCCCTTGAGAGAAAATGGTCCTGCAAAGCTTCCTCACCAACAGTCCCTGGTGTTCACAGCCAGGGGACCCTGCCTTGCCTTTCTCCCTGAGCCACGGGTCATTCCAGTTCCCTTGGAAGCCCCCTCCCCCAAGCCTCTGTGAGGCCCACCCTCCTGGCCCTGCCTCCTGGGCTTCCCCTTCCGGGGGGACCCCTCTTCAGCTTCCTCTGCTCATCGCCCCTTCCCCCCAGGGGCCTCTCCTTTCATCTACTCTAGTCCTGTTCCCTTCCGGCATGCTGCCGACATTAAGACAGAGGATCTTCAAGCTTCAGGCACCGCCTTGCGGTCCTCTCTGCCCAGCTGCCACCACCCTCCCCCAGACCCACCACAACTACTCAGAGCTGTACTGGGAGGCCGGGATGAGAAGGGGGGCGTGGGTGGGGAGCAGGGCAGGTAGGTTCCTATATCCTCATCTGCCCTCCCAGGTGTCAGTGAGCAATGCTTAAGAAGAACAGAACAATGGATGAATGGATGGATGGATGGATAAATGAAGGAAGGACCAGTGGAGGGAACCCTCCCATAAGTTCTGCCATAAGCAGTCCACTCACATTCCCTGGAGCAGCACTGACCCTGTCTACAGCCACTTTGCCTCTGCTTTCTCCCCTCTGGCCACTCTGCCCTGGTCCCAAATGCCCCAGGAGGCCTGGCCCACGCTGCCACCTGTCACTGTCCAGTCTTCCTTACGCACTGAGGAGAAATCACTTCAATCCTCTGTTTAAACACCATGGCCCTTTATAAGAGCCACAGCTACGGAACTCTTAGAAGCAAATAGAGGAGGAAATCTTTGTGACCTGGGTTAGGCATAGCCTTCTTAGATGTGACACTGAAAGCACAAGTGACAAAAGAAAAAAGCAGATGAACTGAACTTCGTGAAAATCAAAAGTGTTTGTGCTTTTTTTTTTTTTTTTTTGCTTTTTAGGGCTGTATTTGTGACATATGGAATTCCCAAGCTAGGGGCCGAATCAGAGCTACAGCTGCCAGCCTTCACCACAGTCACAGCAATGCCAGATCCGAGCTGCATCTGCGGCCTACACCACAGCTCACGGCAATGCCAGATCCTTAACGCACTGAGCAAGGCCAGGGCTCAAACCCCCAACCTTGTGGTTCCTAGTCGAATTCGTTTCTGCTGCACCACAATGGGAACTCCCCAAAAGCGTTTGTACTTCTAAAGACACTACTGAGAAAATTAAAAGCCAACCTGCAGAATAGGAGATAATATTTGCAAAGCATATATCTGTTAAGGGATTTATCTAGAGTATATAAAGAATTCTTACAACTCAAAAATAAAAAGACAGGAGTTCCCTGGTGGCTCACTGGGTTAAGGACCTGGCATTGTCCCTGGTATGGCTCTAGTTGCTGCTGTGGTGCAGGTTTGATCCCTGGTCCAGAAACTTCCACATGCCTCAGGTGTGGCCAAAAAAAAAATTGTTTTTAACTAAAAAAAAAAAAAAAAAAAGACAACCCAATTTAAAAAATGGAAAAAGGATCTAAATGGACATTTTTCCAAAAATACAGAAATGCCAATGAGCACATGAGAAGCTGCCCAGCATCACAAAAAAAAAAAAAAAAGAAGCTGCCAACATCATTGGCCATCAGGGAAGTGCAACTCAAAAGCACAATGAGAGGGAGTTCCCGCTGTGGTGCAGCGGGTTAAGGATTTGGCATTGCCACAGCTGTGGCACAGGTCGCAGCTGTGGCACAGGTCACAGCTGTGGCTCAGTTTCTTTTCTTTTTTTTTTGCCTTTTTGTCATTTTATGGCCGCACCCGCGGCATGTGGAGGTTCCCAGGCTAGGGGTCTAATCGGAGCTGTGGCCACTGGCCTGCGCCGCACCCACAGCAATGCAGGATCCGAGCCGCGTCTGCAACCTACACTACAGCTCACGGCAACGCCGGATCGTTAACCCACTGAGCAAGGGCAGGGATCGAACCCGCAACCTCATCATTCCTAGTCGGATTCGTTAACCACTGCGCCACGACGGGAACTCCATGTGGCTCAGTTTCAATCCCTGGCCCAGGAACTTCCATATTTCACAGGTGCGGCCAGAAAAAAAAAAAACAAACAATGAGCTACCATGTCACTCCCTTCAGATGGATATAATAGGAGTTCCCATCATGGTGCAGTGGAAACAAATCCAACTAGGAACCATGAGGTTGCGGGTTCGATCCCTGGCCTCACTCAGTGGATTAAGGATCTGGCATTGCCGTGCTGCAGACGTGGCTCGGATCTGGCATTGCCGTGGCTGTGACATAGATCAGCAGCTGTAGCTCTGCTTTGACCCCTAGCCTGGGACCCTCCACATGCCGCGGGTGTGGCCCTAAAAAGAAAAGAAAAATGGATATAATGAAAAAGAGACAAATGTAAGCGTTGGTGAGGACGTGGAGAAACTGGAAGCCTTGTACACAGCTGGTGAAAATGTAAAACAGTGTGGCTGCCTTGGAAAACCCTGGTGGTTTCTGAAAAGGTTAACACAGAGTTACCCTATGACTCAGCAATCTCACTCCTAGGCAGGCACCCAAGCGACATGAAAACCAGCGTCCTCTTAAAAACTTGTACATGGATGTCCAGAGCAGCATTACTCACAAAATCCAAAGAACAGAAACAACTCAAATGTTTGTCAACCGATAAACGAATAAATACGATGGGGTATATCAGAAAAAGAATATTATTTGGTTAGAAAAAGGATGTGGACGAACCTTGAAAACACTATGGGAGTTCCCGTTGTGGCTCAGTGCTTAGAGAACCCGACTAGCATCCATGAGGACGCAGGTTTGATCCCGGGCCTTGCTCAGTGGATTAAGCATCCGGCGTTGCCGTGAGCTGTGGTGTAGATCGCAGATGTGGCTTGGATCCAGAGTTGCTGTGGCTGGCTCTGATGGAGCCCGGCAGCTACAGTACCATTGGACCCCGAGCCTGGGAAGCTCCGTATGCTGCAGGTGCAACCCTAAAAGACAAAAAAAAAAGAAAAAAGAAAAAAGAAAGAAAACATGATGAATAAAAGAAATTAATCCCAAAGACTAAGTGTATGATTCCATCTATTGTCAAGGTCCTATGTAGGCAAATCCATAAAGACAGAAAATAGATTAATGGTTGTCAGGATCTGGGGGGTGGGGTGGACCCTAGGGTGGGGGCAACTGCTAGTGGGTATAGGGTTTTTTTGGGGGGTGATGAAAATCTCTAAAAACCAATTGTGGTGACAGGTATTAAAACTCTATGAATAACAATAAAACCACTGAATCAAACACTTGAATTGGGTGAACTGAATGGTAAATTATATCTCCATAATGCTATTAGGTATATTTTTAAACATTGGTCCTCACATACATTAGGATAGTTTTTTTTGTTTGTTTGTTTGTTTTTTGGCTTTTTAGGGCCACACTCGTGGCATATGGAGGTTCCCAGGCTGGGGGTCAAATAGGAGCTCCAGCTGCCGGCCTACACCACAGCCACGGTAACACAGGATCTGAGCCTTGTCTGCAACTACACTGCAGCTCATGACAACGCCAGATCCTTAACCCACTGAACGAGGCCAGGGATCGAACCTGCGTCCTCATGGTTACTAGTTGGATTCATTTCTGTTGCGCCACAACGGGAATTCCTAGGATGGTTATTAAAAAAAAGAAGAAGATAGGAGTTCCACTTGTGGCTTAGCAGGTTAAGAACCTGACTAGCATCCATGAAGATGCAGTTTTGATCCCCGGTCTCCCTCAGTGGGTTGTGGATCTGGCATTGCCACAAGCTGTGGCACAGGTTGCAGATGTGGCTTGGATCCCACAATGCTGTGGCAGAGGCCAAAAGATGTGGCTCTGATTAGACCCCTGGCCTGGGAACTTCATATGCCTCAGAGGCGGCCCTAAAAAGAAAAAAAAAAGAAATATAAAAAATAATTTTAGGAGTTCCCTTCGTGGCTCAGTGGTTAACGAATCCAACTAAGAACCATGAGGTTGTGGGTTCGATCCCTGGCCTTGCTCAGTGGGTTAAGGATCCAGCGTTGCCCTGGGCTGTGGCGAAGGCTGCAGACGCGGCCCGGATCCCGCGTTGCTGTGGCTGTGGCAAAGGCCGGCAGCTACAGCTCCTGTTAGATCCCTAGCCTGGGAACCTCCATATGCCGCGGGTGTGGCTCTACACAAAGGCAAAAAGACAAAAAATAATAATAATTTAAAAAAACAGATAATAACGAGCATCGGCGAGGATGTGAAAAAGTTGGAACTCTTGTCCACTGTTAGCATTTGCTATGAAAAACTGATGGGTTCTCAAAAAATTAAAAATAGAATTATCATTTGAGCCCGTAATTCCACCACTGAGATCTAAAAGCAGGGGCTTAAGATACATTTGTTCATAGCAGCCTTATACACAATAGCCAAGCGGTAAAAGCAGCCCACATGTCCACTGACCAATAGCAAGTACACAAAATAAGGTCTAGCTATGCAATAAAATATTATGCAGCTGTAAAAAGGAAGGAAGGAGTTCCCGTTGGGGCTCAGCAGATTAAGAACCTGACACAGTGCCCGTGAGAATGCGGATTCGATCCATGTGCTTGCTCTGTGGGCTAAGGGATCCGGAGCTGCCACAAGCTGCGGCACAGGTTTCAGACTCAGCTTGGATCTGGCGTTGCTGTGGCTGTGGTGTAGACCTGCAGCTGCAGCTCCAATTCCACCCCTAGCCTGGGAACCTCCATATGCCGCAGGTGCGGTCCTAGAAAGAAAAAAAAAAGGGGAAGGAAATTCTGACACACGCTGCAACATGGATGAAGCCTGAGGACACTGTGCTAAGCAAAATAAGTCAGGCACAAAAGGCTAAATTCTGTATGATTCCACTCGTGTGAGGTACCCGGAGAATTCAGAATCGTGGGGCCAGAAAGTAGGACAGCAGACATCAGAGGCTGAGGGAGGGGACTAGCGAGTTAGTGTTTAACGGGGACAGTTTGGGAGGATGAGAAAGTTCGGGGGGGGGGGGTGATGGTTACACAACGACGTGAATATCCTTAATACCAGTGAACTGTACACTTACAAAGGATTAAGGTAATAAATTTTATGTTGTGTGTATTTTACCGCAATAAAAGGAAAACTGGGAGAGATGTATATATATTGTTCCCTTGGGAATGCAGTCTGGCGACACAGATGAGGAGTCATAAAAATATGGCCTTTGGTTAAAATTTTTTTAAAAAAATCCCCACTTCTGGGAATTCAAACAAGGAACAGAACCTAAATCAAGTAGTTCATCAAGGAGTTTTTTATAATAGGGAAAAAGCTGGAACCACGACGGTTCAATAAATTGTAGGGCATAAACCCACAGGCTGATTGAAACCACCGAAACAGTTGACATTGAGTTTATATTGCATGGGGAAGCTGAAGTCAAAACGCTGAATGAAAAGACATCCAATCCTACATTTAGAATCAGAGGTTATTTAAAAATCCCTAAAGAACCAGCATAGGAGAAAGACATCAAGTCCTCAGGGCAGAGAAACTCAGCGACTTTTCTTCCCTTTTCAGTTCTGCATTTTCCCAGTTTTTTCTCACGAAGCTTGCTCTAATTGAAAAAACCGGAGAAAACACAAATTAAAAAAAAAAATTAAAAAGCAACCGCCCTGCCAATGTTCTGTTTTAAGATGTTTTTCAGAGTTACGTTGCAGCACAGCCTGGCCTTGTAACGCCAAGTCCCTTAAAAGAAAGCATGTGTCTCAACCCGATCCAGAGTCTGAGGCGGCCGCTTCTGTTCTGAGCAGGCATCGGGGCTCAGAACCAGGGGGAGACTCGCCCAGATGTGCGTTCACGGAAGG
This sequence comes from Catagonus wagneri, assembly GCA_004024745.2. NCBI lineage: Eukaryota > Metazoa > Chordata > Mammalia > Artiodactyla > Tayassuidae > Catagonus > Catagonus wagneri. The sequence continues at coordinate 2,015,091 of PVHT021183634.1, forward strand.
ATGCTGTGTGGAGGCTGCCGCGGGTGCACAGACTTCTCTGTAAACATCAAGCAGCCAGACATCTCGCAGGAGGGGAGTTTGGAGCCACTTAAAAGGTAGCTGGCAGCTAGAAGCGTGATCGGAAAAAGGCAGTCACTGGATCTCATGCAAACGAGCAACAGCGCACGCTAGGAAACACAGTGGCTTTTCCTTTTCCTCGCCAGGCCGGGAGGTGAGAAAAAAGATGCTGGAACATGACAGGCGCGCAGCAGGGTCTTTCTGTTACCAGAGTTAACTAGAAGGGCGAAGAAAGCAACTTAATCCCTGCTTTGCGGTGCAAAGCTTTCTGCCAAAGGCAACCTGAAGGATGGAGGAGGAACTGGCCCTAAGAGCTTCTAAACAGCGATAGGAAGTAAATTTGTAGCCTCCACCCAGACTCTTGGAAGCTCCAGGGGCTGATGAGGCGTCAAGGTGACTGTGACAGGTGTGTTCCCGTCAGGAAATCAAGGCCAAAACATCATCCCCAACTGTTAACTAGGAAGCAACACTGCTTGGGACCACACGGAGCTCATCTCTCAGCCACCCAATATGCTGTTCCTTCCTCCCGGAATGCTGTTCCCTCTGCTCCTCACCTAGCTGGCGCCCACGCACCCCTGCTCATCCCAATGGTTTTGTTTGCTGTCTGGGCCTGCGGCATACAAAAGATCCTAGGTCAGCACCATAGCAGTGACTCAAGCCACAGCAGTGACAATGCCAGGTTCTTAACCACTAGGCCACCAGGGAGCTCGTCATCCCATACGTTTAGTAGCTGACCACATGCCCCAGCCTGAGTCCTGCAGGGGACACCCTTCTCTCACCCTCCCCGATGGCTACTCATCCTTGGATGTAGGCTAGGGTGCCTCACTGGTGCTCCCAGCTGCCCTCATCACCCTGTTCTGTAAAGACCTGTGCGTCTATCCCTCTAGTCCATGACCTCCTTGAAACAGCGGCTGTGAATCCTTAGAGCCGAGCACAGTGCCTGGCACACAGTAGGTACTCAACAAATGCTTGCCAGATGAAGCATGATTTGTACCTTCAAGGAGGCTATAATCCAGTGAGCAAATTGATACAGGCAGCCCCCAGCACATGGCTGAGGCTCTGGTTCTGAAAGTCGTGGCCCCTAAAGAGTCTGTTTAACAACAGCTAACTTAGTAAGGACCTACTATGTGCCAGGCATCTTGTCAAGTGCTCTATGTATGCTGTATCTCAGATCTCCCCAAACACTTCTGCCTGAGGCTCAGGCAGGAGAAAGGGACTCGCCCAGCTTCAGGCAGCTGAGTCTCCACTGGACTCCGGGGTTGTCTGCCTTCAAGTCACTGAGCCCAATCCCCCTCCATTCAGGGCCCTGTGGGTACCCAGAGAGAAGGGGGTGCAGTGCCCGTGAAGGCCGCGGTCGTTATTCAAAGCCGGCACCAGGAGCACCACGTCCTCTCCCGCCAGCTGGGACATAAAGCCCATCAGGAATGACACCGGGGCGGTCCTCAAACCAGACCGGCCCACATCCGGCACTGGCCCAGCAGAGCGGGCTCCCAGCGAGAGACTTATTTTGGGAAAATGGAAACAAAACAAAGCCCTTTAATTGGAGCCATCTGGGGAGCAGTGGCCTGGGGGTGGGGCTGGAGGGGACAGGGTGGGGAGCTGAGCTGGGAACTGTGGGTGAGGCTGCCCTGCCCACCGCGGGCATGAGAACCAGGTGGGGAGAGCCGCTCCCTGGCCCTAGCATCCGGCCACCTGCTGTTCTCGCCTCCTCTCCCACTCTAGCTCTTGGAAGTTTGGGGCTCCCTGAATCCATATGAGGACTTGGGGATCCCCATGGCCACGACGCCAGACATCATGAGGGTCCGGCTGAACAGGGTGGGCCTATGACATTTCTTTCATCTTCGGGCCGAGTCTAACCCCCAAGTATGGACCAAGACTGTTAAGCCTATGGTGGAGTTCCCATGGGGCTCAGCAGGTTAAGGACCCAGTGTTGTCACTGTATCGGCTGGGGTTGCTGCTGTGGCTCGGGTTTGATCCCTGGCCTAGGAATCAAGAGCACAGCCCCCCCCAAAAAAAAAAGAAAAAGAAAAGATTGTCAAGCCAACTGTCTAACATGGGAGGGTGAATAGGTTTCATCTGATCATTACCTTGGCCTTTGTGTTAAGAAAGATTCTGAGGTCCAGTCCGAAGGGGGCCTTGACTGAAATGTACAAACTACAAGTTTGCAAAGGAAGGTGGCAACGTGTTCAAGACCATTGACCTAAATCAGGGAACAGGAGTTCCCGCTGTGGTGCGATGGGATCGGCAGCATCTTGGGAGCACTGGGACGAGGGTTCAATCCCTGGCCCAGCAACAACAGTGGGTTAAGGATCCAGCGTTGCCACAGCTTCAGCTTAGTTCAAGGCTGTGGCTAAGATCTGATTTCTGGCCTGGGAGCTCCATATGCCATGGACGCGGCCAAAAAAAAAAAAAAAATCAGGGAACAGATGAGCGGCTGAGTGGGAATGACAGAGAGGAAGACAAAGACAAAGAACATTCCAGAGAATGATCTAGTGCTCTGTTGAATGCTAAAAGCAAAGGAAACAAAGCTGATTTTTTTTTTTTTAGGGCCAAACCTGCAGCACATGGAAGCTCCTGGGCTAGGGGTCCAATCCGAGCTGCAGCTACAGGCCTATGCCACGGAAACATCAGATCTGAGCCAAATCTGTGACATACGTTGCAGCTCTCAGCAACACTGGATCCTTAGCCCACTGAGAAAGGTCAGAGATCGAACCCACATCCTCCCAGGTCAGGTTTTTAACCCGCTTAACGAGAACTCCACAGCTGGTTCCTGAGCGCCCTGCTTGGGTACACAGTGGCAAGGGGGGACGAAGAATGGTTTTACTTCTTTTTCATATTAAATACGTTCCCATCGTGGCTCAGTGGAAACAAATCCGACTAGTATCCATGAGGACGCAGGTTCGATCCCTGGCCTTGCTCAGTGGGTTAAGGATCCAGCATTGCCATGAGCTGTGGTGTAGGTTGCAGACGCGGCTCGGATCCCCCGTGGCTGTGGCTGTGGTGTAGGCCGGCAGCTGTGGCTCCGATTCAGACCTTAGCCTAGGAACTTGTATATGCTGCGGGTGCGGCCCTAAAAAGCAAAAATAATTAAATATACAAACACACATAACAAAGTCTACCATCTTAATCATTTGCAAGCACATGGTTCGCCAGTATTACGTACACCCAAGTTGTGCAATTATCATCAAGGTCCATCACCAGAATTTTTTCATCTCCCCAAAGTGCAATTCCATACCCATGAAACACTAACTTCCTGTTCTCTCCTCCCTCGGCCCCTGGCAACCCCCATTCTACCTTCTGTCTCTATGACTTTGACTCTTTGGGGGACTCATATAAGCGGCATCATATGGTGTTTGCCTTTCTGTGTCTGGCTTATTTCACGTCTTCGAGGTTCCTCCATGTGTGTCGGGTGTCAGACTCTCCTTCCTTTTCAAGGCTGAAACATGTTGCCCTGGGTGGCTCTGCCACCCACATCTTGCTTATTCATTCACCAGTGGACACTTGGGTCGCTGCCTCCTTGGTGAGTGTGAATAGCGCTGCTATGAACGTGGTTTACGCGGCACCCTTCCTTTTGGACCCAAAATTTGGGGCCCTTGTGTGACATCCCAGGGCTGACTTTCAGGAGGATGCTTGAAAGACCTGGTCAACAGCTCAGGTGGGGCACCGGCCTCAGGTGCAGGTGGAGCCCCAAATGTCCACCATGAACCCCACAGGCCAAGCCAGGGGCATGGGACAGGGAGAGGACACATGTGGCGGCAGGGCTGGCGGGATACGAGAGAGAGTGGGGAAGGGAGACGGGTGAAGCGGCTGGAGCCTGGGGCGCCTGAGCAGCCCAGGCCCAGAAGGAAGGGTGGGGCCATAGCCTAGGAGTTTGGGATGCAGCCGGAAGGCTTGGGAGTCCTTCATTCCTGCATTTCCTCATTCCCTTGTTCCTGGGGAGAAAACACAGAGTAGCTGGAATGTGCTGGGGTTCACATCCCAGCTCCACCGCTTACCAAATCCGCGGGCTGGAACACAGTGCCTCAGTCTCCCCATCTGCAAAATGGGCATCACAATAAGGGGGCTTAAGGAGGAAATGCCTGTAAACACTTACAATAGTTCCCCAGCACGCACAGGACTAAATGCTCACTGCTACTCCATTCATTGGCCCAACCCACAGCATCACTGGGGCGGGGGGTGCTGCACTGGGAGCTGGGGACAGCTGTGAAAACAGGCATTCCCTTTGCAGCTCAGAGCCAGTGACTGACACGGGCAAACCAAAACCTCATGGTCATGGTCTAGACTGTGCCGGGGGAAGGGCAAGGAACGGCAAGGACAGGCAGACAGGCCCTCTGCCCAATCCTGGGGGCCGGGCTTCCTCAGGAGGTCACCGCAAAGCCTGGCGGGGCCGGCAGAGGCTGGTCCGCTGTTGCATCCCCAGGGCTTGGGGACTGTAGGCGTGCAGTTTTTGGTTTACGACCAGGACACGGGTTATCCGGGAGGGAAGAGAAAGTACACGGGGCAGACGCACCAGCAAAGGTGGAGACCAGAGAAGGGGAGGCGGTCCCGGCACATCCTCACCCAGAGCGGAGGCCCTCCAGGGAGGGGTGGTCTAGACGCCACCCGCCTCCCACCTGGACCTCCCACCCCTGCGACCGCTGGGTCCGTCCCGAGACGCCCAGAGAAGGGGATGGCGGCCAGGGCCGGCTGGGCCCAGGCCCGTGGGGGCTGCGTCTGCGGTGGAGGCTAATCAGGGCTGCTACCTTGACCCCCGACCTGCCTGGGGCCCAGCGTTCCAGCCAGAACCCGCAGGGAGAAGGAAGCAAGGACTTGGCCTCATAGCGCTGGCCTCGTCCAATGCAAACACGGCCGCCCACTCGACAGGAAGACGCGCGCGACGGAGCCAGAGCTCAGGGGACCCAGCCGGTGTCAGGCGGCACGGGGACGGCAGGTCCTCCTGACGTCCGGCTCCCACCTGGCCGGACCCCATTGTCCTCTAGTCCCCTCCGCCCTGGCCATCAGGCCTGAGGGTCCAAGAACAGCCAGAGCGGGTCCCCCTGACCTGGAATGTCCCTCAGTCTTTCGTCACCTCCGCGTGGAGCAGACACTGAAGGATGCAGGGACAGACCAGATCTGCCCTCGGGCAGCCCCAGGCCAGGATCTGAGGCTGGAGCCCACCCACCTTCCACCTGCAAACGCCCCCTCCCTCGGGGGCTCAGCACTCCCCTGCCTGGGGACTTAAGGGTCCTCCCGGGGGCTCTTAGAAATCCAAGAAAGTGGGCAGGCAGGAAGGGAGCCCCCCACCCCAGCCCAACCCAAAGCCAAGGCTCAGACGGCCCTAAGCCAAACACTCATCCCCAAGCGCAGTGTGCTGCAGGGAGGGCCCCAGGCAACGGATTTCATCCTCAGGGCCCCAGGCTCCCATCCCCTAAAAGAGGAATTGGTGCTAGCACAGGGTGCTGACTTAGTGGGCTTCTCAGCACGTGGTGAGAGCCCCCGAACAGTGTCTGTTACCCCCCGACGACCGTCCATCCGTCCCCCACGCCCCCAGCCGCCACCAGACTCCGGCCCGCCCACTTCCCAGGGCCTCCGTGGAGACCCCGCTGCTGCCTTTCATCCTAGACAGGAAGGCTCAGCTTAGCAACTGGGCTCAGGGATTTGGAACAGATGTCGGCGAGCTCGCGGGGGACTGGGAAAGTAGCGACCTCCATCCAGGGCTGACCGCCGCCCCTCCCCTGACCCCCCTCCAGAAGAGCTGGGCCAGACCCTCGGCTCACTCCCCCCTCCTGCGGACGAGGGGTCAGGCACAGCAGGGACGGAGCCAGCAGAGGTGGCCTGAGGGCTCAGAAATGCTCCCAGCCCCCCTCGTCTGACATCGCAGCCCCCTGATGCCCCCAGACCTTCTGGCCCCAACAGTGTGCAACGGCTGGGCGTGGAGGAAACCGAAGCTGAATGCAACCCCAAATGGGCTAAGTCTGGGGTTGCTGTGGGTCCCAGCACCCCTCGTGCATAAATGGGACCCAGGGTCAGGACGTCTTTTGGGAGCCAGCCCGGCGAACATTTCTCAATCCATCTGGAAGCGGCCACCCTGAGCAGAGTCACGCTGGTCACACACAAGGACCGTCCCAGCTCCTTTAAGTGCTTGGCCAACCTGAACTCACGGGACCGGCACAGCTGCCCCAAGGTGGCAGCTCCCGCCCCATCTGATGGGGAGGAAACTAGGGGCATTTGCCCAGTGAGTGGCTGTACTGGATCCAAGGGCAAAGCCCCGTTGTGTGTGTACGCATGTGCGTGTTTGTTGGAGTGAATGCGTGTGGGCGTAAGTGAATGTGTATACGTGTGAGTGTGTGTGTAAACACGCGAGTGTGAGGTCTGGGCTCTACACTCACAGTACCAGGTCTCTGAGCCTCATAGGCCTGGTTTACGGAAGGATCAAACCCACTGAGCAGCTCCTAAGCCTTGGAGGCAGAGCAGTGCGGCCACACGGCTGCAGCACAAAGAGTGTCAATGGGAACCGCCCTGAGTCCAAACACGCAGACGCTCCCCGCCCCCTCCCGCCTCCGTGCCTGGCCCGCACCCCTTGCCTGCCCCGGGTTCCACCCACACAAGCAACACATCAGCCAAACCCAAACCCTCTGTCATGGAACACCCTGTCTCCCCAGAGCCCCCACCCTGTCCCAGATTCTTTCTCCTGTGGCCTTGGGGTCCTGCCAGGCCAGTGCAGCCCACACCCCCAGCCTCGCTCCCCGCACCGATTTCCTGTCCCCAGCCTGAGTAGAGACCTACAAGCCCCACCTCGTGGGCCTGACCTTGGGGTGGCAGCTCAGCCAAGAAGGCTCAGTGTCCCCTCCACTTCTCCTCAGTGTCATTTCCAGCCCTCCCCAAGGCACCGTCACCCAAGGCTAGTAAGAGTGAACTTCATTCATGGGTGGAACTCATGTCCAGCAGTTTATGATCTTGGATATACATGGATGTCAGCATCATTGAGCAGCTGTGTGTCTTTGGGCAAAAGACTTAACCTCTCTGAATCTCCATGTTCTCATCTGAGAAAAAAAAAGGGATACAGTCCCATAATTCCATGTCCAAACCGTCTGGATCCAGATATAGTTTGGAATTCAGAACTCTTCAGAGCTCAGAGAGAGGACAAAGTCCTTATACGTGGACTGTAGTAACACCCCCAGCCGGGTCTGGGCCGACCACCGTGTTCAAGTAACATTTGGGTAACAAGATGCAGGACTATTCTCTCCACCGGCAACAAGGTCTATAAATAGCCTCAGGTCAGATTTTGCAACCAAAATGAGTTATAAAAATACTTGGAGTTTTCTAAGCTTTGGGAGATTCTGAACCCGCAGATAAGGGCAAATAGAGGGGTGGGAAACACCCGCCTCCCTGAAAGGGTTTGGAGGCTGTAAGGGTTAAGATGCTTCACTCGGTGCCTGGCACCTCTGGGGGCCCAAGGAGGAGCTGGATTGGGCTGGACTTTGGCACAGGGGGGAGGGGGTATGCCGGTCCCGCAGTGGGGGAGGTGCTGGATCCAGCCTCCCACCCAGGGACCCATGCCCTGGCATGGGGCCGGGTGGAGGGAGGCCTGGGCACAGCAGAGAGGCCATGCCATCCAGTCCAGTCACCCAACAGCCGGATAAAACCTGGTTCCTGCTCTGACAGCTAACCCTTCCCTGTGATGGACACGGTGGCTCTAGAACATTCCCAGGGACTGCACACTGACTGTATTCATCAAAACCCCGAGGTCAACCAGATGAGCCGAGATTAGGGGTCCCTGCGGCAGAGCGCAGGCCCGTTCACCCCCTGCTGCCGTTCCCCACGACAGCCCCGGTCTAGGTTGGGCTGCTGTCACAGTGCGCGGCTCTGTAAAGCCCTTCCAGCAGGCTTCCCACCCCGCCCAGCCCCAAAGAACACTTTTCAGTCTACGCTGCCAGTCAGTGGGGGCACAGGTGCCGTTCCCCGAGGCTGCCCCCATATCTGGTCCTGCAGCTAAGCCAGGGCGCACAGGAGCTGCGGTCCTTTGCCTCTAGTCCCCGCGATGGTGGGACAGGGGACGCGGCGGGTGTGGTGCCCAAAGCCCGCGCTTACCCAGGCGGAGGGTGATGTTGACCGAGGTGGGGTACTGTACCCCGAAGGCCATGGACGGGCTCTGCCACCAGGTGCTGTCGTCCTGGCTGTGGAAGTCGGTGAGGTAGGAGGCGTTGTGGTGGCGCTCGGGGTCGGCGGCGTCGCAGCGCTGGCACTGCGCCCCCGCGCCCTGGGCGCCCACGTGCGGGCAGAAGTCCTCAGGCGGGCGGCCGCACGTGTGCGAGGCTTCGGCGAGCCGGCCGAACGCCGCGTTCTCGAACACCGGCAGGCAGCGCTGAGGGCGCCCCACGCCGTCGTAACACGCGCCCATGCCCGCGCCGGCCGCCCGCGGCGCCAGGAGCACCAGGCCCATCAGGAGAGTGGCCGCGGCCATGGTCAAGGGCACCGACGCCCTTACGCCCAGCTCTGCGCGCCCGCCGGGTCTCCGGCTCCAACTCGGGTGGGCGCGGACCACGCGCGCGCGCGCGCGCGCGCTGGGCCCCAGGACGCACCTCCCCCACAGGGGGCGGGACCCACGGCGGGAGGGAGGGGCCCACGGCAGGCAGCGCCCCCCAACCCTCCGCCGCCCCGTCCCTGGGCGCTCACCCCACCTGGTGGACGTGCCCGGGAATGCCCGGCTGGGGGTCAGAGCCGCCTGCCTTGCGCTGGCTCCGCTGGGGGACCCTGGCTCTTGGAGGCTCAGTGTCCTCATCTGTAGAGCGGGACTGCAGGTTCATTACCGCGGCTGTGAGGTTTCAGTGGCTGCTCACTACATGGCCACTCTTCATTAGTCCCTTCAAGCCCAGAGATAAAAGGGACACGAGGGTCTCTCTCTCTGGTCATTCCCATTGCACGTCTCCCAGCAATGAAGTTACCTTAGGCAAGTCCGTGGGATAGTTCCTTGTGTTTCCATCAACTCTGAAAACTGCTTCTGCTGTTGGCTTTTCTCCGCTCTCGAAGCAGGGATTCTAACCTGCTTGTTTGTGACCAAGGATATCTGATCTCACAAACCTCACCTCAAAGAGAGGTCTTCCTTCTCCCCAGTCCAGGAGTTGCTGCTGCCTTATACTCTCCATTCATTCAAATTAATAAATCACGCCACATGCTCATACCAACAGATGCTAGAGAAAACGTGTGATAAAACTTAGCAGCCCTTCCCAGAAAAACGCTAAGGAAAATAGCAGTAAACTCCTAAACACTCTGAAGATTATTTTTCAGCTGCAGCCTTTGCGGCTAGGTGCTCACCTGACACTGGGAAGGTAGAAAAGTCCTGAGGCCATTCTGCTGATTTTTTTTTTTTTCCTGGTAGTAAGTGAAATCACAGAGAGGGAAGCTTTCTGCAGCAGGGCGCTTCCTATTCTCCAACTCAGGGGGAGGGCTGGGGGGGGCATTGAGAGGCTTTGGTGTGGTGGCAGCAGCAGTGATATCCCGACTCCTATTTCTTCCCCCTGGACTGCAGTTACAAGGTGAGTGCCCAGAGCCTTCGGAGGTGGCAGCTTCCCCAGCGGGTCAGTTCTGAGCGTCCTCGATGGCAGCACTCCCAGGGTCCTTCCTCCATCTCCTGAACACTACCTTCCCTGCATTCAACCCCTCCTGTTGGAAACACCCGAGCACCTGCCAAGTGCTCGGGCCAGAACCCAGCATGGCCGAGGTGCAGAAGAGGGGCGGTAAATTGCTGTCGCTGCCTCGAAGCAGCGAGCCGGCCGAGCCTCCCTCTGTGAGCACCCGGTCTGCTTGGAGAGGAAGAAAGGACACTGAGAAACAGCATGAGGGCATTCAAAGCTTCTTCTTGCCTCTTTCTGTTCTTTTCTTTTCTTTCTTTTTTTGAAAGGGCTGCATCCACGGCATATGGAGTTTCCCGGGCTAGGGGTCGAATCGGAGCTACAGCTGTCAGCCTATGCCACAGCCACAGCAAAGCCAGATCCAAACAGCATCTGCAACCTACACCACAGCTCACAGCAACGCTGGATCCTTAACCCATTGAGCGAGGCCAGGGATCGAACCCGCAACCTCATGGTTCCTAGTCAGATCCGTTTCCATTGCACCATGATGGGAACTCCATAGTTTTTGCTTGTTTGTTTGTTTTTTGTCCTCCCCAAGGCATATGGAGTTCCCTGGGCCAGGGATCAGATCGGAGTCGCAGTTGTGACCTAAGCCACAGCTGCGGCAACGCCAGATCCTTAACCCACTGTGCCGGGCTGGGGATTGAGCCTGTGTCCCAGCACTCCCAAGACACCAGCAATCCTGCTGTGCCACTGCGGGAATTCCTGGAGCGGCCAGTTCTGCCTGGTGTTGGACGGTGCTTCACAGAAGAGGTGATAAATAAACTGAGTCATAAAGAATAAGCAGAGGGAAGGCATCTCAGGCGGGAGGCACAGCATGTGCAAAGGCTCCGAACAGACAGGGCAAGCCTTTGCAGCTCTGGTAGGGAGTTGGTCTTGTCGGGTGAGGCTGGAGCAGGGTGCAGAGGCAGATGATATGGGGCACTGGGCGCCGGGCAACGAGGACCTGCGGCTGTTGAGGGTTATGAGTTCACGGAGGCAGGGACCTCGTGCGCCTCACCTGCATTGAGCGTAGCTCAGGAAGTGTTTGGGCTTTGCCGTGGCTGTCAAAAGATGATCCCCAAGGGGCAGGGCCAGAGATGATGGCTCCTTCAAGAGGCTCCATCTGGGTGCTCGCTGACCTTGCCCAGCTCCTGGCAGTGGCCCTCAAGGAGAACGTCCAGCCTTGGCTGGCGACCTCAGTCCGAGTCTGCGAGAGGTCCCCTTCCAGGCTCCCCAGGCAGGCTGCGCTCCCAGTTTCTCCTCCCTGCCCTCCACCTCCAGCCGTTCATGTTCACCCCGGATTCACCACTAGGTGGCGAAATTGGCCACATTACAGGACTGGCTCCTTTCGCCCCCTGGCGGCCAAGGACACCACTGCTGTCCCTGCAGTTGGTGGACCCTGGAGAGAATAGTCATTGGGCCCAAGTTATACAAATGGGGAAACCGAGGCCCAGAGAGGGGAAGCAGCTTGCTGAGGACAGTCCCACAGGCGTCTCCCCTCCCTGTGGTCAGCTCTTCCCAGGATGGGAGTCAGGGCAGGGCTGGGATCTACAGATGCCAGGAAGCCAAGTGTGGCCCCTTAGGAATGGGGTTGTCTATGCACCCACAAATCTCAGACTATCTCCCCAAATCTGAATGATAAAGGGAAAATAGGCACTTCTGTAATTGCAGGAAGTGAGCCAGGAGAAAAGTGGAAGTCACCATTCGGGACACAAGAGGCTCTGAAGGGAGTTCCCGTAGTGGCTCAGTGGTAATGAACTCAGCTGGTATCCACGAGGATGTGGGTTCAATTCCTGGCCTGGCTCATTGGTTTAAGTATCCAGGTGTTGTCATGAGCTGTGGTGTAAGTGGCAGACGAGGGTCCGATCCTGTGGCTCAGATCCCATGTTGCCGTGGCTGTGGCGTAAGCCGGCAGCTGCAGCTCCAATTTGACCCCTAGCCTGGGTACTTCCATATGCTGCAGATGCGGCCCTAAGAAGAAAAAAAGAGAGAGAGAGAGAGAAGGCTCTGAGGAGTTCCCTGTGGTACAGTGGATTAAGAATCCGGTATTGCCCCTGCAGCAGCTTGGGTCCCTACTCTGGCACAGGTTCAATCTCTGGCCCAGGGAACTTCCACATGCCATGGGCGTGGACAAAAAAAAAAAAAAGGAGAGAGAGAGAGAAGGCATCTGAGTGTCACCTCCAGGCAGGACCTACCGCAATGCCAGCAAAGTCATCTCTGGTCTGCAGCCTGTGGCCCCTCCACACGCACAGGCCTGGAAACCCAGGTCTTCGCACAGCCGGAGAAGCCGCGGGCCACATGGCTTTGGTTTCCCTGGTTTCGCTGAAGCCTGGAGCTTTGTCCCGACCCCTGACCCCGCAGCCCGCCTATTGTCCTAGTGGTAGTGGTTGTGGTGGTGGCGGGTGCACCCCCCTCACACCCCCAAAGGCTCTTGGGGAGCAGAACCCACATTGATTTCCTTCCAGAAGATGGATGGGGTGGGATCTGGGCAGGCGGCAGGAAGGCGCTGTGGGAGGAGGCGCTGGTGTCCGCGTGTGGCTCATGGGGGGAGCGCCTAGCCCGGGGACGGGGACTCCCCGCCTGGAGGTACACAAGCAAAGGTGGGCCGCGGAGCCCACCTACCAAGGGTTAAAACCTTCCAGGCAGAGAGGAGGGAGAAAAGCCCTGTTCTGATTTGCTTAATGAATGTTAATTAAGAAGACAGAAGAGAGCAGATTCCTTCAGGACAGAGATGAAAGGCCTGTTAATTAAATCTGGGGAGATGGGGCCAGCACTCTGCTGATCCCCCCTGACAGGCCCACAGCCTTGCTGGAGCAGAGTTGGGGGCACCAGGACAGGGGGAGAGAGGCCCTGATCCCGGATTTGGGGCCCCGCCCCGGATGCTGGGGGAGGATCCAGCACTGGCCCAGACTCCTTGTGGTACCTCCGGGGGACCCTGTCCCTCTGGGGCGCCTGTGTTCCCCATGGGACAGCAAGCGCCTTGGTCTGGGTGACTTCTCATGACGTCCTCTCTGTCTGGCTCCGAGGCTCTGTAAGCCAGTGTTCTCCCTCTGTCTGCATGTCTGGGCCTCAGTCTTCCTTTCTGTCAAGTGGGCAAGACTTCACCTGCTCAGCAGACAGCAGCAAGTCAGAGCCGGGGGTCTGCCAAGGCTGCACCAGCCCCCAGGACCCTGCTGCCAGGCCCAGGCCCATCTGTCGGCATTGTGATTGGCCCTCTGCACCTCTCAGCGACCACCCTGCCCCTCTGAGCAAGGACGAGGTGACCATCACTGAGGCCTCCTGGGGACCAGGAGCGCACCACCTCCGGAAAGTGCAGACAGCGAAGCCGAGGCCCAGCCAGAGGTAGTCGCTTGCTCAAGATCACACCCCGCTGTTCAGCATCAGAGCTGGGACTCAAACCCCATGTGCCTGACCCCAGAGCCAGTGCGCTTTTCCTCCTAACTCTCATCGCATCTCATTCATTCATTTCTTTAGGGGGCGCCTACGCTGGGCACTGGGATTGCCGTGACGCAGGTGCGCGTAGTCCATGACCTCATGAGGTTTCCCAGAGAATTAGGGAGGCAGACACCCAGGAAGCAAATTGATGAATTAGGTGGTGACAGATCACGCTAAGAGCCGCGGAGGAAATAGATGAGGGGCCAGGATAAGGGGGTGAGTTTAGTCTGGGCAATCAGGGGAGGCTTCTTGGAGGAGGTAACAGTACAGAAGAGGAGACCTGAAAGAGGAGACGGAGAGCTCACGCTGATGGGAGCTGACAGGGGGCCCCTAGGTTGTCACCCTCGGAGAGCATCTTCTCCCTGGAGTTAACAGGTTCAGACAGGACGAGGGACGTGGTCGGCACAGTAACTGTCTCAACCCCTCTGTGTCCCCGGCCCAAGTAGGGCCTGGCCTGGGGCTGAGTCAGGGGGCCCAGATGGATAAAGGATGACGCCCCTTCTGGGTGGCGCAGGGGCCAGAGGCTGGGCTGCAGAAGAGGGCGCGGAGTCTCCAGCAGAGGGACCAGCTCCACACGGACACCTGTCCTTGCCCCAGTCCCCGCAGCAGAGAAATTGCCCTTAGGCAGTAATTTCATTTCTGAGCTCTTTCTGCTGAAGACAAGGAAACAGCAATTATAAGTCAGCAGCAGAACCCAGCAAGAGGAGGGAGGTGCAGATAAATCCCTGCCCCAGGAATTTTTTCTTTTTTTTTCTTTTTAGCTTTTTAGGGCTGTACCCATGGCCTATGGAAGTTCTCAGGCTAGGAGTCGAATCAGAGCTGCAGCTGCCAACGCGGGATCCAAGCTGTATCTGTGACCTACACCACAACTCACGGCAATGCCAGATCCTCAACCCACTGAGCGAGGCCAGGGATCGATCCTGAATCCTCATGGATCCTAGCTGGTTCCTTACCACTGAGCCATGATGGGAATTCCCAGCTGCCCCAGGGTTTCCTAATCAGTGCCGAGAGCACTGCTGGGACCAGGATGGGACCCCCTCCCCAAGACTGAGTTGGGCCCCTGTCTGTCCCCAAGGCCTGGCAGGAGCCTGCAGGATCTGGGGGAAGGGCTGGCTCTGAGGCCTCAGCTCCTAAGGCCCCAGAACTCCTGGATCACTGGCCAGCACCTTTCAGACGCTTGGACTTGCTGGGTCCCTTGTGACCCCAGGACTTTGGCACCTGCCAGTCCCGCGGCCCGAAGTCCTCCTCCGCCTCTTCTCACCAGCCTGACTCTTGCTCCTTTTCTAGGTCCCAGGCCTCAGGATCATGTCACCTCCTCCAGAAGGTCCTCCCTGACGGCCCGTACTTCCCACCCCCGTTATTATTCCACGTTCCCCTTTCCCGTCCGGCTGGCGGTCCCAGAGGGCAGGAACCCTGTGGCTTCCTGCTCTGTGCCTGACCTACACCCCAAGCAGGGTGTCCCCTAGGCGGTCCACACGCAGTGTGGGGTGGGCGGGTGAATGGATGAAAACAGATCGGGGAGGGACGAGGAGAGGGAGCAGCGAGGCCCAGGGTCCGGCTGGGCTCCTCTTTGGGGAGGGGGAAGGGCGTCCCTTTAAAGGAGGGGATGAAGGCCAAGGGCAGGGAAGGAGCTTGGAAGCCCGTGACCCACTGCGGGGAAGTGACCCCGCCCTTCACGTGGCTTTATTTTGAAAACATGAACTTTACAAATGTCAGCGGGAGGCGGGATTCTGGGCCCGGGACCACGCAGAGCCATTCGCCTTCTCAGGGGCCGCCTTAATGGGGCTCTGCCTGGACTGCGGGAAATTTATGCTGCCCGCTGGGGCCAGTCCAAGGCCAAGGCTGGAGCAGGAGCATCTAGAAAATAAAACCGGAAGGCTGCCAGATTGGTGCCTCCCGCGGAGGGCGGGAGCTGGAGGGGACACCCAGAGGACTGGGAGTGGGCAGAGTGGAGCCCCCACGCATGGTGGTAGCGGTGGGGTCCCCTCTGCTGCGTCCGCGGATGGGGACCTTGAGCTAGGTCCTGCCCCCGCCCCTAACGTTGGTTGTCCGGGGTCCTCCTCGGGGGGTGCTGCCAGGGGACGTCGTGTGCGCCCATGCTTCAGATGGGGAGACTGAGGCTCGGGGAAGCAAAGGGATCCACCCAAAGTGACACGGCTGGGAGGGGCCGGCGGGTCTTGGACTTGGTCATCTCGGATTCTCTTAGCCGCCTCAGTGCCCCGCCCTCCCGCACCTCTCCGGATTTCCAGGACAAATCAGGCATAGGGTGGCCACGGCGCGTGCGTCAGGTTAGAACTCCCTCCCAGAGGGAGCTCTGCCCCGGCCACGGGCCACCCTACACGCTGCTCCTGCCGCTGGGACACCCACCCCAGACGGTGGGCGTCTGCCCCCCCCCATCGCCCCCAGCAGGGAGAGTTTTCTCGGGTGGAGATCTTTGCACACGCATCGCCTTTCCTGCTTGGCCGTGTCGGGGGTGTGCTGGCTCTGTCAGGCTCCCACGGCGTGCGTGTGCCTGTGTGGGTGCACGCAGGAGGCGTATGTGTTTTGAGTGTGCAGTGTGTCTGTGATCGACGTGGTGTATGTGGTAGGTGCTTGTGTATCTGTGTGTGTGTGTGATGTGTGAGTGTGGTGTGTGCACTGCGTGTGTGTGTGGCAGGACCTGGGCTGGACGTGGGCACAGAAGCAGTCTGAAGGCCGCGGAGCCCTGAGACACGTGGGTCCAACAGGCAGACTCCATGGGAGCTGGAGGAGGAAACTGGAACTGGAACTGTTGGGGGGAGGG
>PVHT021183634.1:2031057-2055013 GCA_004024745.2 Catagonus wagneri
TGTCCTCAGCAAGGGACAGGGGCTCCAGCCACTGAGCCCTTCTGTCACTCCCCAGAACAGGGCCTCCCTGAGGGCAGGGCTGAGGTCTGCCTGTTCCCGAGGCCCCTGGCTGGGTGAGTGCCCAGCCAGCGCTTGTGCTGCTTGAATGCCCAGCCCTGATCCCTGAGCATGTGCGGGGCCTCCCCCATCTTCCGGGGCAGCCCTGGGATTAAGGCGGCTCCCCCAGCCTCGGGTGAGGAGGCAGCGATCGGGCACGGGGTGGCTTATCCAGGCCCCCAGGGCTCAGAGGGGCCCCTGCTTGGTTTTCAAGATGCGGTTTGAGCCAGTTCCCTGGTGGCTCAGTGGGTTAAGGATCTGGCACTGTCACTGCTGTGGCTCTGGTGACCGCTGTGGTGCAGGTTCAATCCCTGGCCCAGGAATTTCAACATGTCTCAGGTACAGCCAGAAAAAAAAGATGTGGCTTGGAGTTCCCATCATGGTTCAGCAGGTTAAGAACTTGACAAAGTGTCTCTGAGGATGTGGGTTTGATCCCTGGCCTAGCTCAGCGGGCTAAGGATCTGGCACTGCCGTGAGCTGTGGTGTAGGTCGTAGATGCGGCTCAGATCCTGCATTGTGTGGCTGTGGTGTAGGCCAGCAGCTGCAGCTCTGATTCGACCCCTAGCCTGGGAACCTCCATATGCCACAAGGGTGGCCTTAAAAAAAGACCAAAAAAAATGTGTGGTTTGATTCCAAAGCAGAAGCACGGCCTGGCCACTTGGGGTGGGTCCCCATGGGAGAGCAGACAGGGGACATGTGTCCTGAGTCTTGTCTGGTGGCCACCACCCACAGAAGGGCTGGGACACCTGGGCCTCTGGGGTCCCTGCAAGTGAGTGGCAGAGGGCCCCTGGCTTCGAGCCTGAGCAGGGACGCTCCGGCCCGGTGGCAGCAGAGGGCGGGCAGGGCAGCCTGCCAACGGAGGCCCCTAAATAACGGGGAGTGACCGGCACGTCTGCTCCCCATCCCAGCCGGGGGACAGGCTCCGGCTTCATAACTGGTGATAGATGGGCCTAATATGGGACTGGAGACGGCAGGCTGGCAGCCTCGGCCCGGCCCGCCGGCTGCCATTCGCCCATATATTTATTTATTTATGCATTCTCCTCCATGGCAAAAGCCCAAAGACAATAAAAGAAATTGAATTGCATATCAGATGGGACATCAGAGGGAGATACAGCCATAAATTGCGTCGTATTTATTCCATAAATATCAGCGCCTCCCGAATAGCCGCTGCCCGTTATGAAGTTATAATCAGGAATCTGGTCCCGCGACACTCACCACCAGCCCCTCCCCCCATTAGACAAACGGGCTGGGTCCCCCAAATAAATAACCGCTTCCTCAAGCCACCTGCCCCCTTCGAGGCAGGCATCTGCTCACCCGGGCTGCCTCCACCCAGAGTAAGGGGTGGGACCCGGGGGAATGGCAGGAGGTGGCTGGCATTGCCAGGTGCCTGTATCTCCGTGCCATGAGTCCAGGGATGGAACTTACTGCAGGTCCTCTATCCTCCGTCTGCACCCCAACCCCCTTGGCACCTGGTTGGAGCCTTCTTTCTCTTTCATTCTAGGACAGCTTTTTTTCCCCCCAAGGTGCAATTCACTTTCAGTGAAATGCACAAACAAGTACACAGCTTGATGAGTTTTTACATGTGTCTGAATCTATAAAAACACCACCAGGATCAAGGTCAAGAACATTCGTCACCGGAGTTCCCACGGTGGCACAGAGGAAACAAATCTGACTAGGATCCATGAGGTTGTGGGTTCGATCCCCGGCCTCACTCAGTGGGTTAAGGATCCGGCGTTGCTGTGAGCTGTGGTGTAGGTCGCAGACACAGCTCGGATCTGGCGTTCCTGTGGCTGTGGTGTAAGCCAGCAGCTGCAGCTCTGATTAGACCCCTAGCCTGGGAATCTCCATATGCTGTGAGTATGGCCCTAAAAAGATAAAAGACAAAAAAAAAAAAAAAAAACGAACATTCGTCACCCCAGAAAGTCCCCTCATGTTCCCTCCCTGTCATTACCACCATTACCGCTTCTGTAGGTCATTTGGCAGGTTCTTCAGGAAAATGTCATCCTATAACGCACTCTTTTGTGTCTGTTTTCTAGTTTGAAGTTCATGTCTAGGAGCTGCATCCATGCCACTGTGTGTATCAGAGGTTCCTCCTTTTTCGTTGCTGTGTAGTATTCCACGGTGTGAAATTTGTTCATCCATTCTCCTGTGGATGGACATTTGGGCTGTTTCTGATATAGGGCTGTTGGGAATAAAACTGCTTGTATGTGTCTTGCTGTGAATATAAGCACTAATTTCTCTCAAATATATGGCTGTGAGTGGAATTGTTGGGTCGTAGGGTAGAGGTATATTTGACTTTACCAGAAACTGCCGAGCATGTCTTCAAAGTGGCCATGACATTTTACACACCCCTGGCAATGTGCGTGAGTTCTGGTTGCTCCAGGTGCGTGTCAACACTTGGTGATGTCTGCCTTTAATTTTAGCCATTCTGGTGGCTATGACCTGGATCTCTCTGTGGTTTTAATTTGTATTTCCACCACCACCTATTACCTAGATGACTCCATTGGTCGCCCACCTGGGGTCCCTGGCCTGGCCCCTGCCCACTGCAGTAGCCAGAGGGACCCTGTTTTTGAAATCAAGACCTTCTTATGCTCAAAACTCCCCCATAGCTCCCAGCTTGCTGAGAATAAGAGCTGAGGTCCTGATGGGTCCTGCTGTGCCCTGGCCTTCCCCCACCATTGTCATGTGTCACCCTCCTCCTCGATGCCAGCTCTCCAAGGGCAGCACCTGTGTTTTGTTCCCAGGACACAGGGCAGTGCCTGGCATAGAACAGAGGCTCAATCAATATTGGTCGAATAACTGAAATGAGTCAGTGGCAGCTAACATAGCATTTTGGCAGAGCCACTATTTTGTTCGTTTGGCTGGTTTTTGGCTGAGGTGTGCAGTGGCCTGATGTGGAATCTCAGTTCCAGACCAGGGATTGAACCTGAGCGCAGCAGTGAAAGTGTTGAGTCCTAACCACTAGACCAGCAGGGAACTCCCCAGAGCCACTGTTTTAAATAAATGTGAAACATCATGAAAGTAACCACTTTACTTATTTTTTGTCTTTTTAGGGCGCACCCACGGCATATGGAAGTTCCCAGGCTAGGGTTTGAATCGGAGCTGTAGCCACCGGCCGATGCCACGGCCACAGCCACACGGGATCCGAGCTGCATCTATAACCTACACCACAGCTCACAGCAACACTGGATCCTTAACCCGCTGAGTGAGGCCAGGGATCAAAGCACTGAGCCAAGACAGGAAGTCCAAAAGCAACCACTTTAAAGCATATAATTCAGTGGCGGGTAGTGCATTCACACTGTTTTGCAACCAACCACTAACCCTCTCTCGTTCCAAACAGCAGCTGTTTTGACGTGGCCTCCTCAACCTCTGCTGTGACCTTTGAAAGCCTCCCATCTTTTTGTTAACAACTAAATATCTCCCAGTTCCCACCTCCCAGCCCTGAGCTTTCTCCGGGTGTTCGCCGAGGGTGAAAACATGCCACCCTGGGAATTCCCTGGGGGCCTAGAGGTTAAGAATCCGGCGTTGTCACCGCTGTGGCTCGGGTCAGTGCTGCGGTGCAGGTTCGATCCCCAACCTGGAAACTTCTGGATGCCATGGACACAGCCAAAAATATATATATATGTATCTTACCTTGAAGATTAGCTTTTGGGGGCTTCCATCCAAGCTGAGAGCCCAACACAATCACCCCCCACAGAGCCTCCCCAGGGACCTGGTGGAGAGACTGGGGGCAGAGAAGTGGCTGGTTGTCCCCCCCCACCCCCACCCCGCACACACAGACACATCACTGGCCCCTCTGCCCGGACCCACGGGTCCCCCGGAAGTGGGACAGCCCCGGGTGTCCCCACCCTCTGGCTTCAACCCAAAGGAATCTTTCCTCTCCTTTGGTCCATAGCTGGGGGAGGGGAGGACGGCCCAATTTATTTGCCAACAAATAAAGCGCTGCCATGATTAACGGGGGGAGGGAGAGAAAATTTAAAGGAGGAAAAATACCTTGGGTAATGCCATCGCCTGCGTCTTTATATTCTGAAACGGATCGTTCTGGACGCGGGCAGAAGGCCTGATTTAATATCCTCCTGGAAAATACTGCACCTGATCCAATTACCACGGGAGTTTTGATACAGTCAGCAGTCAAGATGAAAGATTCAGAGGCGCTCACCGGGGGAGTAAACACAGACACTGAATTACCCGAACTCCTTTGGGGGGTGTTAAGCGGTTCAGGTCGCTGTGAGGGCACCTCGGGCCAGGCTGCGGGGCAGCCAGGGGGCTCAGCCGAGGCCTGCTGGCTGCAATCGGCCCTGACGCCATGCCTCTCTGTCCCTCGGGCAGCCCCCTGTGTCCCACTGCGGGCTGGCCGTGCCCAGACCCAGCAGTCTCTGCACCCGGCTGGCTCAGTTCTCCAGCCCCCAGGCCGGTCCAGGCTCCAGCTCGCTCACCTGGACGCCAGAACAGCCCCTCTCTGGCCTGCCCCGCGGCCCTCCCATGACGGAGGACTCCCAAACGTGAGTCTAAAGGTGCATCTTTTGGGCTCAGAACCCTCTAAGCACCTCTGGCTGTTGTCGGCGGAAAGTCCGAAGGCAGGAAACAGCTCCAAGGTGCCGCCCGCCCAGGTCCCTGCACCCTCTCCCCCACCCCCCTTCTCCTTCCTCTGCGTGCACTTGACCTCCCCTCTCCCCAGACCAGCCCCGCTCTCCCCGCGACACGCACCTGAGCCCCCAGCCTTGGCCTGCCAAGCATCGGCCGTGGCTGTAATGACTGCGAAACCGTCTAGCGGGAATCGTTCTCCCCTGCTGGACTGGGGCTGCACAGGTGTGGGAAGGGCCACAGGCTGCAGAGTCTCTGTCCCGTGCTGGCCACGCGGGCTTGAGCAAGGCTCTCCACTCTCTGAGCCTTGGTTGCCTGGTCTGCACAATGGGACCATAATGTCTGCTTCACAGAGGCGGGAGCGAGATGCTGGAGGAGAAGAGGGTGAGGAGAGAAGATTCTGCCACCAGACTCTCTGGAGCCACGTCCCAGCTTTGCCACCCACGGTTCTGCATCCCAGTCTCTCCATCTGCGAAATGGGCCGTGATGGCGGTCGCATGAATTAACATCCCTGGGGGTTATTAACACCACAGCTGTGTTAGCTCTTGTTACCTTGCCTGGGCCCTTAAACACTCCCTGGTTACTGCCGGAGCTCAAGCCGTCCTTGTCCCCTTGAGAGGGAGGGTCACCTAAAGGCCTTGGGCAGCCGCCGCTCTTAGAGACCAGGTCAAGGCCAGGATCAGAGGCCCAAATGTTTCCAGCCGAAGCTACCATAAACCTGTGAATACAGCAGGTCTGCCGCCTCCAGAGCTCACCTTTGGGAAGGGACACGGCAGGTGGGTAGCCGGGAGGGATAAGCTTTATTTTTTTATTTTTGTCTTTTTGCCTTTTCCTAGGGCCTCACCCACGGCATATGGAGGTTCCCAGGCTAGGGGTCTAACAAGAGCTGTAGCTGCCGGCCTTCGCCACAGCCACAGCCACGCGGGATCCGAGCCACATCTGCAACCTACACCACAGCTCACGGCAACGCCGGATCCTTAACCCACTGAGCAAGGCCAGGGATCGAACCAGAAACCTCATGGTTCTTAGTCGGATTCATTAACCACTAAGCCACGACGGGAACTCTGAGAGGGATAGGCTTTAAATGGGGGCTAGAAGGTGGCCTTGTGAGGGGCAGGTGACATCTGTGCACCGAAATGATGACTTGGACAGTGACTTGGATTTTAAACATGAAGGTCTGATTCAGGAAACACCGCACTCAGAAATGCAGTTCTCTCAAGTTTTCAAGTTCACTTTACATCTTACTATTCGGTCTCTATGTCTCTATTGATACATTCAGACCCTCTGAACAACCTGTTTTAAGGGGCGTTTGATTCCTCTCTGGCCCCATTTACAACACGAGTTAATCAGCTCGTTTAAACATTTTCAGCGGCATAAATACCCTGAACACACCCTGTTTTCTTTCCAGTCCTTCGAGCCAGCCTCTCTGCAGATGTAAGTACATCGTTTGTACAACGAGCACGTGGAATGTGCAAACGTGGTAAACTCGGCTCTGTTTACAAACTTCCAAAGAGTGCAGTCTAAAGTCCCACATCTAAATCAAGTGCTCCATTTCCCATTTGAAGTTCGAATCAAAAGGCTCCATTAGTACTTTAATCGGCAAAATTTTCCTGAACCTTACAAACGCGTAGACCACCCAACCTGCAGACACTTAAGACAAACATTAGTATTAGTTTTGATTATCTTAAAGGTGGCTGTTCTTAACTCTAGAGCTTCTTGGGGCTGCAAGATGCTAACCCAGCGTGGAAATTCTTGGGCTCCCTGGGGTCCCCTGGGTAGCTGGGCTGTGCTTCTGGGCCCCTCCCTCTCTCTCCTCTCTGCTCCGCAGCCTGAAGCGCCCCGCACCTCGGGCCCTCCCCGTCCCCAGTTGATTGATTCCAGGTAATTGGTTTACTGCTTCCTTCTGTCCTGAGCTCTTCCTTTCCTCCTCCCAGTTAGCGCCACCATGGAGGACAGCAAATGACAGGTGATTGGATTGTGTGTGTCTCCCAGGGCCTCTGTCACAGTTCTGAGATCACCCCCAGGACGGGAGAGGGGTAGAAAGCCTGGCCACCACTCAGCAAGAGGCTCAGAGTTGGGGGAGGGGTGGCCCGGAGGAGCCTGGCCCTCTCCGAGCACTGCAGGACCACGCAGATGCTCCAGAGTCCCCACTGTTGTCAACTGCAGGCCCTTTATCCACAGCAGCCAACGCAGTGCAGGGGGGGGGGTGGCCTGAAGAAGAGGGGTCTGGGGAAGACCCCGAGCTTTGAGTCACATCTACCTGTAAGGACCGCACAACTTGTCCCCGTGCTGGGTGCTGCAGAAGGGGGTGGTGGGGGTGGGCAGAGCCGGTCTCCGAGCCCCACCTGTTCTACAAACCAATGGCGCACAGGGTCTTGGTCTTATTTGCATCCTGGGCCTCTCTGCTGCAACAGGAAGAGGGCCTGGTGCCCAGCGGGCTTTGCTGGAAATACCAGTCCCCTTCCTTTCCCGAGGCTGGGGCTGGGGACCGAAACAGATCTGGCAACACCTTTCATTTACTGAGAGCTTACCAGGTCCACGGGGAGGGGCGGTCCACACCCCTTTTTATTTGATGTCTCAACAAGCCCATGAAGGCTGTCCTCAGTGTCTAGTCAGTACTGGGGCTCAGAGAGGTTAAGTAACTCGCTGGACATCACACAGCTTAGGAACAGCGGAACTAGGGCTCGCACTCAGGCAGGTCTGACCCCTCGGGCCCCCCGTTTTGGCCCCTGTGCTGTCCTTCCCCAGGGCTCTGGGCCCCCAGATTCAGGCCTGGGCAGGACGAGGCAGCCAGCAGCGGGAGGAGGCAGCCGTAACCAAGCCCTTGCCACCGTGGAGAGGATTTCGTTCCATCACCTCGTGGATTCCCTCCTCAATTTTCTCGCCACCGAGAACCCGAGAGAATCAAATCCTCTGCGACGGCAGCTTCCGGCGGATGAAAGCCACAGCCCGCAACCCAGGCTGACAGCCCTGTGGCGGGGGTGCCGCATCGCAGCCTCTCCGAGGGGAGGGCGGGCATTGGGGGGGGGGTCTCTCCTCCAGCCTCTCCTCCCTTCCAGCCAGCGGTGGGCAGGGAAGGTTGTCTTGGTAACTTGGGCTGAGTTAGTCATCTTACTGGGATTTTTTTTTTCTCCTGGGATGAAGACTGCATCGAGGAGGGCCGGGTTGGGGGTGCGGGATGGGGGTGTGGGGCGATGGGGGGGGCCGGGAGGAGGAACCTGACGCCTGCCTCCCACTGGGCTGCTGACTTTGAGGATGCCTTCCTGCAGGAAATCCCAGCAGCTGGCTGGAGGCATGCCTGGGGGCAGGGGAAAGCCCTGGTGTTGCCCTCCCCAGGGGGACAGTGCCTCAGAGGGACCAGTGTGAGTCCCTGGCTCCTAAGAGGTGGGCACAGTCGCCCAGTGATTAGCGCTCAGCCCTGGTTGGCCTAGAGTCCCCTCTTCTCACAGCCTGGGTGGCCTCATCAGAACCAGGGGCGTAATAGCGCCCCCTCCTGCCCACGTTGCATAAGATGTTGCTGGGAGGCCACTAGTTCTAGTGGGTGGCCCCGGCCAAACGGGCCAGCACTGCCCTCAGGGTGGACACGGTGGGAACGTCCACCCCGGGAACTGGAGGGAGCAGGACTGAGACCGGCTCCCCTTTTCTCCTGTTCTTTCTCTCATTCTTTTCTTCTTCCTGCCTTCCTCCCTCCCTCTCTCTTCTTTCTTTCTTTCTTTCCTTGGGCTGCTCCCGAGGCATATGGAAGTTTCCAGGCTAGGGGTCAAATCGGAGATGCAGCTTCCTGTCTACACCACAGCCACAGCAACGCGGGATCCGAGCCAGGTCTGCTACCTACACCACAGCTCATGGCAACGCCAGATCCTTAACCCACTGAGCAAGACCAAGGATCAAACCCACATCCTCACGGTTGCGAGTTGGGTTCTTAACCTGCTGAGCCACACCGGGAATTCCTTTTCTATTTTTGAACCGGCTTGCAGAACTGTTAATTTGTCTCCCTTGAACTTGGAAGAGAGGCAAGAACACGGTCCTGCCTGGCCCCTTATTCGCTCGTGTTGTCTCTCTTTCCGGATGTGGCCACAAGCCTAGAGAGGCGATGTGACTGGCCTGGGCTGCCCAGCCAGCTGGGTCTACTCCAGCCAAGGCGGGTGGCTCGGTGTGAGGGCGACGGTCCAGGATCCTCCCGCCCGTGACCCTTTTCTCTTCCAGTCCCTCCTGCGAGCTGTGTGACCTTGGAAAAGTCATTGGACGACTGTGTGGGAAACTCAGTCTTCTGTTCTGCGAAATGGGTATAAAATAGTCCCACCTGCAAGGGCCCTCATGAGGATTTGTGGAGCTGATATCCAGAGTCTGTGGTTGTGACCTCAGCCACCCAGCCCTGACCTTTAGACCTGCTCCCTCAGGATGGGGCTGCTGACCAGGAGACATCAGGGTATTAAAAGGGGTCAGTGCTCCCACTGATTTAGAATTAGAGGGGATTTGATGGCGGGAGAAACCACTTACCTGTACGTGTACAAAACTGTGACACCAACATCCCTGGAGAAATGCCCACCCCGAGAGCCTGGGTGGCCCCGCCTTGGGAGAAGGGGCCACCTGCCACCAGACCGGCAGCTGTCAGGTGATGGCCTGAGGGACCATTATGTCAGCTTTCTCTCTCTTTTTTTTTTTTTGCCTTTTGTCATTTTAGGGTCGCATCCGCAGCATGTTGAGGTTCCCAGGCTAGGGGTCTAATTAGAGCTGTAGCCGCCAGCCTTCACCACAGCCACAGCAATGCAGGATCCGAGCCGCGTCTGCAACCTACACCACAGCTCACGGCAACGCCGGATCGTTAACCCACTGAGCAAGGCCAGGGATCGAACCCGCAACCTCATGGTTCCTAGTCGGATTCGTTAACCACTGCGCCACGACGGGAACTCCAGCTTTCTTCTCTCTGAGCCCAGGCCGGGCTTCTAGAACCCCCAGTGCCACGTTTATGGTAAAAGCTTTGCCATGTTTCCAAACCTGTGGTCCCCTTGCCGTCATTAACTTCGATGAGCTGAAGTCCCTGGAGGTTGGCAAGGAGCCACTGTGACCGTGGGGCGTGGCCAGTGTTCGTGGCCTTGGTGGACCTCCGCTGTCCTTGCTCCTGCCCCCGCATGGGAGCTCCACAGCCCCCGCCTCGCAGGGGGACAGGGGGTCAGGGGGCTGCCCTCGGTGTTTCTGGTTCCCTGCCTCCTCCTCCTGGGGGGGCGTGCAGAGCCAGGCAGGGGGTAGGGGCTCACACGGCTTGGGTAAAGCCTGCGTGGTCCCCAGGAAGCCCTGGGGAGGCAGACTGCCCGTGCTGAGCTCTGGAAGCGCCCACCCCGTTTTCCACAGGTGCCCCCTCGGGGCCAGCAGAGCTGGCAGGGGGTGACACAGATGTGACTTCGTTGGCTGAGAGCAGACGGTAAGCAGCTTTTTACCTCTGGCTCTGATGGAAGCTCAGGGGCCGGTGCCAGGACCCAAAGATCAGCCAGCCTTAGCTGCTGACAATGGGCAGCGGAGAGCGTTCCAGGTGAAGGGCAGTTTGTGCAAAGGCCCTGAGGCAAGAAAGAGGCAGAGTGTTTGTGCACAGAGAAGACCTACAGGGTCGCTGCTCCCTGGAGGGGGTGGGGAGGAGGGATGGGGGGAGAAGTGAGACTCCAGGCTGGAGAGGTGGGCACAGGCAGCACCCTAGGCACGAGTCTGGGCTTTGTCCTGCAGGTGGCAGTCGAGGGGAGCCAGGAAGTGGGGTTCGGGGGAATGGCCCCTCCTGTCCCACAGTGCAGGTGGCAGGGTTCCAGCTATGCTCCCAGCCTGCAACCTAGTTGGAGGGACTGTTATTTAAACAGCCTTTGGAAACTCAGGGGATGCGGGCGGAAGGCGGCTGGAGGCCAGGAACCTCCCAGGGTGGGCGTCTACACTCTGAAAGAAAGGCCGTGTTAGTCCCCGGTGCCCACAGAACCGGATCGGTTCCTCTTCCCTGTGGCTGAAAGGAGCCCCCCGGCCGTGGTGGCGGGACCACTCCTTCTCCCCGCACACCGGTCCCTCCTCTAGCAACACTTCTGGGTCGGCTCTGCCCAGCCACCGTCACTCTCGCCATCACAGGCAGCGGCCGCCACAGCCTGGGAGTCACAGGAGCTGATAGAGACCACGGGAGGGCAGGTCTGGCATCTGCATAAACGGGGAGTGGGCAGCAGACCCGGCACCCCGGTGGTCGGGGCCCCTGTGGGCTGTGTGGCCTGGGCAAGCCCAGACCCCAACCCACCTACTGAAATTTCTTTCTTCTTCTTTTTTTTATTTTATTTTATTTTATTTTTTTTGCTTTTTAGGGCCACTCCCACGACATATGGAGGTTCCCAGGCTAGGGGTCGAATCTGAGCTTCGGCTGCTGGCCTATGGCACAGCCACAGCAACGCAGGATTTTTAACCCACTGAATGAGGCCAGAGATTGAACCCATATCCTCATGGATACTAGGATTAGTTTCCGCTGCTCCACAATGGGAACTCCCCCTCCTGCTGAAATTTCAGAGGCAAATATGCTAAGAATTAACGGGGCTTAATAAGCCAGGCTGATGGATACTCCACTGAAAGGGAGAGAGAAGGGGGAGAAGGAGGGAGGGGGAGAGACTGACCAAGGGAGACTCAGAGAGACCAGGAGAAACACAGCTCAACAGAGACTTATGCGCGGGGAGATGCAGACAGAAACCCGCAGGGAAAGAGGGACACAGAGAGACACAGAGAAATACTGAAACTGACAGCCTGAACCTGGCCAGATCACGGACTGGGACTCGAACCCACCTGCTAGGACTCAAACCCCGCCTAAACCCAGATTGGGACTTGAACCCACGGTTTTCTGTTAGAATCACTCACCCAATGTCTGGACTCACCGAGGTTCAGGTTCTTCATGCCTCCACTCAGAGGGAATTCAGCGAGAGACAAAGTGATGGGCGAGAAATAGATTTATTCGGATAGGACGCTCACGAGAGGTGCACGTGGGCAGGCAAGGAGTCTCTGCCCCCAGGCTCGGGGGTGGGGGGGGCTACAGTTTTATCATCCAAGGGGTGTCGGGGTGGGAAAAGCCCACCCCTTCCTTTTGTGAGTAGTAGCTCCTCCTTGGCAGCGGTAAGGTTTGTATTCAGATGAGCTGAAGGGCTGTCTTCAAACTCTCGTGCCCTTGGTCTGAACTTGAATGCGGGCCTCGCCCAACAGCCTGAGGCAATTCCGGCACCTCCGCTAGTGGAGAAAGCCTGCCTCGTTCTGTTGGCTTTCTGGAGCAATCCTTAACGTACAGCGGTCTCCCAAGGTCCCTTAAGTTTCCCTCTTTATCTGTGATCCCTTACTGCGACTTCTAAAACCACCTGTGCCTGCCCCATCACTGTCAATACAACAGAGACAGGGGGACTCCCGCTCCCCGCCAATAACACACCCAGAAACAGAGTCAAGGGGCACAGGGGGACACCCGGAGAATGGGGGACACCAGGGATTCGAGGGCCAGGGGAAAAGCACTGTGGGCCTCGGCCTCCTGGGAACTCGGGTGAGGCTGCTGAAGTCCTGGGCCCACCGTCACCCCCGGTCACGGGGTCTCGTCCTTGGTCCTCAGGCCCTCAGGCAGGGGTCAGTGGGGTCACGCCACCCCAGTGCTCAGGCTGAAGAATGGCAGCAGCATCTGAGGTCTGAGGGGTCGGGCACCGCCCCAGGCCAGCCCACTGCTCGCCAGCCTCAGTTTCTACGCCTGCAAAAACGAGGGGGAGACCCTAACTCTGGCCTCCCAGGATGGTCACCAGGGTTAAACTGGGTGAAAACAACGGCAACCAGTCATCCAGTAGCTGATACTCTTTCTGGAAACTTCTTCTTCTTCTTTTTTTAATGGAGAAGCAGATTCTGGAAAATTCTGACGTGTCTGGTCCATCTGAGGATCCAGGGACCACAGGTGAGGTAGGCACTGAGACCCTGTTTCCAGCTACGAAGACAGAGGCTGACAAGTGACTCACCTGAGGTCACAGAAATGCCTCTGCAGAGGTGAGATTGAGACGCGGCTCCTTGTTTTTTCACCTCCCCCCCCCCTTTTTTTTGTCTTTTTGCCTTTTCTAGGGCCACATTCGTGGCACATGGAGGTTCCCAGGCTAGGGGTCTAACAGGAGTTGTAGCCGCCGCCTATGCCACAGCCACAGCAACGCGGCATCCGAGCCGCGTCTGCAAACTTCACCACAGCTCACGGCAATGCCGGATCCTTAACCCACTGAGCAAGGCCAGGGATCGAACCCGCAACCTCATGGTTCCTAGTCGGATTTGTTAACCACTGAGCCATGACAGGAACTCCTCACCGCCCCCCCCCCTTTTTTTAAGGGCCGCACCTGCTGCATATGGAAGTTCCCAGGCTAGGAGTTGAATCAGAGATGCAGCTGCTGGCAGCATGGCAATGCTGGATCCTTAACCCACTGAGCAAGGCCAGGGATCAAACCCACATCCTCATGGTTACTAGTCGCGTTTGTAACCCGCTGAGCCACATCAGAAACTCCCGTTTTTTTCAGCTTTTAAATCTGTTTCTACCACCCAAGTCGGTGTTGTTATTTTTTTTAATATTTTGGCCATGCCCATGGCCTGTGGAAGTTCCTGGGCCAGGGATTGAACCCATGTGCCTCAGCAGTGACCCAAGCCTCTGCAGTGACAATGACGGGTCCTTAACCTGCTGCGCCATAACGGAGCTCCATGCACCCACTTCATAGTAAGAGAGAAACAGAGGTCCACGTGTGGGGGCTCTCCACGTGATGAGTGGCGAGCAGAAGTGCCCGGAGGTCCCAGGCAGGGCCACCGGTCTCCTGAGTGCACACAGCAGGCACCCGTTCTGACTGATGGAGCAGAAATGCACATGCTGGTGAATATTTTTTTTGCCTTTTTTTAGGGCCACACCCATGGCATATGGAGGTTCCCAGGCTAGGGGTGGAATCCGAGCTACAGCTGACGGCCTACACCACAGGCACAGCAGCACAGGATCCGAGCCGTGTCTGCCACCTACACCACAGCTCACAGCAACGCCGAATCCTTGTGAGGCCGGGGATCAAACCTGCAACCTCATTGTTCCTAGTCAGATTCGTTTCCTCTGTACCACGGTGGGAACTCCACATGCTGGTGAATATTTCAAAGGTCGCCACTCCTAGCCCAGGTCTGCCTGACTGCAAAGCCCTTTGCTCCCCCTTCTCCGGGCACAATATAGTGGCCCAGGGTTGGTGAACAACAGCCTACGGTCAAATTCAACTCCAGTCTGTGAGCTAAGAGCCCTCACATCTTTAAGTGGTTGTAAAAAGAAATCAAAGTATACCTGCAAAGCCTAAAACATTTTCTGCCAGGCTTTACAGGAAATATTTTCTGACCCTAGCTTTGCTCAGAGAAGACATTCTAATGCAGGTGCCTCCATCCTGGGATGGAGGGGGGTGGTGGTTAGGGGCGGAGGGTGTGTGCAAGAGATTTGGGGCCTGATCTACACCCACGGGTTGTGTGTCCCTGCTGTGCCTTGTTCAGGGCCTGGGCCCGGGTCCCCAGTGCCCCAGCTCTCCGCAGCTCAACCCTCCCTCATCCCAGGAGGTGAAAAATGTGACACCTCAAAGTGGGACATTAAAGTTTAATGGGGGGGGCATGCATATTTAATAGGGCTTAACAAAGCATCCTTAAGGACGGCCCAGACAGCCCTCCAGGGATGGGGGCGGGCTGCAGGAGAGCCGTCCTGCCCACGCGGCCTGCTTGCTCCCCCATCTGTCTGCGGTGGCATCTTTAGGACAACTTGGCGTTTGCTGCTCCTGCTGGAGCCGGGGGCAGGCCCTTTCATTATTAATATTATGAGGATGTCTGAGAAGCTGAGTGAGCAGGGACGCAACTCAGGCTGCGTGGCCCCTTTCCCAGCAGCCCCCAGCCTGGGGGACAGACGCGGGAGGCCTGCCCCACGGTCCCCACTTCCCCCTCCCCCCTCTGATCCCCACTGCTGCGGGTGGAAGGTTAGCTGGAGATGTCTTAGGAGAGGGGCAGAGAGCTGTCACAGACTCTGAGATCACTGTCTGGGAGTCAGATCACAGATGTTTAGATTCACGCATCACGGCTGCTACCGACTCCTGCACCCGGACGGTCCCCGCAGCTGCGAGTACTGATGAAGCCGCATGAGCCGGAGGACTCAGGTTGCTGCTGCCCACCATCCACACAGCCCGCTCCCAAAGCCTCCCAGAGATTTCTGGGGGCCCGGGGCCTCCCATAAGGAGGCCACCGGCCTCCCTGATCACTCAGTGGAGGAGCTCCCCTCGACACACCGCGGGTGCCCCCCAGGATGGAGGGCTGGGATTCTCCAGCTGCAGGTACCCGAGACTCGGCCGCAGCTCCTCCCTGGCATCCTGCGCCCTCGGCCTCCCTGGCACAGAGAGGACACACGACCTGCGCCCACAGCCCAGCAGCTGAACCTCTGTCTGCCCCTGGGACTTGCCGCAGGGAAGCTTTCAAGGCTCCCGCAGCCCCGTCTGTCAGGAGGAAGTTTCAGATCTTCGGGGAGCCCAGTCCTTGGCTGGGTTCCCTGGGGGAGTAACTGACACCCGATCATTGTAATCGTGGGCCAGATGCCAGCCTGGGGGTCACCCTTGATGCCAGCTGTAAGCCTGGCTGAACCTCCTGATGCCCAAGGGCTCTGCCATGCGACTCCTGGCACCACCCAGGAAACTGGCTTCAGGCCGAGGTGCAGGCCAGGCCAGCCCCATCTGTGCCAGGACTCAAGCCTCTACTTAGTAAGCACCTGCTTTGGGCCAGGCCCTGACCTCTGGGTCCCAAAGCAGCATCAGGAGCCCCAAGTGTCTCAAGGTCCACCCACGGGAGGGCCCTCTCCTTGGAGCAGACACAGCAACCCCCACCTCCTTCAGTGGCCTCTGCCAGCTAACGTCCAGGGTCCCTGCTAGCTATTCAGAGCCAGGCTGGCAAGGGGCCCAGGCTCCCTTGGAGTCTTAGAATTGAGGACTTTCGGAGTTCCCGTCGTGGCTCAGTGGTTAACGGATCTGACTAGAAACCACGAGGTTGTGGGTTCGATCCCTGGCCTTGCTCAGTGGGTTAAGGATCCGGCGTTGCCGTGAGCTGTGGTGTAGATCGCAGACGTGGCTCGGATCCCGCGTTGCTGTGGCTCTGGTGTAGGTCAGCGGCTACAGCTATGATTAGACCCCTAGCCTGGGAACCTCCATATCCTGCGGGTTCAGGCCCAAAAAGCCAAAAAAAAAAAAATCTCATTTCAACAGAGTATTATACCTGGGATCTCCCGTTGTGGTGCAGTGGAAATGAGTCCGACTAGGAACGATTGCAGGTTCAATCCCTGGCCTTGTTCAGTGGCTTAAGGATCTGGATGTTGCCGTGGACTGTGGTGTATGTCGAAGGTGCGGCTCGGATCCTGCGTTGCTGTGGCTGTGGTGTAGGTTGGCAGCTGTCGCTCCGAAGTGACCCCTAGCCTGGGGACCTCCATATGCCACGAGTGCAGCTCTAAAAAAGCAAAAATAAAATAAAATAAAATAGAGTATTTAGCTGAAACAGAATCTCAGAGATCCCTCATTTGAAGATGGGGAGGTGGAACCAGGCCTGGGGGAGGGGGAAAGGTTTGGGGACACCTGCTGGTCACAGCCGGTAACCCAGGCTAGCAACAAGGATGGGAGTTAGCAGGGGAAGGGGGCGGGGGAAACTTGGCAACATCTGGAGTGGCGTGTCAGCCTCTGTTCTTGCTTAGGAGCCAGCAGGTGTCCTGGCGGGCTCTCCAGCCCCCTCCGTGCCCCCCCCAACCAGACTCCCACCTCACCCCCACGGCAGCACAAAGGAATCAGCCAGTCCTCACATTTGGGAAGCAGTTCCAAATTCCTTTGCCATTTGTTCTCTCTCTTTAAAAAGAAAAAAGAGAAAAGAAAAATGATCCCAACCATCCGGGGAGGCCCGTGATTTCGAGATTCTAAGATTCTCCGGTCCCCGCGTTCAGCGGCTGGAAGATTCTAGGAGTTGGAGATTGCCACTCGGTGTCTAGGGGATGGACAGGTGATTGGTCCCAGGGCCCCCGGTCACGTGGGTGGCGGGGCGCATCCTGGGCTCGGGCCACCTGTTCTTTCTGCCCTGGCCTGGGTCCCAACCAGCCCCGTGAGCTGGAAGACCGCCAGCCTCTTGGGAGAGGGCTTCAGACATCCTCGCCTCCATGGTCCCATCAGGGTCCAGAGGAAGCCTGTCCTCTGGGGCCACCCTGCTTGAGGGCAGCGTCACAGTGTGGGACACGGGACCACGACTCTCCCCTCCCCTCCCCAGGGCTTGAGGGCCCCCTACTCCCGTCCCAGCCTGGGTGGCAGCGTCCAGTCTCAGCTCCAAACAAGGCGGACCAGCCACCCAGGAGGGCGGCCGCCGCACCTGCCCTGGTCCTCAGACCCCTTCTCTCGGGGCCTGAGTTGAGAACTGACTTTCCCTTTCCTGGCAGAGACTCAGGGAGGAGATGTAGGGGTCGGAACTGCCTCTCAGCCTGGTAGATCTGGGCCGTTTATTTTATTTTTTTAATTTATTTTCTTTTTAGGGCCACACCCGCGGCCTGTCCCAGGCCAGAGGTTGAATCATGCCACAGCGGCCGGCCTGCTCCACAGCCACAGCAACGCGGGATCCGAGCCGCGTCTGCGACCTACACCACAGCTCACGGCAACGCCGGATCTTTAACCCACTGAGCGAGGCCAGGGATCGAACCCCTATCCTCATGGAGACTACGCCGGGCTCCTAACCCGCTGAGCCACAATGGGAACTTTGGTCTGGGCAATTTAGACCTGAGTTGCTAGACTAGACAGAACTCTCCATGGAACCTTCTGGAACTGAACTCAAGTCTCATTTCAGCTCCCATTCACCAACCTCTTCCCTGGCAAAGGTCTTCGTAGGGGCCTCCCGAGGAGGGAAGGCGACGGTGTCCCCAGCTTGCGGCCAAATGGTCTCCTACAGAGCCTCAGTCTCCCCGCTTTTTCTGGGGTGCCTTTGGGGTGGAGCCCTGGGGCGGCAATAGTTGCAGTTTCTCCCACACAGCTTCCCCACAGCTCTGACGGAGATGAGCTATGGCGGGAGGCGGGGAGAGACCGGTGGCTGGGCAGGGCCGCAGCAGATCTGGGCTGAAATTAGGCACCTGCCTTGTAATCGAGCTCCGTGGGGCAGGCCCAAGCTGGGATGGCTGCGGAGTCTGTAATCAAGGAATTAAAGCTGGGCCCTGGGAGCCAGGTAGAGAGCTCATGGTCAAGGGCCCCCTCAGAGGCAGCCCAGGCCTGGGCTGGCAACTCATGGTCCAGCG
The DNA here is from genome assembly GCA_004024745.2 of Catagonus wagneri. Lineage (NCBI taxonomy): Eukaryota > Metazoa > Chordata > Mammalia > Artiodactyla > Tayassuidae > Catagonus > Catagonus wagneri. Next base: position 2,049,041 of record PVHT021183634.1, read on the forward strand.
GAGACAGTGCTGGGGTGAAAGATGGGGAACCAGGGCCTTTGTGTCAAAGTAGTGATGTTGGAGGTGGTGGTGGAGATGGCAGTGGCGGCGGCGGTGGTGACGGTGAGTGTTGGCGGTGACAGCGGTAATGGTTGCAGACACGGCTCGGATCCCGCGCTGCTGTGGCTGTGGCGAAGGCCGGCGGCTTCAGCTCCTGTTAGACCCCTAGCCTGGGAACCTCCATATGCTGCGGGTGCGGCCCTAAAAAGACCAAAAAGCTGAAAACAACAACAACAAAAATGGAGGTTCGGAGAGGCGAAGTCGTTGGTCCGCGGCCAGTCGGTAAGCGGTGAGGCCCAGACAGGATCCACGCCTGCCGTCACTACACTCTGTTAACCCCCATATTTGGCTCCCAGGACAGGGACAGACAGTAGCAGACCCGCTGGAGGAAGCTGGCAGGGCCCCCTTCACCTTTCCCTGGGTCGCCTCACACACCCGCCCGCCCCCGAAGCATCTTTTTTTCTTTTTTTGTCTTTTTGCCTTATCTAGGGCCGCACCCGCGGCATATGGAGGTTCCCAGGCTAGGGGTCTAACAGGAGCTGTAGCTGCTGGCCTTCGCCACAGCCATAGCAACGCGGGATCCGAGCCGCGTCTGCGACCTACACCACAGCTCACGGCAACGCCGGATCCTTAACCCACTGGGCAAGGCCAGGGATCAAACCCGCAACCTCATAGTTCCTAGTCGGATTCGTTAACCACTGAGCCACAACGGGAACTCCCGCCCCCGAAGCATCTGAGTCTGTGACTTCACAGCCCTTCACAGCCCAGGCTTCTTTGACCTCCACTGTGGTCCCGAGAGGTAGCCCCGATTAGTATATGGGGAAACTGAGACCAGGGAGCGGATGCGACTGGACAGAGGTTATGGGGCACCGCTGAGGAGGTGATTGGTTGGCTCAGGTTCCACCCAGCACCCTCCCTGGGGCCGTCGGCCTGGTCAAGTGGGCACCCAGCCCGGGGTCCGTGAGAGGCAGTGATGCAGACGTTTCCCGGCTTTGCAACCTTAGGGCGATGTCCTAACCTCTCTGAGCCTGGGGCAGGACTCTCAGCACAGGCCCTGCAGGTGAGAAACTGTCCAGCCACAGGCTTATAGGGGAGGGCTGCTTCTGGGCACGAGTCGTAGCAGCCCAGAGCCTGCAGAACAAGGCAGGCCCCTGCCGCCCCCACCCCGGAGGGAGGACTCGGGGTGCAAGTCTGTTCAAGCCAAAGCCCGGTCCCCAGAGGAGAATAGCCTTCCTGAGTCTCACGTGACCGAGTGGCTGAGCCGCCTGTGCCACGGGGATTTGGCCACACAGGGCTTCGCCTGGCTGCCTGGAGGAGGAGGAGGACACACGCACACACACACACACACACACACACACACACACGGCCCCCTGGCACCAGGGTGGCAAGGCCTCTTGGCAGCGGGGACATCCGGGCTGGGCTGCAGGCCTGTCCACCAGCACCCAAGCTGTTTGAGAATGGGGGAAATGGGAAAAAAAAAACAAAACCAGATGCTTCTTTGAACATTTCTGGCATTCGTGAGGCTAGGAGTTTCATTCCAAACGCAGCTAACTTCCTCCCTGCTGCTGCCGCCTGTCTTCTGCCTGCCGCCTCCCCCAGCCTCCAGGCGGGCAGCGGAATGAGTCGAGGGTCTCAGCCGGCCAGCCAGAGCCTGCAGCCCCCTTCCCCCCGCCCTGCGCCTCTGCTCCCCGGCTCCATTTCCTGCCGCCTCCCCTGGGAGCCACATTCCTGCTGTATCTGGCCCTGTGCCTGCCCCCGCCTCTGCTCCGGGGAGGCCAAGGCCTTTGCCTGCCCCTGGGGGCCTTCTGCAGAGGAAACAAGGCCCCAGCTGTGCTCTGGACTAAGGTGACAGAGCGGCTCAGCCGGGCGGCAGGGAAGGTGCCACCTGCCACTTAGCAAAAAGGGGTGAAGACCCGGGCTCCAGGCCCTTCTCTGACACCTGCCCTGGGGCTGGTGGGGAAGCAACCCACGGGAGGGGCTCTGCTGCGTCTGCCAAGGGCCCCTGTGGCCTCGGCGTCCCATCTGGATGGCCTCTAGTGGCCCTTCTGCCTCCGCTGTTGCAGGTTTCTGGAGCAGCCACCCTCCCATCTCCATCTCCATCACTAAGAGAAAATAAAAGGAAAAAATAACACCCACCCCATCTAATCCTTTCCCGGCTTATACCACGCAGCTCAGCTCTCTTGCCGGCTCCTCTGGGGGATGATGGAAATGTGAATTTAAATAGAGTTATGTCGAAAGAACATTACCCAGCACGGTCCCAGCAGGGAGAAGCCCTGCTGAGCTGCAGAGGCGGACCCCGGGGTCTGCGTGTGCACGAGGAGGCCAGTACCTTCGGACAATTACAATCAGGACAGCCTGATGAGCCTGCCCCCCTCCCGCCCCTTCCCCGGGCCTCTCCTTAATAGCTCGCTGCCTCCATTCCCGGCGCTGGGGCTGGGTGCCGGGGACCAGCCACGTGTAGATAAGCTCCTAGTGGCACCACGATGCCATCCGCGATGAACGGGGACTCTAGACCATCACTCGCGCAGCTCCCTCCTGGCTCCCGGCCGGGGGCAGCCGCCAGCCCGGGACGGGATTAGCATGGCTCGGAGCTCAGGGCTCTGCCGTGGTGGCTCCGGGAAGAACAGAGCGGGTGAGGAGCTGGGGGGCATCTGGGGGGGCGCCCTGGATCCCCCTGCCCAGCCCTGAGCCAACCCCCCCTGGCTCCCACGCTCCTGGCTCTTGGCGGTCACCTGAGCTTCCTGGAGGGAGGGGACAATCTGCCTTGCCAATGGCCTGCCACAGAGCAGGGTCTTTCTTTCCCCTGCCTGGGACCAGGGGCTTTGTAAGGTGTAACTGAGCAGTGTCATCTATGAAAGGTGGGCAGGGCTGGCATCGTAGGCTTGTGTTAGACACACACAACTTGCGGGTGCTTGGCACCCCCAAGCTCAGGCCAAGGGGCATGGCAGGCCCCCAGGGAGACAGCCAGGGGCCCAGTGGTGTGATGCCAGGAGTGGACAGACTGCTTGAGCTGGGCCCTGTGGGTGGGGGAAGCAAGAGACTAGGTGAGCCCAGAGGCCAAGGATCGTGGCCCTCACTCAGCGTTCTGGTTACTGCCGGGAGCTTCAGGGTGGACTCTCAAGTCCCCAGGAGCAGGTGGCTCTGGTTCTGCCCCTGCAGTTCTTAGCCCCGGCCCCTGAGCAGGCGGGCTCCCGGCCAGGGCCCTTCGTCCAGCCCCAGGAGGCAGCAGTGCCGAGGGGACCCCATCCTGGTGCTGCATCTCCGATCTGACACACTCTTGGGAGTCTCACCTTTCCTGGGAATTGCTGTGGGTTGGAATGTTCTGGGTGAGTCCAAACCATCCCTCCAAATCCTCGTCTTCTAGCCACGTGCTAAGGCCTCTGGGCCCCCTCCCCATCCCATCCCTTTGAATGAATTAGAAAAAGGCACCCCTTTCAGCTCCCACCGCTTTCTCAGCCAGATCCCTTGTGCAGGGCACAGCCTGGACCACTGTTCCAGGAGACCCGCCACGTTTACCCCCCTGAACTCCCGTAGCAGAAGCTCCTCGCAGTTTTGTGCAGCTGGATCTCCCGGGTGTGCCAGGTCTTTCAGGCTGCAAATAAATTCCCCTGGTCCCAGTTTTGTTCCAGTTGTTGGTGCCATTTGAGGGAGAATGGGTGCTGGGGACTGGCTGATTGGTTACAAGGCTGGGTGCTGGGTGGTTGTAGGAAAACAGCAGCAGTCACCACCGACCGAGCTCCAGGCTCAGTGCTGGTCAGACCCCATTCCACGTGTTCTCAGCACCCCGGGAGGCAGCTGTGGTGGTTTAAAAAAATAACCTCTTGGAACAAAGTTAATCCCCTCCCCTGCCCCTTTTTTTTTTTTTTTTTTGGTCTTTATAGGGCTGCACCCACCGCATATGGAGGTTCCCAGGCTAGGGGTCCAATCGGAGCTGTAGCCGCTGGCCTACACCACAGCCACAGCAACATGGGATCTGAGTCGTGTCTGTAACCTACACCACAGCTCATGGAAACACCAAATCCTTAATCCACTGAGTGAGGCCAGGGATCGAACTCACGTCCTCATGGATACTGGTTAGGTTCATTCCTGCAGAGCCACCACGGGAACTCCTGGAGTGTGACTTCTAACTGCAGGTCATAGAAGACCCCGCGGCCCCCTTTACTCCCTTTCTGACTCCCTGCTCTGGGGCAAGCCGGGGCCATGCTGTAAGGACTCTCGGGCCGCCCTTTAGACGGGGCCCCATGGTGAGGGACTGAGGCCTCCCACCAAGCAGCCACATCAGAGCACTGCCAAGGAAGTGGGTCCTCCCGCCCCAGACAAGCTTTCCGACAGTGCAGACACAGTCACTGCAACCCCCGAGGGACTCTGGGCAGGAGCCGCCCAGCCAAGCTGCTCCCGAAGTCCTGAGCCTCATAGACCGTGTGAAGTCATAAATGGATGTTTCAAGATGCTGAGTTTCGGGGTAGTTTGTATCGCTACAGTTGACAACCAGGACAGTCGGTACTTTCGTGCCCCAGTTTGTTCAGGCTAGAAAGCCAAGCTCCAAGGTACCCTGGACGGGTGGCCTGACTTGGGCATAGGGGCCCGGTCTGGAGCGCCCGTCTCAGGACAGCAGCTGCCTGGGAAGGTGCAAAGGAGGATGGGACTAGGGCAGCTTTAGTGCTCTGGCTGCAGACTGAGGGCTCTGGGTTGGCGTGTCGCCTCCCCACCTGCCCGCACAAGTGGCAAGGCACTGCCCTCTGGGCGTGGGGGCTGCCCCCGGGGGCTCCAGAGTGGGCAGGCAGCCTCGCAAGATGCTGCTCAGTTCCCGGAAGTGGACCCAGGCAGGCGAGACATCTGTTCTTTCGTTCCCTCATCCATTCATTCGTTCATTCATAACCAAGCCCTGCCGCGTGCCAGGAGTAACCACAGTCCCTCCATTAAGATGCTGCTCCCCACTCCCACCCTTGCTGGGGGAAAGCTGCCTCGCTGAGCGCCTCGGCCACCAAACTGGGAGGACACGCAGGTCAGGACCCGGATGTGGGGCTGGTGGTCGGAGCGGACTTCGGCAGGCGGGGGGCAGGAGTGGAGAGAGGCCGAGGCTGGAGACGGTGCGGGAAAGGAGGCCAGGGATTCCAAAGCAAGGCCGGAGCAGAGCGATGGGGAGGAGGAATCTTAAAGACAGTCCTGCCCTTTGACCCTGTACTTTTTCTGGAAATCCACCCTAAGGATGTAATTAGCAAGGCCGACATCGTGGGGGTGGGGCAAGGCTATTAGCTGGGCATTTTTACAACTAGGAAATAGAAATGTGTCCAAAAATAAAGGAGGCTTAGAAATACTGTGTCCCCCCTCCCCACACACACTGCAACTCTGAAGTCCGCCGACCCGGATGTGAATCTCTTCTACAGCTGTGACCTCTCTGTGCCTCCAGCTTCCTCGTCTGTCAGTAATGAGACTTAGCTATGGGCCCAGGGAACTCAGATGAGTTAGCTTGATAAGCTTAGCTCCTGGCACAGAGACCACCTTCCTTCCGTACGTGTGAGCTGAACTCTAAAAGTCCTGGAATCTTCGAGAAGAGGGGACGATTCTGACAAGCAGGTTATCATAAAATGGGACGTATTGTCAATCTGGTAAAACGTGGTCTATGCCAGAAATGACCACCTCCGCTTCAGCCTGGGAAGTTCCTCTGGGCGGAGGGCGGGGCCTGGTTGCTGGGGCACGGACGCTGGGTCCCTGTCACGGGGGGGCACAGTCACAGCAGGTAACACAAGAATGCAGGTGAGGCTGGAATTTGCTGAATGACTGAGAGAAGGAGGTGGAGATAAACATAGAGCCTCTACACGCAGCCCCAGGTGCCTGACGCGGGCTTCCCCAGAAGCATAGATGTAAATACAGGTGGTTTATTTGGAGGTGATCCCAGGAAGCGCTGCCAGGGCAGTAGCAGAGCGGTGAGAC
>PVHT021183634.1:2056013-2094404 GCA_004024745.2 Catagonus wagneri
TGAATCAGCTGGCGCGGTGGGCGCCTGGAGCCCCAGCCCTCGGGAGGGGGGGTGGGTGGGGGACTCTGGGAAACGGCAGACCACGCCCTCGCCGAAGAGTCAGGGAGCTGGGGTATTCGCCTTTGATTCTCTGCCCTTGGCCAAGGGCTGCCCTTGAGGGGGAGGGTGTGATTGCAGGTCTGGACAGATTCGAGAGCTATGGGCGTTGAGTGCCCACACGGGCAGAGATCCAGCGGTGCCCACTGCACTGGTCCATGGCAGATCCTGAATAGGTGCTGCTGCTGTTTCTCCATCTGAGCCCCGTGGAGCTGCGCCCAGAAAGGCCGCTAAGATCCTCTTATCAGCATATACAGATAGATTCCCAAGATGTTGCCGATCCTTTGGCCCACAGTCTCCAGCAAATACTTAGAAAAAAGACTGGAAGGAAGAGCTCCCAAATGGTATTCAGGGTTGTCTCTGGGCACAGCTATAATAGGGGGGTTTACGACTGGAAAAAAAATGGATGAAACTGAAGAAAGTAACACAGACAGGACAGACAGTGGTAGAAGGCTGGGGCCGCACCTGTGGCATGTGGAAGCTCCCAGGTCAAATCAGAGCAGCAGCTGCAGGGCCACACCGCAGTCACAGCCACACTGGATCCAGGGCACATGCGTGACCTATGCTGCGGCTTGTGCCAACGCCGGATCCTTAACCCACTGAGCGAAGCCAAGGATCAAACCCGCATCCTCATGGACACTACATTGGGTTCTTAACCCGCTGAGTCACCATGGGAACTCTGCATCTCTGTTTTAGATTCACAGTTAATTCCACGTTAATAACACTAAGTGGCATTTGCTGGGCACCTACTGTGCGCCAGATCCTGCACTGAGCCCCCAGGTATACCACCTCATTCCCTCTCCCCCGGGAGGGCAGAGGGGGCCCGGCCTCTGCTTGTGCATTCGTCAGCTACGGCTGCAACCATGCTGCATAATAACTACTCCCGATATTTGGTGAGTGTCTGAAGCAGCATTTATTTCCCTGGCTTGTAGCCACAACCCTGCTGGATTTAGTCCTGTGTCGCTGGAGCGGGAGGCCCAGTAGAGTCACTAGGCAAGGGGCGTGGATGTGTTATCCCCTAACAGAGAGATGGGTTTGGGAGCAATAATTCCATCTACCCCAGAGCCCGCCACGCACAACCCCTTCTAGTCTCGTGGCTCAGAGTTGATCACTCCCGCCTGGACCTCCCCTGAACCCCCAGAGTTCAGTGTTCGCTGCCCACTCCATGCCCTTCCGGCACGTCAGACTTAGCGTGGCAAGAACAGAGCTCCTGGCCACAGCGCCCCCTTCAGGCCACCCCTGGGTTTCCCCTGTCGTGGTCAGTGGCACCACCGTCCACCTGGGTCTCGGGCCCTGGGCCTCAGCCTCGCTCCTGCTCTCTGTCTCTCAATTCACATGGCTTCCCGCATCCATTCCATCAGCCACGCCCACTGGCTCCATCTCCAAAACTTGTCGCATCTCTGCCCACTTCTCTCCGTGTCCACTGCCAACACCGCAGTCTGAGGTGCCTCCATCTCTTGCCAAGAAGCCTGCAAGCCACCTCCTCACTGGCCCCCGCCCTCCCACCCAGACCCTCCTGAAGCCCAGCCTCGTCGTGGTAGCCAGGACTTATTTGCCGAAGCATCCATCAGCTCACATACTGTCCGTCCCTGTCACAATCCTCTGGCGGCAAGGGTAAAATCCAAACCCATGCCCTGCCCTGCAGCCTCCGTCCCTCCTCCCCGCTCCAACCTCCTCTCCGCCCCCTTGTCCCCTGTGCTCCAGCCACAAGCCAGCCTGATTCCTACCTCAGGGCCCTTGCGCTTGCTTCCGCCTCTGCCTGGGAAGCCCTCGCTCAGAGTCTCCCGTGCGTGGCTTCTTCTTGTGCTTCAAGCACTGCCCTCTCATTAGCTGTCCATTCTGTAGGACAGCGCCCCATTTTATTTTCCTAGAGCTCATATTACCATGCGGAAGCTATCGTTAGAATTCAGCTCCACATAGCAGGTGCTCAAAAAATATTCGTTGAAAGAATTCATTTGCTGAAAGAACTGTGCATCGGACCTAAGAGATGAGAGAGTAAGTGTTCTCCCTGGGAGCTCAGCTGGGCCTGAGGGGCGGGGGGCAGAAAGGGGCGCTTCCAGGTAGGTGTCCAGGAGGGGTATGGATCGCCCAGGAAGCTCAGCTCTTGAGCCCTGGGCCCTGCCAGAGGGCGGTTTGATCCCCACTGTGGCTTGGGCAGACTAAGAAAAAAATCCACCTGCTAGTGAAGGAGCTAGGAGGATAATAAAGAAAAAAATGTCCCTTATAAAAGACCACAGGCTTGTTCTCATGGAGATGTGGGCTTTGAATTTATTTTACCCCTAACGCTGCTAATGAGAGTATCAAATGTTACAGGCATGTTGGGAAGCAATTGCCTTTTTTTCATAAGGGCACGGCTTCGGGCCTTGATGCTGGGGAGTGCCGGACAGGGCCGCCAGGAGGCAGGGAGGGGCAGACTGGGAAACCGAGCGGTAACGGACGGGCCCTGCCACACGCTGACACACTTCTGAGGCTTGACCAAGGCGCCAGCTTCCTCGGAGGCACAGATGACAGCCCAGCTGCCCTCCCGGCCATGGCTGAAAGAGAGACCCTCTGGCAGGCGTGGCAGGAAAAGACAGCCCCACCGGCAGGGCGGCACGTGGAGGCAGACCACGCTGCCACCTGGAGGCCCGGGTGAACAGGGCAAGGCAGGCCGGGCAGGAAGTGTTTGTGGAATGACTAAGTGAGCGAGTGATGGGGCTTCCGGCAGACACATCAGAGCCACCGTTACCCATGTAACACAGCCAGAGGCACACTGGGAGAAAACCAGGTGTGAGATGCCAGCCACCTGCCCCCCAGACACAGCTAGCGAGGTGTCAGGTGGTACAGCCACACAGGAAAGCCACTGGCTGTTTTGTATACAATTAACCTTACTCCCATCCCATCACCCAGCCCTTCCAAGGGACGTGTACGTATGTGTACAGCACTGGCGTGCAAATGTTCACAGCCACGCTGGGCTTGACAGCCCCAAATGGAAACGGCCCAAATGTCCATCACCAGGAGCGTGGTTAAGCCAATTACGCAGAACCATAAATAAAATACTACCGCAGTAAAAAAAGAAACAAACTACTGAAACACACGACGTGGATAAACCTCATCAGCCTAATGCTGAGCGAAGGAATTCAGACCCCAAAGAGCACATGCCGTGTGATTCCTTTACGTGAAATTTAAGAAAAGACAGAATGAAGCTATAGCAGGAATCAGAGCAGTGGTTGCCTCCGATCGGCTGCACGTGATGAGGGAACTTTCTAGAGTTGGAAACAATAGGTGTAGAGGTCGGAATTCACCAGACTCTATCTTGGAGTTCCCGTCGTGGCTCAGTGGTTAACGAATCCGACGGAACCATGAGGTTGTGGGTTCGATCCCTGGCCTCGCTCAGTGGGTTAAGGATCTGGCGTTGCTCTGAGCTGTGGTGTAGGTTGCAGGTGCGGCTCGGATCCCGTGTTGCTGTGGCTGTGGCGAAGGCTGGCAGCTACAGCTCCTGTTAGACCCCTAGCCTGGGAACCTCCATATGCCGCGGGTGTGGCCCTAGGTAAGGCAAAGGGACAAAAAAAAAAAATTTCACCAGACTCTATCCTAAAGATCTTTGCCTTTTAGCATATATAAATTAGATTTATTATTATTACTATTTGGCACAGTGTACAGCAGCTTGTTGTGGTTGACCAGAGATTGAACCCATGCAGCAGCAGTAAAAGTGCCAAATCCTATCCACTAGACCACCAGGGAACTCCCCCTAAGTATTTTCTTAAAGTAAATGGGCATGAAAGAAGGGACATTTCATTAACAGGGTAGACTAGGCACCTACAACAACAACAACAAAAAGCTACACAAGTTGGATATGATATCACAAACATCCTTTTAAATGTGTAGCTCAGTTGAACAAAAGAGAGAAGGAAATCACCAGGGGCCAGAAACCAGAAGATGGCAGGGAATCTGCATGGAGGTGGGCAGATTAGGAAAAATTCCATCTTTAGGGGAAAGGAAGAGAACGAGGAAAAATTTCCACTGTAGATTAGCGACCATGAGTCTCTTCTCATGAAGATTTGGGGTTTGAATTCATTCTACAAGCAAGATGAGAATTAAAAGGGGTCCTGGGGGTGGTTTCCGCCATAGCATGGTGGGTTAGAATCTGATTATAGCATTTCGAGTCACCACAAAGTTTCCATCCTCAGCACAATGGTTAAAGGACCTGGCATTGCCAAAGCTGTGGCTCAGACTGTCCCTAAATCCCTGGTCCAGGAACTTCCATATGCCGTGGGTGTGGCCACCTAAAAAAAGAAAATGGTCCTAGGTTGGGAGAGTCCTCTGGTGGAAACAAAAGCCATTCCTCCAGAGAAGGACAAATTCTCAGCCTAGAACACACCAGATTCCCGAAGACAAAGCTCTGGCAAAGATGGAACACACAGGAGTTCCCCTCGTGGCTCAGTGGTTAATGAATCCGACTGGGAACCATGAGGTTGTGGGTTCAATCCCTGGCCTTGCTCAGTGGGTTAAGGATCCGGCGTTGCCGTGAGCTGTGGTGTAGTTCGCAGACGCAGCTCGGATCCTGTGTTGCTGTGGCTGTGGCGAAGGCCGGCGGCTACAGCTCCTGTTAGACCCCTAGCCTGGGAACCTCCATATGCCGTGGGTGAGGCCCTAGAAAAGGCAAAAAGACAAAAAAAAAAAAAAGATGGAGCACACAATCCCATACCACAAAACACACGAGGGAAAAACTACGGTGAGTGAGAGTCAGCAGACATAACGGGATTAGCACCGTGGGGGCCAGAGGCAGCGAACCCCAGCACTGTACAGTACATAGAATAAGAAAGAAGCAGAAAGCAAAGCCTGCCGTGTTTTGAAAGTTCAGCCCCTTGTAGGTTGGGATGTGGCCACTGGTTGCAAGATTTTTGTTTTATACACACAGTTCCTTTCCTTCAACAATAAACATTGGTGATCCAAGTGTTCGCTGTGCAGGGGTCCCCCAGTTCTGCAGCCCTGGGTTTGGGAACCACACTGCAGAGCTCCAGGTTAAGCTGCCATGTTTATAAGATGATAACCTTGAGCAAGGCACTTGACCTTCACGTACTTCAGTTGTTCTCCCATCTGTGAAATGGAGTAAGAAATAATGGCATCTGCTTCTTAGGTTCTAGCGAGGGTTTTAGCGAGAAATCCAAGTTGCCTGCGTGGTGCCTGGCATAGTGGGCATTCAGGAAAAGGCACCTGTCCTAATTCCTCTAAAACGAAAGTGGAAATGGCTCCAACTCATGTCACCTGCTGGTGGGATTTCCTGCGTAGCCTGAATTCTGGATCTCTGTAACGCTGCTCCGCGTCCCTCCCATGGCGGGACACGTCACCCCGCCTCGCCCTGACTCGATAGGAGTGGGACTCACTCATTTCTTCCCTCCCCACCCAAACCTTGTGCACACAGGCTGTTGAGCCGAGCAGACTCATACCAAAACCAAAGACTGGGGGATAACAGATGGATCCTCCTGCAGCACAGCACAGAAAACCACTCTTGGCCAAGTGCAAACCTCCCTCCTGTCTGTGCCGTTCCCAGGCCAGCCTTCTCCCCAGGCCCCAGCCTGGCTGCATGGGCTTCAGGCACTCCCTATCCGGCTCCCCTGCCTCCCTGCCCCGCTCCCCCACGGCCCCTCCCCTTCCAACTGCTTTTGCTGAAACCACATTTCTCCCCGGGATTGTTTGCTCCCTCCTGGGTCCTGCCCTCCCCTCCACGGCCAAGCCTGAGCCTCAGCTTTTCAGACCCAACAAGTCCATCAAGATGGTGTACTGAATAAAAAGACAGGACGCTCGCTCCAGCTTTTATTTTATTTTATTTTTCATTTTTGGCCGTCCTGCGGCATATGGAGTTCCTGGGCCACGGATCAGGTCCGAGCCACCGTTGCAACCTATGCCAGGATCTTTAATCCACTGTGCCGGGCAGGGGTCGAACCTTCGTCCCAGTGCTTCAGAGACGCTGCCCATCCCGTAGCGCCACAGCGGGAGCTCCCGTCTCCAGCTTTTGAAAATCACAGCGTCCCCGCGCTGCTCCGTATTCCTAGAGGACTGAGCGTGCGTCGGAGGACCCGTGGAAAGGGCTGGGGACACCAACACCCACGGGAAGTGCCATCTTGCCATCCCACCCAGTCTGCCTGAGTGGTCCGGCTCCCGGGTTCCAGCCTCAGCCTCACGGGCTGCGCCTTGGCACGCGTGTCCCTGGTTCACACCCCGAGACGCCACACATGGCCTCCCGGTGGACTCGGAGCGCGGACCCACCCGCCCGTGCGCAGCACATCAGCGCCCAGAGCTCACACGCTCACGCACGTTCGCTCCATACTAATTCTCGCTTTTGATCACGGCCTCTAGTCTGTCATCACCACTCAGTGTTGACAGAGCTAAATAAAAAAAAAAAATGAAAAGACAGAAAGAATGCGTCCTGTCACTCGGACTCCCCCCGCCCCCACCCACCCCCGCCGGGCTTGGCAGCCCCCCACCCCCGCCCCCGCCTTTGTATTATGGGTTTATGTCAAGGTGTGTTGGATTCTAAATTAAATGTCAGCCCACTGTACATTTCTGGCTCCAGCCGCAGAAAGTGAGGAGCCGGTGTTGGAGACCATCCAGTTAGTGGTTCAGCTCCTCGTGCCTAACTGCGAGGGGTGACAAGCCCATTGAATGACGGCACAGTAGCTTTCCACGCCACGGGAAGCCAAGATAAATTTATTTTTAATGATAAACGTGACTGTCAGAGTTAAGTTGAGACAGCTTTACAAGGAGAGCTGAGTGCCCTCGGTGGCGAGGGGCAGAGGCCGGGAAGACAAAGGCCAGAGGTCCCAACCTGCTGGCCAGCCAGACCCCCGGGTCCCCTGAGACAAGCGTACTCGGTATCCGGCCCATGTTCGCCGAGCTCCAGCTGCAGGCCAGCTTCACAGCGCTGGTCTCAGGCCCCGCTCCAGCCAATCAAGAGGACAGAGGTGGGGAAGAAAGGGAACCCTCAGTAGCACAGACGGTTCAAATGCTGGCCCCGTCAGTTGCTGTGTGATCTTGGCCGAGTTACTCAACCTCTCTGAGCCTCGGCTGCCTTGTCCGTAAAACAGGGATATAAATAATACCCATAGGATTTTGGTGAGTGTTACACGAAATAAGGTGTATTGCTAACGAGTAGTACACAGCACGTGAAAAATGCTTCCTGAGTGGTAGCTGTTATTTATTTCGTTTTACTAACAGTGCTGGAAACCAAGTTATGTAATCTATTTTTGGAGTCGGTTTTGTCATCCAGAAAGTGAGGATAACAATAACTTTCACTTCAGAGGGTGGCTGAGAGGGTGCGGTGTGCCTGGCACAGGGCTGAGTGTAGGAAAATGGGCAATGGCTCACAGCCAGTCAAACAGCCACCCTGAATGTTGTCACCTGGGGTCTCTGACCACTCTTGCTCCCTCTTCTTCATCTTCCTTTTTTTTTTTTTTTTGGCTGCTCCCACCACATGCAGAAGTTCCCAGGCCAGGGGCCGAACCTGCACCACAGAAGTGACTACACTGGATCTTTAAGCCCCTGCAGCGCCAGGGAACCCCGTCTTTCTCTCTCTTTTTTTTTGGGGGGGAGGGGGCGTCTTTTTAGGGCATCACCCGCAGCACATAGAAGTTCCCAGGCTAGGGGTTGAATCGGAGCTACAGCTGCCAGCCCAGACCACAGCCACAGCAATGCCAGATCTGAGCCACCTCCGTGACCTACACCACAGTTCCGGATCCTTAACCCACTGAGTGAGGCCAGGGATTGAACCCGAATTCTCACAGACGCTAGTCACGTTTGTTCCCTCTGAGCCACGACGGGAACTCCCAAACTCCATCTTTCTTGATGAGAAGGCTCTTTTCGTCTCTGTCCTTCTAATGCTGGCGTGCTTCACTGCCTTCCCCGTACCAGCTCCTTCTACGGGGGGTGCCCTGCGTTGCGCCCCCACAGCTGTGCCCTCCATCAGACTATGACGGGTATCTGACCAAGGACAGCTGTTAACCAGCTGATGACCTATGACTGACACATCCTGGTTCCAAAGAACTAGCAGTACGAACCCCAGCCCTTCTCTCTGACATTTAAATGAAAAAAGCCAGATGTGAGTTTTCTGTTGATGGGGCCATTATGGCCAGGTGGCCAGGGCAGGACAGCATGCAGGGGAACTTGGCGAGCCAGAAGGAGAAGGGTGAGGGGTTGTGCAGGGAGTGGCCACGGAGCCAAGCAGCCTGGGGGTCCTGCGTCCCAGCTCCCCGAGGTCCTTGCTTCTTTCTGGAATGACCTGTCTAGGGCGGTTCCTGGCACGCCCTGGTCCTGCTGAGCACACCTGGGCTCCTCCCTGGGGCTCTGTGGACACCACCTCTGTCAAAAGGAAATCGGAGGGTGGGGCACTGTCCCCTCTGTGGGGTCAGCTGTGCTTTTTCTCACATAGACCTCTGACCAATAAAAACAGGGTGGCCCCTCCTCTCCCCAAGACAATGGCTCAAACATGTCAGGTGAGGCCATACACCTGCAGGCTCGTGGCAGAGCCACACCAAGCCTGACTCTTCCTCTGGGGACTGAGCAGGGACATCATCCCAGAGGGGGTGATGGGTAAAGACTATCCCAACATACGTACACGCACATACCGCCCCCCACCCCCACCCCCAGGGCGGAAAGTGAGAAATCTGTGGCTGAGACTGAGACAGCCTGACAGCAAACAGTGCCAGGAGGAGCCGCTAGGTGGCCCCCGCTCACCTGTCCAACCACCCTTCTGCCAGCTTGGGTGCTGGTCCTCCAGCCAGCCTCCTCCTGTTGGCACCTGCCCGTGCAGGCCACTGTCACCCTCTGTCCTCTGCCTTCGCTTTGTGGCTTCGCTGCCTGAAATGCCTTCTCCCCCGACATGCAGGGAGCCTCGCCTTCACTCCTGGCCCGCTCACACCCCCTCTTTCTCCAAGACCCCTTCCCTGCCACCGGGAGCATAGATCCAGAAACTCCATTGGCCCTTACCACTGCCCTGACTCAGAATCTCATTCAGGTCCCCCCAGGGTGATCCTCTGTCTCTGCATAGACACGTCTGGCGTTTGTATCCTCTCCCTAAATAGGAATCACACATTTGCAGCCCCGGCCTCATGCCTGCGAACCTCACAATCCCCATTGAGAAGGGGGAAGTTGAGATTTCTTGTGCGATGAGGAAACTGAGGCTTAGGAACAACAGGAAATCTGCCCAAGGTCACGGTGGGAAAGTCTGGAGGCTTATCCTGCTCCGGTGTTTCCATGTTCTGTCTCTCAGAACTTCCCAAAAGCCCTTCCGAAGAGGGTGCTGTTGACCTTGCAGCACCCGTGGGGAAACCGGGTCTCAGAGGCAGAGCCGCTTGGCCCCAGGCCACACAGCCAGAGCCCTGTGCTTTCCACCAAAACCCTCTGCCCAAACGTGGTGGGCCAGGCGGACACCTGCCAACCCCTTTAATCCATAAGAATTATGGCCCTGGGGCATAGATGCCATCCAGAAAGAGCTCCGGGGCCAGGACTCCAGTGGGGTGCCCTGACCCACCCAGGGCTGGGGGACCCACTCCAGCTCGCTGGGCTGCCTCCCTTGGCAGTGCGGGTGGGGCTGTAGGTTAGGTTGGCAGGCAGCTCTGGAAGGAAGAGGAAGCTGGGGACAAACAGCTGGCAGGCTGTGAACCCAGCTTCTGGTGGGTGAATAAAGGTCTGCTCAGATGGCCAGGGGCAGGGCGTTCCCGGGCCGCAGCTTTCGGGTCTCCACCCCCAGGCAGTCTGTTCCACCCGTGAGGGGCCGGAAGAGGGACAAAGATGTGGCGACAGACTGGCAGCCGGTGGGAGAGAGACGAAGCACGTTCCAGGGAACAGCGTGGCGGGCCAAAGCGCCCCGGGAGCTGGAAAACAGCTTTGGGGAGAAGCGGGGGACAGGGAACAGAGGTGTCTATGCTGAAGCTGGGGGAGCAGAAAATAAGCGGCCCCAAGAGGGGCGAGGGGAGGACGGTCGGCGGCGAGGCGCCCTCGGTGGGCCGGGGAGGGGACGGCCGGCCACGAACGTGGCGTCGGGCCGGGCCGTGTGGGCGCCTCCCGGCCAGAAGCCACAATAGCAGCTCGTTAACAGCGCAGATTAAGGACTTTGTCAATTACCTCTGAAGGCTGCACCCGGCGGATTAAATGCTTTTAAAAGTGCTGCCGGTGGGAGGGGGCGTCTAAGAAGCCCCCTCCCGGCACAAATCCCTCTTCTCCTGGGCAGAGGAGGAGGCGGGGACTGAGGCAGCGCGGGGCGCGCCTGGGGAACGCGGGCGATCGGCCGGGAGCGCGGGCAGAGCGCGGAGCGGCTCGTACTCGAGATCGCGGCGCCCGCGGCTGTCGTGGCGGCGGGGACCCTCGCTCTGCCCGCCGGCGCTGGGACGTAGGTTTGCTGACTCTGGCCGAGGAGCCCCCAGGGCCGGGCTCTCAGGACGGGGTCCGGCTGGCGATTCCCGGACTGAGCGCACTCGCCCGGGGGACGAAAACCCAGACCCAGACCTCGGAAACCCGCAGGGGGCGCACTCGGGCCGCCCTCCACCCCCGGCCCAGCTCCGGTCTCCAGGTGAGTCCTGGGTGCAGAGCTGGCCAGGAGGAGCGCGGCGCCGCTCCCCGGAGATACCCGACGGCCCGGGTGGGACGGCCACTGGGCCAGCCCGGCGCCGCGCCCCCAGCGCACGGTGAGTTGGCGCGGTTCCACTCGGGGAGGAAGTTTGCAGGGAGGCGCCACCGGGGGCTCTCGGGCCCTTCCCGAGCGGGCGAGGACCGGGCTGCCCGCGGCTGTTTGCTGCCCTCCCGGCTGGCCGCGGGGGTCTGGGGTCGGTCTGCCTCCTCTGTCCTAGCCTTTGGGGAAGTGGAGTTTAACTATGACAATCCACGGCGTGTGCGTGTGTATCAGAGAGAGACCGGGGAGCAATAAAAGGCAAAGAGAGTCCGAGACAAAAAAGACACTGAGATTGCGAAGGAGGGAGGGAGGAGGGAGGGGAGCGCGCAGGGGGAGGCGCGGGAGCCGGGAGCGGGGACCGCGCGCAGCGCGAGCGGCGGGCGGGCGGGCGGCTGACTGCCGGCGCCTCTCGCGCTCCCGCTCCCGCTGTCGCCCGCACACACCGGCACGCACACACACACTCGCACACCCGCACACGCACGCCCGCTGGCCCGGCCACCCCGGCGCTGGGTACCGAGGCGGGAAACCCGCGCGCAGAAGGCGCCCGGAGCCGGAGCCCGCGCCCACCTCGGCGCCTTTGCGCTCCGCAGCGGCGCGCCTCGCCCGGCCTCCCGCCAGTCCTGCCGGAAGATGGTCAACGACCGGTGGAAGACCATGGGCGGCGCTTCCCAACTTGAGGACCGGCCGCGCGACAAGCCGCAGGTACTCGGGGGCCCCGGGGCGTGGGGACATGGAACCGCGCGTGGGCGAGGCGCTGGCCTCTCTGGCTGGCGGGGTGGGCACCCAGTTTTGCGCTGGGACGGGCACCCTCCTCTCCTCCTCCTCCGTAGGAGGCTTGAACTTGGGGTTCGGGCAGCAGATGCGGGGCGGCACCCCTGCAGGAGCTTGCTCCTCCAACGGACTCAGATGCAGCGTGTGTTCGCAGAGGAAGTAGGGGACCTTTGTAGTTTACAGTGTGACTAGTCTTTTGGTGTGGGCCTCTGTTTCCTCATCTGTACTAAGCCATTTACTAAGTACTCACCCAGGGCACCAGGCACCTGGCATGCCACCCCCCATCTCCTGTGAATCCTTTCACGTTAGCCAGCCTTCCTGGACTCCCATACAGTAGAGGATCGATAAATATTTGCCTCATGGAAGAACACTGGATATTGGGATTCTCCAGCTTTACGACAAGGAGAGCAAGCCGCAGGGAGGGTTGCATCTGCGGCCGAAGGCCATGCAACTCTGCTGGGATTTGAACCTGGGTCCTTGGGTTCCAGGTCTGTTCATTCTACCCTTCGTGCTGCCTCTTCAGGGGCAGTGGAGGGTGCCCAGGGCTGTGCCCTGGAAGGCGGGGTGAGGGCAGAGCCCCAGGACCGGCCAGAGAGGGCGCAGGAAATGGGAAGCTGAGCGGAGGGGCAGCCTTGAGGCTGCCCCAGGCTGGGCTGCCAAGGGACTGGGGCCGGCAGGCGAGATGAGGAGGTCCGCTCGCCAAGGAAAGGAAATAATGGGGCTGGCCGTTTTAAATTTCAAATTTCTCCCAGACAGATGTCATTGGGGAAGGAACAGTTCTTGTTTGCTGCGGCAGGAGGGGGGTGGCAGGGGCGGGCCTTGGCGGCCCCTCACTGTCAGGACTTTCTGTCTGGAGTGCCGCTGTGCCTCCACACTTTACAAAGCCCTTTCCCAACCGTCCGCACCACCTCATTTTCAGCAGCAACCTGGGGGCTAGACAGCGATGCACCTGCTCACGTCACAGGGGGGATGCAGCTCAGAGAGGTTGAGGAATGCACCCAAGTCACACAGCATGTTAGCGGGTGAGCAAGGATTTGAAGCCAGGTCTGACCCCCCACACCTCTCCCAGTGCCTCCCAGGATGGTCTGTCCCTCGTTTTTTTTTTAGGTCCAAATCCGCAGCATTTGGAAGTTCCCAGGCTAGGGGTCGAATCAAAGCTGCATTTGAGCCTACACAGCAACGCCAGATCCTTAACACGCTGAGCGAGGCCAGAGATTGAACCTGAGTCCTCATGGATACTAATCAAGTTCATTACCACTGAGCCACAATGGGAACTCCCCGTTCCTCTGTTAAATCAGGTTCACATCCAAGCCGTCTTTAGACAGAAAGTCCTCTCCTGCTGGGCTCTAACTTTCTCCTGGCTTAGCAAAAGCATCCGTCCCTCCTAGACTTGGTATTCGGGCCATCCCCAGCCTGGCCCATTCTCCTTTCCCATTAGCCCCCTTACAGGGGCTTGTCAATTGCCAGTCTTTGGTCCTGTACCAGATGGCCCATTCCAAACCTTTGCTATCTCATCTTCTTGGCGCCACCAGGCCCCCCCCAACACACACACACACACACACACACACACACACACACACACACCCTACTTCACCGATACATAGTTCAAAACCTAATCATACGCCACCTCCTCCAGGAAGCCTTCCCTGGTGGCTGATGGTTCTGCCTTGAAGTCTTAGCAAAATTTAGTCCCTGCTGCTCAGCTGCCTTTGTCTCCCTGCCTCGTTCCCTAGCCTGAGTCACTCCTTCATCAGGAGCTCCCTGTGGTCTCCCCCTGGGTCCAGACTCCGGTCTTTCCATGCAGCTCAGGTTTGGAGCTGAGGGATGTTTGCGAATTGAACTGCGTGAAGCCTGGCCAGGACGAGCGGTAGGAGAGGAGCCAGCAAGTGCTGCTGTGTGTCAAGAGGAGGTGGATTCTAGGGGATCTATTTGAAATGTGGTTTTCAGGCCTCTCGGGCCAGCCCCAGCCTTTCTGCTGCTTCCTAGGGTGTTCCAGCTGCTGCCAGGGCTGAGCCCAGCTCTCTGCCCCCTTGGCATCAGTGGCTAGAGAGTCCCGGGCCAATATCAAGCACTGCCTCCCCACCCCACTCCTTTGGTAATCCAGCAGGCAGATAGGCGGTCCTGTGCCAACTCCAGGCTTGTCTGAAGCTTTGATAAGACGCAGGGTCTTTCCTGTGCTCACTGTAGGAAGAGAGAGCCTTGCACACCCTGGTTCCTTGGGGGCTGGCCCTTTCTCCTCCTCTGCTCCTAGTTTCATCTTGACCATTGATATGCTGTGTGACTCTGGGCAAGTCACTCCCCCTCTCTGAGTCTGGGCGTTACCATCCGTAAAATGGGAACAGCAGTCCCTGCTTCCTTCTCACTTCACAAGGGCTGTTATGAGGGCCGAGTGAAATACTGGTGTGCCTTGCAAACTGGAAAGTACTGTTCACCTGGGGATGGTGGTTCTCGAAGTCGCCTGTCCCCTTTTCCAGGGTGTCAGTTTCCCAGTCTCCCCTTTGCCCACCAGGGAAAGCGATCTGACACCCAGTTCCCACCCACCAGCAGGGCCCCGCTGAGGTTCTTTAACAGGTCCCCTTCCTCCGGAAAACATGCCAGCGCCACTCTCTGAGCACCAGCCGGGCTCATCTGCATATTTCTCATTTCTTAGTCACAACCACCCTGGGAGGCTGGTGGCAGGAACAATCAGTCCGTTTGACAGATGGGGAAACTGAGGCTAAGAGAGCTACGGCCAGGACCTGAACCTGAGAGCTCTAGGGTGACCGATGGGCCAGGTTGGGGGGATGAATGTGAGAAGGGCTGGCTGTGCTTTGTCCAGCTCACTCAGGCGAGTTGTGTCATTTCCACGGAGAGGTAGTCTCCAGGGCTCGCAGTCCCCACTGCCCTTGAAGGGCCTGTATCTCAGTGTTGCTGTTTCTGGGGACAGCCTCGGGCCGGCTCCGTCCTGGGCCTGTCCCGCCTCAGCTCCTCATTTGCTGGGTGACCTTGGACAAGGTGCCGACTTCATTAGAGCGTCCTTTCTCGCCCCTGCAGAACGAAGGGGCTCTCACACCCTTAGGGCAGGAGACGCTGGTGGAGAATCTGCCAGGAGGTCGCAGTTGCTCAGATGAAAGGATCTAGAAATAGGCATGGTTCTCCGAGGCTTGGAGCGTGGGGCGGGAAGTCACCCTGTAACCACGTCTCCCCCTGTTGGGGGCGGGGGAGCTTGTGCCTGAGCTGTCCCCCAAGTTAAGGCACTCCAGAGGGAGGTCACCCTCTGACTATCCCTGGCAGCAGTGTCTTGATATTTTCAAAACTTCGAAAGACATTCAAGAAAGGGAAACACATTCTCAGTGGGAAGTTCTCCTTGATGTCTAACCCAAAGCCAGCTGCATTTAATTCATTCAATGACTATTTATAGAGTCCCTTCCTCAGCTAGGAAATGCAGCTCCGAACCTGTGCCTTGGGAGCTTAGAGTCTCGGGAGAAGAACAAACTCACCCACTGTGTTATTACAAGTGTGACGTACACTATGAAGAATACGATACAAGCTCTGTCCACCTGCTGCCTGGGGTCGGGGATGAGGTCACTGTACCTGGGCTGGGAGAGTAAGAGAAGAATAGGGGCCGCACGTCGAGGACTTCTTCCTTCTCCTGTCATTTCCTGAGCCCCTCCTCTGATCCCGGCCCTGGCCCAAGGAGCTCACCCTCTAGGCCAGCGGTGTGGTTGTGATGGGGAGGCCAGAGGAGGTCGGGGTGGATAACGCAGGGACCGCTTCCCCGGGCAGGTGATGCTGAAGCTGAACAGCAGTTGCCAAATCTGTCCTCCAGGGAGACCAGGGTGTGTTGGGGTAAATGGAAGAAGCCAGGGCGTTCCCGTTGTGGCTCCGCGGGTTAAGAATCCAACTAGGAAGGGATTCCTGTCGTGGAATCTGACTAGCATCCACGAGGATGCAGGTTTGGTTCCTGGCCTTGCTCAGTGGGTTAAGGGTCCGGCGTTGCCATAAGCTGTGGTGTAGGTCGCAGATGCGGCTCGGATCCTGTGTTGCTGTGGCTGTGGTGTAGACCGGCAGCTGCAGCTCCAATTCAGCCTCTCGCCTGGGAACTTCTATATGGCACGGGTGCGGCCTGAAAAAGAAAAAAAAAAAGAAGGCGGGTGGAGAGAATGGGATGGGGGTGGGGAGAGGGTGGCAATAGCTGAGGCTGGGGGACCAGCTCCTGATGCCTCGGTGGCCCTTGTTGGGGGAGGGGTCTGAGTGGGAGCCTTCCTGGGCTCTTTGCTATCAGGAGGCAGCGCCCGTGGCTGCTGTGAGGGGCACTGGTTGGCGGGACTGGGAGGTGGCAAGGAGACTAACAGGGAGCTGGTCACGGTGACTTAGAGGCAGGTGACGGGGCATGGGCCAGGGCAGGGCTGAGGGCACGGGGACAGAGGGACCCGGCGGATTAGAAAGTTGGTGTGGACGGAGCCAGGTGCTGGCTGGGGGTGAGGGTGGGGAGGGGAGCCCAGGGAGGCGCCCGGCCTGGGTAGGGGCCGTTGGTGAGGCTGCTGCCATCCCTGGGTGGGAATCTCAGGAGGGCTCAGGTTTGGGATAGATCGAGCCTGGTTTGGGGGGGTCACTGGGCTGGAGGCCCAGAGCTGAGTGTGGAGGGAGGAGGCAAGACCCTGACCAGAAACATCTGGAGACCGTCTCCGCTGGGAAATGAACCCAGAGCTGAGTGCTCCCTGGGGGGTGACAGAGCTGGGGCACTGGTGCGTGGGGCCTCCGGGAGGGGGGTGGCTGTAGCAACTCCTGGGCCCTATCTCTTTGTCCCCTGGAACACTCTGGCCACTCCCCGGGACCTTCCCAGTGGCCTCAGATGGCCAGCCGTCAGCGTGGCTTGTGTTTGGAGGCCCTAGCAGGACAGGTGCTCTTCCTTGGGGCCCATAGAACAAGCCAGCCATGCCTCTTCGCAAGTTTTTGGGGACCCCAGAATTTTGAGCAGACCAATCAGCTCCTTACCTAGGGAGTTTTCTGGGCTCCCCTTCTGCCAGGGCCAGGGGCTCAGAGTTCAGGCCATGTCAGGAGCCGTCTGCCTGGTTGTGGGAGCAGATGCGGGCTCCCGGGGGGGAGAGGCGAGGAGGAGCCCCTGCCCCCAGGGGCTGGACGGCCCACCCTCCCGATGGTCTTCAAGCCCAAGTGCAGCGCCTGCCCAGACCTTGGTTTTTCCAGTCTGAAGCCGCGCAGCCGCGTTTCTGTCCTGTTGAACAGTCATCCTGCCAATGGCCAGGAGCTGGGGGCTGGGAGCACTGCTTGCACCTGGATCCAGCCTTGCCTGACCTCCCCCCTGGAGGAAGATTTTCTTCTTCCTACTCAGGAACAAGGGGTGTAGTTTCAGTCCCACCAGGGGGACGACCACAGCCCAACTCCCTTAAAAAACCAGGAAGAGGAGGGGTGCGGGCTGGGCAGGGAGCCATAGCCGGGAACCCCTCCCTCCAGGGCCCCCCTGTCCTCCGCCAGACTCCACAGCTGCCTCTGGAGGCTCAAGACTCACCACCTTTCAACTGAGGCAGCCTCCGGCTCTCCTAGCATGAGCCCATTTTGTCCTCCCCTTGGCTGGGGCTTCCTGGGCAGCCTTTGACCGTGGCTGAGCCCTGGGGGTGGCACAGGGGATGAAGCCACGTACCTCTAGCCGGGAGCTCACACGGGTGTTTAGTGCCAGGAGTGGATCTCCTGATTCCTCTGACCCCACTGCCTGGCTCCCAGTCCTGGCCCTGGGAGGCCAGGGCCCGGCGTGCCTCCATCCGCCTCCCGCAGCCCGCAGGTGCACGCGCCCTGCTCTGCCCCAGCCAAGGGCTGATGAGTAAGCGCCAGCCCCCTGCGTGCTCCATGCTCTGCTGGGCCGCTTGCGCCCGAAGCCCCCCCTTATCATCTCGGGCAGATTTCTTTGCAAGGCACGTAAACGGCAGCCTATAAAAGTGAACAGCACTTCGTGTTTAAGGTGATCTCTGAAGACTAATTCTCCTCTGCCGAGTGGCCCATTTCATCTCGGGGCTCCGATGCCCCCCGCCCCTCCGGGGCCCCCTGCCGCTTTCTCCAGCCCCTCCCCTCCCCTGCGCCCTGTGCCTTCCTAGCAGGGACCAAAGGCCTGGGTGAGAGCTGACGCCCCAGAGGGCTGGGGTCCTGGGGACACAGGAGGGACATGGCTGGCCTCTCCAGCTGGGGACCGTAATGCTCTTCAGTCGAGGACGTCGCTCAGAGCTGCTCGGGGCAAGGTGTCTCCTGATGGATTCTGGGAGGAGCCCGAGAGGGACTTACTTGCTGACACAGGGCTTTGTCCCCAAGCCCCAGTCACACTTGCGGCAGAGGAAGGGATGCGGGTCAGATGGCTCAGCAAGCAGCCTGGGCACAGATGGGCGAGTCCAGAGTCACCTGGGCCTAGGTTCAAATGCCGGCTCTGCCGTTTGTCTCCCGTGTGACCTTGGGCAAAGGTCTTCTCTCTCTGGGCCTCAGTTATCCCATCTGCCAAATGAATCCAACCAGGGCAGGGGGGTGTTTGGAGGTTTCCGTGGCGGGCGCATGGTTTGCACTCAAGGAATAGCGGTGAGGACGCAGTGGCCCCCTGGGTGACAGCCCTGACCCGCAGTGACAGACAGGGATGGGGCGCCCTGGAGGTGGCCTCCATTCTGTGCCGGGCCATCGGGTGGGGACAGGGCTCAGTGTGAAGGTCATGGCCTCTGCCCCGCCAAGTGCCCCAGGCCCCAGGGCCTTCGTTTCCGGCTAGCAAGGTCACGGAGAGATGACTTAGTCCATCTGCTCCCCGCTCCGTGTATCCAGCAACCGGCTGCTCTGTGCCTTTGGGGAGGGGACAGCTCATGGTCCAAGGCAGGTTTCCGGGACCTAGGCCTTTCTGACCCCCCAGTCCCAGCTTTCCTTGTATCCGTAGCTGTCAATCAAATCCCCAAAAAGATCTGTGTCCCCAGAGAGGGTAAGAATCACAGCCCATGGGGCACTCGTTCCCTCAGGGCATGGCTGGGATGACAGCTCTTGCTACCCTCTTAGGGACTGGCTTGGAGCCCGGCTCAGGGGGACACCGGGGAAGGCTGCGTGGGTGTTTGGGTGAATGAATGAAGTCAAAGGTGATGACTGTATTGGTAAGAGCTGCTGAGGGAGGAGAGCGGGCTCTGGGAACACCGAGGAAGAGCCCTGCCCAAACCGGGAGGAGGGCTGAGGAAACAGTCAAGGAAGGCTTCCTGGAAGAGGTGACATCTAGCTGAGCCCTGAAGGAAGAGAGCGAGGTTAGGCCGGTGGGAGAGAGGTGGGGCTCGGGCTGAGGGAGCAGCCTATGCAGAGCTGATGGAGGAGGAGAGCTGACGGGTTTGGGCCTGGCTGGAGTAAACTGTGTACTTGTGTAGAGCCCAGGATGCATTTGCCCCTGGGGCGTGGGCCGGAGTAGAGAGAGGAGGGGTGGAGCGCCGAGTCCCATCGCTGCAGGAATTCTTTCCCTCATCTTGCCAGCAACACAGACCCCTGACCCCGTTCTCCTCGTAGAATTTGAATTTATGGAAAAGAGGCTGTTTGCTCTCCATGTTTTCTCATAGGAAGACACAGGATGTAAGAAACTATCTTATGTATCATCAAGAAAGACAAAAAGTTGTCAATGACAATTGTAAGATTGCCCCTCAAATGTCAGAGATGTTAAAATGTAAGAAAAAGAAAAAAAAAAACCACAGGGAAGATACCTTCTAGCATCAGTGACACAGAAATAACACTTTGGGTGGGAAATAAAAAACCCAATACCTCCAGATGCTCTGTGCACATTGATCATGAGATAATAAAAGCCGCTAATATTTATTACACAAGCACAACGTGCCAGGCGCGGCTCCAAGTGCTTTAATATACTAACTCATTTAAAGATGCCTCTCAGATTCAGAAAGTTGAAAATGCGGGGAAAATGCAGTGGTAGGAGATGCCTGGTGCTGGAAGGAGCCAGGAGGCTGGGGGTCCAGTCTGATGGTATTTCTGATCTGCTGTGCGACTCTAGGCAAGCGCCTGGCCCTCTCCCGGCCTCAGCTTCCCCATGTGTCCAACGCTCAGTGATGGCTCTGCAAGCTCCCTTTGGGCGGTGAGGGATTCTGTCCGGTGCCTCTGAATCTGCTGTCATCGCGGTGCCGCCTTTAGTTACAAGCTGCACCGGGTTCCAGCTTCCTTGGCTGTTAGTCCCCACTGGGTCCCACGGCGGAGGGCGAGGGCGAGCTTTGTGAAGACGGGGAGAAAGAGGAGGAAGGAGAAGAAACAGGAAGAGGAGGTGCTCAGGCTGGCAGCCACCCTGTGCCCGGGGACTCGGGCTGCCCCAGCTTCAGGACTCGAGGTGTGGGTGCTCTGAGTTGAAAGGGCCCTTCGGTGACGGGTGCCCATGACCCCAAGGCGCTCACTCCGCTGAGACAGCGCATTGATCTGAAGCATCACCCTGTCCCAGTTACAGCTTTCTCTTCCCGAGTCCGCACAGCGTGACATCATTGCCCCCATTTGACAGATGAGGATGCTAGGTTCAGGGAGGGGAAGTCTGTCACTCAAGGTCACCGCACGAGAAATGGCAGCTCGGGGACCTGAGCCCAGGCCTCTGGCTGCAGGTGGTGGTCTCTACCTCCGGCCCTTCCCAGACCCGGGAGGGCTCCGCGCGGGTGGGGTGGGGTGGGGCAGCGAGAGAAGGTGCCTCTGTCTCCATCGTCTGCTGCCCCCTGCCTCGCTTTCTCTTGCCACCCTCTTGCTCTTTCTCCCTGCGTCTCTCGGCCGACTTGCTATCTTTGGTTGTCCCCATCTCTGTCTCCCCTCTGGGACCCTGTTTCACATCTCTGTGTGACTCCCGTCCCCCGTCCCCAAGAAGGGGGTCCTCTGAGCCCCGTCCAAGCCTCACCCTGGGCTGTCCTCACCGGGCAGGCCTGGTGGCCCAGGTCTGCCCCTCAAGCTGCCTCCTCTCTCCCGTCTGTCCCTCTGTCCCTTGCTACGTCCACCTGCCTCGGGCTGGCCCGCAGCGGCCGAGCTGCGGCTACGTGCTGTGCACCGTGCTGCTGTCCCTGGCCGTGCTGCTGGCTGTGGCCGTCACCGGCGCCGTGCTCTTCCTGAACCACGCCCACGTGCCCGGCACGGCGCCCCCGCCCATCGTCAGCACTGGGCCGGCCGGTGCCAACAGCGCCCTGGTCACCGTGGACAGGGCCGACAGCTCGCGCCTCAGCATCCTCATCGACCCTCGCTGCCCTGACCTCGCCGACGGCTTCGCCCGCCTGGAGGGTGCCCAGGCCTCCGTGCTGCAGGCGCTGACCCAGCACCAGGCGGAGCCTCGGCTGGTGGGCGAACAGGAGCAGGAGCTGCTGGACACCCTGGCCGACCAGCTCCCCCGGCTGCTGGCCCGGGCCTCGGAGCTGCAGACGGAGTGCGCGGGGCTGCGGAAGGGGCACGGCACGCTGGGCCAGGGGCTCAGCGCCCTGCAGAGCGAGCAGGGCCGCCTCATCCAGGTAAGGGCGGGGTCTGCGCCCCGCGTCTTGGTGGGGGGTGGAGTGGGGCGGGGGGTCCGGGGGCAAGTTGCAAGTTGCACGGCAGGCAGCCCGGGCTGAGTGCCTGATGCCCAGGGCATTGCTTAATTCCCAGGATTAATCCCTGGGGCCAGGGGCGATTCCCATCTGCTTGAGAAAATGAGGCTCAGAGAGGTGAGGGTGCCATCGAAGCCCACACAGCTCTCGGCACCAGATTCACTGTTTCCTGCACGCTGTCCTGGTGTCCTGGGTATGTGTGTAGCCCCCTTCAAATCCTGGGCTGGAGGGGCTTCTCAGGTGCTTCAGTGCAGGTGAGACACAGGCAAGGCAGGACATGGCCTCTATCAGGCTAATAGAAGTTCAAGGTCATGTGGCAACTCAGTAGCAAGCGCGGCGCTCCTTGGCCGTGCCCCGTGGCCAGAAAGAGCTGCACTCCTTTTCCCGCTCCCCCGTTCACTGCCATCTGATGCCCACAGCTTTCCAGGGAAAGAGGAACCAGCTGGGGGCTCAACCGGACCCTTAGTCTGTCCCCACCCCCACCCACTCCCCGAGCCAGGCCAGGTCCCAGCAAGTACCGGGTAGACTTTGGTGAAGGCTTTCTGACCTTGACTATGGAGCACCAGCAAGGACACTCCCCATCCTAGGAGGAGGGACTCAGGGTGACTTTGTTGGCCTGCCATTTTCCAGAAGAGAAAACTGAGGCCCAGAGTGGGGCAGTGATTTGTGCAGGGTACAGCGGTCAGGTCAGGCCTGGCATCTGGCCTCGGAGCGCTGCCCAGCCTCCTGCCCTCTAGCCCGTCCCCCGTCCCCCACGCGCCACCCCCTGCGACTTAGTTCCTTAGGGACTGGGAGGCAAGCTCCACCCCCGCCATCGGTCCCAGCCCCTTCCGGACACCCAGGATGACCAGGCGCTTGGTCACCCAACAGCTCATGAGCAATGGGCCTTTTTCCTCCTCTGAAGGCTGCAGCTGGAGAAATTGCAGTCCCCATCATCCTGTCTGGGTGACTGATGGGAAGGCCACTTCCCATCCCGGGGCCGGGTGTTCAGCTGCCTGCTGCTGCCCCCTCCATCTGCGGCGTCCCTGCCCCTCGTCAGGAGACCTCCAGACTTTCTGGGTGATCTGGGCACCCTCCCTTGCTCTCCACGTGGCTCAGGTCCGCCCTACAAATGCTCACCCTTAGGGCAGGGTCGGAGGACTGGGGGGCAGGAAGGGTCTCCCAGCCGCCCAAGTGCCCAGAGGCCTAGAGCTGTTGCTGTAAGACTAATAGCTCTGCTGGGGCCTGGTCTCCCTGATGTGTTTACTTCTAGCAAGAATGTTTAATTTGATGCATTTCCCACAGAGTCAAGGTGACTTCAGAGACCATGTGTCTTGCCTTGTCGCCCTAGCTCCTAGTTCCACTTCTACAAGCTTCCCAGACCCTCAGCTCATCAGTCCAGACCTGGATTTCCCGGAACAATGCCCACGGCACTCACTCCCTGCGAGCGAGAGTCAGCAGAACTGCTCGTTAAAGGGCACATCCTTGGACTTTGCCCCCCAGGACACCTCCCCGCCCCCCAGTCCCTGCAGTGGGACTCATGCGCATGAACGTCAGAGGTCCACTGGTCCGGGAGCAGCAGAGCTGAGCAGTTCTGCCCTCAGGGTTCGGGTCAGCAGAGCTGGGATCCAGTCCAGTCTCCACCAAGTACCAGCTGTGGGACCTTGGCTGTGTCAGGTGCCCTCCCTAGGCTGGGCCTCCTTACCTGTAACACAGGGCTGGCCCAGTCCCGACCCGAGAAGATGTTGCAGCTCCTGGAGGGACAGGGCTCGGCTGGCATACGCACACGAGAGATGCCGTCGGCACAGCCGCATCTCTTGCTGTGACGGTGGAAACTGTAAACTGAAATTCCAGCCTGTGGGGAGCCACTCTTGGAAATCCCTGTCTGGGTCCACACGGAGTTCGAGTTAAGAAGCTTTTGGGGCACGCTAGCCCCAGGGGATGGAGGTCATCACCCCATTCACTGGAGGGGCAGACTGAGGCGAGGCGGGCGACGTGCCTTGTTTCAGCTCAGTCACACCACGGAGAAATGCTGGAAGCTGCAGCTCTGATTTCACTGCCTCTAAAAAGCAGCTAAGTCCTCTTTAAGGCATCTGTGCGGCTCAGCGAGCAGGGACCGACTTTCCCCATTAATTCGGGGCATGTTTATATGTACATCTTCAACTTTAATCATTTGCTGGTTTAAACTGAGGTCTTCCTTGCCCGTTAGCAAGAGCCGCCGTGCCTGAGTTTCTCGAGTGTGTCTGCAGCGTCACAGAGGGGTGGGCAGTACCGCTTCCATTTAAGCCATGAGCCCGGAGATCTTTGCAGCCCCCCCCTTGCAGCGGGGGGGTGGGCTGCCCCTACCCCCCGGGGCTGCCTGTGTCCCTCTGCCGGGCTCCCCCCACAGGGCCCATCTGCAGGACCCTGCAATAGAGCCCGGGGAGAAACATCACGCTGCCCAGCCGCCCTCTCCGCCCCTCCCTGCTCCTCTCTCCCCAGGCCTCAGCCCTCACTGAATCACCTGCCCAGCAGAGGAGAAACTGACAGGGAAACTGAAAGCTTTGCCGGGCCCCTGCTTCCAGACAAGCCGAGAATCATATTTTGTAAACTGCCGGCGCTGTATATTTCTATTTTCCTTGCTCGAACGAGCTATTATCTGGCAAGTGACAGATTCCGTGTGTAAAGACCCAGAAGGCTCCACGCTCGCTGGCTGGCTGGCTGGCTGGCTGGCTGCAGTCTGCCCGGGACCCTGCCTCCCTTCCTCGTGGTCCCGCAACCTCCTAGAGCCCCCTGGGTGGGGAGATGACAGGGTGCCGAGGCCCCAGGGTGGGGACAGAGCTGCGCTAGCTGAGTTCCAGACCTCGATCGTGGGAAGGCTGGCCATCAGCCTCAGTGACGGGAATGGTACAGAGAAAGGGGACGGAGCATTCGGGCCTGAACACACCACCGCCCCCCGCCAGGAGGCAGGGCCCATTGCTGTGGTTCAGGGGGAGGAAGCATGGGGCGGAGTGGGTAGGATTCGGTTTTCCGTCTAGGATCACGTGCTAGTGAAGGGGAAGGGCCTGAGCCAAGTCCCAGAATCCACACCAGGACCCGGGTCCAAGCCCGAGCCCACCTTGCCCCCACCCCAGGCTCCCTGACTAATGCCACGGCCCTGGTTCCCTTCCTGCCAGTCACCTGTGGCCTGAGTGCGTCTCCGCCAGGGACCTCTCTCTCTGGGCCTCAGTTTCCCTGTTTGTAACAAGGGGAAGGCACCTCGGGCCCTCCCTGGTGGCCATGCTGTGGGGACAGGTGAGCAGTGGACATCAGAGAACCCGGCAGAGTCAAAGTGAAGCTCCACGGGGGATGGGTGGGGGGGCAGCACCCCAGGGGCCCACCCGTCGGGTGCAGATCCTTCACTCCTGCCTTCTCGGCCTTGCTGAGAGATCAGAAGAGATGCTGGGTGAAGGTGTTTTGTAACCTGGAAGATGCCTCATGAATTCTTGCAATGGGGTGGGCACCCAGGTACTGGGTACTCAGTGCCTGCTGTGGGCCCGGCGCTGTGCTGGGTACTCCCCACATTATTGGTCTCCACAGTAGCTGGGCGGGGGAGACCAGGTTAGCCTTGTCTCAAGGCTTGGTTAATCACTCCTGCAGCCATGAAACTGGAAGTGCGTGAGTTGGGGTTTGAACCCCGTTGTGCCCGATGCCAGGTGCTGCCTCCACTTGCCCAGCAGGGCCTCCTCTGTCACCTCACTAGGGCTGTCCGCACAGAAACAGATGAAGAACAGGGCCTGGGGGGCAGCTGGGGCACAGGTGTGTGCTGGCCACTCTGCCCCCGACCCCCACCTGAGCCCTTGTCCTCGAGCACTGGGGCTGAGAGCACTCCAAATGGGGGCCAGGGTAGGGCAGGGGCTGCCGTTGCACCGGGAGACCCCTCCATCTTGGGGACTCTGTCCCCGCCCCCTGGAGCCTCTGCCACCCCTGTGCTCCACCCACTCCTTGCCCCACCGGCCCAGAGCCCCACCCGCCTCGCCCCTCCCATCCAGGGCCCCACCCATTCCTTGCTCCGCCCACCCCTGTGCTCCACAGCTTCTCTCTGAGAGCCAAGGCCACATGGTTCACCTGGTGAACTCCGTCAGTGATGTCCTGGACGCCCTGCAGAGGGACCGGGGGCTGGGCCGGCCCCACGTCAAGGCTGACCTTCAGAGGGCGCCTGCCAGGGGGTCGCGGCCCCGGGGCTGCGCCAATGGTAAGTGGGAGGTGGGGGAGTGGGGGGAGGCGGGGGGGGGGGTCTGGATTCCTTGACTGACGTGGGTGCCCAGCTTCATCCCCACACTGCCCCCCACCCGCCCCACATAAAGACACGCTGCTGCTGTCGGCCGAGGACTGCCAGCTGCCAGGCAGTGCTGAGAGTCCTACCCACGCCCTCCTGTTGGCTCCTTTCCTGACCTGATGGGGGAGGGGGCTCACTGCACCCACTTTCCAGATGGAAAAAGTGAGGCTCAGAGAGGGCACCCACGCGACCAGTGGCACAGCCAAGGACGGACCCCCCGGCCAGTGCTCTGAGCCCACCTGACACTGATGGGTGGGCAGTCCAAGTCAGAGAGACCCAGGAATGCGGGGGACGGGGGGGAGGGACATGGGCTCGGTCCAGCGCCCTGATGGCCTTCCCTGGCTCAGGCTCCCGGCCCCGCGACTGTCTGGACGTCCTCCTGAGCGGACAGCAGGAGGATGGCGTTTACTCCGTCTTCCCCACACACGACCCCGCTGGCTTCCAGGTCTATTGCGACATGCGCACGGACGGCGGCGGCTGGACGGTGAGTCTCCTGGGCTGTGCAGCCGGCACGCCCAGGCCCCCCTTCCGCCGGGCCCTGCAGACGTTCAGGGCAGACCGGGGGGTGACCCGGGAGGCTATGCACGTGAACCTGGGGTGCTGTGAGTGGCCTCTCACCCAGCCTTCCGCCGTTGGTCTGTCTGGCCCCCACTAACCCGCCCATTGTCTCAGCAAAGAACTCCACGCTCCCAGAAGCCCGTGCGGGGCAGGTGGAGGCCGTGCGCTGAGCTTTGCGGGCGCACCTGGGAGCAAATATTAGACGCCGTCGCCTAACGGGGGATGGGGGGTGCTGCCTTCTGCTTTTGAGCCTGGAGCGGTGGCTCCAGGGGGTCCTGGGGTTGGATCCAGAGATGAGCTGTTGCTAATGTGAGTTCAAGGGCTGACAGGTGCGGGCGCTGACCTTTTCAGTCAGTCAATAGATGGTGCGCGTGCATGAGATCGAAGGGGGCGCGCAGCTGCCGTGAGCCGCGTTCCCAGTGGTCCCCTGGCAAGGAGCCGTCGTGGTTTCCTTCCGCCTTCTGGCTCCTGCCTGAGTGGGAAGTGGGAAGAGTGGACAGGCAGGGCTGGGACAGCCACAGGTGGCCCCGAGACCTCCCCCGCGTGGTGAGGCAGGGGTCAGCCTACTGGGTCCCCCGCCCCGTCTCTGCTGCAACTACTCAACTCTGCCTTCGCGGAGGAACGTAGCCACAGGCAAAACCAAAACACCTGGGTGAGGCTATGTCCCAACAATTTAGTTGTGGAGCTAAAGTTCGAATTTCATAAAATTTTCTTTTTCTTCTTGAAACATTATGCAAAGAATATTTAAACATATGCTTCTTTTGATTCTTTTTTTTTTAAAGCCTTTTAAAAACCTTCGAACATGAAGTTCCCTTGTGGGACAGAGGGTTAAGGATCTGGCCTTCCTGCAGTAGTGGCACAGACTGCAACTGCGGCATGGGTTCAATCCCAGACCCGGGAACTTCCACATGCCACGCTTGTGGCCAAAAAAAAAAAAAAAAGTTTAAACATTCTTGGCTCACATGCCATCTAAAACCAAGCAGCAGGAAGGAGTTGTCCAGGGGGCTGTGGTGTGCTGACCCCCGCCCTCGAGCCAGGGATGACTGAGGGCGGGAGGTGAGCTTGCTGCCCCTCCCCGCAATCTTGGTGGACTTCTGCCCTCTTCTGGGGCTCAGGCTGGGGGCTGGGCTTCAGCAGGGTCACCACTGGCCATGGGCTGACTACACGTTTTCAAAACGTATGCTTTGTAGTTCTTGTTGGGGCTAAGTGGGTTCAGAACCCGAGTAGTATCCATGAGGATGCAGGTTCGATCCCTGGCCCAGCTTAGTGGGTTAAGGATCTGGTGTTGCTGTGAACTGTGGTGTAGGACACAGGTGTAGCTGGGATCTGGCACTGCTGTGGCTGTGGCACAGGCCAGCACCTGCAGCTCTGATTCGACCCCTAGCCCGGGAACTTCCTTTTGCCACAGGTGCGGCCCTAAAAAGAAAACAAGAAAAGAAAAGAAAATATTCTTTGGGTGCATAAGGGCACTGGGTTTGGCAAGGAGAACAGATGAGCTTTGCCCTTTTGGCCAGGCGCCCTTGAGCAGTTAACAACCTGCACCACAGTCTCTGGGTAACATCTGTGCCACCGTGAAAGCAGCTTGGCAGGAGTTCCCATTGTAATGCAGCGGTAATGAACCCAAGAGGATGCGGGTTCGATCCCTGGCCTCACTCAGTGGGTTAAGGATCCTGCGTCGCCGTGAGCTGTGGTGTAGGTTTCAGATGTGATTCAGATCCAGAGTTGCTGTGCCTGCGGTATAGGCTGGCGGCTGTAGCTCTGATTTGACTCCTAGCCCGGGAACTTCCTTATGCAGCAGGTGTGGCCCTAAAAAAAAAAAGTCTATGGGGATTTGGGCTGGAAGAAGTCACATGATCAGAGGGCGCAAGGCTCTGTGCAAGCTGATTGGAGAACGGGGCATTTCTGATGAGCCTGAACAGTGCCGTGAGCTCCTGAGTGGGCAGGAAATAGAAAGTAATCTGGGAAAAGGAGCAGCCTGACAAGGGCCCAGGAGGCCGCAAACACGCGGCATATTCAGGGAGCAGAGTCAGCAGGGTGGGTGGTGCCCGAAGAGGCGAGGCTAGTGTGGTTAATATCCCTGGCTGCAGGGCTTGGGGCGGGCACTAGGGAGCTATTGAGGGTGCTGGAGAGCGGAAGGATGGTATCGGAACTGGGCTTCAGAAACCATAGCCTGACTGCGCGTCCTTGGGCAGAGCAGGGGGAGAAGGGGGCTGGCAGTTCACCTGCTCAAGGGACAGGCCTGTAGTTGAGTCCCCCTGCCACTGACAGACCTGAGTGTGGCTCTCAGTCCTGCCGGGTAGTCTCGGGCAGGTTACTGAAGTTCTCTGAGCCTCCATGTCCTGGGCTGTGAAATGCGGATACCCACCTGCATCACTTAGACGTGGTGCCTGCAAGCGACAGAAAGTGGCTGATTTAGGCAGAAAAGAAAGGTACTGGAGGGAGGCTGGGAGACCAAAGAGATCAGCTCAGGGCATGCGGCGGCCAGGATCAGAGCCCCTTAGACCTGGCCGGGGGCTGCCTGGTGACAATGCCACTTTTTCAAGGCTCCTGCTACTGAGCACAAGATCTCCTCGTGGCCCAGCTTCTTTGCTTCCCCAGCTACTGGGTCAAGGTCAGGGGGATCATCCGATTGGTGGGTCAGTGCCTACAACCCTCTGGCCAGGGAGGCTGAGAAAGCCCACAGCCAGAGTCTGCCTCCCCCAGACCTCAGAGGATGGGGAAAAACAGCCAAAAAGCGGGGAAAGACAGCCAAAAAGACACGCGTGCATTTAGTACTTCGTGGGTTAACCCAGGCTTCCATTCCAAATGCTCGCAAACATTTAGCGCTGGGCTGGTGGCTGCCCAGTAACTATGACAACAAGCCCCGCCCTGTGCGACCCAGCCTTGACCCCGCCCTCTCCGAGCTCCCCACCAGGAGTGCGACCCAGGGGCGGTGGGCGGGACCTGCAGCAGGGGCGTGGGTCCGCTGATTCCAGGGGGCCTGGGCAGCCTCCCAGGCGCATCCTGGGCAGGTCTCTGCCCTTGGCACTTGGGGCACGAGGTGGGGCCGGTAGGATGCCTCCATTTTTATTTTTTAATGATTTTTATGTTTTAATGATTTTTATTTTTTCCATGATAGCTGGTTTACAGTTTTCTACTGTACAGCAAGGTGACCCAGTCGCACATATATATATATATATATATATATATATATATATATATGTATAAATCCTTTTTCTCACGTTATCATGCTCCATCATAAGTGACTAGATATAGTTCCCAGTGCTATACAGCAGGATCTCACTGCTTATCCACTTCAAAGGCAATAGTTTGCATCTCTTAACCCCAAACTCCTGGTCCAGCCCACTCCCTCCCCCTCCCCCTTGGCAACCACAAGTCTGTTCTCAAAATCCATGATTTCTGTTTCTGTGGAAAGGTTCATTTGTGCCATATATTAGATTCCAGATATAAGTAATATCATATGGTATTTGTCTTTCTCTTTCTGACTTATTTCACTTAGTATGAGAGTCTCTAGTTCCATCCATGTTGCTGCAGATGGCATTATTTTGTCCTTTTTTATGGCTGAGTAGTATTCCATTGTGTATATATACTGTATGCCTTCACTTCTCACCAAGGACCTTGGCGTGTTGATGTCCAGGCAGAAGGGAGAAGGAAGCTTCTCGAGGGTGTGTGTGTGCTGGGATGTGAGGGTGGGATCGTGATCAGCCACCCCGAGCAGGAAGCCGGATGGGGAGGCCTGGACAAGGCAGGCAGTGCTCTCCGAGCACAGGTCCCGCGGTCAGGAGCCGCTCTGAGAGCAGAATCCCCAAGAACCCAAGACAGACATTCCTCTAAACCTGTCTCCAAGCTCCAGAGGAGAGCGTTGAAATGCACTCAATCCACATCTGGGCCTAAAAGCCCTTTTGTTTTCCTAACTGGGAACGTCTGAGTTATGGCCTTCGCCTCTGGGAACCC
This sequence comes from Catagonus wagneri, assembly GCA_004024745.2. Classification (NCBI taxonomy): domain Eukaryota; kingdom Metazoa; phylum Chordata; class Mammalia; order Artiodactyla; family Tayassuidae; genus Catagonus; species Catagonus wagneri. The sequence goes on from PVHT021183634.1 coordinate 2,085,859, forward strand.
CTCGGTGGGCAGAACAGCTCCAGTGCACCAGCCAGAGCCCAGAAATCAGACTTAAGGGTTAGGACAGGCTTAATGAAAGACCAAGACGCCGGCCCGGGCCATGCATCTTCCACTCCGGTGGACTTGAAGCCAATCTCCTGGGAAGTCAATCAGGATTGGGGTCGGGAGGCGGGTAATTCCTCGGGCCTGGGCTTCGGGGGGTGGTTAAGAGGGGAGTCGATGAGGTTCGCCGGCCGGCTGGGCCCTCCCGCTCAGAAGTCTGGATCAGCAGGTCTGGAAGAAGGACCACTCTCGGCTGAGAAGTGCTTGCGAGGCCGACAGGCGTTAATATCCATTTGGGCTTCCGTCAAAAGCAATCTCTTCCCAGATGCCTCCGGGCGGCTGTCAGGATCACCTCCCTGCCACCCAGTATCTCTCGGAAGCTCAGTTGTTGTCTGGGAGGGAGCTGGCCAGTGCCTTTCCGGACACCAGTGCCATCCATCCTCATTAGGCTCCGTGGCCAAACAGCCTCGAGTGCCAGCCTGGTGGACAGGGCGCCTGGGGCCGGACCTGCCAGCCGGAGCCCCCCAGAGAGCAGGACTCGGCGACGATGGGGCTTGGCAGCCCTGCTGGGCGCTTTACAGTTTACAGACTGCTGCCCTGCCTGGCGCTGTGCCAGCCCCCTTGCCAGCCCCTGGAGGCTCAGAGAGGGCAAGAGGTTTGTTCAAGGCCGACCAGCAAATAAGCAGCCCAGGGTCCTGTAAGTCCTGGGACTGACTGTCACATGGCGTCACTTGTCCATCCCCGCGCTCAACCACAGGGTGCCCGCTATGGGTCAGAGGAGTCCACAGCCAGCTGGGGGCTGGACAAGAGCCAGCTTGTGTGAGGTCTGTCGGGCTGGGGGTCCTGAGGGAGCCCGCCCCTCACCCAGCCTGAGGCAGTCAGAGAAGCTTCTGGACTAGGAGGTCAGAATGCTGGGGGAAGAGGTGAGAATGGTGTTCCAGGCAAAGGGACCCACAGGGAGATGGTAGGGCTTGTTCTGGGACTGAGGTAGCTCCACTCTGCTGGTGTGTGGCACTCGGGGACAGGGGACAGCTGAGAGGCGGGGGTCCTGGCTCTCGTGGCTTTTGCAGGTGCAGTGGGAGTCGGGCTTTCTCCCAGGGGCAGAGCCGGCTCCTGGCGCCCTCGGGAGTTCCCTGGGGAGGGAGTGACCAGAGACGTGGCACTGAGGGGTGATGGGCAGTTCGGGGGCATGAGTTCCGTGGGTCCTGGGCCCTTGCTGAGAGTGTGGGAGTCATCACGTGGGAACGAGATTACAGAGCAGCTGGACACACACCACGGTGACCCAGGCCACTCCTGAACCTAATGTGTGCACCACCACCCCCAGCCCAGAAAAGTTGAGAAGGCAAGGCCACCCCTTGCTGACCTGTGACCCTGGGCACAGGCCCCAGCTTGGCCGTGTCCTTTGGGAGGCGTCCCAGGTCCACCCCTCGTGCTCCTTTCTTGCACCTGTCACAGGTGTGGCTAAGCAGTCACCTGTCCAGGTATTGCTTGTCTGTGTACCAGCCAGGCTGGAGCCCCGCAGGCCAGCAGCTTGTCATCTGGTGGCTGCTGTAGCTCAAGCGTCTGAAGGGGAAGGGGGGAGGGGCAGCAGGGTCGGTGCTGAGCCGTGGGGATGCGCTGGGGACAGAGGCCCCGGCTCCATCCGGTGGGATCTGACAGTCAAGCAGCACTTTTTTTTTTTTTTTTTTGCCTTATCTAGGGCCGCACCCGTGGCATATGGAGGTTCCCAGGCTAGGGGTCTAACAGGAGCTGCAGCCGCCGGCCTTCGCCACAGCCACAGCAGCGCGGGATCCGAGCCGCGTCTGCAACCTACACCACAGCTCACGGCAACGCCGGATCCTTAACCCACTGAGCAAGGCCAGGGATCGAACCCTCAACCTCATGGTTCCTAGTCAGATTCGTTAACCACTGAGCCATGATGGGAACTCCTCAAGCAGTACTTCTAAAGGGGGGGAAGCTGTGTGCAAACAGAGCCCAAATCTCCTCATTTAGAAGGTGATGCGTAGGACGAAGCAGTCCCTCCTAGCTCAGCTCCCTGGCTGAAGGCAATCGGAAAGGTCTCATTCCCTCTGGGGCATCCCCTTCCTCATTGTTGGGCCAGTGGGTGGCCCTTGTGCGTCATGCAGCCACTTTCAGGCTCTGGGGAACAGGGTCCCGTGCTGGAAGGAGGGGCCAGCATGGCTGCAGAAGACTGGGTCCCCACTGTCCGGCCCCTCTGCCCCGAGGCATAGCCTCGCCTCCACCAAGATCCGCCTCCGCGGTGCTGCCAGCAGACCCGATTGCCAGATCTCTCTGCAGAGTCACCAGCCAGGGTCACAGAAACCGGGTCCAGTTCAGCAGCTCCTTCCGCGGAGACTTGCAATAGAATTGATTCTGCGCTGCGCCCTGCCCCCACCTGCTCAGATCCGCTGCGCAGCGGCTCCCCAGCGCCCCGTGGCCTGCACCTCCCGCCTCTGCCGGGCATCTTACTGCCTTGCGTGCGGGGTCGCCCACTCAGATGGGTCTCTAATTGGCTCCACTGCGAGAGAAACCCTCCCCTCCCACTGTGACCCATTCCTTCCCCGCCTGAGCCCCCAGGAGGGAGGAAAATCCTTCTCTCACGGGGAAGACATCAAAGGAGCCACCTGAGCCCAGCCCCGCGGGGGATCAGGCTCCGAGAGATGAAAAGCTCCCTTGGGCCAGCCGGGATGTGGGCGACGGGGCCGTGGGACGCGCTGCGGATGCTGGGGAGCAGGACCTGGGAGTCATCCCTGGACGTGCTGTGTCCTCCTGCTGTGCTGGCGCTGCGGCCAGACCTGCCTGTTCCCGAGGCTGTGGTGGCCTGAGGACCTGAACACACCAAGGGCCTTGGCGACTGGTGACCACAGCCCCGTGGCCTTGACCGACGGGCTCCTCAGAGGGAGCCTGCCTCTGTCCAGAGCAGCTCGGAATCGTCAAACTTTTAACGTAGACGGCGTGATGCACGTGGAGGCTCAGCCTGGTGTCCCAGCATCTGATAAATGGCAGCTCTGAGCCGTGTCTGCCAGGAGCCGGCAGGCGCTGACTGCCAAGCCTGGGAAACGTGGCAGGACGCCAGGCCCAGGGGTACCATTTGCAGTCAAAAACAAGGAGTGGGCCCACTTCCTCCTGAGCCTGGCAGCTGCTCCGGAAGGGGAGGGGCGGTGATATGGGTTAGACCTACTGTGCGCCCCACCCCCCCACCCACACACTTTTTCTTCACGGCATCTTCGATGCGACCCTGCAGGGGTGGCGAAGGGGTTGCTGATGAGGCCTTTTGACAGAGAGGGAAACAGGCCAGAAAAGGGTCACACGGCCTGTGACAGGCAGAGCCAGGATTTGAACTCGGCTCAGCCTTATTCCACACACGGGACTCTTACCAGCAAGCCCAGAGGTGTCCAGAAAGCGTCTGAGGAGTGACTGATCCCAGGAAAGCCGGCAGAGCCTCCCCAGGGGCCGCCTTTGAAAGGCAGCGTGTCCTCACACGTCCAAGTTCTTTGTTCTTTAGAAACAGGAATCCGCCTCTGCCACCACCCGCCACCCCTCCTCCCAGCATCGCCACCTGCTCAGGAGGCCTGGGAAGCTGGTGGACGCGCCGCTGCACAACCAAGAGTGTGCCCCTAATTGGCTTCTGCAGTGGCTTCATCAGCATTGCGGAAAAGTCTCAGAGGCTGCCTTCTAGGGGTGCTTCTAAGATGGGACACCCCCACCCCATCTCGTGGGGTTGGGACCTACCCTCTCCCTACCCCTTGTGCCTCAGCTCCTCTGACAACCTGCCAAGACCCTGCTCAATGGGCAGTACAGCCGAGGACCTCCCCCTCCCCCTCCTCCCCCTTTCTTTCCCCTCCCCCTCCCTCCCCTCCCCCCTCTCCCCTCCCCCTCCTCCTCCTCGGCCACCTTCTCAACCACCCCAGCCAATGACTTATCCTCCTGGGAGCTCCCAGCAGACATAACAATTATCGCCCATATGGAATGCTGGGTATCAAGCAGCACATTTATGGTGCTTTTTTGTCGTTGTTGTTTTTAGGGCTGCACCTGCGACATATGGAGGTTCCCAGGCTAGCTAGGGGTTGAATGGGAATTACAGCTGTTGGCCGACGCCACAGCCACAGCCAGACCGGATCCGAGACGCATCTGCGACCTACACCACAGCTTGTGGCAACGCTGAACACTGAATCCTCGCGGAACCCTCCGAGGGAGGCCAGGGATCGAACCCGCATCCTCAGGGTTACTAGTTGGGTAGTTTCTGCTGAGTCACAGCGGGGACTCCTCAACCAGCACGTTTAACCGTGTCACTGTATCCTGTGGGTTGGAGCTGTTATAATTAACGTTTTACAGATGAGGAAACTGAGGCAGGAGGAGCAAAGGAACAGGCCAGGTTGGGCAGCTCTGCCCGGAGACCGCTGGCTCCTGCATCTGTCGCTCCTGGGGCTGTGAGCTTTCCGAAGCCCAGAGTCCCCCGTGAGCCCAGCACACCGCTCGGGGTCTGGAGCCGCAAACCCTGTCATTTTGCAGAAGCGAGAAGCCAAGACTTAGATGGTCGCCCGGCCTGTCGGCTGGAGTCTGGGGGGAGCTGGAGTCTCGTGGGCGTTCCCGGGGGCCGGGCCAGCTCAGCCGTGATGAGGGCTGGGCTCACAGGTACGCGGGCGCGAGATCCATCCTCAGTCACGAGACACCCCTCGGCTGCCCTCAGTCTTTGTATTGTGCACTGTCAGTTCCCCACTTCCGGCCTCGGGGGGCCCACCTTGAGGCACCCCCACTCTTCAGAGGTCGCCCCACCTCTCCAAACCTCAGTCTTCTCATCTGCCAAATGGGTGCACGAACCCTTGCCTCCCGGGCTGCAGTGGGGAGGGCTGTGGCTGCGCTCGAAGCGCTGGCCAGTACTGAGATGACCACGGAGCCAGGCCCTGGCGCCCACAGGACCCGGCCGGGCAGGACCCGTCTCAGGAAGGGGCCCAGGGACCTGCCGAGCGCGAGACAGGCGCCCCCCCACCGGAGCTGTCTGACAAATGAGGGACTGTCAGCCGGTCTGCTTCTCCCCCCGCCGCTCCCTCCTGCCGCCCCAAGTGCAGCCTCTCCTTTGAAACCTCTCGGCACCATCTGCAGGACCACGTGGGCCCAGCGCTCCCTTGGCAGAGCCTCCCTAAGCGGCACTTGGAAGACGCCGGGCGGCGGGCGGCTGGCTTCTGAGAATCCGCACCAAGAAAACACGCCCTGTCTGCCTGCCCACTCGTGGCACCTGCCCAAGGCCCGTGGTGGCTGCGAGCTCTTCCGCATCAATCACTTTGCAGCCGGAACCCTGGGGAGAGGTCCCAGAAGCCGGACCAAGGAAGATGTTAGCCTTAGAGATACTAAATAATTATTTTCTTGGGAGTTCTTGTGGGTCAGCAGGTTAAGAACCCGGCTGGTATCTACGAGGATGCCGGTTCAATGCCAGGCCTCGCTCAGTGGGTTAAGGATCCAGCGTTTGCGCGAGCTGTGGTGTAGATTGCAGACACGGCTCGGATCCCGCGCTGCTGTGGCTGTGGTGTAGGCTGGTGGCTGCAGCTCCGATTTGACCCCTATCCTGGGAACCTCTGTATTTCGCAGGTGCAGCTGTAAAAGGGAAAAGAAAAGTATTTTCTTTCCCCTAATTTCTCCCCCTTTGGGGCCTGAGTGGGGACTCCTGTTTGGTGGGTGGGCAGGGGCGGGGGTTGTGGATGCATCAAACCTTTACTTCCTTCCCTTCTCGCATCTTTCTGTCTGGCTGACCCTTGCTCTGTGATCAAGGGCCTTCTGCTCAGTGATACCCGGCTTTCTGGCCCCCCTGAGGTCCGACCGGTTTCCGGAAATCAGAAGCCGTGACTGCAGTTCGTGCTGAGCCCCTGAGTCAGAGAAACAGACTCCTGGGAAGCTGGGAGGCCCTGCAGGCGACCTGTGGCCTGAGCGCACCTGGGACGTGCTCCTGCCGGCCAGGATGCACCGGGACTGGTGCGGGGGAGAGGCCAGGGCTTTTGAGTCTGAGATGCCAGCCAGTGCCTGGCACACTTGGTCCCTCAGTGTTTGAGCCAAGGGGTCAGGACAGCTCATGGCAAAGGCGGCAACGGCAAACTGCAGGTTGTGATGTGTTGGCAGGTGGAGAAATCAACATAATGGCTTGGGATCAACTATATATACATTTTGGTCTTTTTAGGGCCGCACCTGTGGTATATGGAGGTTCCCAGGCTAGGGGTTTAACGGGAGCTGTAGCTGCCGGCCTTCGCCACAGCCACAGCAACGCCAGATCCTTAACCCACTGAGTGAGGCCAAGGATCGAACGTGCATCTTCCTGAATACCAGTCAGGTTCGTAACCCTTGAGCCACCATGGGAACTCCAACAATATTTTTGAACTCAGAGTGTGAAAATGTAGAAGAGGAGAGGAAATGTTAGCACGCATCCGTCTTCCACGCAAGTGGCATACCAGGAAGCTTTCATCTCAGATACGAACACTCGTGAGTGTGCTTGTCACACAGTAGCTGCGTTTCCCTGGATCGTGGTCAAAAAGTCTGAAAGCCGTTTCTGCAGAGCTGCGTGGTGGATGTCACGGCCCTGCCAGGGGTCGGTCACGCTCCGTTACCGCTCGGGGCACAGCGTGCCCATTGGCAGGTGGCGCGGCGGCCTCTGATTTGGTGGCGGCACGAGCCGTCTCGCTGGGAAGGCCCATCGCACTCGGGTGCTGGCAGGCACTTTCCTGGGCAGGGGACGTAGGCAGGGAGGCCCAGGTGGCCCTGAACCTATGTTCTCCCCGACTGGTCGTGCTCCCAGACTGAGCCCTGGGGGGACTCTGCCTGTTCCTGGCAGCCAGGCCCTGGGGGCCAGCAGGAAAGGGGGGCTGAGAATGCTGGGCTTCGAGGTCAGCTCATGGCACAAGTGGCCTGGCAAGGAGACCAGGGGCTGGTCTGGGACCCGGGCAGTGGCAAAGGACAGCATGGACATGCGTGGTGGGTCACTGGCCTCGGGCCGAGGTGTGGGTCAGACTGCCCGCTCACAGCTGCCAGACTTCTGGCCAGGGTCTGAGCGTCTGTCTCCTGTAACGAGGAGGGGACAGGGGACACAGATCCATGGTTGGGATCTGAAAACAGAGTGTGCTCTGGGCCAGGAGGACTGACCCTGAGCATCTGCTGGCGTCAGCTCTCAGCACCGGCCACTCCTGGCCACGCTCCCCACGGATCCCAATATCCGGGCTTTGTGTCCTGCCCATTCCTGGAGGCCAGGCACCCCCACTTCCCACTCCTTAATAGCAGCAACAGAAAAATAATAATGATGGCAATAACAATACCAGCCACTCTGTAATTTCTTCCTCGCCGAGATCCTGGGAGGTGGGCGGGTCGTGGGTGGGAAAAGTGTGGCCCAGACCCCACAGCGGGAAATGCAGGGCCCGGGACCCGGCCCTTCCTCCAGGCCACCCTGGAGCCCCTCTCAGAAGCCCGCCCCGGCTGGCCAACCCTACTCCTTAGATCAGTCCTACTTCCCGCCTGGGTGGGGTGCCCTGAGCCAGGCGTCTCCGGCTTCCGGTGCCCCAAGCGCCCTGACTCAGTTTCCCTGGCCGGGATTAGTAACCGCTGCCCCCTCCCCTCCCAGGACCCTCGGGCCCCCCTCCAGCCCCCCTCCTCCTGCAGAAACAGGCTTCTCCACCCTCCCGAGGGCTTCTCGGGGGAGCATCTGAGCTTCTGCCAGGATTAGGCCTTTCAAAGGGCGCGTGCCCAGCGTCCCAATCTGCAGCCATCAATACTGCTCTCCGCGGCTCTCAGATCTCTGAGCCTGATCGAATTTTCTTCGGCGCCGTCCCTTCTGAGGGCCCTTCACGTGTCAGGGCCGGGCCGGGCTGGAGGGAGCAGAGCGAGAAACACGCGTGGGCTCCGTCCTGCCACCCGACGGCAGAGCCGCCCTAGCGCTGTGACCGTGACCGACGGGTCCCCACGGGCAGGCGCCACACGGGGCAGTTCCAGGCGACTGAAATCAGGCTGCTTAGTAATGAAACGGGCAGCTCACTGGCACCGCAGCCAAAGCGCTAACACCTCAGACGCGGGCACAGATGGAGGCGGTGGGAGCGGCTGCTGGCTCTGCAAATGAGCAAGAAAAAGGCTTGTTAGACAGAAAGGGTTGAGGGCGGAGGGCGAGCCGGGAGCAGGATTGTCAGCGGATCTTGCAAGCACTCGAGGCTGCTCTGGCCTGGACCAGCGTGGTTCTTATTTCGAAGCAATTTAACCGATGGGATTCCTGACTCCCAAATCAAGGATGTTATTAAGATGAAGAACAGAGGCAGCTCGGCTGCTTGTGGGGACCGAGTCTGCTGCGGAGTCTCTCTTCCTCCCCCGATGGGTGGCCGGAGCTCTGCTTTCCCAGGCTCCCGATCCCCGGCCCGGGCTTTTTCTTTGAAGAGGGGATGTGCCGGAATTCCCGTCGTGGCTCAGTGGTTAACGAATCCGACTAGGAACCGTGAGGTTGCGGGTTCGATCCCTGGCCTCGCTCAGTGGGTTAAGGATCC
>PVHT021183634.1:2107647-2229117 GCA_004024745.2 Catagonus wagneri
CCCCCCCCCCGCCCCTGCCCCCGCCGTCCCTACGGGCTCCAAAGGTGTCCCTGAGGAATTCTGCAGAGCAGAGTTTGGGAACCAAAACCTCTCATTTTACAACTGAGAGGCACAGAGAGGGCAAACACCCGGCCCAAGGCCTCACAGCGAAAGAGCGAGTGACCTGCTGCAGGCTGCTCTCCATCGCTGACCAGCACCCGGTGTCACAAGCAACCAGCACCAAGCAGGGAGATAAGATGACACCGTACCTCCTATCGCATGTGCACACGTGCACACGTTCATGCACACGCAGGCCAGCCCTTTGGAGGCAGCCCGGGGCGTCAGTGACGGAAGCCGGCTCTGCATCTGCTCCGGTAGCACACGGGCGCCCTTCCACCTGCACCTGCCCATGAAGCCCTCGCCCTCGCCCTCGCCCAGGGAGGCCCAAGCACACCCCTCAGAGGGACCCAAAGGCACCCAAGCTGTCTGCCTGTTCTTGACCTCGTTCCCGCCGCAGGTGCGGGGCTGGCGAGGCGAGCGCAGGACCAGGCTCTGCTCCAGAGCCTCAGTCCCCCACCCCCGCCACGAGGGCAGTCAAGATTCTAGCCCCTTCCACGGGTCTCAGGGGGTGGGGAGGGGTCCTGGAGGCCATCTGTGTCCATGTGGGGTGATTTTCCGCCCCAGCACCCCAGGCAAAGGGGATGGGTCAGCTGGGCGAGGGCCCCGACGGTGGAATTCTCCGTGCCCAGTCCCCAGGCTGGCCTGGGCAGCTATCCCAGACACTCAGGGTGGCTGCAGCCTCAGCAAGCAGCTGCCGCCTCGCCACCCTGCTCGCTCTCAGGAGAGGAGAGCCAAGCCAGATGAGAAGCAGAGGCTGGGGCTGTGCTGGACCGTCCTGGCACCTGCCGGTCTTCCCACAGGCACTCTTTGGACACGGTGCACAGGCGGTGGGACAGGGACAGGAGGGGAGGGGCAGGGGACGAGCCCTCCTGGGTCTGCAGGCTGCTGGGCCAGTCAGCGGGGCACCCACAGACAAAGGCTTCCCTGAGCTGGGTGCTGGGCTTCCGGCGCCGGGCTCCGGCCGAGCGCTCTGCCCAACCAGGAGCTGCAGTCTGGCTTAGCGGCCCAGACCCCGTGCCTGGAGCAGACCCAGGGGTGCTCTCTAATCACACACAGGGCAGGCGGAGGGACGCAGCCGACAGCAGGGTGGGCGCCCTGAGGCGTGAGCCAGATGCCAGCCGTGGTCACACCAAGGCCGAGCGGACCCCACAGCAGAGCGCCCTCCAGCCCCAGCCTCCCCTGGGGACGCAGTGCAGGCGCCCTGACCTGTGAGCTCGCCTGGGGACCGGCTACCTGGGAGTGACGAAGGCCGGTGTCCTCTCCCACGGGCCCGCTGGGGTGACAAGAACCTCCACCAGCCCTCAGCAAGTCCCGCCCCAGGCTAAGAGCCTCACCTCCGCGAGTCACATCAGAGCCGGGCGACCTGAGCACATTCGCTGGGCCGCGGGCACCGAGCTAGGCCCCGGGTGGGGGTGGGAGATGGAGGTCCCCTTCCAAGGAACAAACCTGCTGTGGCTTGGGGGCCGAGGGCTTGAGAGAGGGGCTCGCCAAGCCCCCCCCACCAGTGCGCAGCTCTGCCTCTCGGCACCGGCTGCCCCTCATGAGGCTCCCGAGCAGGGCCCCAAACCCAACTTCTCGCCCCCACAGTGAAGGAGCGCTGGGCTCACAGCCGACCTCCTGAGCCCGGCGCGGGGCGCGGGTGTGTGCCGCGTGGGGAGTGAGGCAGGGCCCCGAGGCTTCCTCGGCGAGGAAGCCAACGCCTCCTCCAGCGGACAAGAGGGTCACGCCTGCGACTCACAGTTAACGACACTGCCCGCGCTCCTCCGAACAGGCAGCCTGGCCCGACCGCCCCCCGTCTGACCACATCCTGTCGTCTCGGGCCTCTCATCAGTGCAGTCCACGCTGTCCCCGCCTTCACCACCTGGTCCCCAACGGAATCCCAGGGCCAGGAATGTGCAGCAATCACAGAGCCGCGCGAGTGCCCCGGGGGGCCTGTATAAAGCAGGGGAACCAGGAGCCACGTCTCCGCACAAGATCCCAGAGCAGCCCTGCCCAGCCGGGCCCGGGGTCCGCCTGCCGTCCGGGGACAGGCCTGCTGCGTGGTGAGTAGGAAGCCCCCGCAGGCCCGCCCCCAGGCCAGGGACGGGAGACTGGGGCATCATCCTGCAGCCCAGGGGTGGAGCTCAGGGGCCCTCCAGGGCTTGGCCCTGGTCTCCCTCTGTGCTTTTCCAGCCGTGTCCCACATGTGGGGGCTTGAAGCTGCACCTTGGGCTGGGGTCCAGTGTCTGCATGGAGTGTCCCAGGCTTCCAGCAGGTTCTGAAAGAGGCCCGTGGTCCCCCAGAGGGGAGGGGGTCACTTCGTCCTGTGCATGGGGATGTCCCCCTTCTCGAGACCCAGAGGCCAAGCCCCGGGGGGCTTGCTCCCTGGGGGAGTCCCTCCGGCCTGGCCCAGTGCTTGCCCGGGGAGGACGCGCCCTCGGAGAAGCCCCGCTCTCCCCGGGCAGGCCCTGACGGAGAGGGTTTCCCGGAGCCGGGGAAAGGCTGCTCCCATCCCAGGGGATGAGATCGGCTTAGGAGGGCTGGATTTGGGAAGAGAAGGGCTGCTTTTATGATTTTTTTTTTAAACTTTCTGGCTGAGAACATTTTGAAATGTCTTCAAGGGAGCCGTTTCTGGAAAGAACTCTGGGGAGCCCGGGCTGTCTTCTCCTAACCCGCTCCCTTTATTCCAGCCCCAGTTCCACTCCTGGGAGGACCCGCCAGCTCCGACTCACCGCGGTCGTTACCAGAAGGGCTCCCTTTGCAAGGGAACGAGCAATTGTCGCCAAGGCGGGGGCGTCTGGGGGAGCTCTATTTCTGCTTCAGCTCCCCCGCAGACCTCAGCCGCGGGTGGCGATTCCTGCGTGCAGCCCAGTTAGACCCCAGCCGGCCTCCCAGCTCTGTCACTTAAGGAGCTGTGACACCTTGTGCGAGTCACAGCAAAAGGGGTAAGTGAGACCCTCCCCGGGAGGCCTGTGACGACGGAGTCGTGATCCCAGAGCCTCCGCTTTCCAGCTGTGTGGCCTGGGCACAGCCTCGCAGCCTTTCTGGCCCTGCTCTTGCTTGAAAAAATGGGAATAACAGGGCTTAAAACCAGGTCTGTCGTGAAGGTGGAGTGCAGCTGTGCACTAGGGGTTTAGCTCACGGCTTGGCAGACTGTGCTCTGGGGGCCGGCGGCTGCTCCTCCCCAGGGGGCATCTGAGGTAGGCCGGGCCCATCAGATCCACTTCCTGCTTCCAGGAGTAACTCGTTTCCACGTCAGAAAAACATGAGCGGAGGGTCCCAGCTAAACAGCTTAATGAGATGCATTCATTGTCAAGCTGAAAATGAAGGGAGATTGATGCTATTAGCTTTCTATCCCGTGGCTCTGAGATGATATGGCCCAAGAGTCAATAATTATAATAAAGGCAGAAGGAGCCCGCGTTTGCTCGGCTCTCCTGGGGCTGCCCGTAAGCCACCCCAGCAGCGGTGGTATTAGAGTGCTAAGCTGCCAAGGCCGTCAAAGGAGAGGCAGAGGGAGAACCGGCCTAATTGGTGAGATCGGCTCCTGATCCTGCTAAGAAAATCAAGGCCCGGTCCCCACGCTGCTCGCCAGCTGGGCTCAGCTCAGCCACCAGCTCATGCCTTTGCTGGCTGCCCGGGCCCTGGGAGGTATGCTGGCAGCGCGCGTGGCCCAGGAGCGCGGTCTGTAACACCCTCCTCTCCCCCCTCTGCCCAGATGGTCAGCCCTTACTCCCTGCCCTACCTCCTCCTCCTGCCGCTGGGCGCCTGCTTTGCTGTGCTGGACAGAGACGCGCCCGCGAACACCATGGATGGCATCGGAGGCGGAATGAGCTGGGCCGACCTGGCAGGGGGATGGCACTTCTCGCGGGGCTCCCCTGGGTGGCAGAGAGCTCCACACCCACGTGCCTGGCTCGTCAAGGCCAAGGAGCTGCAGGCGGTGGGCAGAGCGCGTGCCGGCTTCAGGTTGCGGTTTGGGAGGCAGGACGATGGCAGTGAGACCACGAGCTTCCTCCCGGGGGATGGTGAGAAGGCTAGTGGCCCGTTAGGGACCCTGGCTGAGGAGCTCAGTGGCTACCGCAGGAAGAAAGGCGGCTTCAGCTTCCGCTTCGGCCGGGGGTGAAGGGGCCAAGGCATCCTGGGAAGGGCTCCTCCCTGACAGCCGCCCTCCCCCGCCACCTTTCCACTCCCGTCTTCTCCTCGAGCCTTAAAGACCAAGATGCTGAAAAGTTGTGGGCACTGTAATAAACTGTAACAGGTATTCTAGTAGCAGTAGGATTGGTTAAGTGGGTGCTTACTTTAATCTCCAACTTCGCTGGAGCAAACTCTTGGATGGTGTCAAAAAAGGAGGTTAAGAGACGCAGCTCCCGGGCAGGCTGTTGGGTGTCAGCCCCTCCCGTGGGGGGCTGGCTCTGAGCAGTGCCCCCGCCCCAGTGGCATGGAGCCAAGGATTCGGGGTGGGGGTGGGGGTGGGGGAGTGCATACGGACAGAGCTGAAGGCAGGTGGACTGTGTGAGTGCAGTGGAAAGTCCACGTTTTGACAGTCTCCACTGGGACACTCAGAGTGACAAAGTGCAACAGTGAGCGAGGACTTTCCACTGGGTACAGAGCATGGCTCTGAAAGTTAAAAATGGAAAAAAGAAAACTTGCTCTCCATCCCATTAACACAACATCCCTCCAGCAAGAAAACCTGGCTGTGGGGTTGAGATGCGACCCGGAACCAGCTGCCCAGCCCCTCCTGCTAACTGTCCTCTTGGTGGTACAGCACTTGCCAAGCCAGGGGTCTCCTGGGAGAGGAACAAGGAACGGATACATTTTTTGCTATAGCAAGGTTGCATTTCCAATGTTCAGAATATAAATGTGTTGTATCTTTTGAAATAAAAATTATAACAACTGCAATCCCTAATGGAAAGCTTGCCTGACTCTTGCCTTCAGGTCCTCTGTGCCCTAGGAACTTGGCTTTCCTGAGCTGCAAGGGCCTTGACTTTGGGGAGATGGCAACCGTGCTGCGTGTACCCACACAGCTCTGCCGGCACCCCCTTCCTCGGCAGCGGCTGAACACCCACCGTCAAAGGTGTAGGGACACGCACAGGGCGTGTTCCCCTCTTGCACTTCACCGTTCTCTCCCTGTTTTTCTCAAAGGAGCATCCCGAAAACAACCTCTCTACCCCGAGGGAAGCCGAGCGCTCGGCCTGGAGTGGCTGCAGCCCTGGGGCGAGGCAGAGCATCTCTTTCAAACGCCGCCTTGGTGTGTCCTGCGCCCCATCACAAGTCGGAGACGGCAGTCTGAGGCTGCTCACTCCCAGGCTGGCTTCCACTGCTGAGATGAGAACCTGTATTGATGTTACTATGGCAACATGTCCCCTCCTCCTTTTGAGCCGCTGCTTGCCCCTGTTCACAACTGAATAATTTTCCATTGAGCTGTCACAATTAATTGGTAGATTTTTATTAGCCTTTTAGAACCACACTGGGCTGGGCCCAGCTTGGCACCTCGGAGCATTTCACAGGGTTTTCCATTCTGTTAGAGACTTACATCCCCAGTAGCAGCTCTCAGTCCTCGACAGCCAGAGAGCCACTTCATTAAGGGGTGACAGATCTGAGCCACAAAAGAGGCAGGCTGACTGGGGAACAGAATTGGGACGGCAGGATGGGACAGGAACACGGGAATCAGAACATTGCCTAACCTGTGGCGAGCTGCCTTCTCCTAGAGCTCCTCCCTGCCTCCCCTGTGCCCTGGGGCTCGGGCCATCGTGATAGGGACCAGAGAGTGACACCAAGTCTGGGAGGCACATCACGTTCCTTGGCCTCTGCCAAGGTCAAGGTCAAGGAAGGGCCGATCCAGGACACCTCCCTCCTGCTAATCCAACAGGTTGACGGGGATGGGGCTTTGCTGGTGAAAGGGGCAAACGCTCAGCCCTCCAGCCACGGAGGGTGAATCCTAAGAAAATGGGCCCCAGGAGTTCCCGTCGTGGCTCAGTGGATAACGAATCCGACTAGGAACCATGAGGTTGCGGGTTCGATCCCTGGCCTTGCTCAGTGGGTTAAGGATCTGGCGTTGCCGTGAGCTGTGGTGTAGGTTGCAGACGCGGCTCGGATCTTGCGTTGCTGTGGCTGTGGCGAAGGCCGTCAGCTACAGCTCCTGTAGACCCCTAGCCTGGGAACCTCCATATGCTGCGGGTGCAGCCCTAGATAAGGCAAAAAGACCAAAAAAAAAAAAAAAAAAAAAAGGTAAAAGAAAAAGAAAATGAGCATCAGTGTCTGCAGAGGACGGTCCCGGGGCTGGACTGCACGTTACAGGGGGCTAGATGCAGGAAGCAGGATCCCAGCCCCAACTCTGCCCTAGCATGGGCTCGTTTCCACTCTGTTAAGTGACACACACAGAAGCTAGAAAACACGCTTGCTCGAGGAAGACCAGCTCAAACAGAACAGACCAGAGGCTGGGAGCAGGCGACGCTCTCCCCCCAATTTCTACTCTGAGAACAAAAGGAGCTGCCTCTGTAGTCACTGGATTGTGAGAACTTGAGGTTACCAAGGCCGAGACACTCCTGCACGTGTTCATACACACTTTGGGGACGCACTGCCTGGTCTGAATTTAGCAGGATTGGATTAACCTCGATGGAGGTACCTCATAAGGGGCGGAGGAGGAGGGCCTTCAAAGCAGAGGATATCCTGTCATTAGGCTTTCATCATTAAACAAAAATCAACAACAAAGCTATTCCTCCCAGTTGCTTGTACATTAGAGCTCAATAACCCTGAAAATCAGAACAATCAAACCGCCAAGAGCATCGATCTGTTAAACCCACTCCCGCTACATGTGGCTAAATTGCCTATTTAACCACCGCCCCCCACCCCCACCCCGCAGACCCCGCAAGGTCTGGGGGCCTTTCCTGCCACCCCACACCTCTGCTATCTCCTTGGTGGGGAGGATCACTCCCCAGATTGGTGGTGGCGGGGCTCTTGGGAAAGCATTTATTTTGGAAGCAGAGAGATGAAGCCCCCGGGGGCAGGGGTGCAGGTTGCAGGCGCTCCTCCAGCCTGGGCAGCGGGAGCTGTTTGCATTGCTCATCTTATCCAGTTAAGACCCAGAAAAAGGCTTCATCTTGGTGTGGAGACCTCAAAGTATTTAGCTATTAAAACAGGAGAAACATTTGCCTCTGTTTTCCTGTATGTTTGAAATGTTGATAAAGTCTCAGAAAAAGAGGCTTGCGGGGAAGTAAACAAAGAGCCACCCGCCAAGCAGGGAGCTGGGACCCTGTCCAGGGCGCTGGGTGACCAGGGACGAGGGCAGGATGGACAAGGGATGCTATGGCTGGTCAGCGCTGACCCACTCTTGTACCAAGACAACATTTAGACACCAATGCCCCAGAGCGCTCAACTCGGGAACACCATCTAGAAAATACCTTTGACACCCCAAAAGCTCAGCTAGCTGGAACTCTGACTTCTTTTCAGGGGCGGAGGGAGGGGCCGGGCCTGGAGCTCAGAGCGCTGCTGGTCACGCTGTGGCCGTCTACACCGTGAACACATCAGTCTGGCCTATCGAGCAGACATAAGCTGGCACGTGCTGTGTGGCCTCGGGCAAGCTGCTTCACAGCTCCGAGCCCAGCCTGCTCACCCACTAAATGAAGACAGCAACAGACCCTTCCTCATTAAAAAGAACGGCGCGAGGGTGCCCGTGGTAAAGCGGAGGCCATTGTAAATGAGCTGAAAGCACTCACCTGTGAGCTCCAACTTGAAAACTTTCACTGCAACACAACACACATCCCGAGGGTGCCCCGGTTCTGGTGAAGTTTGATGACGTTTCATCAAGCGACACGGCCACTGGCCAGCACCACCCGGACTACCCTGCCCCCAGAGCGCCCTCGCGCCCTGCCGGGCAGGACGCTCCTCCTGGTCACTCGCCCTCCTGGCCTCCACCCCAGGCCGCGTGGCCGCCTGAGTGCACAGAAGCTTCCACCTCCCTGCTCTGTGTCTGGCAACTGCGGCTCCAAGTGGCCCACTCGCACGGCTCCCCGACTTTCCAGGGTGCAAACAAACCCCACCGACCATCCTTTCTTCTGTTCTTGACCCTGGGCCGTTTTCAGCTCGGGGGTCTTTTCTGCCTCTCGAGGCTTGTATTGTGTAGTTTCCATGCCAACAGCAGCTGCTGGCCTTTTGGTGGGCTAGGCCCTTGGGTGCTCAGTCTTTGGTTCTGGATCTCGAGGAATCATCTGAAAACTGCCTTGTGTGCAGAGGCAGGTTCATGTTCCTGGGGCTAAATCCACAGTCCTTCTTAGGTTCTCAAGGGCTTCTGTGACCTGAAAAATGTAAAGAACCATTGTTCCAGGACGGCTAGCCCCAAGTAAGTTTCTTGGGCTCAGGTAACGTTCATGGAAGCTTCTTACTTTGGAGAAGTCTTAGAAGACCCTTGCTCCACACCGGCACGGCTGCCAAGGTGACAAGTGCGGAAACAGGGCTGCGTCCCGGCCTCACCACACCACGTGAGCTGCGGCTGGGAAGGTAAGCTCACACTCACCTGGACTGGGTAAATGGGATGACATGCCTTAAGGAGGCTGCCGTGAAGATCCCATGACGCGTCTACACGTGACACAGAGGAAACAGCCATCAGAGGTGGCTGTCACTATAGTCATTCTGCGTCCTCTTTCAGACTTGAGGCTGTCACTCAAGAGAAGAGCTCGTTACCCGTGGAAAAGCCCCAGACTTGGGCGATCTGGTGTCAAGTGATGGTTCAGCCACGAACAGACTGTGGCCCGGGCCTCAGCTTTTGCCTCTGCGAGACGAGGGACGAAATCTGGTCCCTGGTGCCACCTGCAGCTACCCAACTGGAGCACGCCCTGGTGGCGTCTGCCAGCCCTCGCCCCCAGCTGGGCTCTCCACCTCCACCGCCTGGCACGCAGCACGGCTCCACTGCCGAGGCCTCTGGGGAATGGCCGCACTGAGCCCTGCTCTCCAACGCGCTTTGGTGAACAGGATCTGTATCCTCCGACAGGCCTGCTGGCTTCATAAGTATCATTACCAGAGGGTGCTACTTACTGCCGCGACTTCCACTTGCCACGATGTCAGCTGCCATTCCATGGAGACCAAGATGGGGAAACGGCAGCACCCCGCAACAGTTCCCTTGGGAGAGGTCACGGCACAGCCCAGGACACAGTCTCGTCCCCCTTCAGGCCAGCGCACCCCACTCTTCCTCCTCCACACAAAGAAATAGGATGCCTGGGGTGCTGTGGGCACTGACGGGGCAGAGGGTGAGCTCAGAGAGGACTCGGGGACGCGACCTCCTCCCACTCTGGCGACACGTGGAGGCCGCGGACGGGAGGGCACAGCAAGGGCCCAGGATGAAGCGGGCTCATGAAATGGTGGATGGCGAGGCAGAGGACGTGGGCTTCCCTCCACCAACAGGGCACCTCTGGCCCCTTCAGGAACGTAAGCCCCCTCCCCATACACAACGGAGAGAATAAGACACCAAAGCAACCCGCCCAAGTTCTAAATGTTGTAAACATTTATTTAAAAAATACTATGGAAGAGAGATGTGGATTCCAAAAACACAGAGTCCTACACAGGAAAAAAACGTATCGAACCAAAAAAAAAAAAGAAAGAAAGACGCCGTAGGGTAGGCATTCCAGAAGGGCCGAGAGTGGAAAACTATTTACACATCATTTATAAAAGAGCAAATCTATAGTGTGTAATACCAAAGTATAAATGCAAAATATAGTGGCACACGGTGTGAACAAGAAGAGACCAGGACCTCGTGTACCTCGTGTAGACGGGCAGTCGCGGGGATTGGGTGGGCTCTGTCCTGCTCTGTCTGCAAGGCCACTGGCGGTGTTCTGCACCACCCCCAGTCTGTGCACCACAGCAGTCGGGGGGGGGGCGCAGAGAGGTGACGGGCTGCGAAAACAGCATAAAACGATCCAGAGGAAAACACCTCTGCCAGAGAAATAAAAGACAAACTCAGGTGATTGGTGTAAAAACAGGGCCTGCGCGAGGTCACGGGCATGAGAAGGCCCGGGGAGAAGGTGGTTTCTCCCGGTTTCTCTGAGGGTTGCTTCCGAGCCTGGCGGAAGGCCCAGGCAGATGCCTGCCCACCCCTGAATAGCTGCTCTAGGTCAAGGTCAAGGACGCTTGGGCTCCTGCCCTACGAGCCCCGTCCTGGGCTGCCCGGGCAGACTACACGGAGGCCTGCCCTTCGAGAGACTTTCGGGGTTTCATCTGTTTGTGGCTTTCTTCATCCCTGATGACCCCAACTGAACATCAGGTTAGGTGTTGCTCGTGGTAAAATGAATCAGACATGTGCCCGTCAGGGTGCAGCCAACGCTGGCTGGGCTCTGGAGCCCCATCCTTTTCTCCTGTCTGCGCACTGGTGCCCAGTGGCAGCCCCTTCTGGATCGGAGGCGGCCACGCCGAGGGCAGTGTCGAGGCACTCTTCCTGCAGGAAGGAGCCCTGCAAGAATCTGCAGATGACCAGTCGGGACCCAGTGCCTCTGCAGGGCACCTGGAGACTCGGAAGGGAGCCAACTCTGCAGCCACTGCGGACGTGCCAGGCCCTGGGCCCCGGGCCATCTCGGCCCCAGCGGCCTCCCCAGCTGGCCACCCCCACCCGCCGCTACAGTCCCCACATGCTGCACAGCGACCCTGCTACCCTCAGGACTCAAGCTTTCCATCCAGGCTGAGCCGTGCACGTCACAAGAGCAAGAACCGGCTCTGAGGCCAAGGAGAGGACGGTGACAAGGAACCTCTCCCACACCCCGAACCTCCCTCCTCAGCCTCCCCCCTACCGCCCGGGACCCGTGGCTGGTTGGCTCGAGCACCGTGTTTTACCCCCAGATCAAGAGCCGTCCTTCACAGGAGGAAGCGGTGAGGGCATCAGCCCGCGGCGGCAGGGGAAGACGGGGTGACCAGCTGGCAGCACTTTCCAGGACCTGGTTCTGGAAATGTGTCTTCAGCACAGGAGGCACAAGAAAGATGAGTGCACAACCTCTCTGCACGGGCTGAGTGGAGGTGACAGGTCCCAAGGCCTCGGTGACACAGCTCCCCTGCCATTCGGGGTACTCGTTCTTGGGGTGAAATGGAGGTGAAGGAGGTCCTTGGGGAAGAAAAACGAAGAGGGAGTGCTCATCCGCCTTCCCATCCAGCCTGCGAGCTCGGTCTGGAAACTCGGCGTGGGGAACAGTCCACAGAGCAGACACTCCACAGAGAGAACTCGGCCTCGGGTGCGGGGAGCCGGGCCTTGGCGAGGGGGGCGCAGGACGCAGGCAGTAGGGCTGCACTCCGCGGCGGCCCCGGCTCTGCCCGGCGCAGGGCTCCCGGGCCGAGGTCCCAGCTTGCTGGTCCTCTGTCAGCCAGCGTCAAGGGCAGGGGAGCCCTCACACACTCCGGACGCCCAGCTCTTGCTACCTCTGCACGATGTCGCTGATCTCTTTCACGGAGCTGAGGAGTTTGCTGAAGTCCTGAGTGGCCGCCGGGCCACTCCCCGCCGTCGCCGGGCAGATCTGAAGCTCCCGAAGGTTGTTCTCCAGTTTGTTGATGGCCTCGCGAAAGGCGAATTTGTTCCTCATTTGCTGGATGGAGTCCACGTAGCTCACGCAGAACGTGTAGAGGTTTTTGCCGGCTTCGAGCACGGCGCTGTGGCTGGCCATCTGCTCAGAGTTCTTGGAGATGGCCAGGCACAGGGCCTCAGTGCCGTCCAGTACCATGCCCTTGGTGGTGGCGCCGCTGGCGATCCGCTCCGGAGGCTGGCGGGTTTTCCGAAGAGACACGCGGGTTGATATGAGAGGGATGAAGGCGGTGGAGGACGGCTGGTCCCCGGCCAGGGCAGAGGGTGCTGACGACAGCGTGCAGGGAGCAGAGGCTGGGCTGGTTGGGGTCCCGGCCGGCTTGGTGGACGACTGTGGCTTTGGCACGGAAGGGAGCACAGGCTTTTTGACAGCCTCTCCCAGCTGGCTGGGTTTGGCGGCGTCACTGTTCACGGCATCCACGACCAGAGCCACGGGCTTCGCCTTCCCACTGGCGCCTGCCTCCCCTGCTGCCTCCTGGCTCGGGCTCTGAGGAGACTTCCCCACTTTCCCAGCAGAGGCGGGCGGTGGGGGCGGCGGGGCGGGTTTGAGCCTGGATAGCTTCCCCTTGTCTCTCCCTGGGGACTCGGAGGGGGGCTTGTGCCTCCTCACTCTGGACTCCTCGGCAGGGCCCTTGCTGGTCCCCCCGGAGGCACCCGGCCCGGCCCTGCTGGTGGGGGGCCCCGGCTCAGCAGGCGCCCCCAAGGCACCGGACTTCCCGGCCTCTTCCTTGTGGGGAAGGCTGGAGGAAGACGGAACCTGCCTACGGAGGAGTTTCGGAGTCAGGGTGGGAGGGCTGGAGCCTGGGCTGGACTCGGCAGTGTCTTTGAAAACCTCGTCCGCTTCTTCCTCGGTCTTCTTCACCAGCCTGGGCGGGGGGGTGACGGTGCCTCTGGTCACCTGGTCGGACCTGTTCTCGCTCGCCCGCTTCCGAGGCAGAGCTGGCTTCTCACTTTTGTGCCCCCCAAATGTGGACGAGTCGAACTGTCTTCCCGTGGACTGCAGGTCCCGAGGCAGCGTGACCGACCGCCACTCCGTGTCCTTGGCCCCGTGGGGCACGCAGGAGGCAGAGCAGGATCTCAGGAAGCGCTTGCTGGAGCTGCCGCCACTCTCCTCCTCGCTGGCTGCTAATCGGCTGCTGGTCAGTGTGCTGGACTTTTTCCACAGGTGGGGAGACCGGAAGCCGGCGCCCCCCGACTCCCGGAAGGCTCCGTTGGGGACGCCAGCGCCGCTGCTGGGCTTTGCGGACTTGGCTGGCTCGGCCGCATCGGAGGGGGCGAGCGCGCCGTTGCTGACCTCCCGGCCCTCGTCCTCCACGGCCCCCCTGCGCTCCGGCTGGCCATCCGACTCCCGGAAGGAGCTGCTGCGTTTGGGAGGGGTCGGCGCGGTTTTCTTCTTCTTCTTGATCAAGGCGCTGAACAGGTTGGTCTTCTTGTCTTTGGGGAGCAGGCGCTCATCTTCATTTAGGCCGCCGTCCTGAGGGCTGCGCTCTTTTCGAGGCAGCAACGGAGACACGGCCGGCTCGTGGTCCAGAGGATCTGAAACACATGGGGAAGAGTTGAACGGCCCCAGGCCAAAGGCCCCCGGAGCAGCCGGGCTGGGCTCCGGCTCTGCCCCTCACCCGGGCCAGCTTCTTCTCTGTGCTCGTCCTCACCTGCCCGGCTGAGGTCTACCCAGAGCGCTGTCCCGAGAAAGTAACGCCGTAGTGAACGTGGAGCACCTACCACAGCTCTTGGCAGGAAATTTCTAACTGCGGTCCCCGAGGTTAGTATGACTGTTAGAAGAAGCTCAGGCCTCTCTCCCTGAAGACAGCAGGCCAAAAGCTGGGACACCCCCTGTCACCCCCTTTCTGCGTCGGCTTCCTTTAAAGCAGCAGAATCCCCTCAACCCCACTGTCCTGTGAGTAAAAGGCACGACAAGGCCACGCGCACGGTCAGAACCTGCGCCTCTCAGACCAGCCGGCCGGCCGAGGCGCCTCCAATGTCAGTTCAGGAGGGACGGGCCACCTACCCCAGGGCACGGTGACAATGGGCTATTATGCCTGGGAAACAAGAGGGGTGACCTTTTAAAATTTTTAAATGGACATTCTTTCAAAATGAGTAACAGCTCCTAAGCAATCTTTCTGGTGTTGCCAAGCTCCCCGTGAGTGAATGACAGAATTCTCTCAGAGGGCAGCTGCGAGCGCAGTGCTGTCAGCCTCCTGTACCTCAAAGCAGAGGGACAAGGGGCATTTGTCAGAACACCAGGCAGCACACAGGACTTGTGAATCGTGGAAAGCCAGGGACCGCCCCACACCTTCACCCAGCGGAAGCAGGCGAAGAAAGCGAAATCCTAATGAATTGTGCGCAGTTCTATTTCATTGCTGAAGAGCTAATTGACACTCTTGGCTCACCGTGATATTACAGATCAAAATACTCCTCAGGTGAACACTGATAGGCAAAAATGAACACGGCTGCTTATCCCTGGGCTTTTAATAAGCCTCACGTTTTCAGAGCAGCCTCTCCTCCCCTCCACTACCCGAAACCATGACTAGCAGAAGGATGAAAGGGGTGGTCATTTATATGGGAAAAGATCTGAAAGAGAATGGATGTGTGTGTATGTATATCTGAATCACAGCTGAAATTACTGTCAATCAACTATACTTCAATAAAACTTCATGGGAGAAAAAAAAAAAAAAAAAGGAAGAGAAAAGAAGGACCAAGTGGGCAGATTCTGGATGGGCCGACATGCTGTCAGTGTTGGTGGAGCAAGATGGTCCAGGGGGTGTGCAAAGCAAGCACTACAATTTAGATTTTTTTCCTTTCTTTTCCTATGGACACACTGGTGGCTTATGGAAGTTCACGGGTCAGGGACTGAATCCAAGCTGCGACCTATGCCTCAGCGATGGCAACACCGGATCCTTGAACCCACTGTGCCAGGCTACAGATCGAACCTGCACCTCTGCAGCAACCTGAGCCACTGCAGTTGGATTCTTAACCCACTGCACCACAGCAGGAACTCAATTTTTTGGCTTCGGCTGTGGCATGTGGAAGTTCCTGGGCCAAGGATCAAACCCATGCCACAGCAGCAATCTGAGCCACTGCAGCCATGACAATGTTAGATCCTTAACCTGCTGTGCCACAAGAGAATTCCCTCAACTTTAAAAAATTAATGTAGGTACATGATGAAAAGAATTGGGCATCACGGGGTCTGTAGATTCTGCTGCGGCTGAACAGCCCACAGCTCTGGCTTTGCCCTGTCCCTTCCCTCCACCCAGGGCATGGTCTGTCAGAGCACCCCAAGGGGCTGCTACCCGCCCAGTCACCTGGCCCGCCTCAGCCTCCTCCATGCAGCGGTCTGCACGAGAACCCAGACTTCTCTACTTCCTTTTCTCTTGGGGGAGGGGGCAGGCTGACTCGGAGCAGCCTGACCTGGCGTCGCGCGCCCGGCACACGGGAAGAGGCAGACCAGGCGTGCTAACGCCGTTCCTGGTGCCATCTGAAGACCCCTCCTGAGCTGCTCCCACGCCCTCGCTGGTCTAGGGAACAGCATCAGGAAGAAGCCCTTCCCAGAGGCCACGAGGACACCAGCTCTGCCGCAGGTGTCTCCGGGCTCTGTCGGTTCCAGTGAGCTTTTCGTACTGGTGCTTTCACAACAAGCAGCTCTTCGCTTGGCTCAACACTCATTACTGCTGCACCTGCCATACCTGAGCAACCACAAACGCTGTGAATAACACACAAAAAGGTGTGCTTGTTCCTAGTATGTTTCATAAGCACCTCTGCCTGTGTGACTAGACTAAGAGCCAAAGCCGATGGCTCCTAAATGATTTTGGGCGGCGGGCAGGGGTTGTACAGTTTACTGTGGGAAAAGAAGGACCTTCCTCCTCTTGAAGCTGGACCACTACCGTGGGGCCTGCCTGCCCTCTGTGCAGCTTCCACTCACTGCTCCCCATCAGCCTGCACCGGCCCCGGGGTCACCCGCCCTGGGCTCTGGTGGGGGTGGGGACATACCGGTCTCTCCGGGGCCCTTGGAGGGGGGCGCCTCGGGCACGTCAGGGGCGTCTCTGTGCTCGGCAGCTCTCCTGGAGGTCCTGGTCTTGGTGGGCAGTTCCGGGGCCTGCAGCAGAGTGCTGGCAACCCCTCGCGTGCCTTTCTTCCCCAGCTCCTTTTCCACTTCTGAGAACCACCAAAAAAATCAATAACAGAACCGGTAGTCATCAGTATTGACGTCCCTTTGGTATGGCCGTTTTCCCTTTCTAAGACTGCAGTAGCCAGCTACACACAGTTACAGAGAAGAGATACGCATTCTGAGAAAGCAGCACTTGAGCAGACTTCGGAGCCCTGGCTGCCACAGACAGAGGCCACACTCGGCACCTCTGCCCGCTTTCTGCTCTCGGGAAACTTGCTGGCCCACGCTCTCGCCAGGAGGGGACGGAAGGAGCGGGCTGGTGTCCCGCCCGGCCCCCCAGCCCACCCACCCCTTCTCTCCCCACTGCAGGCACCCCAAGGACGGGCACATTACCATCTGATATGCTGGATTCCTGGAACATTGTTTCAAAGGCTTGGTGGATTTCAGCAAAGGAGGGCCGGTCAGAGGGACTCCACTGCCAACCTGGACAGATAAGACCCAAGTCAGAGCCCCCGTGAGGCTCTGCTAACAAGAGGAGGACTAGCAGGTCTCAAGGCTAAGTCTAGAAACTGAAGAAGCACTCCAATCCCGCTAGCCATCTTGTGCTGTGACAACTTAAAGTGATGAATGCCACTCCTATGACAGACATCATAAAGAATTTGAGAAGACTTTAGCTATTGGCAGGAACATGGATTATAAAACATGACAGCAACAATTACATTTACAGATATGTTTTTCCAAACCCGCCTCCAGCAAGCGCAGAGAATCACTAAACCAAACAGCCTGCTTTCTATCCTGACCTTTCTTCACGGTTATCAAAGTCCGAACTCCTCATCAATTAGTAAAGACGTGCTAATTAAACAAAGCAAGATGGGGCTGTAGCATCCCCCTTACAGACTTCTGTTGGGAGTATAAATTAATATAACCTTTTTCAGGAAAGAATTTGGTAAAATCTATCAAAATTTAAAAGGTACATAGCCCCTGAACTAACGGTTCAAATTCTGAAATACTAGCAGAATGCACAGAGGGTGTGTGTGTGTGTGTGTGTGTGTGTGTACTGGTTCCCGCCTTGTTTATAAGAGACAAAAAAAAAAAACTCCACAAATGTGTAAAACAACCAAATGTTCACCAAAGAAGGATGAGATGAATGAATAACAGGTGCTAGGCAGCTATATAAAGATAAGAGGGGCAAAGGAGAAGGGGAGGGAGGGAGATTATGGGCACGGCAAGATATGCCTATTATACTGCGAAGTACAAAAAAGCCTTGAAGGAATGAATTTCTATGTATGCGTACACACACATACATACATATAAATAAATTAAAAACCGAGTGGATAGGAGTTCCCATTGTGGCTCAGTGGAAACAAACCCGACTAGTATCCATGAGGATGTGGGTTCAATCCCTGACTCTGCTCAGTGGCTTAAGGATCCGGGGTTGCCGTGGCTGTGGTGTAGGCCGACAGCTGTAGCTCTGACTCGAACCCTAGCTTGGGAACTTCCATATGCCGCATGTACGGCCCTAAAATAAAACAACCACCACCAAAACTGAGTGGATGAAAATCACCTGGAATATTTATCCACTGTACCAGAAATTTATATCTATTAATAAGAAACCCAGGTTTGATATCTATCGGTCTCATTTTTGCATTAGAAACAAACAAAAACCCCTCACACATAAATACTATTAACAATAAAGGTGTACAGAAACACTGGAAAAGGTAAAAGGACCTGCACCGAACCGTTACGGGGGCTGTCCCTGAAGACCTGGGCGGCGGCGGGGGGGGGGGGGGGGGAAGCGCTCTGGCCTCGCCCTGCCCCGGGGTCGCCCACAACGCCGCCACACGCGCCTCCCTGCCCAGAGGGAGGCTCACATGCTCGCATGAGTTCGTGGACCTTCTCCGGGCAGCCTTCCGGGCGCTCCATGCGGTAGTCTTTCTCTAGTAGCTCGTACACCTGGGACAGGTCAATTCCTGGGTAAGGTGACATGCCGTAGGTAGCAATTTCCCAAAGCAGGACTCCAAATGCTAAAAGACAAAGAGCGTGGGTGCTCAGAGGACGTGTAAGCTTGAACTACCCCGCCTTCCAAAGCGGCTACCTGTGCAGCAGACATCAGAAGCCGCGTCCTCCGAAGCAGCCCAGGCATGGACATTTTGCCAGGCTCTAGATCTGCAGCGGCCCCGCACAGGAGGAGGCCCTCCCTTTATTCATCCCCGCCAGCTAAAGCATGCGGAAGGCGAAGGGGCTGGGGTTGATCCCCGCTCTGGGTCTCTGAGGAAGCGTGACCATCTTGTTGGGAGCTGTGGTGGAAGGAACTGAGGGCTGGAATTAAGAGGCCACTTCTACTCAGAGCTCTGAGACCAGCTAGCCACGTGCCGACGACAGGGCTCCTCTCCTTTCTGGGTGCCCAAGATCATCGCTAAGGCCTCTTCCAGCTTCAACCATTTCGTTAAAATCTTATGGAATCGTTGAAATCCCAGGTCCCACTAAAGAAGCAGGACTCGGTGGAGAAATGGGTGACTCAGGTCTGGGGCAGAGAATCAACCTGGAACATTTTATCATTCCATACAGCACAAGTATGGCTAGAGGGTTTTGGAGTTCCCTGGTGGCTCAGCAGGTTAAGGATTGAGCAGTGTTACTGCCATGGTTTGGGTTGCTGCTATGGTGTGGGCCTGCATGGCTTGGGTGAGGCTAAAAAAAAAATATTAGAGGGTTCTGTTAAAAGGACCAGGAACAATTCGACGTTCCCATTGGCCAAAGATGAAATAATCTGAATACCAGTAAGAAAAATAACTGCAATAATATAGTCAAATATATTTAAATCCAAGGGCTTATAATAAAAATCACAAAAGATGGAGTTCCCGCTGTGGCTCAGTGGTAACGAACTCCACTAGTATTCACAAGGATTCAGGTTCAATCCCTGACCCCACTCAGTGGGTTAAGGATCCGTGGCTGTGAGCTGTGGTGTAGGCTGGCAGTTGTTGCTCTGATTCTCCTAGCCTGGGAACCTCCATATGCCATGGGTCAGCCCTAAAGAGCCAAAAAAAAAAAAAATCACAAGAGAAAAACAAAAAACCAATTGGTTACCACTGGAGGGTATTAGAAAACCAACCTGCTACAGCGGAAACTCGGAAACAATGGCAAGGAAGCAAACAGTTACCCTGCCTTTCCTATATGAATCGTACCCCTACTAAAACCAAATAGTAGGCAAGAGGAAGTTTCTTCTTACAGAAATATCGAGCCAATAAATAAGGAATGACAGAATTAGAGAATGATTATTTGGCAATGAGAGGAAGTCAAGAATACTGATTTAAAAGTACACCACTTCCTATGATGTGCTCTTACTAAAAGACAAAGAAGTCAAACCCGAGTGTGATCAGGCGATCTAGATTCAACTACCCATCTCCTAGGAATATGACGACTGAGGGACATAAGTCACACCACAGGGGGACAGTGAGCAGGATCCAGAATGAGGGAAACTTTAAAGGACCAATGATGGGATTTCTTCAACAAGCAAATAGCAAGGGACATAAAGAGATAAAGGAGGACTTTACAGATTAGGAGAGACGTAAGGGACACTGTCAACAAATCGCACCGTGTGATTCAAATTTCCATCCCGATTCAAACAGACTGCAAAAAAAAGAGAGCATGACTTATGATTTAATTGCAAATTAACTGATAATATTCAAAAATTAATCTAAATTTGTGGCTATGCAAATTAAAAAAAAGCTATCTTTAAGAGACTTAAATGAAATATTTGCAGACGAGGTGCCATGCCGCCTGGGATCTGCTCTGAGGCAACAGGGGTCGAGGCGGGCGTGGGCAGGTGCAGCGAACGCCAGGGCACCGCGCGGTGGGGCGGCACATGGGGCACGGTATGCAATCGCCTTCTGGGTATGCTTATACGGTGCATAATATAAGAAGTGCTTTAAAAAAAAGTCAAAACAAAATGCTGTCACACGAGGCTTCAGAGGGTAGTATTCTATTTAAAGCCCAAACCAGACTACACAGCATTCTCACCACAGAGGAAGAGAGTCTGGGTGCCGGCGGGGTTGGCCAGCTGCCTCCACAAACCGAGGCAGCAAATGAAGAATGAAGGCATAAAGTTGGTGAGCAGGGAAAAAAACTAATCTGAATATTTTTGTAAGAAAAAGCTCATTTTTACTTCATTTTTGAGAAAAAATGGGGGAGGAAAGATTTTAAAATGAAAAAGAAATAAGAAAGAGAATTAAGTAATGAAAAAGAAATAAAAGTGCAAGAAATAAGTGAAAAAAGCAAGAAGAGGAGTTCCCGCTGTGGTGCAGCAGAAATGAACCCGACGGGGAACCATTAGGCTGTGGGTTTGATCCCTGGCCTCGCTCAGTAGGTTAAGGATCTGGCGTTGCCGTGAGCTGTGGTGCAGGTCGTAGACGTAGCTCAGATCCTGTCCTGCTGTGGCTGTGGTGTAGGCCGGCAGCTACAGTTCTGATTCGACCCCTATCCTGGGAATCTCCATATGCTGTGGGTGTGGCCCTAAAAAAAAAAGGCAAAAAGAAAAAGTAAAAGCAAGAGAAAGAAAAACAGGGCAACAGCCCCACCCTGGGTGGGCGAGGCTGGACTGGAGCAGCAGCCTTACCCCAGACGTCCGACTTGATGGAGAACTTGTTGTAGGCCAGGCTTTCCGGTGCGGTCCACTTGATGGGGAACTTGGCCCCAGCGTGGGCCGTGTAGGTGTCCCCTGTCATTAACCTGCTCAGGCCGAAATCAGCCACCTTCACCAAGTGGTTCTCCCCTACCAGGCAGTTCCGGGCGGCAAGATCTCTGGGAAAAGAAAAAGCGCATCCGTGAGGGCTCCCGGCTAGCCTTCCAGCTTCACAGTCCCCCACCGAGGGCTTTTACAAAGGTGCACTGCGGACAGCGGGCAAGAGAAGTCCCGTCCCCCGGGGAGCAGTGCCCGCCATGGTGACAGGCAGCAGGCGGCCGTGCTGGGAGCAGACCACCCGGCCCCGCGACCCAGCAAGTTAATCACCTGGGACTCAGTTATCTCAGCCACACAACGAAGACAGTGGGACCAGCGCTCACTTCTTAGGGCTGCCGTGAGGGGTAAGGAGCTCATAGGTACAGTGCTCCTGGTGATGCCTGGAGAACAGGGTCATCTGCGTGTCTGCTCCACGCCAGGCTCGGGGGACAGACACACAGGCCAGTCCTCCATCCTAAGGAACTCAGAGTCTCCGTCTGTCCTCTCTAGACCTGACAGGATAAAACTGTAAAAAGCCCGTAATATTCCTTACCCAAACTGTACTTCCTACTTTCCTATTTCTTATGCTCACCCAGATGCATCCTATAAATTCCCTCCTGTACAACCAGTTTCCTCTCGCCTCCTGATTCTCCCAGGGAGGGAGGAGTCTAATCTTTGGGTCGTGGACGCTCACCATGAAATCGCAAGGCAAACTGGAGCGAGGAATGAGGAGACACCCGCTCACGGGGGTGGCCGTGCAAGACAACCCGACCATCAGCAATCAGAGAGGAGTGAAATATTACACGAGTGGTGCCTAACAGGATTTTGGTAAAGCATTTTAAGTCTGCCTGGGTGAGAAGAGCACGAACCCAGCCGTGCAAGGCAAACCGGGAGTCAAGAAACCTCAATTTGCAGCCTCAGAGGGCTCACTTCCGTGAGTGACGGGAGCCTCGGAAGCAGGCTCTCGTGAGCAGAGAAAATCTGTCTTACGCGGAACAGCCAGCCTTTCACACATGCCGTTCTCTCTCCTCACTATGAAATCTCAGGTATAGGCTTGGTACTTGAGTTAATTGGGGAGGAAAGGTCACCACGGTGGCGTGGAGAACAACTGGTACAAAAGACTCGGGGCAAAGCCCATCAGGCTCCGTCCCGCACAGGCCGTCGCCCTGCTAGGAGGCCACTTCCACCAGCAAAGAATGCACAGACCAAGATAATTGTGGCACACTTGAAGGTCAAGACACTCCAGACTCTAAAACAGCAAAGACGCTTAATTCAGAACCACATACACACGATCCTGACAACCGTGGAAACATCCCTGAACCAGACGACAGCAAGTTAAGTGGAGGATGAAATGATAATACAGAGAGAGGAGGGAAGAAACACACCACGGAGAAACAAAGCCCAGGCACGGCCGTCAATGAGAGCTGCATAAGGGCAAGGCCAGTGGACCGAGGGAGAGGCCACTACTGCCGAACGCGAGCCTCGACAACAACCAGCGTGCGCATTCAGAGGGAGCTGCGGGTGTCACGGGGGGCCTTCATGAGCCCCGCTCCACGTGCCTTAGTCCAAAACGGTTCCCAAGTGAAATACTTGCCAGCTTGGGGACGAATGGCCCTGCTGGTCTGGGGGCTTGCCCTGGCGGGGCCCAGCGAAGGATGCGGGGCTCACACGCGCCCTGCGACTCTGCGGAGGGCTCGCCCCGGCGGGGCCCTACCTGTGGATGAAGTTCTTCTTCTCCAGGTACTCCATGGCCGACGAGATCTGGGTGGCCATGTAGAGCAGCACCACGGCGTTCACCTCCTGCCGGTTACACTCCCGCAGGTAATCCAGCAGGTTCCCGTAGGTCATGAACTCGGTGATTATGTAGAACGGGGGCTCCCTGGTGCAGACCCCTGCCAACGGGACAGCCGGCGTCAGTGTGCTGCCCTGCTCCCCGCCAAGCGGAGACCGGAGAAGACGAGCACTGAAGCACAGGTTCTAAGATGTTCTAAGAGGGTCCCGTGCACTTGAGGGTGGAGACTATGGTCCTGTGGGAGGACGTGGCCGCGCTTTTTTCTTCCTCTCAAGCCAATGAACTTCAATAGGAAGAAGGCCAGGCCACACCACACAAACTAAACCCTGTCAGCTTACCCCTCAGTGGTTACGTCTAGTGCCAGATCACTTCAGGGTTGGAACTCTTGAAATTTTTAAGTTTCAGAAGCCAATTTAAGATTTGCACTTGACTGCTTTTGGATATCAATTTATTTATTTATTCATTCATTTATTTTTCCTTAATGGATTTCATTTCAATTATAGGCATACATAAATCATCACAAGTCAATTTTATAGATTTTGTATCCCAAACCCACAGTGCATCCCCCCACCCCCGTTTTGGGTATCAATTTAAAGTAATAATGTTCTCTCTCATGCGTGTGTACACACACACACCCCATCCCTCACAGGTCTCTTTTGTTCCCCCTCCCCCTTTTAGGGCTGCACCTGCAGCATATGGAAGTTCCTGGACAACGGCCTATGGCACAGCTTGCGACAACACTGGATCCTTAACCAGCTGAGCAAGGCCAGGGATCGAACCTGCATCCTCACAGACACTATGTCAGGTTCCGGACCCGCTGAGCCACACTGGGGACGGCCAGGTCTCCTTTTACCAAGGGCTGACGTACAAATCGGCAGCCTCGGTGCAGCGAGCCCCTCGCGTCTTCTCTAACAGCACCTGCGTCGCCCCAGAGGCTTTACTCAAAAGGTGCTGGCTCTCCAGAGCGCCACGCACTCACCAAGCAACTGCACTAAATTGGGGTGCTTGATCTCCTTCATTACTGCAGCTTCTTTCAAGAACTCCTCCACCTCCATGGTGTCCTCCTGCAGAAAAATTTTTAAACAAGGATGACATTATTTCAGCAAGGAAAGTGTTTAAGTGGGAATATAACTTGAATAGTTAATACAAACTGGAGCTTTAACAAACACTGGCGCTTCAACGAACAATCATCCGGGGCCAGCAATTTCAACCAAGACACTGCTCGGACAGGTTCTAAGCTGGCCGATCATCACCCCAACAGCACACAGACTTTTCCGCTCTGGTGCTGGACTTCTGAATTCTCACCCTGAGCAATATGTCAGGGTTGGCTTGCATAAGCTGGTGACGTGCTCTGGTGGCTGTATGCAGACGGTGTGTGTTTCCATCACCTTGTGGGGTCTGAGGCGTGTGGGAGATGAGTACAGGCAAATACCACAAATGTGCTACTGCTTCCCTAAGGAACAGCTGGTTTCCCAGGGCTCCTAAAAGGCTTCAAGTTGAAAAAAAAAAAAAATCGCTTGAAGAATTTGCAGTGTACCTGATTTAAGAGGTCTCGGTGACACAAAAGGCTGTACAGCACTACCAAAGAATGACGCCCACAAACACGGCGGACTCGGAGGATGCTGGACTTCCTGGACCGCGGTGTCGAGGGGGCTCTTAATGAAGCAATCACCACTACCCGTCAGGTCAATTGCTCAGATTCCAAAATAACGCTCACCAGCAGCTCCCCTAACAATGGATTCACAAGCATCACCAGCGCAGGTCACAATTTAGCGAGTTCACAGTATTTAAACGCCAAGGGGAGACAAAGGTATTAGCAAATGCCCAGGGCAAATCATACGCTCATGACCCGAGCGCTGTGGCTCCTGGCCCTGTGGTCAGCACTGTTACCAAGCCTGACTGTGGGCTCAACCCACTGCCCCTGGACTGACCGTGAAAACAAGATGCTGGTGGGTGGCCCGTGATCTCGTCCCTCCGCTGTGAGGTCCTGGCTGTGGCTGGAACGAGGGAAGCACCCCCAAGTTTCAGCAGGCAGTCTGCGTCTGGCTGAAGAGCGAGACTGCAGGGGAACCGGGGGCCAGCATCCTGGGAACCCCACCCCCGGAGGAAAGCTTTACCACCGCCTCTTTCTGCGCGGGGAGCCTGACCTACACCAGTCCCCCTCGGGAAGCAAAGAGCTTAAGTGCCCTGCTCCCTGTGGCTGCCACGTCCCCACCCGGCCTGTGGGGGCGGCTCCAGGGGACGGGCGGCCTTTACTTGGCTCCTTCTCGCTCTGGGCAATAATGTGTGCAAGCGGGGCGTGACCAAGGAGGACGTGTGTCAGCCCATCACCACTTAGCTTATAGGGCTTGATGAGACTGAAACTTGGGAACAATTTTCTGCTCTTTAAAACTCAGAGCTGCTCTTAATGTCAATTAAACATCTCGGGAAGGTTCCGTGTCAAGCTGCCTGGGCAGGAAAAACACATCCCTGCACCACCCCACTGGCTGCTGAATTCTTCCGCGTCCTCTCTGCCCCTTAACATGTTCAGCAGACCGTGCCGTGCTCTGACTTACCAGGGTGACACGCTAATGTCAAAGGCTGGAGAGCCAAGGCCTGCGAGACCAGGGCGGGCAAAGCTGTGCACGCAAGGCCCAGAGCCTTTAGGAATCCTGCTCAGCCAATGATATGTTCAAAAAGTAGCTCTCAGATGAAGCTTTCCAGACTTTAAGCACCACACAATAAGCCACGCGCAGTGAAATCCTTTCAGAAATAACACTGCCCTTACAGCTACTGATTTTTTCTTTTTCTTTTTTTTGCGTCTCTTTGTCTTTTTAGGGCAGCACCCTCAGTATATGGAGGTTCCCAGGCTAGGGGCCCAATTGGAATTGTAGCCACCAGCTACACTGGAGCCACAGCAACATCAGATCTGAGCCTCATCTGCAACCTACACCACAGCTCACGGCAATGCCAGATCCTTAACCCACGGAGCGAGGCCAGGGATTGAACCTGCATCCTCATGGATGCTAGCTGGGTTCGCTAACCACTGAACCACGACCGGAACTCCTAGCTACTGACTTTTCTATAAGCTCTCCACACCTGCCTCTCTCTTGGCAGGGCCCTGGCTGCAGAGCCGGGCTCGTGGCTGAGGTGGTCAGCATGTTCCAGGTCTTGAGAGGCAGGGACACACAAAAGGAACACTAGGCTTTCAAAAGCAGGCTTCTTCTGTCTTCATTCATATACACACACACACACACCACACACTCACATGATATATGGACAGTATAAATAATTTGTTTTCTTTCTTTCAGGACAGTGTGAGCTTGTCTCCCCCTGCTGGAGTCAGACCTGGTTCAATTTATGATTTAAACTACTGAAAGCATCCTACATTTGTAGCTGTGTTAAACTGGAAATATCCCTGATGCCATCCTGTTATACTCCTTTATTTATTTTTTGGTCTTTTTGCCTTTATCTAGAGCCGCACCTGCAGCATATGGAGGTTCCCAGGCTAGGGGTCCAACAGGAGCTGTAGCTGCCGCCCTTCACCACAGCCACAGCAATGCGGGATCCGAGCCGCGTCTGCAACCTACACCACAGCTCATGGCAACGCCGGATCCTTAACCTACTGAGCAAGGCCAGGGATCGAACCCGCAACCTTGTGGTTCCTAGTCGGATCCGTTAACCACTGAGCCACGACAGGAACTCCTTTTTTTTTGTCTTTTTAAAAAGGGCCACAAGCACAGCATATGGAAGTTCCCAGGCTAGGAGTTGAATCGGAGCTACAGCTGCCGGCCTACACCAATGGCCACAGCAACGCAGGATCCTTGACCCACTGAATGAGGCCAGGTATTGAACCTGTGTCCTCATGGATGCTAGCCGGGTTTGTTACCGCTGAGCCATGACGGGAATTCTCTCCTTTTTTAAATTTCTATCATCTTTTTGATCTTCCATTTACACAGTACAATACAAGTAACTCCAAACAATTAGGGTGAAGGCAGCACTCTGAGTATAAGCCGTGAATTTCAGCCTTGTCTCTCAGGGAGGGAGATGGGTCAGCTGGCCTCTCTTCACCAGGGCTGATGGCCTGGCCAGAGGTGGACGAACGCTGTGGCTGGTACTGGACTGGTTAAGAGGATGCTAGTCAGTTATACCGACCAAGCTCTGCTGCTGCGCAACCGTGATACGTCACCAGCGTGACAGGTAACAGATGGTCTCTGCACTGTTTTCTCATTGGCAGAATGAGAGCAAAGGGGTGTCTGCCTCGTGCACCAAGAGTGCCAAGTGCAGAGCCCAGAACGCGGTCAGCACCTGCTCGGCAGCACTCACTCCTATCATTATTAAGATAGTTGGTCTCTTGAGTTCCCATCATGGCTCAGCAGAAACAAATCTGACTAGTGTCGTGAGGATGCAGGTTCAATCCTTGGCCACGGGTGTGGCCCTAAAAAGACAAACAAAAAAAAAGAATGAAAAAAGAAAGTTATTCTCTATTCCTGAGAAGCAGACCAAACATACTGCTTATATGGAAGACAGGCTGGTTCTTTACTTAACACTGGTTTTTTGTCCTTCTCACAGATTTATTATTCTAGACTCAACATCTCAGAGGTACTTTCTAACCAGCTTCATCCCTTTGGCTCACCGGCCTCAGCACCAGGAGCAGGAATTCTATGGCGCACAAAAGAACGCAATTTTAAAAATGGCCCAGTCACCCGCCGCGGCCGCTGCCCAGCTTTCAGTGCTCTCCACGCCTGCCTCTCTCTTGGCAGGGGTCTGACTGCAGAGCCGGGCTCGTGGCTGAGGAGGTCGGCTTCCACGTCTTGTTCGCACCCGGTGGCGCGGGAGCAAGGCTACACACTGCGCGGTGCCAGCCTGCACCGCTCGGATCCGCTGGGACGGGTGCGCTGGAGAGACGGGCGGTTTCTGAGCGAGACCGAGGAAGGCGGCTGGCTCACAAACCAGATGGGGGACTGGAAGCTCAGGTAAAGAGTCCACAAGGAACAATCTCACAGAGGAACGCCCGCAACTCTGCTCCCCCAGCGCTGCGGCCGCATCTAGCTCCACAGCCGGAAGGACACCCACAGCAAGAGCGAGAGCAATCCGGCAGCTGTCCCCCTGCCCAGCGCGTGCACCGTCCAGTGTCCAAGCTGCCCTGGAGCCCCTCCTTCTCTGCTCGTTCCTGGAGCTCGCCAAGAAGGCCAGTCTCCTCGGGGGAAAAACAACAAAAATACAACCCAGGCCAAACACGCTGTGCCGATGAGGGCAGAGAAAACAGGCGCGCCCTCCACACCAGCGGTGGAGTGCAAGCTGGCACGAGCTCCGGGACCCAGCAGTTCTGCTTCGAGGAGCTGACCGACCAGGACGCTCTCCCATGTGTGCCAACAAGGAGAACCCCTGAGCGCTGGTGATAGCAGCAAAGTACTGCAAAGAACACACGTCTCTGGAAGGCTGCTGTACAACAGACCCACACAAAGCTGGACAACGCACACGTACTGTCCAGGGGTAACTGCAGACACAGTAAGTACGTAATCGAAGGCACAGGGGGGCAGTGTCTACAGCATGATGCCAAATGGGTAAAGAAGGTAAACCCGCAGGAACTATTTCTGGAAAGACACAAAAATCAAGGCTACCGTGTATATATTACCTATTCAAAAGTTAGGCAAAGAAACTGAGTACAATTTTAAATCTCAACTTTTCTCAACAGGGTACTTTCTGCTGTTTTAATAGTAAACTTGTCAGCTAGCTTATGAGTCAATTTTAATACCACAATTCGATAAACAGTAGTCTTTTCCAAATTCTATTACTTAGCACTGTTTCGCAGAAGGGCAGAAGGACACTGACTTGCAAACTTTGACTACACGGCTCCTCTGAAACTTGGGCCTTCTTGTACTGGCCAGCGGGCTCTCTTGGGTACATCCTGCCTTTAACTTCAAGTGAAGCCTGGGACCTGCAGAACAGTGTCAAATTTCACACCAGCAGTTCCCGGTCGGGGGGCCTTTGCTGTGATTCCAGTTTCCATCCACAGGGGACAACCTAGGGTTCTCTCTTTTTCTCTTCTGCTCCTCCTCACGCCCGGAGGGTGCTGGACCCAGTGCCCAGCAGATCCGTGCGGTGTGGTGGTGAGAAGCAGGGCCCGCTGGTTAAGGAAGGTCTGTTTCCGTCCGATGAGGGACTAGCAATACCCGACAGGCAGGACAAGGACGGGGAGGTCGAGACTCCGGTGCCTGGTTGGGGGTCTGGCCCAAAGAGGGCTCAGTGAGAACCGGCTGAACAAACAAAAGCCTAGGGAAGGATCTCCCAAGGAGTCTTCAAGAGAAAGGCAGATCTCAGCTACAGCCTGTGAGGGGAGTGAGTGGGGGGCAAGGGAAAAGGCAAGTTTTAAGATGCATAACTGGTTTGTATGTATTTTCATGACGTATAAGGAATCAGAACTTGAGACACAACTTAAAAGAACTGGGCTTTGGGGAGTTCCCTGGTAGCCTAGCAGTTAAAGAATCTGGCATTGTCACTACTGTGGCTTGGGTCACTGCTGTGACGTGGGTTTGATCCCTGGGTTTAACCTGGTGCTGCCACTGCCACGTAACTAACGTCAGGCCAGCTCGCTAACCTTGTGCTTCCTTTTTCTTCCAATCTTGAAACGGTGGCAATGTCAACAACCTTCTCTCTTCTTTTTTCCCAGGGCCACACCCACGGCACATGGAGGTTCTGGGGCCAGGGGAAGAATCAGAGCTACAGCTACAGGCCCACGCCACAGCCACAGCCACGCCAGATCTGAGCCACATCTGCAAACTACAACACAGCTCAAGGCAACGCCGGACCCTTAACCCACTGAGTGAGGCCTCGAAATGAACCTGCATCCTCATGAATCCTAATCGGGTTAGTTGCCGCTGAGCCACGACTGGAACGCCAATAACCTTCTCTTAATAAGCCTGTTGTGAGGATTAAATGAGGTGCTCTATGTAAAGCATAAAGCACTCGGACTCTTCCAGGCATGTCGTAAGAACTCAGTAAATGCTAGCCATACTGCCACTTAGAAGCCACTCAAAATCAACTTATACAACGGAAATCAATGTCCCAAATATTGACACTAATCTTATTCGGTAAGTGAGAAACATGCTGTACAGGTTTTTTGTGCGGGGTGGGGTGGAGTATTTATTTAGAGGGATAATTCATTTAGCAGTTGCTTAGGGTCAGCAGTATTTTGGGTTAATATACCTCTAGAATATGACATACTCCCTCTTCCTAATTAGCTACCACGTGGCGTGACTATTCACAGAAATCTATGGAACTATGTTCTGCAATTTTTTAATGAACTCTGGGATAAGTTAATAAGGCTCTCAGGGAAAATCATTAAAAGTATAATAAAAAGCTTAATAACTCACCACTAGAGAAGTCTATTCTAGACGGCACACACTTTCAGATAATTATGACATACTGGTTAAACACCACCACCACCAACCAACCAAAAAAAAAAAAAAACACCACTGAGCTCCTGGGGTCCCTCTTCTAGAATCCTCTTCTTAGGTCATTCAGAAAACAATGCCACACAGCGTCAGCTACTGGCTACAGTTCCCCTGAGTGCAGACTTTCCTTTTAAAGTTTTCAAACAAGCTTTGCCTGGACTGAAATCTGTTGCATTTTGTGCTTTTACTCTTGTTTTGAGAAATCCTGGCAAATGTGCGGGTAACGCCTGGGCCATTACCAGTTCTGCAAGCTGTCAAGGCTCAGTTCCATCGGGCCTGGTGCTCGGTCAGTCGCGTGCCAAACTGGGTGCGGCGGCGGCACCGCCTCTCCCTGCCCTCACCCACAGGCGGCGGCCGGAGCTCAGGCGAGGGCTTGCCAGCATGGCTGTCCTCGAGCCCATCAAGACCAGGCATCCTACCTCTGTGCATCAAACCCTTCAACCCCTGCCCCCGCCCCCGCCACCAGGACAGCAGCCCAGCCGCTCAGCCTCTCTCCCCTGGCCCTGCCCCTTGGCCAACTCCTGCTCCTCCGCTGTGGCCTGGCTCACCACTCCTCCCCGCTTCTTCCCCGCCTGCCGCCGCCCGCAGACCCCCCTTCTCTTACCCCGATCCCCCTTCTCTCGTCCCGTGTGGCGCCAACAGCTCTGAGTTCACGCCTCTAACACAGCCCGTGTCACACACGCTGCAGCTATAATGTTAGACTTGCCTATCTTTCCTACTAACTAGCCTACCTACGACCAACTAGATGATTCTAACTACCTGGACTAGCCTGAGGTGAAGAACTCTGTCTGACTTATTTTGTAATCCCAGTGTTGAGCTGAGCTGGGCAAATAAAAGTGAAGGATTCAATAAATGCTTACCAATTAAAAAAAAAATCTTACCTGGAAAATATCCAGTAGCCTTCAAGGTGACCCCAAACATCCGGCCACCACCCCTCCCTCACACCCCAAACGAGTATCAGTCCGGTCTCAAGGACCAAGCTAAGGGGACACAGTCAATACGAATGCCAAGAAGCCACCTTGGGATTCCGGGACTAAAGAATGTGACCTTTCCACTAAAGTGTCACTTCACATCAACCAGAAATCATAATCTCCACTTTGTTGTGCCATTGTGGGAGGGCCTCAGGGAAGCGACTGAGACCCCAAAAGGCTGTGTGCACCTGGCCAGCCTGGGAGAAGCAGGTGCTTGGGGTCACTTCTCCCAGGGTGGCCGCTTGGGTCCTGCTTCTTTTCTAGTAGCTACCAAAAAGGGATAAAGGGGCTCCCTCTCTCAATTTCTGTGCACAGGCCAGTGTAATCGGATTCATCTAAAACAAGTGAAAATCACACAGGTCAACACTAGGGGACACTCTTGCCATAGGTAAAAACGTGGATCACATTTTGAAGAAGGCAGAGGGCTGCAATGAGAGCTTCCTTCCCCCGACATCCTAAAGAGCTCCTGGAAACTACAAAGCCAAGGCATCAGCCCAGAGTGAAGGTCAGAGCTAACAAGGAAGAGAAGACGGTACCGTATCTGAGCTGCCAAGAGGCCCTCACATTCTCTCTCTCTCTCTCTTTTTCTTTTTTTTGCTTTTTAGGGCTGCACCCGTGGCATATGGAGGTTCCAAGGCTAGGGGTCGAATCTGAGCTACAGCTGCCGGCCTACACCACAGCCACAGCAATGCCAGATCCAAGTCGTGTCTGTGACCTACACCACAGCTCACGGCAACACCGGATCCTTAACTCACTGAGCAAGGCCAGGGATCGAACCCGCAACCTCATGGTTCCTAGAGCGGATTTGTTAACCACTGTGCCACAACGGGAACTCCGACCCTCACGTTCCCTTAACACCTCCCGGGGTGGCAGCCCCATGCCTGTACAGGCTGGCACTTCCGGACAGGACGTGTGATGGAACTGGAACCTGCTAGGAATGCCCCAGGCACCTGCCTTTCAAACCTCCACCAAATCGACACAAGGGTTTCACGGTTCAGGTAAGTCTTCTTCTTTCAAAACTCAGAGCCTTTCCCTCCCTCCTCATTACTCAACAGGAAGTGATCCAAATGCCACGTACACAGAACAGAAACCCACGCCTTTAAAACAACCTTGCCACAGAATGAAAAAATGCCCCCACATGACTCATCTCTTCACACCAAAACGGCACAGCACCATTCAGCGCTGTGGACACACACCGAGGACCGGGGAATGACTCGCCCACACCTAGAACACACCCGACACAAGCCCTGGGAGCCGTGTGCGCAGGCCGTGACCTGGAGCAGGGTCATGGCGCAGCAGCAGACCACAGGCTGCGCGTGTCCCTGGCCGGGCGGTCCCGGGCTTACCTTCAGGGTCTTCACGGCCACCGTCAGGCTGTACTTCTTCCACACGCCTTCGTACACCTCCCCGTACTGGCCTCCTCCCAGCTTGTGCTTCATGGTGATGTCCGTGCGCTCCATCTCCCACTTGTCGTAGTTGGGGGACACGCCGTAGACGGTGGGCTTGTTGCGCTTGGGGGCGGGGTAATGCAGAGTGGCGATGAGCCCGTCCGCCACCGTCGAGTGGTGATGGACCAGCTCGGCCAGGGTGTTGAAGCGGCTCTCCGAGGAGACGTAGAGCTGAGGGAGACAGGGAGGGACAGCCCTCAGCCCACAGGCAGACGCAAACTCCAACAGCGCGTCAGGCCAGCTTCGCCGAGCCTCGATTTAAGGAACGGCCAAACCTCAGATCAGCAGCTCTCCACCCAGGACTTGGTGTTTAGCAAATCACGGGTACTGTGTCTCTCCATGAAATCCTCCACCTGCCTGGCGCGCTGTGACCGTTCTGAGCCCAAGGTAAACATCCATTAAGCGTCCCCGGCCAGCCGGTTCACAGGCACCATGGATCGCCTGTCTCACTTCTCTGCGGGACTCACCGCCTGCCGGTCAGTCCCTGCTTGTCTGCCTGGCCACTGTCCGCCTCCAGCTACCAGAGTGTCGGCTTCATGAGAGCAGAGCCCTGAACTGTCTGCTTGTACCCCGGATCCCCAGGGTCAACAACAAGAAACGAGCACACAGCAGGTGCTCAAAAACTGCTGCTGATTAAATCACTGACGAGCAGGAATTCCCTGGTGGCTCAGCAGGCTAGGAATCCGGCATTGCCACTGCTGCAGCTCAGGGCGCTGTGGTGGCGAAGGTTCCATCCCTGGATCCAGAACTTCCATATGCCACAGATATGGCCAAGAAATAAAGAGTCGAACTTAGTAAGTGTCTGATGATTGGAAAATTTAACAATGCGCTTATTACCTAAAACCTGTAATCATATAATGATCTAGAACTAAACAGTGATTAGAGACGAAAATCGCTAAACAAAATATAAACCTCCTCATTCCTACTCACGCCATTTGGGCTAAGATGCATCAGAGGCCGAGAGCTGCAAAGCCCGGCCGTGTGCCTGAGCGGAACGCCCTGGCCAGCGCTCTCCCGGAACGGAGGGGGCTAGGAGGGCTGCACAGGGACGCAACGAGGAGGGGTGCGAGACAAGGGCCTGGGAGCTCGAACTGAGCCCCACAGTGGGTAAGAACCTGAGCAAGGACCCCCCTTCCTGTGGCATTCCCATGTGGACACTGTGAAGGGGAGGAAGGCAAAGGCGCAGGATGGCAAGAAGCTACGACGTGAACGGGGACAGCTGTCTTCTCCTTTTTTTTTTTTTTTTTGCTTTTTAGGGCTGCATTTGTGGCATATGGAGGTTCCCAGGCTAGCGGCTGAATCAGAGCTACAGCTGCCGGCCTACACCACAGCCACAGCAGCGCAGGATCTGAGTCACATCTGCAACCTACACCACAGCGCACGGCAATACCGGATCCTTAACCCACTGAGCAAGGCCAGGGATGGAACTCCCAACCTCAGGCTTCGTAGTTGGATTAGTTTCTGCCGCACCACAATGGGAACTCCTGTCTTCTCTTTTTTTCGTTTGGTTCAGCAATGTAGTGAGGGAATATTTCCTTATCAAAAATAATTCACATTAAAATTCACATAGAACATGCGGGCTCCAGGCACATAACTGAATCTACCGGCTCACTGAAGGCAGCCAAGGATCGTGGAAGGTGGCAAGGGCTTAGGTGCTGGTAAGACCTGCCCAAACTGCAAAGACGTAGGAAGGAGGAATACAGATTTGGGACAGCGGTGATGCCTGAGGTGAGATGGAGGAAAAGGTACAGATCAGTCAGTTGTAGCTGTAATATTACTTAGAAAAAGAAAAAGGAAGAACAAGCCTGCAACATGTGTGTCAGGGCCAAGGCTTTGACTGCTGACCTTGGTAGTCTCCGTTACATTCTGTATGCTTATAGTATTATATAATGAAAATATTTTCCTTTTGTCTGTTTGTTTTTTAGAGCTGCACCGGCAGCATATGGAGGTTCCCAGGCTAGGGGTCTCATTGGAGCTGTAGCTGCCGGCCTATGCCACAGCCACAGCAACGCGGGATCCAAGTCGAGTCTGTGACCTACACCACAGCTCACAGCAATGCCGGATCCTTAACCCGCGTCCTCATGGATGCTAATCAGATTTGCTAACCATTGAGCCATGATGGGCAATCCTAAAAACACTTTTTAAAAAGGAGAATTAACAACAAATACACAAGTTGGTCCCATCTATAATTCTCAAGAGGGTAAACAGGATTCCTTAACAGGAGATTTTTCTGTCTTTTTTTCACTTGTGGAGATGAGATACATTTTTTAAAATCAGGCAAGCCAAAAGCAAGCCTTGGCTTAGAAGTTTATAATTGACAATCTTTCTGTAGCAATTCTACAAAAATAAAATTCTGAGCAACCCAAGAATTGTCCAGAAAGATTCCACAGCCCTGGGGAACCTGTCCCTCTGAAGGGAGAACCTTTCAAGGGGAGGAGACAGCCCCGCAGGAGCCCCACTTTCATACCTCAGCGCAGCGGAGAGGCCGCTAAGCGGACCGCTCTAGGGAGGCGCCCTGAGTCACACCCGGGCCCCCGAACGTGGGTGCAAGAGCACAGGGCGGGGCCGGGGGGCAGAGGTGGGCACCACCGAGCCTACCTTCGCTCAACGCCCACATACTGGCGACACGGCACCCTTGCTAGTGACAGTTACCAATGCGAGAACAGTTCAGAGACGGAGTGGGGGTGGGGGGGTGCCCCATCCCTGCCCTCTCTGCAAAGCCTGTCAGGTGTCCCATTGCTTCGCTCCAAGCCCTCTTCTCTCGGGCCCTCGGCCGGTAGGTATCTTCCCTACCGAGGGGTGAGGAGAGGAGAAAAGAGCCATTCCAAGAAGGCACCCCTGGAAGCAGAGGACCCCCCCCCCCACCTGGAAATCACTGGCCCAGTACAGGCAAAAGAGCCAGTTTCGCTTACTGGGCTGGCGGGCAGGTGGCCTGGGAGCCAGGCTCCTTACCTATTTTTCCCTGTCAGCTTGAAAGAAGCACTCGCCAACCCGAAGACCAGGCTCCTCAATCGTACAGAATGCTAATGGCTCCTCTGAGCCCTGCTTAAGGCAGAACTCGCTCCTGGTCTCAGCTGATTCCCTGTCAGGCTCCACTGCTAGAGACCGCCGCGTTATGGGAGGGTTCACTGAGTGGGCAAACTTTATCCTTCTCAATAACTAAATTTACAGACCCCGAGACTCGGTTCATCCTTCAACATAAAATTTACATACCGACACTTATTAAATATTGAAACCACTCTCCCTTAAACGCACTGCACAGCCATCTTCTAAGAGCAGGGTCTCGTGGCTTCCTTCTGATTAGTGCTAGTTTTTCAGCAGCATTTGCTAGTGAACTGGGTGATTTTCTTCAGGAATGCTCGGCATGTTCACAGAGAAAGTAAAATTAGTGTTATGAACGGCATGTCATGGTGCCATGCGCCCAGTCACATAAACACTCTGGGTGCTCAGCCAGGGCTGTGCCTCGTCCTAATCATGCAGGGACCTGAAAGATAGGACCTGTCTAAGAAACTCACCAGAAACACCTTTCCTCCCGACAGCCAGACGCACAGGCTTATCGGAGCTTATGTTTGTGCAACCTTTGGCCGCCTCAGACCCTGGAGTCCCACCTTGGACCTATTATTTACAGCCTGCAGGGCCAGCAAGTAATCCCCAGACCCCCGCCCTCCAAGCTACTCAAATGCCAGCAGAAGG
This sequence comes from Catagonus wagneri, assembly GCA_004024745.2. NCBI lineage: Eukaryota > Metazoa > Chordata > Mammalia > Artiodactyla > Tayassuidae > Catagonus > Catagonus wagneri. The sequence goes on from PVHT021183634.1 coordinate 2,143,433, forward strand.
CAGTACTTAATGATTAGGCTGTACTTAATAGTAATGCCCCCAGCCTCCTTGACAAGGGAAGGTCAGCTACGGTTTAGCAGGCTTTCCACTGGGATGCCTGCACCTGCTGCGCCAGGGCCAGGGTGGGTAAACTTTAGACATTCAAAGGGTTATTATACAGTCGGTGTCTGTCCTGCCGCCTCTGCCAAAGCTTAAGCCCAAATCCCACTCCTGAACCTGTCACTTCGACAGACCATGAAAGTAAGTGTCCACTGGGCATCTCTCTGAAGAAGGCAAGGAAAGACTCCTCTGCGGGCTAACAGAATCGTGGGGCTTGGCAGAGGCACCCCACCCAAGTAAATAAGATACAGGCGCAAATAAGCAGAACTGAACAATGCCCGGGGGTGGGAGGTGGAAGAGAAAAATCAGTCTTTAATTCCACTATGTCGGCAGAGGATTCCAAACTTTAAGAAAAGCACAAAGAGGGAGTTCCCATCGTGGCACAGTGGTTAACGAATACGACAAGGAACCATGAGGTTGCGGGTTCGATCCCTGGCCTTGCTCAGTTGGTTAACGATCCAGCGTTGCCGTGAGCTGCGTTGTAGGTCACAGTCGAGGCTCAGATCCCGTATTGCTGTGGCTGTGGTATAGGCCAGCAGCTACAACTCCAACTGGACCCTTAGCCTGGGAACCTCCATATGCTGCGGGTGTGGCCCTAAAAAGAAAAAAAAAGGAAAAAAAAAAAAGAAGGCACCAAGAACAAAAACCAGGAGTTCCCGTTGTGGCTCAGTGGTTAATGAATCTGACTAGGAACCATGAAGTTGTGGGTTTGATCCCTGGCCTCGCTCAGTGGGTTAAGGATCTGGCGTTGCCATGAGCTGTGCTGTAGGTTGCAGACACGGCTCAGAACTCGCGCTGCTGTGGCTCTGGCATAGGCCAGCAGCTGTAGCTCCGATTAGACCCCTAGCCTGGGAACCTCCATATGCCACGAGTACGGCCCTAGAGAGACGAAGACAAAAAGAAAAAGAAAAAAAGGGAAGAACGAAAACCAAATCCCAGAGTATCTGAAGATCGTAAGACTATCAGGACTCCCCGGAAATAGCAATGGATCAGTGAGGGACAGTCCTTTCAAAAGTCTAGCTTGAAACTCCAAGAGTACTGGGCTTTGGGCCCCGAGCTGACTGACCAGCCAAAACTGCTGCTGAAAGCTCAGAACATGAGGAGGGAGGTAACCGGAGCCAAGAGGGCGGAGGCAGAAATAAATCCTTCGGGGCCTTGGAGAAGAATCTTCTAAATCAGTTGTTTTCTAAAGATTAGCTAATTTGAAAATAAGAATTAAACTTATTCAACCCCAGCCTATCCCTCCCACCAAACTTTAAATTTTCCCCTTAGAAATCCAAAAATGATTGCATCAAAGCTCTGCTATGCAAGCGGCTCTGTCCAAGCCGTGCTGCACGGTCTCAGGCATTGCTGTAACACCTCCCCCCATTCGGACGCCGTTTCCACTCATTCCAGGAACATGACCCCACCCAACAGAGCCCCCTCAAGAGTGGCCCTCACAGAGAGGAGCCTCTGCAGATGTTGGCCTGATGACCGCGTGGGCTGAGAAATCTCCAGGTGCTCGGACAGCTGAAGGCAGCCTTTGCCAGGAGGGGAGGGAGGAGGCAAGACGCCGAGGACGCTTCGATGAGCTGCCTGGCCTGATGAGAGGGGTTCCCTGTGCTCTACCTGGAATGAAAGGAACCCACCTGGGGCACACCAGCTTTTAGACAGAGGGCTTGGCTTCCTCATCAGGTGACCCAAATCCTGCAAATCGTGTGTCCATGCAGGCCTTGCTCTCCACCTTTTAATAATGCTTTAGACCAACCGCCCGCTAACGACTTGTCAACCTAGATCATGCTTTGCCTGCATCTGTTCCAAGGATGCTGATTAAACAACTCCAGGGAAAAGAAACCATCATCCTGCTCAGTATACTCCTCCACTGTTTACTGCGGTGCAGCATGGCTCGCTCCTGGATAAACAGCACAGACGGGAAGCAAGCTGTCAGCTCCAGGAAAGTCACCTCCCTCATGGGCAGTGCACTCTGGTGTTCTGATTCACTAAAGGCAGCCCTGTGGTCTGAAGGCGAGGTTTCAAAGGGCTCAGCACCCTGGCATATGCTGTGCAGAAGGAAGGTCCTAGTTCTACACATGGGATAAGGACAATGACCTGAAAAGCAAGCTGATGCGGCCGACCTCCGGTCGCATATCAACAGCAGACTACATTGTCTGCCTTACAGACTATGGTGCCGGTAGAAAGACACGTGCCACAACAGAAAGCATCAGATACTGGCAATAAGGACTTTGGCCAGAAGACTCTGAGATGTGGAAAAATCAACAGATAAGTACACTGAAAAAAGAAATGCCAAAAAAACCAAAACCAAAAAAAAAAAAACAACAACACCTGGAGTTCCTGTCTTAGAGCAGCGGAAATGAATCTGACTAGGAACCATGAGGTTGTGGGTTAGATCCCTGGCTTCGTTCAGTGGGTTAAGGATCTGGCGCTGCTCTGAGTTGTGGTGTAGGTTGCAAATACGGCTCGGATCCCGCACTCCTGTGGCTGTGGTGTAGGCCGGCTGCTGCAGCTCCAATTCGACCCCTAGCCTGGGAACCTTCATATGGCTGCAGCCAAACAAAGCAAAAAAGAAATGCATCATGCATTTGTATGGTACAAATGAATGTGTGAGGATAACCATGAAAATGCTAGCAAGATTAAGAAAAGGGGACTAAGAACTATCAGATATCAAAACATATTACAGGAGTTCCCTGGTGGCCTAGTGGTTAAGGATCTAGCATTGTCACTCCTGTGGTATGGGTTTGATCCCTGGCCCAGGAGCTTCCACATGCTGAGGGCACAGCCAAAAAAAACCTCCAAAAACCAAAAAAAAAAAAAAAAAAGATCAACACCACATATTATAAAGTTATGAGTTCCTGCTGTGCCGCAGTGGGTTAAGAATATAACAACTGCAGTGGCTAGGGTTGCTGTGAAGGTACAGGTTCAATCCCCGGCCCGGCACAGTGGGTTAAAGGATCCCAAGTTGCTGCAGCTGCTGCTCAGATTCAATCCTTAGTCCACAAACTTCCATATGCTGCAGGTGCGGTCATTCAAACAAACAAACAAACACCTTACATTATAAAGCCATAACAATGAAAAGGCTGGTACTAGCATATGATTAGAGAGACCAATGGAAGAGCACAGGGCTAAATTCATATGTAAATTTGGTATATTTCAAATACACAGGAAAAGATGAATTTGGTAAATGGCATAGGAAGCACTCAAAATACAACACAGGCATATTAAACATAATGAGATACAATCTTCACCCATCACTGACTGAGATGTTTTTACAAGTCTGATAAAATACTGCTGATGAGGATAAGGGGAAACACACACTCGCACAACACTGCTGGTGAGAAAGCGTATTTGTACAATTGCTAAAGAAAGTAATTTGGGAATTTCTCTACAGATTTGAAATGTACATAACCGTCAATCAGTTCTGGTCGCTTATCTCACAGACGCCTGGACTTCGCACAAAGAAGTATGCGCCATGTGTTTGCACAATACCGGTCACGACCACTAGTGAGTTTGTGAAATAAGTGAGTGGATTAGGACCAGAATTAAAAAAAAAAAAAAAATGCAACAGAACAGAACAGAATACCAAGTATCAGAGTGCACTACATACAATAAGAGTAAGTAGGGTTTCATGAACCTTCTGTTACTAGTGTGTGTGTTGGGTGGATGATGTAAAACTTTTTTTACGGTGGGCTACGTTTTTTAAAAGGCTTGAAATCTATCTCATAACAGCATTATTAACAATAGCAAAAGACTGGAAATAGCCTAAAAGCCGGCCAGCAGGGGACTGCTTAAACAAATGATGGTCCATCCATGCTATGCGGTCACTAATGAGAACGAGGTGAGGCAGCTCCAAATGTGCTGCCACAAAACCAAAATATGTGATCACGGGGGAAAAGCAAGATGCGGAGCCGTGTAGATTATGCATCATTTGTGCAGTGTGTTTTCTTAAATATAAACATATATACACTGGGGAACTCTGGAAGAAGCTGGGCACAGTGGTTGCCTCTGAGCAAGGAAAATGAATTAGAAGGCAGAATAACATTTCTCTGCAATTCATATTGTGCTTTTTGTTTTCTTTAACCACGTGCATGTATCACATATTATTAAAAAATACATACACCATCTGGAACCATCCAACAATCCACCTATCTGCACCTTCACGACGGCATGGTGTAGCGGCGCAGACAGTGGAGTCTGAGCCCAGCTGGTTCCATCAGCTACTCACCGTGTGGCCTGCAGCAAGAAATTTGACCCGTCTAGGCCTTCATTTCCTTAATGCAAAAATGCAGTTAAAAGCAATATCTGCCCTGAGGACTAAGATGAGGTTTAAATAAGATGAGGATGGAAAAATGCCCCATTAACAGGAGGAACCCAGTAAATGTTAATTTCTCCCTTCCCTTCATGGACTCCTAAGGACAGTTTGTGTGAAGATCACAAAACCATGCATATCAACTGCTTTACAAAACTATAATTTAGCTTTGGAAATACACGGTTATAATGCAATCCCATTTTTGTTCAAAACTTGTGTATATATTATGCAGGCGTACATGCGTGCGTGTGCGCGCGCGCGCACACACACACACACACACACACACACACACACTATTTTATCCAAAGGAAGAAGTCCACATACCAACATACCGTTTCGGGGAGGTGCTTTAAGGTGGCTTTTCACTTTAAAAATAACCATCTACTGTGTGGATTTTTCTCCCTGAGGATAAATTACTATCCTAATAAGAGAGTTTTTAAAAAAGAGTCTTAATGTAAAGAGTATGTCCAAAGCCAGCTTAAGAAGCTGCTAACAACAAAACTCCAGCGGGACAGAGAACCAACCACATGAGCCTGTGGACGTATGATCCCATGATGGGTCCTCAACAGACAGACTTTATTTAATAAGGCTAATGGGATGACGTCTGTTTCAAACATCTTCTCGGCTGAGCTCTGCTGCAATAACTCATCAACCAGCAGCAGGACTCTGGGTGCTCCTGGCCCACCAGCTCCCCGGCGGGGCGCCCTACCTTGCCATCAGAGGCAGTGTTGATCCTGTAGTGGTACACTCTCCCCTCGTATCTCAGTGAGATGGACCTCTGCCCAGGACTGCTCTCGCTCTCCCGAACCAAGAAGCTGCCGTTGATTCCGCTGCTCAGCAGGTACTCGGCGGCATTGCGGGACACGGGCCCGTGGTACCAGGAGTGTTTCTCCAGGCTGTTGACCGGCGTGATGTAGTTGCTCGGGACCCACCCTTGGCCATTTTTGGTTTGGGCTTCACACCATTCCCCATTGTGATTGTAGCCTAAGACCCGGAGTTTTTCACCTTAGAAGAAAAGAACCAAATCAGATAGCTTGGTTTGAAAGGCTAGTTTGTTCATCCTCATTTTTTCTTGCATGATTACTAAAAATCTCCAAATTCCTAAATATCTATTTCATTTTAACAAGTCCACATAAAAATATACATTTATACGTGTATAAGAGTACATGTTTATAGATGATGTTCCTGTTTATATTGAATATACAGATTGATATATAGCCTCAGTTTTTTGCTTTTTTTTTTTAACAAATCTATTACTCAAGTGCTCTGTTCTTAATATAAGGAAACTTTTTGGGGAAAAATACCTTTTCCTTTTTTTTTTGTCCTGATTCAGGGCTGCACCCACGGCATATGAAGGTTCCCAGGCTAGGCTAGGGGTTGAATCAGAGCTGTAGCCGCTGGCCTACACCACAATCACAGCAGCGTGGGATCTGAGCCATGTCTGTGACCTACACCACAGCGCACAGCAATGCCAGATCCTTAACCCACTGAGCAAGGCCAGGGATTGAACCCGCATCCTCATGGATGCTAGTTGGATTCATTTCCGCCGAGCCATGATGGGAACTCCCCAAAATGCTTTTTCTTAAAAAAAATAAGAAAAAAACTGCCTTCAGAGTTTGGTCCAGATGTCTTCTTCAATATAAAATAGGTAAGGTCACTGCTTTTGCTAAAGAACTGTACAGGAACTCCTCCTTAGGGAAAAGTGACCCTTTTATAAAGATGCTGCTAGTTTTTGGGGATCTCTCCGCATTCCAAACTTTAGAGCTGCTCTTTCAATCAGCAAAGGGGTGGCTAGTCAAGCCACAGCTATACTTGATTTCTGTCCCTTTCAACCACCACCAGCTGCCCACACCTCCTTTACCTTTAGTTATGCTCAAAGTGTTGTCCCCACTGGCCACAAAATCATACAGTGCAACGAAAAGGTTGGGGTCATTTTCACTGGGACCAGCGAGAAGGTTTTCCTTAGAGTTCCAACGAGCTGCTTCACTCAGACCCTGGGGCTCGAAGTCAGATGCTACTGGCCTCTGAAGGGCTTCTGGAAGACAAAGAGGGAAAGAGAAGAAAGAAACAGGGGAAAGAAGAATTGGGGGAAAAAACATTATTCTCAGGAACAAAAAAGTCTACACTCCCAACATTATACATCCTTAATTCATTTCATTTCTTAACAATTGCACGTATTATGTTAATAAGAGTAAAGGTTTAAAAAACGGCAACAGTCTTTGCCATTGCTTATGTTATAATATGGAGCAAAAATGTCCTGCTCTAAAACATTTTAAAATGTACGCAATATATGCATATGATTTAAAAATCATACAGTACCGGAGCGCTCACGAGGACAAACGTTTCCATCCCACTCTTTACACCCAGAGGCCACAGCCTGTTTTGGTGATCATGTCCCTCACTGTAAACAGAAGCTATATCATTATAATCTTGGCATTTTCAGTACCAGACTTACACTTTCTACTTCTTGTTCTCCTTGCTGGTGACAGTATGTCTCAACTATTTACCTCACCAAGACATTAACAGCCCACCCTTCCTTCTAGACTCCCCCTCTACACACTCTCATGTACGGCCTTCTTCACATTTTCTTTTACTTTGTAAAGGAAATCCTATTTTCCTACTCTGTAGTAACAAAGTCTTTCATTTCTGTCTGCAAGCAGATTCTAAAAGCTGAAAAATCAATCAGCATCTCTTATATCAGGAATGTGCACTCATGACAGGGTTTCACACAGTTCATAATTTTTTTTCCTTGAAGTTCCTTCTTGTCTTTTTTTTTAAACTATGTTCAAATTCTTCATAATTCTCTATGATAATGACACTACGCACAAGGGTTCTTTCGAGCCAGCAAAATTTAACGGTTTTAGAATATTATGGCGTGAAATCCAAATACTCATTCAAGGAAACCACAGTAAGAAATCAACCTTTTAAAGAGGAGGAAAGAGGGAAAATCCCAATTTGAAAAGAACAGAAGGGTCTACCAGATGTTTACGTGAAACATGAATGGCAACGAAACAAAACTTTTAATTTTCCTCTTTTATGGACTTAGAGACCCCAAGTACATTTTCTTGGGCAATAACACCCATCTCTGCAGTATTCACCTCAAAAATGACACTGGAGGAAACTAAGACACCTGAGGGACTAGGCTAAACTACCAGAAACACGACTGGAGAACTTTCAGAAACAAACATTCTGCGAAATATCTCTTTGGAATAAACCGACAGGACATAAATAAGAAGGCTTTCAACTCCAGTGAACGTTCAGGAATTGTTTTTCTATAAGAGCAAATCCCCAATTATGTCACTACTATGCTTGGTAATTTTATTTTATGAATCTTGAGGACAAAGATAACTTCAAGGAAGAGGAGCTTGTAAGTCTACCATCTCCTAGGATATGCGAAAAAGAATCCAGAAGGAACTGCACTGAAATGTGAACGGCAGTTAACTCACGGCAGAGTGCTAACAGTATCGTTGGCAGCAGCTTAACCCAGGGTGACGGGATGACAAACACTTAAAATTTCCTTTATTCTTTTCTATCTTTTGGCATATTTCCCACAATGAATGTGGATTTTTATAATAAGAAAACAATTATAAAACTAGAAAAACTGTCATACAAAGAAGCCAGCTGACACACGGACATAACTGAAAACGTGAAAAAGTAAGTACACTGGGGCGGAGGAAATCTCCTCAAGCTGCCCTGAAAAAGCACGTGTGCCTTTCCCTCCAGTGTCCCAACCTTGTGGCCATAAGGCTACAGCTCTGGCAGGCCAGGCCTACACAGGAAATTAAACCCGAGTCATGAATACAGAAATGCTTTTCTTCTCAAATGCCATTTGACCTCTCCTATCAAACATTCTGCAGCATCTGGATTTGATCAAGGTTACATAATCGGGGAAGTGGCCTGGAAAACACCTGGAATGGGCAGAACACAGACACTGGCCCAGTGGTGACCATCGATTTAAAGGACGGTTACAGAGGGGCTGTCCCGAACACGGAGACAGATGCAGAGATTTTCATGTGAGAGGATGAAACCTTCGTCAGGAAGGAAGGGGCCTCCCACTGCTTTTTGATTCAACAGGACGCCAGGAAATCCAAGGCAGCCTCTCACTTTTCCTCTCCAGTTCTTGCTCCATTCCACAAATTAATGGCCAAAGCCCAAAGGGAAGTATTGCTCATGCATGCCTCTGGATCGAGACACTGAAGTGCAGCCACAGGCCAACACCAAAACCTTCCAGTCAACTCCCAATCCAGGCTGATGTCAAAACTGACTCACAATATATAAATGCCAAGTTCCTTGCTTCATTTCAGTGAACTATGCTCGTCAACCATAAAAACGATCACAGCTTACAAGGCCAAAGTTGCAGAATGTACTTAAATCTTCCTTGCTTTTAATACATGAACTTCCTGCCAATCCCACTGTTGAGAGGCTAGACCCCTAAAGAAGCTCAAAGGATTCATTAAAAAATGATGCCCCCAAAAGTTCTCCTTTTCTGCCAATGAATGAGACTTTAGCATTTAGTATTCTTAAAAAATTTAGCTAACATTTTCTGCAGCATCCTAAGTTACATTTTAAATATTTAAGATTTAAATCTTGGAGTTCCTGTCAAGGGGCAGTGGAAACGAATCCAATTAGGAACCATGAGGCTGCGGGTTCAATTCCTGGCCTCGCTTACTGGGTTAAAGATCTGACACTGCTGTGACCTGTGGTGTAGGTCGCAGATGCGGCTCAGATCCTGCGCTGCTGTGGCTGTGGTGCAGGCTGGCAGCTGTAGCTCTGATTTGACCCCTAGCCAGGGAACCTCCACGTGCTGTGGGTGTGGCCCTAAAAAACAAAAACCAAGATTTAAATCTTCAAAAATGCCTCTTGGAGTTCCTGATGTGGTGCAACAGGATGGGTAGCTTCTTTGGAGCGCTGGGATGCAGCTTCAATCCCCGGCCTGGCCCAGTGGGTTAAAGGGTCCAGTGTTGATGCAGCTGTGGTGTAGGCTGTAACTACAGCTTGGATCTGATCCCTGGCCCAGGAACTCCATATGCCATAGAGGGACCAAAAAAGAAAAAAAAAGCCTATTTCATTGAAAACTCTTTTATTTCACTAAACCGTTAATGAAGAGGTTTCCACTTACCAACAAAACTCAGGAAAAGTCATTAATTAGCCAGCTGAGTACCAAGAAGGGTAATATCTAAAAAAGGCCACCAAATCTCTAAAAATCTATGGCTCCAACTATGAGAATAACAAACTGAAAATTCTGTAAGAACAATGCCACAGAATTCACTGGATCTGCGTGTGATTAACTTATTTGGACAGTATTCTAAGAAAACAGCTGGGGTCTGTAAAGTACAATTTAAAGACCATTTTATACAAAAATAACCCTTTCTTAAGTCTGTGAGTTGCTGATCAGCAACACTGACAAAAGATGCCCCGTGCGGCATATCTCGTCTATACCTTCGGGGGCCGCTGCCCTGCCGAAGCCGCCACTGGCAAACTGGAAAAGGCAAGATGCAACCTCAGGACCGAGGGAAGCAGAGGAGAGGCTTCACCTCCGGGAAAAACATCCCTGGGAAGCGTCCCACCTTCCTGTTGGCGCTTGTGCCCAAGGTCACAGTTCCCTCTAGAGCACAGAGCAGCCAGCTATGCAGGAGTCACTACTGTCCACCAGGCTGAGACAGCTCGGTGACGGGGGTGGGGACACCCGCACACTTGTCACACATGATCAACAGGCCTTTTACTTTTGCTCACATTCAATTATTTAAACCCTTGTTGCTTTATTCTTATTTCCTTTGTGGGCCTTTTACTATTATCCTCTAGTTCGAGGAATCTCTGCAATTTAAAAATCTATAAAACAGATCCTTCACAAAAGAGGGAAGGCTTCGTGTTTTATTTCGTACTCCGATCCAACTGATGAGATCATGCTCAGACCATTCTCAAGTCACAGTTTATAGCAGCCTAACACAACGTTTTACGATATGAGCTTAGAGGAGAAGTATTATTTCCCACAATCTGAACTTGATGGAAGTCATTTGATCTACATTCTACGCACTCCTTTATTGTGTAATTTACACCCAGAGCAGTTAAAACTATTCACACAAGTTTAGCTGGACACAGCCTTGGCACTAACTTCACACAATGAACAAAATGTCCCCTGTACCCCAAAACATGGGGTCAGCTGCTGGGGAGCCGGGGTGGGGCAGCACGGCAGCGGTGCGAGGAAACACCATCACACGGCCTCCGCGCCTGGTGGGAGAGACACCCTTAATGAAAACGTACATGCCCTCAGAGCAAAAGTCGAGCAGAAGACAAGTGCTGTCCTACGGACGGATCTGTAAGGACAACGACACTGAGCGGAGCGAGCACGGCAGGGTCGGGGAGGAGGTGGGCCCCAAACACGACGTGCCTGGGAGGGGACACAGGATTAGCACAGGGACCCGAGGCCAGCCTGAGACACCAAGGGCTTCACCCGTGCTGCGCTGTGGACCCTGTGGTGATGGCTAGGGACTCCTTCTCAGAAAACTGTAAATGCATCAGGTAAATATGGAGCATTGCAAAGGAAAACAACGGTATTGGAAGAGTCCTGAAAATATTTTAAAAAATTAGTTTGTGATACAGTGCTTCTTTGTGAATGCATTAACTAGATAACACATCAAATAAAAGCTCCAGTAGTAGCTGCTGTCATTTCAAAGCAGTGATGAGTATAAGTAATAATCACAATTATTATATGATACGAAAACACCTGATTTCTACTGGTGACAAAGTCACAAGTACTGCTAATATTACTGTGGTTTGTTACCGACCTTCTTTAAAAAATAAAAACTTATGTTTTGTGAGCATTCAGTGAAATACAGTTTTAATGGTTTTCTACCCAAGGACATGGAGACTCTGAATTTCAACCCAGACCCCAAGGGCCTTCCAAGCTCAGGACCCCTATGCTACACGTTTGGTTCAGCACAACACCATAATCTGACAGGGAGAGGGTACTAGAAAGGGGGCTGCAAAAAGCTAGTGTGAAGTCCAAGTTATGCCATTTCCTTTTAAGATAAATGCATTTTTATTACTTCTCACTTAGGGGCATTATTGGCAATAAATTAAGCGGGTTTCTAGAGAAATCTTCAAAAAATAAAAAGTCAAAAAATAATTTCAGTGACCCCAAGGTGTAACTATTTCTGGGAATCTTTTTACATTATAAGGTTCCCAGCCAGTCAGTGTTAGAAAACGGAATCCTATGTCCTAACCTCTGGCCCTCTCGGCAGTCCAAACACGAACTCTTCTGAAGACACATGGTCCCTGTCTCCCTCCCTCCGCCAAAAAGCAGAAAATAAAAGGAATTCTGTATCACCTTCTAAGAATCTACTGTCAAAGAAGTCTACAATGATTGAAAATGGAGTATAAAGACTAAAATAAAATAAGACCCCGCCATCCTGAAAACCATTCCGAACGCCATCCTTCACACCCCTCTCCCTCTCATCCCACACGGGCACGGCCGCACCCCGGCCACTTTTCCCCCCAGGTCTCTGATCAGCCCCGTACTTTCCACGCCACACCACACCCTTCGCCGGTCCCCCTGCTTTGACCTGCCCTCTTCGTGCATGCCACCTCCACACTGCCACCAGAGCGGCCTTCCTACAATCCAAATCTGACCAGGTCCCTCTTCTGTTACAATCCATCAAGGTGGCTGCTGGCCAAGAGGCAGAAGAGGGAGCCTGGGAGGCGGCCCAGCCTGTCAGTGCTCAGTCACATCTACTAGCACTGTCACCTGCCGTGCTGTAAGGAACAGTGCTAGCGCGTGTCCTGCAGGGTGGCTGGCAGTTTGCAGATGATGGGGGAGACACTGTTCCCAGCAGGTGATGGGCCCTCAAAACACAGTGGGAGCTGTTACCACCTCCACCTCTACAGGAGAGGTCGGAGCTCCCGGAGCAGGCACGCAGCCCCTTGGGGTCTGGTCTGGGGCCACGTCCCCCACGGTACCTCCTCTTCCTTCCAGCCTCCCTAAATGCCTTGCGTCTCCCTGTGGCTGCCTCGCCTGTGCACACCTGGACACGTGCCTACGCCTCATCCTCCTGGCCTCACCCTGATTGCTCCTGCCTCCCCGCCCCTCACCTCCCACCGACCACCGCCCGCTTCACTTCATTGGGGAGGACTTAGTGTCTGCTAAGGACATGGTAAGGAATCTGTACGCCCGGGCTCCGTGGCAGACAAGAACTGTTCAAATCTCAACCCACCATGTTTCTAAGATATTAATTTCTGAGCCTCAGTTTCTCAAGCGCACAAAGGTTTCAACCTAGCCGGGCTGTCAGGACAGGTCCATGCGTGCTGCACGTGAGAACCTTGGTACAGCTGCAGGAGTGGCACCTGGCACCAGGGCACTGCACTACAGGGTACTTATTCCTTCTCTTGTTGTGGTCACTGCAATAAAATGAACTCCTTTGGAACAGAGACCAAGCACTCTCCCCCCCCCCCCCTTTTAGGGCTACACCTGAGGCATAAGTAGGTTCCCAGGCTAGGGGTCAAATCACAGCTGCAGCTGCTGGCCTATGCCACAAACACAGCAACGCCAGATCGGAGCTGCGTCTCCACCTATCCTGCAGCTGTGGCAATGCCAGATCTTAACCTACTGAGCGAGGCCAGGGATAGAACCCACAGCCTCAAAGATACTTGTCGGATTCTTAACCCGCTGAGCCACAACAGAACTCCAGACCAAGCACTCCTATCACAGTCTTCAGCACCTGCCTAAGGCCATGCAGGACCTGCTGACCGCTCAGTGTTTCTTGAACTCGGCTGTAGGGCACCTTGCACTTGTTTGTCTTCAGCAACAAGGTAAAATATTAAGTCATGATTGAAGAGTGCATCTTCATCATCTGTTAGCCTGTAGTAAATGCAGCAGGAATGACAGGCAGCAAAGATGGAAAGCAAATGCAAGCTGACCAGGAAAGCTTTTATAAAGATCTAGGAAACAGAGTAACTTTTAAAATGGAATGTAAACCACAGCCAAGATCCTAAAACAAGGTAGAACATGAAAGTACACTTCTCTGTGCTTTCAGAAGAAACAGGATTTGTCACAGTCTCCTAACAGGCAGACAGCCCGGTAAGATTCTGATGCCTCCACACACTTCTTGTCTGTGAGAAGGGAAAGCTTCCACGAAGCCCTGCCCTGGCCCCAATTCAAACCGCCCACAGGGAGCCTGCTAGCCATAAAAGCATTTTTAGTCTGTCACAGGACATTTGCAACAGTCTGAAAGCCTCCCCCTCTGCCTGCCAGGCCTGGGGTGGCTGGAAAACCTTCATCTCACATTTCCTGTGCTCCTGAGAGCATCCTCAAGGCTCCTGGGTCAGTTCAGACCCAAGTGACTCAAGTAAAGACGCTAGTTGAGGGCAGGCAGTTTCCCCGGAATGTCCCGTTTGCCACTGTTGTTCCTAGTGCTAATCTGAGGAACTGGACGTGACCTCATAAAAGGCTTTTTGGCTCCGAAAGGCAATGGCTACTTCTGTTCATGGCCCCACCTTTAAATTAAATTGTAAGGTATTCATTGCACAAAGCTATCACCTAAATTTCAGGGCTTGTAAGATTGGTAAGGATTACGTCTCTAAAAAGAATTTAAGAGTCATAAGATTAAAATTTGTGCAGCTGAATGTGATGGACTGACGGCCAGTGCTTACTGGCCCCTTACTGAGTGCCACCACCATGCCAAGCACTTTACCCGCACTGAATCCCCACAGCTCCACTGAGCGCCTCCGTTATGAGCGCACCTGTAACACAGCGGGAGAAAGCAGCAGGAGAGCGACTCATCTTCTCCCTCCAGTTATGGGTCAGTCTGTCGGTCTCCAGCACTTCTCTCTCAGGATCTCGCTCTTTTCCTTCTGCCCCCGGGTCTCTTCTCCCCCTCCCCTCTGTCCCTGCCCCCGCCCCTTCCTTCCCTCTACCCCTGGTTCACCCCTTTCCTGTCTCTACTTGGCTTTCTGTCTTTGTCTCCCAACCTGTCTGTATCCCCACTTCTGTCTGCCCTATCACCACCCCCCAGCCCAGACAGTATAACCAAGTACTGAAGGTGTGAATTAAGAAAGAAGGGTCTGAAAACCAATTTCAGAGAATAACAACTGTCATTAGCTGAGGACAAAGTTCTTCTACAAACTATAACTTCCCTAGGCCAGAAAGGAAGACTGACCATAAGTTGATAACTGCTAAAGCTAGGCGAAGGGAGTTCATTATGCTGCCAGCTCTTATTAGAGGTTTAAAATTTTTCCATTAAAAAAGGTGAAAACCAAAATACAACTAAACTAAGAATTCGTTTTATAAACCATTCTTCTGTGTGTTTAATTATGATTCACCATTACAGAGGAAAAGTTAAATTCTTCCAGTGTCTCCTCTGATCTTTAGTTGTTATATACACTTGTGCTTGTTTTTTTCCCCCAGTTTTTTTGTTTTTGTTTTTTTTGTCTTTTTGTCTTTTCTAGGGCCGCACTCGCGGCATACGGGGGTTCCCAGGCTAGGGATCTAACAGGAGCTGTAGCCGCCAGCCTTCACCACAGCCACAGCAATGCGGGATCCGAGCCGTGTCTGCAACCTACACCACAGCTCACGGCAACGCCGGATCCTTAACCCACTGAGCAAGGCCAGTGATCGAACCCGCAACCTCATGGTTCTTAGTCGGATTCGTTAATCACTGAGCCACGACGGGAACTCCTTCCCCCAGTTTTATTGAGATGTAGTTGACATACAACACTGCATAATTTTAATGTGTACAACATAATTATCTGTTTTATGTATACACTGGAAAATGATTACCACCAGAAATACAGTTAGTATCCATCCCCACGCGCTAATTATTTCCCTTGTGATGAGAACTTTTAAGATCTACTCTCTTAGTCATTTTCAAATATACAATATAGTATTGTTTTTGTTTTTTTTCTTTTTAGGGCCATACCCATGGCATATGGAAGTTTCCAGGCTAGGGGTCAAATTGGAGCTGCAGCTGCCGGCTTACACCACAGCTCACAGCAACACCGAATCGTCAACCCTCTAAGCAAGGCCAGGGACCGAACCTGTGTCCTCTTGGGTACTAGTCGGGTTCGTTACCACTGAGCCATGATGGAACTCCAATATTGTTACTATAGTCATCGTGTTGTGCAATGTTATATATTGAATGTAACAATTATCTTCAATAATTTTTCCTGCTTCTATTTCAGATCAGTGATTACACTACCAAAATTACTATCTGATTTTACAATAAGGTGATAAGTAGTATGAAATTTTCAGTTTTCATGTTTGGAACTGTGGAAATACTGCCTCTAGAGAAGATTAAGATTTCAACCATGAACCAATGGGATTTTTCCTTCCACAATTAAAATATTCACCATGGGAATAAGAAAGGGTCAGAGGAAGGGAAGATGCTTTTCCTTCAAACCGAGGACAGGAAGTATTAATTATATGCATCAAAGCAAAATTGGAAACAAACTGTTTTCTTAAACAAGAAAAACCAGGGTGGGTTTAGCTCAATTCCATCATTACTTCAGCTCTTAGAGAAATCAGCAATGCCAACATTTTAGACTGTGAAACATTGACTTAAAATAACAGCTAACATTTGCTAACATCTCGCTCTGCAGAAGAATTTAAATGAAATCTCTCACGTGAACCTCCCAATTCAAGAAGGGAGGGACTACCATGAGCCTTATTTTAGAAATGAGAGCAACATGTCCAAGGTCACCGGGCAGGGCGGCTGGCATCCAGGCCCAGACGGGCTGGCTCCAGAGCCGTGTGCTTCACACGGGTGTGGGACCTCAGCCACAAAACTGCCTGACTTGAGGACATCTCAAAGGATGTCACGTCAGTATAAATACATACATTTAGCACTTTATCGGTTTCAAAACTTTCACTTGAATCAACTTCTAGATTCTCAAAATAATCCTCTAAGTTGGGCTAGACAGAAAATGTTTGCCCTCTGTCTTAGCAGTAAGGAAACAGAAAAGCTGAGACACAAAAACTGGGATTGCCTGACTCCAAATTCAAAAGTAATTCCAACCAAAGTGAACTGGGGCCCTTCTTCCTCCTCTTCTCTAGAAACCTCATAGTGTTGGTATGAGAATGAAGTGAGGACGTCTACGAAGTACGTGGTGCCAGGGACTGTCACATCATCAATGCTTAACAATTTCAAATGAAAAAGACTGACTAGCTTTCTATTAGGTTAGAGAAAGCGCTTCAGTTTCTTTGTTACTAAACAAGAGAAGTATTTGATGACCTCAAGAGAGAGGATTTAGAAAGACAGCACAAGCTTCTCTGAAGCAGAAGTTCTAAAAGTGTAACTTGTGTGGCTGGCACCACATAAAGCATTCACCAGAAAGTTAGCTGCTGAAAATAAGTGTTTAAAAGCCGGCCCTTAAAATAAATTTTAAAAGTTCAAGAAGAGTTCATTTTACAGACATTAGTTCTTGATTCCACAGTACAGAACTAAAAGGTCCATGTACAACATTCGTGCACAATGTATGCAAATACAAACACAGGAATAAAAGTAAACTGGGAGAAAAAAGAATTCAATTGGCTGATGTTCATGTGTTTTTTTTTCACACCTCTAGGAAAGAGAAGAAATAATCAGAAAACTCAGTGCCTGAAGTAGACCTGAGACTGTAAAGCTAAATGTGGTCACAGTGAAGAGATACTGCTTTAAACGCACATTTTCAAAGTTGGAGCACAAAACTGAAATGCTATAAATGCTATATATGCTTAAAATGCTTCTATGAGGACACCCATGAAACTGAAGTGAGGTTCCCATGTAGGGAAATTAGATAAAGAACAGAATCCCTTTTCACTCTCCTTTTAGAATTCTTTTTTGTCATGCGCAGCTATTTTAATATACACTAAAAATGTTTAATTTTACAGCTAAAGGTAATGATTTTTATCAGTATCAGGTGTCTAAAAGAGGAAAAAGAATACCCTTATTTCAGGCACTTCACTTATTTCTGAAGATACCATTTTAACATCCACAGAGAGTTCCAAAGGAGATAAACATTTCACTTCTGGTAAAGCAGCTAGCAGCTAAAACTGGGCTCTTTGGAACCAGACAGCAAGGGTTCAAATCCCAGCACCACCATCTGCTAGCTCTGTGACCTTAGAGAAGTCTCCTAACTTTCAGATGCCTCAGTTTCCTCACCCATGAAACAGAAATAACCAAAGGGCTATATAAGCAAAGTAAATCATACAGAATGCTGAAACAGTGTTTGGCACACAGTAAGCACTCGATAATTGTTGCTTCGACAGCCAGGCCCAAGTAGCAAACAGATACATGACCAAGTTGCATTTATGACTGAATTTTCTTTGACAGAATGGAAAACCTGACCATATACAATTTTCTCTGGGATCTGGGATGCCTGGGCCCTGAATGTATGTCAATAAACACTGAATGACTGATTTAGGACATCGGTAAAAAACAAAAAGGCTGGGTTACTTATCCAGATGCTGGCAAGTGTTTTTCCCAGGTGACTAATAGTACATCCTGTCTTTAAGAAGCAATCACTGAGGTTTGTTAAATTTTCTCAACTACAAAACAATAATTCCATTTGCTTTCTCCAATTAAACACAACAACAAAGGAAGGAAAACCCAGTAACAAAAAAGAATTCCTAGAATGATACCTCCCGAGATGAAGCCTTAACCCAAGGCAGCATTCAATAGTAAGATTTTTTTTTTGAGATTTGAGAGTTAATATTATTTCTAGACATCCTGGAATAAGGTATTTTAGATTTTCAAAAAAAAAAAAAAACCCAATAATTAAAACAGCCAGGTAAGAACAAAATTTCCTGTTTGCCTCCAGAAAAACAAAACAAAATGTCACAGCCCTGCTGTGACCTAAACTTTCCTCCAGCTCTGCAGTTACAAAAGTCCATTCATCTACTCTGCCTTAAGCATCCATCTGCAAAATGGAGATGATAATGCCTAACACTAACTCATTACAGATGTAAATGAGAATTGCTCAGAATTTTGAGCAACTTGGAAAATAAGCAACATACTAAAGGAAGATGATTCTGGCTGCTCAGATGCCAACTTTTAGGGACGAATAAACCATTTTCTCCCTCTAAATGCTAGATCTTGTGAGCCCACTCCACCTGGATATGACTTCTCCAAGGCTGGAAGTCCCAGAGAAGGAAGGGACCAGTGCACAAATCTTGGGGCAAGAAGGGCTAACGGGGTTCACCTATGTCACTGGTGTTTATGGTTTGAGCTGTATGTACATGGGACTCCAGGCTGACGCTCAAACCAAAAAGTTGGAAATAAAAGAAAAATAGGTTAGACCATTAACAAGGCCTCCATTTACTTCTCTGAGTTTAAAAAAGAAAAACAACTCTATGTCATTATAGCATAAATTCTGCTTGTTCTAAGATGAGCTTTACACTTATTCCTATTTTAATTCTAAATGAAAACGACTTTGAAACGCAAGCAGAATTACATCTCTAAAGTACAGTTAGCCTTTCTGCTGAGAGCAAAACGTCTTGGAGGAGTAATCCCCAAATCAGATAAACTTCACGTCCATCCTGAAGCTACAAAATAAAACTGCTTATCATCCTCAATTGTTTTTTTTTTCCTTCCAGTTGTCACCCTACCAGAATAGAAAACAAAGATATAGTAAAGAAAAAACAAAAACAAAAGATTAGAAAAGAAAGCGGAGGGGAATGGAAGAGGGAGAAAGTGAATGCTCCAGCCCAGAGGCTTTACTAGAAGGAAACTAGCACGAGGCTACCCCCTCCATCCCAGGCAGTCGGACTCATTCAAATGCCTTCTTAAAACACGGTGCGATTTCTCTTTCCCCTCCGAAAAGTGAGAGGATTCCTAAGACTTTGCCATGGTCCGTAGATAAGACTGGGGCGGCGGGGGGTGGGGGTGGGGGTGGAAAGATCACTCGAAATTCTGCATCCATAAATGGTAGAGCCGTGTTCCCTTTGTACACGGGACTTAATGAAAATCATATGTTTCACAAACGCAGGTCGACCTTTTTGACACATAATTCCCAATTAGCGGTGGAAATTCCATAACGTGGGCTCACAGGCCGTTGAGGCCTGTAGGGTTCGCGTTCTCAAACTTTTGGGTTGAGCCCCGCAGTTGGGCGCCCCCAGACTTGGCCATCCCGACGTGGGCTCTCCCGGGGTTAGAGCGCGGGGGCCAGAGCCCCGCACCCTCCCAGCTCTCGGCAGCGCCCAGGGCGGGCGAGAGGAAAAAACAGAAAGAGAAAGAGAGAGAAAGAGGGAGAGGGAGAGGGCGAGAAGGGAAAGGGAGGGCGCGGGAGGGAGCGCGCGCGGGCGGGCGGGCGAGGCCTAGGAAGGCCCGGCGCGGGACACGCGGCCGCCAAGCCCCAGGCCGGGCGGCGGCGCGCCGCTTACCTTCCAGGTAACAGCTAGAGGACGACGAGAGCCCTTTCTTGGATTTGCAGCCCACCAACTTCAAGCAGATTTCCAACATTTTCGCGTGCCGGCGGCGTCGGGGCCGGCGCCCTCCGCTGCCTCCGCGGCGCGGCTCAGGCCCGGCTCGCCCGGCTGGCCCCGCGCGCCCTCCCGGGCCCCCGGGGTCCCGCCATGCCGCCGCCCCGCCGCCCCCCGCGCCCGCCTGCCAGTGGCCGCGGCCGCCTCTCGGTCTCGGCTCGGGACGCGCCTGTTAACAAAGGGCCCCGAGCCCGGCCCGCGAGGCCCGCCCCCGCCGCCTTAACCCTCTCCGCGCCGCGCCCGGACACAGAGCTTCCCGGCGTTCGCCAGGCCCGGCCCGCACTAGACCTTCCCCGTGGTCCACCACCAAGCCCCCGCCAATTTCTAGGTTAACGAGAGGGCGGGGGTGGTTATTTTAAGCGCGGCATCTATTGGTTTTCAACGTTGGGAAGTGCGGTACTAACACTCCAAGAAAGACCGCACAACTAAGGCGGGCAGTCGGGGAGGGCGTGCCCGCTCAGCAGCACTTTAGGAACCTCAGGCATCTCTGTGGCAACAGATGCCCTCCGCCTGCCCTGTTCCGAGTTCCAGTGTGCACGGTGCCCTGGCAAAGCCTACGTCTCCGAGAAGGCTAGTGAATAATGCAGATTCTTCTGGAATGACCAGTACCGGTCTCATTCATATTCGGCGCGCTTACTGTGATTAAGGCTGACCCGGTGGGTGTCTGACGAATGAATAATCAGAGAGTTGGAACCCACATGTCAACTACACATCTGTCAAATCAGACATCTAGACTAGGGGACAAAAGAGATGTGCAACTGCAAATTCAAACATACTTTCTGATTATTTGTAAAAGGAGTTTAGTTTCCACAATGAGAACTCATCAGAGGCATGGCCTGAGTCCCTTCTTTAAGAAGCCTCATTTTCTTCAACACAGAACTCTTCCCTTCTTTGGTGTGTGCCACGGAGGGGCCACTTTCTTTCTTTTTTTGGGGGGCGTGTCTTTTTAGGGCCGCACCACAGCATATGAAAGTTCCCAATCGAATTGGAGCTGCAGCTGCTGACCTAGGCCACAGCCACAGCAAAGCAGGATCTGAGCTGTGACTGTGACCTACACCACAGCTCACAGCAACGTTGGATCCTTAGCCCACAGCAACACTGGATCCTTAACCCACTGAGCGAGGCCAGGAATTGAACCCGCATCCTCATGGATACTAGTAGCGTTCGTTACCATGGAGCCACAACAGGAACTCACGGAGGGCCCACTTTCAAAACCCATTTCATTGCTGTTCTGGCTCAAATCCTTTGATAACTACTGATACTAGACAATATTATAACATAAAATAACAATAATCACAATAATGTGTTAACTTGGCACAAAACCGGAACTCTAGATGGGTGAGAAACAATATGGAACCCAATCATAGCAAATAACCTAATAAAAATCAGATAAATTTCAATAACTATAGGTGAAGGAAATCATTTAATAAATTGCATTAGATAACTACATTGCAACAGGGAGAAAAACTAAGTTAGTCCACATCACAGAGCCCATGAATACTAAGACCTGACATGTACCGAGATCTTACCATGAGTCAGACTCTTGTGAAAAGCATGGTCTGTTCGTTACTACACTGCATTTGCACGACTACCTTGTAAGGAAAACAGAATTATTACCCTGATCCTTCAGGTAAAAATCTCAAGTTTAGAGAAGTTAAGCACCTCGCCCAAAGTCCTGTGGTTGGAAACAAGAAGAGGTGGACTGAACCCAGGTCTGCCTGGCTTCAAGGACCAGGCTTCTCACCAGTGGAATATGCAGCCCCTTCCCACAAAGAATAAATTCTAAGTAAATTAAAGCTTTGGATATCTATACTTTTGGTTAAATAAGTAAGGTTGTCATATGTTTCAGAAGTCTTGGTTAAGAGATCCTGGCCACAGTGATGAGCTCCAGAGGCAAAACGGGCCTCATTTGTTGTCTAGCCTGGCAAATGACAAAATGACAAAAACCTGAGCATCTTCAGTACAACCGGAATGGCTAAGTGACGAGATCTTCACTCGGGTCTGTCAAAAGTAGTACACTGTTCAGTTCAGCACTGGACTGGATGTGCCTAGTGTTTATCACAGCGTTTTTCAGCCAGGACATCATTAATTTTTCAAAGATGTCCTGCCGAATTCTTTTTTTTTTCTTTTTAGGGCCGCATTTGCAGCATATGGAGGTTCTCAGGCCAGGGGCTGAATTGCAGCTGCAGCTGCCGGCCTACACCACAGCCACAGCAATGCAGGATCTGAGGTGCATCTGCAACCTACAGTACACCTGACAGCAATGCCAGATCTTCAACCCACTGACTGAGGCCAGGGATTGAACCTGTGGTCTTCATGTATATGAGTTGGTTTCGTTACTGCTGAGCCACAACAGAAGCTCCCCAAATTCTGATCAACATACAAAATGTGTTTTTACTGAAACTCAGTGGACCTATGGTTTGTGTTGTGGTACCAGGTCAGGCCTCACGAGCACCTAAGAAGACACAGCAGTTCCCATAGCCTGGAGACACAGGGCTATGAGGCCACCAGGTGACAAGTGCTGAGACCGTGGATGCTCTCAAGATTCTGAGAGATACCATCATGCTGCAAAGAGTCTGTGTGTAATGATGGCCATCTTGTTTAGTGTTACTTGAAATTTTCAACCTCCAAGTCTAATGCCAAAACTAAAATTCCAAAAGGTGTCACCAGTACAATAAGTCGAAAACCACTATCTGTGTTGCTGCCCTTTTGGAAAGTTTAAGGGCTTTGAATCAGACTATAATAAAGTCTGTCATTATATGGCATTTCAGATTTAATGGGCTATATACAGATAGGCAGCTTAATGTCCAGAATGGTACATAAATGGGCATTTTTGTAATTCTAACCATATCCTTGAATTCTACCAATTAATACAGGCCCAGGTATTTGTTCACATGTGTTGTACTTTATAATAGGATGCAAGTTTATTTTAAAGAGCTTAATGACTATTACTAATATTCTGCTTGAGTCTAAAATGACCTTATCCTTTTAAAACCTCTTAAAATGAGTAATGCTTATAAACTGTATCCAAATCTTTAAAAATTTGGTTATGAAACCATACATCAACAGGTCTGGCAAGACACACTGAATTAGCAGCAATGAATACTGAAAATATCGCCAAGCCGCACACTACCATATTAATCCAAGACTACTCCTCCCAGATCCAGCTTTTGATGCTTTTGAAGCTCACTTGCAAGATTGGGAAAAAAACAAACAAAAAAAAAAACCTTTCTGTTACAAGCAATTAAGAGAGCTTCAATCTTCTTAACAGAATGAAGAAAGGCTCTGAGTTCCTGTCGTGGCTCAGTGGTAATGAGCCCAGCTAGTATCCATGAGGATACAGGTTCAATCCCTGGCCTCGTTCAGTGGGTTAAGGATTAAGGATCAGCTCAGTGCATTAAGGATTAAGGATCCAGCGTTGCAGTGAGTTTGGTGTAAGCTGCAGACTCGGCTTGGATCCCGTGATGCTGTGGCTGTGGTGTAGGCCAGCAGCTACAGGTCTGATTTGACCCCTAGCCTGAGAACTTCCATGTGCTGCTGGTGCGGCCCTAAAAAGACAAAAAAAAAAAAAAGGGCTCAAGAAGATTCCCTTTAAGCAACCTTAAAACTAAAAGCCTTTAATGTAATTTTAAAAAGAAAGAAAGGGAAAAACAAAGAAAGTAAAAAGACTGTGAAAGAACTTGTTTGTTATGCTGCATTCAGTTTGGGAAAGGAATAAATATATATATATATTTAAATATATAAATATATAAATATATAAATATATATATATTTAATAAATATTTATATAAATATATATTTTATAAATATTTATATAATATATATATTTTAAATATATAAATATATATATATATTTTTTTTTAGGGCCACACCTGCAGCATGTGGATGTTCTTGGGCTAGTGGTTGCATCAGAGTTGCAGCTGCCGGCCTATGCCACAGCCACAGCAACATGGGGTCCAAGGCTCACCTGTGTGTGACCTACACCACAGCTCACAGCAATGCTGGATCCTTAATCCTTAACCCACTGATCAAGGCCAGGGATTGAACACGCGTCCTCATGGATACTAGTCAGATTCATAATCCAATGAGTCACAACAGGAACTCCCTGCCTTCTATTTTTTCTTTTTAGGGCCACACCTGCGGCATATGGAAGCCCCCAGGCTATGGGTCGAATCCGGCCAACACCAGATCCAAACCAAATATGAAACCTACCATCCCAGCTCTCGGAAACGCAGGGTCCTTAACCCACTGAGCAGAGCAAGGGATCAGACCCACATCCTCATGGATACTAGTCGGATTAGTTTCCACTGAGCCACAATGAGAACTCACAGGAAAGGAATAAACCTTTAATGTGTGCCTAATATGTGCTAGGCCAAACCTCACAACAATTCTACAAATGTCGTGTCACTTATCTCCATTTCAAGGTAAGGAAACTGGGGGGTAAGCAGGAATGGGGAATGGTGTTTGTCCAGGTTCACACAGCTCGGGAGTAGGAAGGTCTAAAGCCTTTGAACTTCCCAAAATGGACATCATTTGCAATATAAGTGAAAGGTGGGTAATTTGCAATAAAGAGGATGAAATAAAAATCATTAACTATTGAAAAATATGTCTTAAAAGAAAACTCGGGATTAGAATCATTTAAGAATACTTAAAATATATTAAGAATAGTAAGAAAGAATGAATAAAGGTCCTTAATTACATTACAGTATGTGATTTAAGCTGTGTCTCTAAAAGTAAAGTATATGCACAACCTATTCTGAATTGCCTGGGTGCTTGCTTAGCATGCAGACCCTAGATCTCCATTCTAGACCTACAGAATCAGGATATATGAAATGGGCTGTAGTTTAACAAGTTCCCCAGATGATTTGTGTACATACTTAAGTTTGAAAACCACAGTTTTTGAAGGGGGAAGATTTGCTTCCTATTTTCCCTGGGACTAGGACCAACAGGAGTGGGTATTTCTAAGATTTATTCATTTGAAAGCAATATATATATATATATATATTTGCTTTTTAGGGCTGCACCCGCAGCATACGGAGGTTCCCAGGCTAGGGGTTGAATCGGAGCTGTAGTTGCTGGCCTACACTACAGCCACAGCAACACAGGATTCGAGCCACGTCTGTGACCTATACCACAGCTCACAGCAACACCGGATCTGTAACCCACTGAGCAAAGCCACTGATCGAACCCGAAACCTCATGGTTCCTAGTCGGATTCGTTTCCGCTGCACCACGACCAGAACTCCTGAAAAGCAATTTTTGAATTTAAAAAATGTATAACTCTAAAACAAGCTACCAAAAGAGAACTTTTCTCTGCAAGATTTTGGATCAAGATTGAATTTTTTAAGAGTCTGGAGTTCAGTCCTGATTTCTTTAAAGGTGGGGGGTGGGTAGGTGGGGAAGGGCCCACCGCAGAAGTTGGTCAAGGGAAGAAGGCAGGGCGCAGATGCAGGATGCGGAAGCTCCACCTGGGAGCAGCAGGACAGGGGTGGGGGGCGGGGGTCTAAGGCAGACGGATGAATCTGACATGGTGCCTGGTTTGGGCCCCCCGCCCCCCAGGACCAGATGATCCCAGATCTGACTCTTTCCAGCCAAGCCAATAACCTTGGGAGGAAAGGGCAAAGGCCCCGAGGTACAGGCATGCTATTTCACGGGCCAACAAAGCCTACTTCCTCTGATTCCACAGGCACTGTCCAGTGAGAGCCCGCCAGATTCCTTAGTTCTCTGGGTCCAACCCACTGAAAAAGAATGCAGCTTAGACGATCACATCTACCATCTACCACACCCACTCGTGCCCCTGTATAAGGGCACACCACAGGCATCTCCTGAAGTGTCACAGATTTTCACTGAGATAGCACTATTTATAGTATCACAAAGGCCCAGGGACTCTGGCCTGGGGAAGCCAGGTAAGAGGGGGTGGCAACACAGCAGAGGCTGAATGAACTGTGGAGGATGAATGAACTATGATGTCAGGCAACCTAATTTTCAGTCTCAGATTTGCCCTTCACTGTGGTGGCTTGGGCAAGTGACTCAATTTTCCAGTCTGTAAAACCGGGGCGGGGGGGGGGGTAGTCTTTAAGAGTAGCTATCTCACTGGGTTAGGAAGGTTAGAAATAATGTATGCAAGGTGCCCAAGGCAGAGAAGGTACTCGATAAACAGTAACTACCACTATTTCCAAAAGAGGACTCTAACTCTATCAGGTGATGGTCTGTGTTCCTGCCTAAGTTGTACTGGGGCTAAGTCAAGAGCTCAAATGAACAAATATGATATGTGAAAATGATTCCAGAAAGCATAGTCCGAGGGAGTGAAAGCACTCTGGAGGTTTTCCAAGGGACAAGGAAATCAACTCATTTCGTTAAGGGAAAGAAACACTAGCTATGGGGTAGGAGTAGCAGTCAAGGTTCCAGTGTCACAGAGACCTATCTTTAATCCTAAAGCCAACATTTTGCAACCACCGCTTTGTGGCAAAACATAAACTCCACATCCCACATCTTTAGTGAGGGCCTGGTTAATGCCCAGGACTTGACGTGCAGGCCATACATATGACTGTCTTTCAGATAACATGTTTTGTTAGTCCCTTTGGTATTTCCAGAGCTACAATTCTCAATGTGGGGGCAAACGCGAACTGCTCTAGAATAAACCCACTTTCTAGAAAAGCTCATTGTAGTAAGATTTATATATATTTTGGTGGCCATACCCTCAGCATGTGGAAGTTCCCAGGGATTGAACCTGTGCCACGGCAGTGACCCAAGCTGCTGTAGTGACAATGCCAGATCCTTAACCAGCTGCACTACAAAGAAACTCCACAAGATTTTACTATACTTTTATAATTAACAAGTCAAACATAACTATTAAACAATTTGTCTCCAGGAGGAAACTAATATTGTTGGTATGCCCTAAGTATTTTTATTAATATTTACTTTTAATCAGGGTAATATACATACATGGTTAAAAATCAAATAGCACTAAAAGTCTTAATTAATCAGAAGTTCCCTGACTCCATCCTCCTGCCTGTTTCCTCAGAGGCGGCTGTCTTCAGAATTTTTTCTTTTCTTTCTTTCTTTTTTTTTGCTTTTTAGGGCCTCACTCTCGGTATATGTGAGTTCCCAGGCTAGGGGTCAAATCAGAGCTACAGCTGCCTATGCCACAGCCATAGCAACTCAGGATCCAAGCCATGTCTGCAACCTACACCACAGCTCACAGCAATGCCACTGGATCCTTAACCCACGGAGTGAGGCCAGGGATTGAACCTGCATCCTCATGGATCCTAGTTGGGTTCATTAACTGCTAAGCCACAAAGGGAACTCCCAGATTTTTAAATATCCTTATATTGTTTCCAGATTCATCAGCTTTCCACATTATATATTAACTTGTTACAGTAGTATTATACTATTACCATCCCCAAGCACCTGTCACAATGAAATCACAAATCTTGGTTAAATCAATGGTCAGGGTTGACATTATTATGATGATATAAATATTGTTCATTGCTCTATTAATAACATACTATGAATGTTTCTTTATTATACAACTTTGTTTATCCTGGAGATATTAATTGCCTTGATTTTTTCCCCATTTAGTCTTTTATATACCTATTACTATTTTCCTCAAACATTTTGAAGATCTGTCAAACACTTAGCAGTATTTTTTCCAAATACTGAAACACTTGAAATATCCTCAGTTCAATTTATCAACTTACAACCTCATTTTGCTGGAATTCATCACCCAGTAGCCAGGGAGAAAAAAGGTGCATGTCTAAATTCTACTCTACCCTGACAGTTTGGCTGGGTATAGAATTCTGGCTGAAAATCATTTTCTCCACTTAATTATGAAGGCATTTCTCCACCATCTTCTACTTTCCAGTACTGTTGTTTAGAAATGTAATTTCACTCTGATTCCCTTTATATATCATGTACTTTTGCTCTTTGGAAGCTTTTAGGATCTTCTAACGTTCTTGGTGTTCTGGAATTTTACAACAATATGGCTTAGAGTGAGTCTTTTTTTCATGTATAATGCTGGGTACTCGGGGGCCAATTCACTTTAAAGGTTTAAGTCCTTTGGTTCCAGAAAACACTCACTACTAAGTTCTAAAATTTTTCCTGATATTTATTGTCTCCTAAACAGGCCTCCATTTTCTTTCAGTTCTCTCTGGAATTCCTACCAGACAGACGTACACTGAAGCCCTAGGACTGAACTTCTAATTTTCTTACCTGTTCTCTGTTGTTGTCTAAGTCTTTGTGTTTTGTTTTCTCAGACAGACTATTTTCCAAGTCTTCTGTTGGATTTTGGTATCATGTTTTCAACATTAAAGAGCTCATTCTTGGAGTTCCCGTCATGGCACAGTGGTTAACTACTCCGACTAGGAACCATGAGGCTCTGGGTTCGATCCCTGGCCTTGCTCAGTGGGTTAAGGATCCGGCGTTGCCGTGAGCTGTGGTGTAGGTTGCAGACGCGGCTCAGATCTTGTGTTGCTGTGGCTGTGGCGAAGGCCGTCAGCTACAGCTCCTGTAGACCCCTAGCCTGGGAACCTCCATATGCTGCGAGTGTGGCCCTAAAAAGCAAAAAAAAATAGAGCTCATTCTTATTCTGATCACTAGTTTTTATTAACACCGTACTGTTTTATCGTTTGTGATATTTTTCTCCAAGGAGAGCAAAGAAGAGCTCTTCTAAACTCTTCTTCTGTTTCCTGCATTGTTTTTATTTCCACCATGTTCCCTTTTTCCGTGAATTTGTTCAACCTCTTATTTATCATGTAGAGACTTTTCTCTAATGTTTCGAGAAATTTAGGAACAAACAATATGCATGGAAGGGATACAACAGCTTGTGAACTTGAATGAAGGGAGCTGGTGAGCTCACTTTCCATCAGGAGAATCCCGGAATGTGTTTTTCTCTGAGGTCATTCAATTTTTAAGTTTTCTTTTTTAAATAGAAAAGATTCTTTTCATCACTTCTCTGTTAGGGTCTGGCTAACAACTGTTGGAAGGGGGTGGGCTGATAATCTCATTATTCAGTAAGCAGAGGTAAAAAAAAATATCCTGCCCACCCCACTGTTTCCAGCCCAGTGGCATACATGCACCTCTCCCGGGGGTAATAGCCCTGAGTCTGGGGACTTTATAGGGCAGCTTCTCAATACATCTAGTCTCATGTAAGTGGGAGGAGAAGCGGTCATCTGGGGAGCCACGTGAAGAATCTAAAACCTTCTTTTACAAGTGATCCCCTTGGTTTCAGTTAAAGGCCTCACTATCCCCTGCTTTCTGTGGTACTATGCCTCCAATTTCTGATTTTTTTTTCTCCCAGGTTCTTACAAATAAACTGGCTTACTTTTAATCAATGTCTCTTTCAGAATAGGTGAGACCTCAGCTTCTTTGAGTCTACTAAGCCCATTACCATGCTTTTTATTTTTTAACTGCCTTCCACTTTCTAAAAATGTGTTCACTTTTCTTATCGACTTTTCCTTTTGGGGTCTTTTTGTCCTTACATATTTTCGCTTTTTAAAAAAATCTTTTTACTATAATTTCAGTGGGGCTTAGAGGAGGGAATATAAGTAAAAACAGGTCAGCAATCTTTCATCATTTTTAATTAGAATCTAGTTTGACCATTTTACAGATGAGACAACTGAGGCACAGACAGGTTAAGTAACTTGTACAAAGTCTCAAAGCCAGTCAGTGGCAGAACCAGGAAAAGAGCTCAGATCTCCAAATTCCTTTGTTAGATTTTTTCCACTATATGACACCCACTAGGTACCTACAGTTAAGAGCTGACAGACCAGTTTTTGGATACCAGGCTGAAAAAGTATTTAAAATTTGTTGCAAACTACAGGTCTTAAATTTTAATATTGCTAGTGACAAAGAAACAACCAAACTTTGAATTCTTAAATCCAGTCACGTAAGTTATAAACAGGTTATTAAACAAAAACGGTTTGGGATATTCCTTTTTTGTGTGTGTGTGTGTGTGTCTTTTGTCTTTTTAGGGCCACACCCACAGCATGAGGAGGTTCCTAGGCTAGGGGTCTAATCAGAGCTGTAGCCGCTGACCTACACCACAGCCACAGCGACACCAGATCCGAGCCACGTCTGTGAGCTACAGGACAGCCCATGGCAATGCCGGATCCTTAACCCACTGAGTGAGGCCAGGGATTGAACCCACCACCTCATGGTTCCTAGTTGGATTCATTTCCACTGCACCACAACGGGAACTCCTGGGATATTCTTTATTAAACTCTAAGTGCCTGAATTCAAAAAAAGAGGTTTTGCATGATTTCATGAATTTTCTTTGTCCCTTTACTTTGGTAACTTTTGAAATGCCATAAAATTTTATTTTAAATCATGGAAAGACCTGTTTGTTCCCTTTTAATCTAAATATTGAATAAAGATTAAGATAGCTACAAAGCAGACAAATCAAAAATAGCAATGTTGCAAAAATCTAAAGTCTTCCAACTATTATCTTTATAATAAGGTAAATTTAAGCTTGCTTAAGTAGAACTGGCTGATAAAAGAAAGCCCAGGCCCTCGTTATGTACATCCAGTACTCCTCCGATTCTCAAACACTGGCACTGCCTGTGGCTTTTAGAGTTTTGTTAAGTCTGAACTGGAAAACCAATGGTTAATCTTTTTCTTCTCTTTCTCTAAGACTAAAAGAATCTGCGAAAGCAGCAGACCAGGCCTAGGAGATCACATTACTTTGGGGGTTGGGGAAAGAAGGCAGCTGGAGGGGAGTGTGGAGAGAAGGGCCAGAAGGGAAAGAAAACAAGTTGTCTGAACCTCCCCACAGTGTAAGACCCAGCGGGGATTAGGAGGTCCGTGGAGGAGCCCATGTTTATCCAAGTTATCTGGAGGGCAGCTAAAACGCGCCGTAAAAGCATGGGCTTCCTTGATATCAAGAGCCTCTCCCAGCCGAGCTGCGCCAGGGAAAGCAGATTCTTGGTAATTGTTACCAAGGCCTGGAGACCTAGAAATGAAACACTCAGGGAGAGTTAAGGTTTGTTTCTTCACAACATTCAGTACCAATTTGTTTTGTTGTCAAGGTTTTAAACACACAAAGGACAAATGGATCCAAAAGATTTCATCCCTACACTTTTTAGAAATTACTGTTGTCCTTAGAAAAGCAATGGCACCTCTAAATGAAACCATACTGCTCTTTTTCTTCCTAAGGAGACAGACCTGGCATATTAATCCAGAATCACATATTAACGGGAGAAGGATGGCTACAGTTAACACTGGAGAAGCTGCTCATTAAATAGCACCGTCAGATGAAAGAGCCACTTGAAAAGAAAACTACAAAACAGAGTCGACCTGACAGAAGCTGTCCTCTTGTTTGCCACCCTTCCGACCAGATGGTATATAAAATCTATATTCAGTAAATCAACTGCAGAATCATATTTAATCACTAAGTTGTTTTCACATTCCCCAAGCAATAATTCATATTTATGGCTACTTCACCATTAAGAATATTCTGGTATGATTCTAAAACAATAGTAAAATGAACTCCTCCATAAGGTTTAGGCCAGTAGCTGCAAATCAACTAGACTTTCTTTGAGGAAAAAGGAATGGGAATCCCACACAGACTAGTTACAGGAACCCCCAAGCCCAGCAACAGCCCCTAACATCTGTTTCTCTTGCCCTCAACCCCTAAGTTTTAAATGGACACATGGCCCCAAAATAAAGGCTACATTTTCTAGTACCTCTTGTATCTGGTCATTAACATGTAACACAGTTTTAACCAACCATACCTTCAGCAGAAACATGTAACTTCTGGGCTAGGTTCTTAAAAGGAGCAAGAACACCCTTCCTCTCCTGTCCTTCCCACTGCCTGCAAGGGGACAGGCTAGCTGGAATGAATGGGCATTTGGATCCTGAGGCAGAATCTACACCTTAAAGAGTAACAAGACAGGAGGTCAAGATAGGGGGTATCTGCCCAGTGGAGCCCCATACACACCCAGGACTGCTAAATCAGCCTGCTACAGAAGCGAGAAATAAACGTCTAGCTGTTTAAATCACTGGCATGTTGCATCTGCTATAACAGCAACTTAGTCTTTCCAATAATACTAAAAGACCAGTTTTACTTGCGTAAGTCTAAGAATTTCCCAAGTCAACTATTTCTTTTCTTTATCTATTAAAAACCATTGCATGTTCTCATGTGGTGCAGCAGGTTAAGGATCCATGTTGCCGCAGCTGTGGAACAGGTTGCAACTACGGCACTGGTTCGATCCCTAGTCTCAGAACTTTCACATGCCACAAGTGTGGCCAAAAACAAACAAACAAACAAACAAACAAACAAACAATCCAACTATTAATTGGAGAGCAAACATTCAAAACAGTCCTATAACCTTTAGAAAGAGAGTCTTAAATAATAACTACAAAACAAACAGAATAGTGTCTAGCTCATAACAAACACTCAAATATTACATGTTATTATTACTATTTAACTGCCCCTTCCCCTTTCTACAATTTCTGGTACTATGTATGAGGAAGATTAAAAATCCATGTGTTCTATTATATATCTGATAAAGAACTTGTATCCAGAACATAGAGAGCTCTTAACACTCCATAATAAGACAGTAAACAAACCAACTTAAAAATGTATACAAGGAAGCTCCTGTTATGGCTAAGTGGGTTAAGAACCCAACATAGTATCCTTGAGGATGTGGGTTCGATCTCTGGCCTTGCTCACTGGGTTAAGGATCAGGCATTGCCACAAGCTGCACAGGTCACAGATGTGGCTCAAACCCTGTGTTGCCATGGCTGTGGCACAGCTCTGATTCAACTTCTGTCCCGGGAACTTCCATATGCTGCAGGTGTAGCCATTAAAAAAAAGAAAGAAAGAAATTAAAATGGGTAAAAGATTTTTTTCTTTTTTTTGTCTTTTTGCCTTTATTTTTTATGTAGAGCCGCACCCGCGGCATATGGAGGTTCCCAGGCTAGGGGTCTAACAGGAGCTGTAGCTGCCGGCCTTCGCCACAGCCACAGCAACGTGGGATCCGAGCCGCGTCTGTAACCTTCACCACAGCTCACGGCAATGCTGGATCCTTAACCCACTGAGCAAGGCCAGGGATCGATCCCGCAACCTCATGGTTCTTAGTCGGATTCGTTAACCACTGAGCCATGAAGGGAACTCCAAAATGGGTAAAAGATTTAAATTGATGTATCACTAAAGGAAAAGTATGAATGGCTAATAGACACATGGAACAATGCTCAGTATCACTAGTCATTCAAGAAATGGAAACTAAAGCCACAAAGAGGTACATTTTTTTTCCCCCCCAGGGCCACACCCGCGGCATATGGAGGTTCCCAGGCTAGGGGTCTAATCGGAGCTGTAGCTGCTGGCCTACACCACAGCCACAGCAACAGGGGATCCAAGTCGTGCCTACAACCTACACCACAGCTCACGGCAACGCCGGATCCTTAACCCACTGAGCGATGCCAGGGATCGAACCCGCAACCTCATGGTTCCTAGTTGGATTCGTTAACCACTGAGCCACAACAGGAACTCCACAAAGAGGTACTTCTTAATCAAACAGCTATGATCAAAAAGACAGACGAGGAGTTCCTGGGTTAAGAACCCGACACAAGTCTCCATGAGGATGCAGGTTCAATCCCTGGCCTTGTTCAGTGGGTTAAAGATCTGGTGTTGCTGTGAGCTGTGGTGCAGGTTGCAGATATGGCTTGCATCCGGTGTTGTGGTGGTTGTGGCATAAGCCTGCAGAAGCAGCTCTGATTCAACCCCTAGCCTGGGAAACTCCATATGCCACAGGTGCAGCCATAAAAAAGAGGGGAAAAAAAAAAAAGAGACAAAACCAGGGCTGGTGAGGATGCTGAAACTAGAACACTGCTGGTGGGGATGTAAAATGGTATAGCCCTACTACAGAAAATCGTATGGCAGTTTCTTAAAAAAAAAAATAACAGGGAGTTTCCGTTGTGGCTCAGCAGTGACAAACCCAACTAGTAGCCATGAGGCTGCAGGATCAATCCCTGGTCGTGCTCAGTGGGTTGAGGATCCAGCGTTGTTGTGAGCTATGGTATAAGTCGCAGATGTGGACTGGATCCCCTGTTGCTGTGGTTGTGATGTAGGCTGGCAGCTGCAGCTCCAATTCGACCCCTAGCCTGGGAACTTCCATACGCCGCAGATATGGCCCTAAAAAGCAAAATCAAATAAAAAGGTAAACAGGAAGTTAAGGATCTGGCTTTGCCACAGCTGCAGTGCAAGTTGCAACTGTGGCGCAGGTTTGACCCCTGCCCTGGGAATTTCCATATGCCACAGGTGTGGGAAAAAAAAAATTAAAATAAACTTACAGTAGAACCCAATAATTCTACTCCTAGGAATCTACCCTGGAGAAATGAACCACATCCACCAAAGACTATAACATGAATGTTTACAGCACTGTTATTCAGAAATGATCCAAATGGCTAGCAATTGAATGAATAAAACAAAAAATATATATCTAAAGAATGGAGTAATAGCCAACAATAAAAAGGAATGAAGTACTGATATGTGTGACAAAATATAGATAAATGTCAGACATGCTGTCAAGTGAAAGAAGCCAGTCAAAAAGACCACATGGAGTTCCTCTGTGGCACAGCGGGTTAAGGATCCAGCACTGCTACTGCAGTGGCTCAGGTCATTGCTGTGGCTTGAGTTCGATCCCTGGCCTGGGAACTTCCACATGCCATGGGCCCAGCCAGAAAAAAAAAAAAAAAGCACATGTCATATGATTCCATTTATATGAAATGTGCAGAAAATGCAGAAAAGGTAAATCTACAGATGGAAGGCAAGTTTAGTGGTTTCCTGGAGATGGGGGTGGGACTGACTACAAAGGGGCATAGGGATCTTTTTTGAGATGATGGAAATGTTCTCATTTGTGGTAATGGCTGCACCCTCTATAAATTTACTAGAAATCAGTGAATTATACACTGACATGGTAAATTTTATGGCATGTAAATCTTACATAAAAAAAACCCTATTAATAAAAAGGGGAGAAAGCAGTGTGTTTTATTATTTTGACCCCCATTTCTTAACTGGATGTCATACAAAGGATCAGAAATGCAACAAGTCTGGCTGCTCACTTCTGTGCTGTGAAGAGCCTAAGACCATACTCTACGTGTTGCCGGTACGTGGCATCTTACTCAGAGATGCTTCTGATGAGAGCCATGCTCTCGGAGAGTAAACGACAAACAGTTCCACGAGTTCCGACACCTCTGCTCACTGCCAGCACAACTCCTGGCTAAGGAGTGCGTGTGAGTGCGAGGACTGTATACACAGCTAAAATGATCAAGACCTGGGAGCGAGTGGGAGATGCAGCTCAAGGGGATTAAAACAGAGACATCGGAGAAAGCCAGCGACCTGGCGTACCGAGGACTGACGTGCACAGAACACATCTTCCATTCACTGGAAGCACCTGGATACTCTCTCAAGTAACTACAGCTTTCCGGCCTGCAGTCTTCATAGAGGCCTGCAGGGTGGCGACTCGGAGAGTTCCCAAACATACAGCTTGGACTGCCAGTCTTCAGGGCAGGCAGTCCAAACTGCATTACTCAGGAGAAATGAAAAGTAACGTCCACACAAAAACTTGTCTGTGGATTTACAGTGGCTTTATGGCTAATCATAACTAACTGGAAACAATTCAAGTGTCCTTCAACAGCTGAAGGGATAAACCTACTGCAGCACCTTCATACCACAAGAAACTACTCAGCAATGTAAAGAAATAAACCATGCTGATTACATGCAACAACACGGATGAATTTTAAATGCATCCTGACGTGGAAGGTTATAGCTTAATAACTGTGTTTACGATATTCTGCAACAGACAAAGTCCTAAGGACAGAAAACTGAAGAGTGCTTGCTGGGTTTGGGAGATGCACCGACAACCAACCTAAGGAATTAAGAATTAGGGGGGTGAAGGGCCAGTTCCAGATCTCAAAGGTGGTGGTAGTTAACCGACTATAAGCACTGTCAAAACTCATACTCTATAACGGGCAAAGCTGACTGTATATAAACCACACCTCAATAAAAACACTGTTCTCCTTCTTCAAGACCCCCTTCCTCAGGGGAATCCACTCACTGCCAGAGCCCAGCTTGAGGAGTCCCTGTGAACAGCGTCCCTCCAGGACTGCGAGAGGACACGCCACTGCTGGACTTGGGGGTGATCCGGCTGGTAGGAATCCTGTTAGTGGATGAAGGGTGTGTATGGTCCACACTATTTGGTGTCTCTGCCTTTGTCCCTTCTGCCCTCCAAGACCCAAAGTGGAATACACATCAGGAGTACAAAGAGCACTGTGAGTAGCTTTAGCCCTTGTCATGGCTGTTGTCTTTCTTTCTCTCTCTCTCTCTCTCTTTTTTTTTGTCTTTTTTCATTTTCTAGGGCCACACCCGCGGCATATGGAGGCTCCCAGGCTGGGGGTCCAATCGGAGCTACAGATGCCGGCCTACACCACAGCCACAGCGACGCGGGATCCGAGCTGCGTCTGCAACCTACAACACAGTTCACGACAACGCCAGATCGTTAACCCACTGAGTGAGGCCAGGGATCGAACCCATAACCTCATGGTTCCCAGTCGGATTCGTTAACCACTGAGCCACGACAGGAACTCCTGTTGTCTTGCTCTAGTACAAACCTCCCTGCACCTGGACGGGACAGCACTGGTGAAGAGGAGAGGCGGCTGTGGGTGAAATAGAGCCGCCCTGCTGGAAACCAGGGCCCTGGGTTCCAGTGGGTTCTGTGAAGCTCAGGCAGGCCCTTCCCACACTCTGAGCCTTATTCACCTGCAAAATGGAGGCTGAACCAAATGGCTGTTATGCTCTGTCCAGGCTCTCAGTGTGTGAACTGATTCAAGGTGTAAGACAAATTTTCTGTTCCTCCTTGTCAAGGGCTTTTAAAATACGACCACGGACATTTTCTTAAGCAGAAAGAGTAAGTCTGCTGACTTACAAAGGCCAGCACTGCACTGACTTCCCTTATCTAAACTATGCCCCAACCAACCAATCTTCAGAGAGAGACTCAGGAGCCTTTAGGCCACATGCGGATGGAGGGCAGGCCTCCAGCACACGATATCGAGAACACGGATAGTCAGCCCTGGCTGGCTGCAGCTGATTCCTATCTCAACATTTCCAGAGCGAGTGAGCCAGAAAGCTTTATGAAAAACAGCGTTCAGAGCCCTG
Organism: Catagonus wagneri; assembly: GCA_004024745.2. Lineage (NCBI taxonomy): Eukaryota > Metazoa > Chordata > Mammalia > Artiodactyla > Tayassuidae > Catagonus > Catagonus wagneri. Next base: position 2,180,434 of record PVHT021183634.1, read on the forward strand.
GGTGTTCAATTTGCTGCCAGTGAGTTGTGCAAAGACAAAGCGCAATGGGGATTTACCAGGATTGTACACGAGCTCCTAGGGCCTGAAAGCACTGTTTATTTAATTCTGCAGCTTTCCATTACTTAAGGTGACAAAACTACGTCTAACTTTGTCCTGTAGTTGCACATCGTGAAAGGAATGCTAGCTCTTGACTGCCTAGGGTTTGCAAACTTGATTCCTGGTTCTCAAAAAGCCCCATAACGGGAAATGGGCAATATTCAGTATCTGCCAAAATTGCAAATTTAGGCGTTCCCATAGTGGCTCAGCGGGTTAAGGACACAACACAGTATCCGTGAGGATGCAGGTTCGACTCCTGGCCTTGCTCAGTGGGTTAAGGATCTGGCATTGCTGCAAGCTGTGGCATAGGCCTCAGCTGCAGCTCTGATTCAACCCCTAGCCCGGGAACATCCATATGCCGCAGGGGTGACCATACAAAGAAAAAAATTCATTTACCCTTTGACCCAGCAATTCTATTTTGGGGGCTTTACTCTACAGACTTACCTACACCTACATATGCAAGTCAATATGACTACACACAGACACATATGTTCATTATAGATTATTTAAATAGCAAGTATCTATCATTAAGTTAAATAAACTTTGGTCTTAGCCTTAAAAATGGGGTATATTTATGCCTGGATGGAGTTACATGAAGCTTTCCAAGAAGTATGCAAGAATTTATTTAGAAAGGAATCAACTTTCAGAGTCTCCATTTCATGATCATCTTTCCTTTTTTTTTCGCTTTTGAGGGCTGCACCTGTGGCATATGGATGTTACCAGGCGAGGGGTTGAACTGGAGCTATAGCTGCTGGCCTGCGCCACAGCAACGTCAGATCCGAGCTGTGTCTGCGACTACACCACAGCTCACGTGATGCCAGATCCTTAAGCCAATGAGTGAGGCCAGGGACAGAACCTGCATCCTCATAGAACTAGTTGGGTTCTTAATCTGCTGAGCCAGGACGGGGCTCCATGATCATCCTTTCTAAAACTGATCTGCCCAAGAATGTCTGTCAGTTCTCCGTTCCTCATGCTGTTTTCATAATTATCCTCACCTCGCTCACAAAGGAGAGGAACGCCTCTCATAAGTCCATGGGTTTAAAAATTCCTGGTGAATGGGGAGTTCCCATCGTAGCTCAGTGGTTAACGAATCCGACTAGGAACAACGAGGTTGTGGGTTCGATCCCTGACCTTGCTCAGTGGGTTAAGGATCTGGCGTTGCCGTGAGCTGTGGTGTAGGTTGCAGACGCGGCTTGGATCCCGCATTGCTGTGACTGTGGCGAAGGTCGGCAGCTACAGCTCCTGTTAGACCCCTAGCCTGGGAACCTCCATATGCCTCAGGTGCAGCCCTAGATAAGGCAAAAAGACAATAAATAAATAAATAAATAAAAATAAAAAATAAAAAATAAATAAAAATTCCTGGTGAATGAGCTACGGGACAGTCAGAGAATACACTGCTTTAGAGGGGGAGTCCGGTTTAGTTTTTGTTTTTTTAAGAACAGAGCAAAGAAGCACCATGAGGCGATAAATATTAAATATTTTGCAAATGGGAGTTCCCATGATGGTGCCGCAGAAATGAATCCGACTAGGAAACATGAGGTTGCGGATTCGATCCCTGGCCTCACTCAGTGGGTTAAGGAACTGACGTTGTGGTGAGCTGTGGTGTAGGTCGCAGACATGGCTCTGATCTGGGGTTGCTGTGGCTGTGGCTGTGGCCGGCAGCTGTAGCTCCAATTCGAGCCCGAGCCTGGGAACTTCCATATGCCACAGGTGTGGCCCTAAAAAAGCAATATGTGTATGTATATGTATATATGTATATGTATATATATAGCAAATGTTTATTGAGTACCTACTAAAAGCTAGGTACAGTCCTACACTCTAGGTTACAACAGGTAGAATACAGGGAAAAAATGTTCTGCCCCTCACATTCCACTGCAGGGAGGAGAGACAACAAAATAAACCAGTGAATTACAGAATACATAAGAGGATAAAAACTGCTGGGGAGAAAAGGTAAGTAAGAGGAATGGGATGCTGAGGCTGAGGAGTGGGGACTGGGATTTCAACTGTAAATAAAGTGACCAGAAAAACCATCACTGAAGAGGACAACCATGCAAAGACTCAAAGGAGGTAGCCTGAACTATGGGGGAAGCACTTTCCTAGCACAGGGCACAGCAAGCACGAAGTCAGTAGGGCAGGGAGGATGACTGGGGAAGGTTCAAGGAAGAGCAAAGAGGCCAGCGAGGATGGAACTGAGCCAGTAAGAGGCAGTGTAAAGGATCAGTCAGAAGTTGCAGGGAGGGAGTTCCCATGGTGGGGCAGTGGAAACGAATCTGACTAGGAAGCATGAGGTTGCGGGTTCGATTCCTGGCTGCACATAGTGGGTTAAGGATCTGGGGTTGCAGTGAGCTGTGGTGTAGGTTGCAGATGAGGCTCGGATCCTGCGTTGCTGTGGCTGTGGTGTAGGCCTGCAGCTGTAGCTCTGATTTGACCCCTAGCCTGGGAACCTCCACATGCCGAGGGTGCGGCCCTAAAAAACTAAAAAAAAAAACTCAAAAAAAAAAAAAAGAGAGAGAGAGAGAGAAGTTGCAGGGAGGTGGGGAGATCTTGTCTGCCTAGGATGACTGACAGACCTATGAAGGAGCTGGGAGGGCACTGGGGTCTGGGGCAGCGAGACTGGGATTTGATTACATTTAAAAGGATGACTCTGGCTGCACAGGGAGGAAAGACTAAGAGGGAAGAGCCACACTGCAATGCTGACTCAAAGGAGGAGCTAGGAAATGTCTGTGCCCTCCTTTTCTACTGTCTGAAAAAGCTGCACATAATTTGTATTATTTCGTTCTTAAATGTCTGGTAGAACTCACCAGTAAAGCCATCAGGGCCTGGGGTTTTCTTTGTGGGAAGGTTTTTAACAACATACTCAGTTTCTTTAATAGAAGTGGAGCTATTCTAATTGTTTCTTCTTGAGTGAGTTTTGGCAGTCTGTGTGTTTGTTTCAAGGAACTTTTCTGTTTTTTTTTTTTTTTTAAGTTGCTGATTAGTTTTTTTAATTTTTGCCTTTTTTTTCCTGAGCAGTCTGGCTAGAAGCTTGCCAATTTTACCCTCTTTTCAAAGAACCAACTTTTGGTTTCATAGATTTCTTTACGTTTTTTCTGTTTTCTATTTCACTGATTTCTATATTGGTCTCTTTTTTGGCTTTAATTTGGGTTTCACTAGCCTTCATTTTTCTAGTTTGTTAAGATGGGATCCCAAGGTCACTTGTTTGAGGCTTTTTTCTTTTCTAATACAGGGTTTTAGTGTTACATAAATTTCTCTTTAGCTCCATTCCACAAATTTTATGTTGCATTTTCACCTCATTGAGTTCCAAATGCTTACTAATTTCACTTTTGATTTTCTTCTTTGACTCATGGTTTATTTAAAAGTGTGTCATTTCATTTCCAAACAGTTGAAAGCTCTTCCAGATATCTTTCTGTTACCGATTCCTCATATAATTCCACTGTGGTTTCTATAAATCAAATCAGGTTATATTTATTGAGACTTTTTTAATGACCCAGTAAACGATTTATCTTGGTAACAGTTCCATGTGCACTTGAAAAGAATGTGTATCCTACTTTTGGGGGGGGTAGCAAATTTTATAAATCAATTAAATTAAGCCAAGATGACTGATTACATTGTTCAAACCTCCCATATCCTTATTGATTTTCTGTGTCCTTATTCTATCAAATTGAGAGGTGGAAAAATCTCCAAATATAATTGTGGGTTTCTTCTTGCAAGTCTATCAAGTTTTGATTCATATTTTTTGAATCCCTAATACATATATAAACATTTAGGATTATACATTCTTTTTTTTTTTGTTTTGTTTTTTTTGTCTTTTCAGGGCCACACTCATGGCATACAGAGGTTCCCAGGCTAGGGTTCTAATTGGAGCTGTAGCCACCGGCCTACGCCACAGCCACAGCAATGCGGGATCCGAGCCGCATCTGCAACCTACACCACAGCTCACGGCAATGCTGGATCCTTAACCCACTGAGCAAGGTCAGGGATCGAACCCGCAACCTCATGGTTCCTAGTCGGATTTGTTAACCACTGTGCCATGACGGGAACTCCTAGGATTATATATTCTTATTGGACTGACCTCTTTATCACTATGAAATGACTCAATTTATCCTTGGTAATCAGTTTTGTTTTGAAATCTACCCTGTCTGATATAGCCACTCAGGTCACCTTTCTTTTTTAATTTTATTGAAATACAGTTGATTTACAATGTTGTGTTAATTGCTGCTGTACAGCAAAGTGACTCAGTTATACATACATACACAACACATATATATGCATTATGTGTGTGCACATACATATTCGTTGTCATTCTTTTCCATTATGGTTCATCACAGGATGTTGAATTTAGTTCCCTTTGCTATACGGCAGGAGCTCGTTGCTCATGCGTCCTATACATACTAGTCTGCCTCCGCTAATAGCCAACTCCCAATACTTCCCTTCCTCACCCCTCTGCTCCTTGTCAACCACAAGTCTGTTCTCTGTATCTCTGAGTTTATTTTCGTTTCATAGATATGTTGAACTGTGTTGTATTTTAGATTCCACATATAAGTGATTCATACATTATTTGTCTTTCTGACTCAGTTCACTTAGTATGACAAACTCTAGGTCCATCCATGTTGCTGCAAATGGCATTGTTTCATTCTTCTTAATGGCTGTCACTGAGGTTATTTTTTGATTAATTTTGACATGATACATCTTTTTCCATCCTTTTGCTTTTAATCTATTTGTATCTTATATTAAAATCGGGTTCACTAAATGGGAGTTCCCCTTGTGGCACAGTGGAAATGAATCGGACTAGTATCCATGAGGACGTAGGTTCGATCCCTGGCCTCACTCAGTGGGTCGGGGATCTGGTGTTGCCACGAGATGTGGCATAGGTCGTAGACACAGCCTGGATCCTGCATTGCTGTGGCTGTGGCACAGGCCGGCAGCTGTAGCTCGGATTCAAAGCCTAGCCTGGGAACTTCGTATGCCGCAGGTGTGGCCCTAAAAAGCAAAAAGAAAAATGAAAAAAAGTGGATAGGCTATAGAGGCATATCAATGTGTCTTACTTTTTTACCCAATCTGACAATCTCTATTTTTTATTGGGATGTTTACACCAACCCCTAGCCTGGAAACTTCCATATGCTGCAGGTACACCCCTAAAAAGCAAAAAAAAAAAAAAAAAAGATTTTCACAATAATATACTTCCATTTTTCCCCTCCCATTTGTACTACTGACACAAACTTTACTTTTGCATAGGCTAAAAATGCTACAGTATGTGGTTTCTGCTTTTGTTTAAAAGACTTTTTTTTTTTTAGGGCTGCACCTGAGGCCTAAGGAGGCTTCCAGGCTAGGGGGTCGAATCAGAGCTGCAGCTACCGGCCACAGCCACAACAATGCAGGATCCAAGCCGTATCTGCGACCTACACCATAGCTCATGGCAACACTGGATCCTTAACCCACTGACCGAGGCCAGGGATTGAACCTGCAACCTAATGGTTCCTAGTCGGATTCTTATCTGCTGCACCATGACAAAAAAGACGTATTTTTAAAGAGAGATTTAAATTTTACAATGTAGTTATTACCTTTTTCCAATATATTATTTTCTTTTTGTAGCTCTGGTTTCTACCAGGTATCATTTTTCTTCCGTTTCAGGTAAGTTCTTTTATATATTTTTGTAGAACAACCCTGCTGGTAATGAATTCTTTCAGTTTGTTTGTTTTGGATGCATTTGCAGCATGCCAAAGGTCCCGGGCCAGGGATCAAACCCACGCCTGGGTAGCAACCCAAGCTGCTGCAGGGACAACACTGGATACTTAATTCCCTGCGGCTCAGGAGACTCAGTTTTTGATATATCTGAAAAAGACTTTATTCTGTCTTTGCTTTTGAAAGATATTTTCACCAAGAAAAGAATTCTAGGTTGACAGTTTTTTCTTTTGTTACTTTAAAGGCGTTGCTCCACTGTTGCCTGGCTTACACTGTCTTCAGAGGTAAGAGGACTCTGCTGTTGCCCTAATCTTCATTCTTATACATAAACAGTATGTCTTCTTCTCTGGCTGCTTTTAACATTCTTCTCTATCACTAGCTTTAAGCAATTTGAGTACGATGTGCCTTGATACAGTTTTTCTTCATGCTTCTTATGCTTGAAGGTCCTTGAGATACTTGGATCTATGGGTTTTGCTGCTTCATTACATTTGCAGATTTTTTTTCCAGTCATTTTTTTCTTCGGTTATTTCTCTGTCCCTCACACTCCTTTCTCCTGCAGGCACTCCAGTTATGCGTATACTTGGCCACTTGATGCTGCCCCGCACTTCACTGATGTTCTGTTCATTAAATTAAAAAAAAAATTCTTTTCTTTTCTGTGTTTCATTTTGCCTAGTTTCCATTAAGTCTTCAAAATCACTGATCTTTATTTCTGCAATGTTTATGATCACATCAGTTTCAGTGTATTCTTCATCTCAGCCACTGTGGTTTTTATCTCTGGAAGTTCTTCCATGTCTCTAATCAACACCATCTGTCTTTCCCCTAGCTTCTTAAATATGGGTCATACAATTTAATTATTATTTTAATGTCCATATTTACTAATTCTATCATCTGGGCCATTTCTGGCCACTTATTGGTTGTATTTTCCACTTCCTCACATACTTAGCAACTTTTTTATTAGATGCAGACATTGTGAATTTTACCATGTTGGGTCCTAGATATTTCTGTATTACTAAAAATATTTTTCAGCTTTGTTCTAAGACACAGTTTGATCCTTCTGGGTTTTGCTCTAAAACACTGTCAGGTAATATCAGAGTAGTATTTATTCTACAATTAATTGAGGTAAGGCCTTTGTGACAGTTAATTTCATATGTCAACTTGACTGAGCCACAGAGTACCCAGATATCTGGTCAAACATTATTCTGGTTATTTCATCCAATCAGTTGAAGGTCTGACTAGGAAAAAAGGGCTGATCCTTTCTGGAGTAAGACAGAATTCCTCCTGCCTGACAGCCTCTGAATTGTATGCTAGGTTTTATGTAAGAACGGGATTTAAAAGTAAATGAATTCATCTTTGCTTATATTTACACAAAGAAAAATGGAAAGACATATAAGAGACTGATTACAGTGTTTACTCATGGGAGATATGAGAATGGAATAACCAACTAGAAAGGCACAAGGGTCAGAGTAAGACTTTTTTCTTTCTTTCTTTCTTTTTTCTTTTTTGTCTTTTTAGGGCTGTACCTGAAGTAACACATGGAAGTTCCCACACTAGGGGTCAAACTGGAGCTGCAACGATGGCCTATGCCACAGCCACAGAAACGTGGAATCTGAGCGATATCTGCAATCTACACTGCAGCTCATGGCAATGTCGGATCCTTAACCCACTGAGTAGGGCCAGGGATTAAACCCACATCCTCTGGGATACCAGTTGGGTTCATTACTGCTGAGCCACAATGGGAACTTCCAGAGTAATAATACTTCTCAATCTAGCTTATACATATTAATTTTTAAACTAGTGAATGCATTATTTTATTTAGAAAAAGGTCCTCACAGAAAATAGGGCTGGCCTGGCTTACTAACACAAGAATATTTTGCAGAATGCTGAAATCCAATGGGGGGGGCTGTCTCTGGAATTCAAGTCTTATCAGTTTAACAATTTCATAATACTTAAATCACCTGGGATCAATTCCTACGCAGATTTATCTTACCATTAGGGCAACAACTTAAGCAATATTTTGCTCAAAAAAAAAGAGCCTGACTTCCCAGGGCACTGACACTATGTCTTATGTCTGGTCCATCTTTGTATATACCTAGGGCCAATACTGTACACAGCCATTCATTATTGATTGGCGGGGCTGGATGAATTAAGAACTTAATTCCAGGAGTTCCCACTGTGGCACAGTGGGTTAAGGACTGCCTTATCTCTGTGGCAGCTTGGGTTGCTGCTGAGGCAGGGGTTCGATCCACAGCACAGTGGGTTAAGGACCCTGCATTGAGTTACAAATGCCAAAGAGTGCAGAGTAATCCTATCAGGGAGAAAAATGGGAGGGTGATCTCCAGACTATACTCATCTCTCACTGATCTTGAACTACTCACACTTACATGTAGGACAGGCTCAAAGTAACTCAGCTTAAGACAAAAGATCTAAAGATAGCAACAACAACAACAAACTTTAAGTATTTGGAGAAAACCCTGAGCAACCCTAAACAAAAATACCAGAATAAGTGAATTTAGCAAATTGCAGGATATAAGTTCAATGTATGAAAGATATTTTCACCTTTATGCATTAGCAATAAAAAGAAAGATAAATTTAAAAATTTATAACCAGTACTTGGTTATATACTTAGTGAAAGATGTACAAATCCTATACACTGATAATTATGAGACAGTGCAAAGGGAAATGATGACCTAAACACATGGAGAAACATACTACCTTTATGTATTGTAGAATAATGATTCCTCAGGAAGCCAATATTAAGATGGCAATCCCCTCTAAACTGATAACAGACTTAATGCAATCTCAAACAAAATCTTAACTGGTGTTTTTTTAAAGAAACTGACAAGGTAATTTACAAATTCATATAGACAGGTAAAGACCTAGAATAGCTGAAAAATTTTGAGAAAGAACAATAAAATTGGAAGATTTACCTTAATTCAAGATACATTATAAAGCTAGACAAAACAATATGACATTGGTAGAAGAACAGACATATGACAATGGAACAGAATAGGGTCCACATACGTAGGTCCATTTTTTTTTTTTTTTTTGTCATTTTAGGGCCACACCCACAGCATGTGGAGGTTCCCAGGCTAGGAGTCTCACTGGAGCTACAGCTGCTGGCCTATGCCACAGCCACAGCAATGCGGGATCCAAGTCACATCTGCAACCTACACCACAGTTCATGGCAATGCTGGATCCCCAACCCACTGAGCGAGGCCAGGGATTGAACCCACAATCTCATGGTTCCTAGTTGGATTCGTTTCCGCTCAGTTACGACGGGAACTCCTGTAGGTCCATATTTACACTTGTTCTATGACTCAGAAATTCCACTCCTAGGTATTTCTCCAACAAAAATAAAAGCGTATGTCCATACAGTGAAGAATACAGGAATGCTCATAGTATTCATAATAGCCCCCACAACTGGAATAAATTCATGTTATCCACTGGAAATGGATAAATAAACTTAGCAAGGAAAAGAAAGGAGGCAGTACACATAGCCACACGAATGAATCCCAAAAAATCATGCTAAGTGGAAGAAGTCAAAAACAAAAGTCTATGGTTTCTGTGTTATTCCAGTTTTATGAATTACTTGAAAAGGCAAAACTAGAGAGACAGAAAGCAGATGGGCAGTTGCCTGGGGCCAGGTGGCTGGAAAAAGGAACCAACTGGAAAGGGGCACAGAAAAAACTGTAATGATGAGGGAACTGTTTTATTATCTCAATTGTGACAGAGGTTACATGATTATACACCAAAATTCATCAAAAGGCACACTTAAAATGGGTGGATTTTATTTTCTGTAAGTGATACCTTAATTTTTGAAAAATTACTTAAAAAAAAAAAATCACCCAACCCAGGCCCTACTATTCTATAAATATCCTCCCCAACTAAAACTCTGTCGAAGTAGTGCTTGGTGTTTTCTATTACTTCACTGAGCTTTCCTTTCATTGGGCTTCCCTGAAGGTCTGTTAGACGTTGACTGTTAACGAATTTCAGCTATTTTTCACTTACAAAAACCAGTAAGTGACAGAGGTCACCATCATGACACCAATCATGGCTGACCCGTAACTGCTTGCTTGCTGTACCGAGCACGCAGCACGCGCTATATCCCACTGGAATCCCAGCCGCTGCGAGGAAGGTGGCATCATCAGCCACTTTCTTACTGAGGCCACAGGAGTACAGTTATTTGTCCAGGGTTACAGTTAATACATGATAGAATCTAGATTAGGACTCAGACTGGTGTATGTGTGCGCACCCCTTGGAAGTAAATGAAGACTTTCCATGGTTTATTAGACACGGCTCACTTTAAGGAAGGAAACGTCCAAACCTCAACCACCCTGGGTACTCTTTCTTAAAAGCCAATCTGCCTGAGTGGCTGCACCCGCACTCTCCCAGTAATTCTTTCCCCTGGTCCTTTCACTGCCACCTTTTACTCGCTTTACAAAGGCAAAGCTTATCCTCAGCATGCAGCACTGCTTAGCAGTATAAACATCTCTAGAAGGAAACAGAGAGCTCCGGAATTTGGGCGTTAGTGAAGCCTCCTTTCCTCGTGGCACCTTAAACCTCACAGTTTAAGGCTCGAAGCATGGGGCTAGAAGAGAGGCCTTTGGGCCTGCCCTGAATTCAGGTACATCTCAGAATGGGCTGGTATGTGTAAAGACAATTTTGTTTCGCCACCTTGCTACTTCAATCCCCCTCCTACTCTTTTTTTTTTTTTTGGTGTCTTTTGTCGTTTTAGGGCCGCACCCACGGCATGTGGAGGTTCCCAGGCTAGGGGTCTAATTGGAGCTACAGCTGCTGGTCTACACCACAGCCACAGCAACAGCAACGTGGGATCTGAGCCGGTCTGCGACCTACACTACAGCTCAGGGCAACGCCAGATTCTTAACCCACTGAGGTCAGGGATCGAACCCGCAACCTCATAGTTCCTAGTTGGATTTGTTTCCACTGAGCCATGACGGGAACTCCCCCCTCCTACTCTTAAAGAATTCATTGCTCCTATGGGAAGAGGCCTAGAGAACAAAGTCAAGAAACGGTTGACAGGAAATAGTGAAGGCACAGGTGGCCTAATTTCATCCAGAAAGCAAACCATGGCAAAGTGCTGTAGACTTTTCAAGAGACAGAAAAAGCAGGCTGGGAAACACCAATCAAATTCATAGCATGCTTCCTCTGTTCTCTCACTATTCTTAAGTAGTGAGGAAGAGCTTGGTGATCATTCTCGATATCATAAATCCATATTAATTTTACTCTCGTTACTTATCTACTTTTCCTAATCACGGGAATAATATACCTGGTAATTTTAGATCAACCTAAAAGAAATATGTTACAGATTCCATTGCAAGCAGTAACTTAGTCATTAATGCACCTTTTGTAAGTTCCACACTAAACACTGGACCCAGTGTCTCCTCTGCCTTTTATTAATAATGTCTCCAAAGTAAATTAAATTGTACTCTAAGAAGCAGAACATCCACTTTTACATATGGTGTTGGGGACAGCATTTTCAAGACGCAACCTAGAAGGAAATTCCTTAAACATTCAAGAAGCCAGGAGAAAAGGTCTGATGAATATTCAACAAACAATAGGAGTTACTCCTAAGGAGGGGAGGGGACATTTACTTATTTTAAGATAATGAAGAAACGCTACCTTTTTTTGTGTGTGTCTTTTTGTCATTTTAGGGCCTCACCCGCGGCATATGGAGGTTCCCAGGGTAGGGGTCTAATAGGAACTGTAGCCGCCGGCCTACGCCAGAGCCACGGCAATGCGGGATCCGAGCCGTGTCTGCGACCTACACCACAGCTCACAGCAACGCCGGATCCTTAACCCACTGAGCGAGGCCAGGGATCGAACCCACAACCTCATGGTTCCTAGTCGGATTTGTTTCCACTGAGCCATGATGGGAACTCTGGAAATGCCACTTTTATACTAAAAACAATTACAACCAAAAAGTATTCATCAGAATATGAATTAAAAGGTAATCATTTGTTGGGAGTTCCCTTGGTGGCTTAGCAGTTAACGAACCCAACTGGTATCCATGAGGATGCGGGTTCAATCCCTGGCCTCGCTCAGTGGGTTAAGGATCCAGCACTGCCGTGAGCTGTGGTGTAGGCTGGCAGCTACAGCTCTGATCTGACACCTAGCCTGGGAACTTCCATATGCCATGGAAGCAAAAAAAAAAAAAAAAAAGGTAATCATTTGTTTTCTGGAAGCTGTATCAATTCTGATCTGCTGAAGAAATGAAAACCAAAGAGGAGAGAAAAAAGGAAAAGGGTGGTCTAATCTCTTGATCCAGTATTTGAACTTGAGAAGAGGTCTGTGGGTCCTGGCAACAGAGATTTGTACCTGGAATCACAAAGGCACTAGTCTTAAGAGTGGAAGAATATCCCGTTTTCCTTTGTTACCAAAATATTGCTATACGGAAAATGCCTGGAATAACTGTCAAACACAAATAATAAAAGTCTTGGCAACAAAGCTATAAATGTTAACCAACATATTACTGAATACTTTGGATGCAGTCATCACCCAATACTTAGGGAGTCAACATATATAAAGCACTCAGGACAGGACCTGACATAGTTAAGAGTAATGTAAGTCTGCTATCCTTATTATTATATTGCACTCTAGTAGTACAGAAATGTGAAAAGCATTTCATTCATTCATTCATTAAAGTTTCTACCAAACATCCACCGTTTGCCAGGTAACACAGTATGTACTGAGATTTAATAACACATAAGACAGGCAGGCATGGTCCCTGTGCTAAGGGAGCTTACAGTCCAAGAGGGAGGGGCAATGAACAAAGTATCATGTTAATTAATGTATAATAATAAACTAAGTTCTCGAAAAACAAGAAAAGTCTTAGGAGAGAATATACCAAACCTATATAAAAAGTTCTTAATGAGTTGTATATGTTTCATAATTCCTATTTTTTAAAGATTCTCTCATTAAAAAGGATTTCTTTGGCTACACCTGCAGCATGAGGAAGTTCCTGGGCCAGGGACTGAACTCAAGCCCCAGCAATAACCCGAGCTGCTGCAGTGACCATGCTGGATCCTCAACCTGCTGCACCACAAGAGAACTCCTAAAATTTTTTTGATAAAAGTAACATACATGTAGTCTAGAAAAGTCAGATGTTTTATTTCTATTCAGTTTTTTTTTAATTTAAATTTTAATATTGTGGCATCATACCTAAAAGAAAAACTTATATACCACTTGAAAACGTATCGATTGCTTAACCAGTCCAGCCTTGGATTTTTGTTAAGAATGTTTCATTTTTACAAAGTGAAAAATAAGTATTCTCTAATTTATCTACTTTGTCAGTTGAGATTTCTAGACATAATCCCTTAAAGGGATTTATACCTAAACGATAAAGAAATTTGGCTAGTTATGCAAAATAAAGGTACCAAATTAATTCCTTAAGTTATGAATGATAATCAATATATCATATCTAGACACAACTCTATTCATCAGTGCAATTACTTCAGGCAAAATTTTTGAATCTGTCATGCTCATGCACTTAATGATATCGTTGGGAAAACATTTTAAAAAATAAGGGCAAAGAAACAGCTACAAGGAACAGACTATTCCGAAACCACTTCCAGGAACAGGGTTTGTTTAAACAAAATGTATTAAGTGAAACCAGCTGCACAAAGGGTCAATGCCATCTGAAGTGGAATTCGAAAACCACCCACTTCATAATATCAGAGTAATTATTCCTTCCTGTTGCTATAAATGAAATACTCAACAGCCAATCACCTATAGGGCAGTTTGGCAAGAAGCAGTTCACCAATGAACAAAAGGCCCACTCGTACATAGTACAAGTGGATGCTCACTGGAAACCCCTGGGTTACCCAAGCTGTTCCAACCTGCCTTATATCGCAGATCAGACAAAGTGCTGAAAAATATAAAGGGAGTCGCTCTTAGCGAGGGTCCCAGGTGAGGGCCGCTTACAGTTAGGAATACTCATACTCTGCCAGTGGGTCTACTGATGATGCTTTCACACTAACTTATGGTAAAAAACAAAAATAACAAATCCACAACCCTCCATTAATTAAAAATACACTCTAGGGAATTCTAAAATGCACTTTTTTTCTAGTCTGAAAACTAGAACAGATCTCAAAAATAATGGCACCTGAATCTTAACTAAGGTTTCACTGCTTAAAATCATTTTCCTTAACTTACAACAAAAGCACAAGAGAGAGTTTGCTCCTTTGAAGACTTCCGAGTGGAAAATCAACCTATCAGGGAAACGCTTTGTGAAGTCATGTGACCCAGCCAGGACCATCACCCATTCTGAATGTGTTTCCCAGTGTATCCTCAGTACTGGCAGAAGGACCTGTAATCCAAACAATGGAGTTGAGAAATGAGGCCATTAATCATTTTATTTTGAAAACCAATTAGAGGGTGATGAAGGAAGAAAAAACAGTGATTCATTTGTTTTGATGAAATCTGGCCTTCAAAAGATAGAAGAGGCCAGGAAACACACATATTTTTATGTTCTAAGGTATCTTAAACTTGGCCTTTAAAAAAAGGTTCTTCCCAAGCTAACTAAATGAACAAAATAAATCAGCTGGTTTGTGAACTCGACTATGATATATTCTACTAACTTTATGGATGTAAGCTCAAAGGTAAAAAAAAAAATATACATGATCTAAAGACAGTCACAAACCTTGCAGTTTAAAGCACCAAACTCAACAAGATAGCAGTGTACCATTATCCACTGTCATCTGCCAGATAGCAGTGGCTCGCGTTTGAAACTGTACTCATTAGCTGGGGTTACCTATTTTTTTTAAACAAATCTTGTATTTTATTTTTTATTTTTATGGACACACCTGTGGCATATGGAAGTTCCTGGGCTAGGGACTGAATCACAGCTGCAGCTGCCAGCCTATGCCACAGCCATAGCAACATGGGATCTGAGATGCATCTGCAACCTAATCAAAGCTTGTGGCAATGCTGGATCCTTAACCCACTACATGAGGCCAGGGATCAGATTCACAGCCTCATGGACACTATGTTGCATTCTTAACCCTCTGAGCCACAAAGGGAACTCCATACCTGACTCTTTAAAAAGCAGGCAGGAGTTCCCATTGTGGCTCAGCAGGTTAAGAACCTGACTAGAACCATGAGGATGTGGGTTCATTCTCTGGCCTCATTCAGTGGGTTAAGGATCCAGTATTCTTCAAGCTGTGGTGTAGGTCGCAGAGGTGGCTCAGATCCTGTGTTGCTGTGGCTGTGGCTATGGCCAGCAACTCCAATTTGACCCCTAGCCTAGGAACTTCCATATGCTGCAGGTGTGGCCCTAAAAAGGGAAAGAAAAAAAAAAAGTAGGCAAAGCTCAGTACTAAAATTCAAGCCAAAATGTGCAATTTACACCACAGCTTGTATGGACAGAGCTGTTTCTTAAAAGAAATAGTCTGAAACTTCTACAATGCACGGAGAGGATAATGTCAACACTGTCTTGAAAGGTTTAAGAACTTTCCAATTTTAGGAACCCCTGTATGATGACATGACTGTATGCCTACACCAGTTAAAAAGTCATGATAGGAGTTCCCGTCGTGGCTCAGTGGTTAATGATACGACTAGGAACCATGAGGTTGCGGGTTTGATCCCTGGCCTTGCTCAGTGGATTAAGGATCCGGCGTTGCCGTGAGCTGTGGTGTAGGTTGCAGACGCAGCTCGGATCCCGTGTTGCTGTGACTGTGGCGAAGGCCGGCAGCTACAGCTTCCTGTTAAACCCCTAGCCTGGGAATCTCCATATGCCGCGGGTGCAGCCCTTGATAAGGCAGAAAGACAAAAAAAAAAAAAAAAGTCATGATAATTCAGTTCGGGCCCAGGTTAGATTTCACAATACTTAGAAGGAAGGGAGTAGATGCTAAGTACTTGGAGGAACTGGGGGAATGTGAAGCAAAATAAATCCATGGAAAAAACTTTTGAAGAAATTCATCAATACTGACAGGAATACTAAAAATAAGCAAATTTCACATTATTCTTTGTGGCTGATTAAACACTGTTCCTTAGCAACATGTGTAAGCCATTACTATGTAGAAGCAAGATGGTATTAGTGGAAGACATTTGATTAGAAACCAAAGAGAAGGAGTTCCCGTTGTGGCGCGGTGGTAACGAACCCAACTAAGATCCATGAGGACGCAGGTTCAATCCCTGTCCTTGCTCAGTGGGTTAAGGATCGCGAGCTGTTATGAGCTGTGGTGTGGGTCGCAGATGTGGCTCAGATCTGGCATTGCTGTGGCTGTGGTATAGGCCGGCACCTGCAGCTCCAATTCGACCCCTAGCCTGGGAACTTTCATATGCTGCAGGTGCAGCTCTAAAAAAAAAAAAAAGATCCTGCTGTATAGCACTGGGAACTACATCTAGCCACTTGAAATGGAGCATGACGGAGGATAATGAGAGAAAAAGAATGTATATATGTATGTACGATCAGGTCACTTTGCTGTATAGTAGAAAACTGACAGAACACTATAAACCAACTATAATGGAAAAAATAAAAATCATTAAAAAAAAAATAGAAGAAGAAGAAACCAAAGAGAAGCCATGAGGTCTAGTCCTGGGACTCTGTCACTTTGTGACTACAGACAAAACACTTAAGCTTTTAAGCCCTACGGCCTTTATCCATACAACTGGGTAGTATGTGCTATCTCATATTATATCAGATGAGATGATGTCCCATAACCAATGTGGCCAAGCACAACTACATAAATGGAAGGTACATATTATATGAAATATCTCTTAAAATATCCTATTCAACATTTTCACACATTTTAAATTGTCTAATACCCTTTCCCAGTACTTCCACTCTTTGTGCTGCCCCGGCCCCACATTAGGAATTACATTTGATGTGGAATCTTAAAAAAGGATACAAATGAACTTACTTGCACAACAGAAACAGACTTACACACTTTGAATACAAACTTATGGTCACCAAAGGGGACAGGTGGTGGTGGGAGGGATGGACTGGGGTTTAGAATTGCACATGTACACTCTGGAAAGTGGGATGACTGGCCAATGGGGACCTGCTGTATAGCACAGGGAACTCTACTCAATATTCTGCGATAACCTATAGGGAAACGAATCTGAAAAAGAAAGGATAAGTGTATATGTATAACTGAATCACTTTATTGTACAGCAGAAATTATTACAACATTGTAAATCAATTCTGTTTCAACAAAACTTTAAAAGATGGGGGAAAAAAGAAAAGAAATCACATTGGATGTGGCTACTGGTCTGTCATAGAGAAAGGGTACAAATGGAGGGCCGGAAGGAGGAAGAAACTTGTGAAGGACCGTAGGTACAAGAAGCAGCTGATGGAAACTGGAAAAGTAAAGGAAGAATATCAAAAAAGAAAGAAAGAAAAAAGAGAGAGAGAAAGAAAGAAAGAAAATCAAGAGACAAGCAGAGAAATGAAAGCTGTCACGTCCCTGGCAACACTGGCGAGGACTCTGGTTACTTGTGGCCTCAGGCTACCTACCATGCGGCCTCTTGAAGGGCAAAAGTAAAATTCTCAGTTTGAGCAACCAACTTAGTGTCAGGATAAAGGAAAAATGACACCTTAGCAATGGCAAATTCTAATTTCCAGGGACTGTCAAGACTGAACTTAAGTAATGGTGTGTCCTGACGAAAATGTAGGGCTTACCTCAGAAGTGAACCCCAAGGTACCCTAGTTCTTCCTGGACTGAAATGCTATTCTGCTTTCAACTTTATTTCTTACTCCCATTCTGTCTGGCTGGCAGAAAGATGATTTGGGTTAAGGTCCAGGCATGGTTCTAAACCAACTGTGATCTTCAGGCAAGTTAACCCAGCTCTCTGGCTCTATTTAATGTCCTCCTATATTTTAAACCTTCTTTCTTGGACTCATTTCCCATCTTGAAATATATTCTTGAGAACGCCCTTTAGCGATGAGTTCTCAGTGGTAAATTCTTTTTGTTTTTATCTTTTTGTTTTGTATTTCCTGCAATTTCTACTGACTCTTGCTCATGATACCTTGATTCCGTGTGTGTGTGTGTGTGTGTGTGTGTGTGTGTGTGTGTGTGTGTGTGTGTGTATCTGTCTCTTTTGGTACGTTCATATTGGTTGGAATGGGTGATGCGAACTCTTGGAATTCAAAGAAGATTTCAGTTTGCTTCTGTCAAGTGCCCAGGGACACTAAAAACCTAGGTCCACTCTAAATCAAGATTTCCAACTTGCAGTTATTGGAGGAGCAGGTGGTCATATACATATAAAATCCATTTCCAAACCCATGTGGGGCTGGTCAAACTTTGTCCTCTGCCCAAAGTCAAAAGTGAAAGAGACAATTCTCTCTGCTGTTTGACACTGTGTAAGGCATTTCTCTCCTAGTCCATTTTTTTCTCTGAGGGTATAACTGTTCTAAAGTCTTGGCTTTATAAGAAATGGTCTTGGACCACGGACCCCTTTTTCTACCCTAAGAGAGTCCACGGCTTGTCAGAGGCACACTACTCTGCCTCACCCCCACCAGAATTCCAGGAGTTCTGTTGTGGTTCAGCAGGTTAAAAACCTGACATCGTGTCTGTAAGGATGCGGGTTCAACCCCTGGCCTCACTCAGCGGGTTAAGGATCTGAAACTGCTGTGAGCTGCAGCATAGGTCACAGATGCAGCTCAGATCTGGCATTGCCATGGCTGTGGTGTAGGCCTGCAGCTGCAGTCCAATTCGACCCTAGCCTGGGAACTTCCAAATGCCACAGGTGTAGCCCTAAAAAGGAAAAAAAAAAATTCTCATTAGAATCTACATACCCAAGGTATCATCAGTGGATGCTGAATCTGGGAGTAAAGTTTTGTGAGCAGCAGATAACTTACATGGTCACAGAATGTCTTCCCCACAGATTGTTTTTTAGTTGCAAAAGGATAACTAGCAACTATCCAATGGAGGAACCAAACTACACCTTGATTAGATGATCAAAATTAGTATCACTAATGACAAACAGAAGGACACTGTGTGCATCTGGATGTGACACCATGAAAAAGACATTACTTCTGTAGTATTCCAACCAGAAATGTGTAACCTGAATCTAACAGGGGAACTCCAGACCAAAAGTGAAAAACACTCTATAAAATTACTGGCCTATATTCTTTAAAAATACCAATGTTATGCAAGACAGAAATATTGAGAAACTGTCACAGATTACAAGAGATTAAAGAACATGACAAAGTAAAGCACTTCATAATCCTGGCCTGGATCTTACCCTTGGGGGTGAGGGTGGGAGCAGGCTAAAAGGGGCATTACTGGGACAACTGAGAAAACTGTAAATATGGACTCTACATTAAACAAAACTGTTGCTATTAAATTTCCAAATTGATAATTATACTGTAGTTAAATAAAAGAATATCCTTGTTTTAAAGAAATACACTTGAAGAACTAAAGGACAAGATGTTACAATCTAATATCAACTGACTCAGAAAAAGGAATTTTCTATCCATACGCACATACGCTGGGGGGCGGGGGGAGCAAAGGTAACATGGCGAAATGCTAAAATTGGAACCTCCGTACTATGCTGGTCAATTTTCTGTAGATTTTGAAATTATTTCAACATACAAAACAAAATAAGGGAGTGGTCAAACTCCTTGAGCCAATTAGTGGATGTGGAAAATAATAAACACACATAGCTCTGCTCAGTGAGTTAAGGATCTGGCGTTCCAAAGAGCTGCAGCGTAGGTCACAGACATGGCTCAGATCTGGCGTTGCTGTGGCACAGGCCAGGAGCCGCAACTCTGATTCAACCCCTAGCTCAGGAACTTCCATATGCTGCAGGTGTGACCCTAAAAAGCAAAATAATAATAATAATAATAATAATAATAATAATAATAATAATAAAATAAAGCAGAATGGTCCCGTGTTAAAAAAAACAAAGGAGTTCCTGTTGTGGCTCAATGGTACTGAACCTACTGAGTACCCATGAGGATGTGGGTTTGACCCCTGACCTCACTCAGTGGATTAAGGATCCAGCATTGCCGTGAGGTGTGGTGTAGGTCGCAGACAAGGCTCGGATCCTGGGTTGCTGTGACTGTGGTGTAGGCTGGCAGCTGTAGCTCTGATGCGACCCCTAGCCTGGGAACTTCCATATGCCATAGCTGCGGGCATACAAAGCAAAAAAACCCCACCAAACAAGCAAACAAACAAAACACATATAGTATTTACATTAACAAACTGCACTGAACCTAAAACTCCCAATTTACCAAATATTTCTGCTGAGAAACAGATGAAGCAATATCACAGAGTTCTGCTCCTGCTTAAGACAGACAAAGAACATCTTTCCCATCTTAACAAGAAAAAGCTAGATAATCTATAAAATCATAACTTTTTTGAGCTAATCAAGAGAGCTGAGGTCACAAGGTAACCAAATGAACAGAATTCTAAAGAGTGACAAGTCCCTCCAAGGAGAGACAAGGCATACGAACTGTGTGACCTTTCACAGAGCACAGGAGGAAGAGGTGGCTGTCATAAAATTAGGTAAGAGGAAAACAGCTTAAATTTTAATGAATTCTTATAAAGCCGAGTGTAGCCTGGCATAACATATCAAATCCCTGGGATCTAGGCACCACAGCTGTCTGAAACGACTTACAAGCTCTTTTCCGTGGGGCCTCTACTGAATGCTCATGAGAAAGACTGGGAGCAGAGCCGGAGACTAGAGAACAGAAAAGGGTAACAAAGTCCAGCCCTTCTATGGTATCAAAGTGTGAATGGAAGAGCAGAAGAAGAAGCATTGTGGAACAAATGTATCATTACTTCTCCTCCCTGCAAAATTCTGAGGAAAGAGATGATGTATCAGTCAGGGTCCAGTCAAGAGACAGTGGCCACACCAGTAATTGTGCAGGGAAAATTTAATATAAAGTGTAGGAAACGGGAAAGACTCAGAGTTTAACGCCCCCCCCCAAAAAAAATGTTTAAACCAAAAGGATATGAGACTTTGTTAAACGGCTAATTAAAGCACTTCTCTTTACCTCTCCGCATGACAAGATGGCAATTTATGAGGAAGACAGACTGGTGATTTAAAAAAAAACAAAAGCTACAACATCTCTGCACAGCTGGGCAGTAGTACATAAATCTGTACTGTGCTACACTGCCATATATAAGATCCACCCTGGCGTCAGAGATTCTTTCTTCTCAATTTTTAATTTTTAACCATGTTTCAATTTAAAGTACAGTTGATATATAATAAAATATGAATTTAGGTGTACAATGGTGATTCACAATTTTTAAAAGTTATATTTCATTTATAGTTATAAAACATTTGCTACAGAGATGTTTTAAATGTGAAATAATGGACATTTTAGAATTAAAGCAGCTGTGAAAAAATACAGAAGAAACAAGCAGAGTAGGTCTTACTTTCTACTGAACGCCCTCTTTTGTTCCTTTAATTTTCTTACTGTGCATATATGTATTTAAAAAAACACACATGTATAAACTTCCATACTATTCACCTTAAATTCTCTCCTTAAAAGACATTGTTGTCATTCTCGATTTGAGGGAAGAACTGAAATTCCTACCTGAACACATTCTAATTCCAAACAATATGTATTTCCAATTCACAGCCATTTAAACGCAAATGTAACCTCCCGCTCCACCACCTTCCATGTGGGGGTGTGTCTCTGTGGCACCTCATTTTATCACCAGAGCACATCCGTGTGTGAATGGGCAAAGGATGCCATCTCTAAAGCAGGGTGATGCCTGTCCTACAGAGCAGGCGGCCACATCGTCCACCTCACCTCACCAGCTCTCTGCAGCTCACATGAAAGAAAGCCAAAAAGAGACACAACTGATTAATATTCTACGTGAGAGTTACACTTTGGGTGGTTATTTTCAACTTCACAGGAGTCTTGGAACTTCACAGGCCATCTGGTTCATCCTAAAGTCTTTGAACGGTCTCTAACTGAGAGTTGGGGGATTCTGAATACGGACTGCCTATTGAACAGTGTCACTGGATCGATGCTGACTCTCTAACGCATGGCAAGGGTGCCATGGTGGGATGAGAGAATGTCCTTACTCTTGGCTGTCATGAGTCTACAGCCAGTTTCCACGTGCTTTAGTAAAAGAGAAGTGTGAACTGTAAGCAGAAGTACGGAGAGGGTATAGCAAACGCTGAATTGATGAATCAAGGTGAGGAAGAGATGGGTGGTTATTTGAACTATTCTTTCAAGTTTTTAATAGGTTTGAAATTTTTCATAATAAAAAATTAAGAAAATAAAATGAATGCTCTTGATAAGTACAATCTATTCCTCCTAACATCTTCAGGGAAGGAAATTCCACCACCTCCCACGAGGCCACTATAGCTGCAGCATCTCAGTACGCATGGTCACAACTACCACTGCAGCAGCTGGGGTTCTCTGCAGGCGCTGTGCTAAGAGCTTAGTGCATTACCTCTTCCCATCCTCTCAGTAATCCTCAGGTGGGCGTGTTACCACCATTTGTATCTCAGAGGAGTCAGGGCCAGGGCTTTAGAGGAGCAACCCAGTAAGTGTGTAGTTCTGGTCAGGATAGGATAGAGCTAGGATTTGTGGGTAGACAAACTCTGGAACCCATGCTCTTGTTTTTGGGCCATGCCTGTGGCATGCAGAAGTTCCTGGGCCAGGGACTGAACACACACCACAGCAGTGAGCTGAGCCACAGCAGTGACAACAATATATCCCTAACAGCTGGGCCACCAGGGAACTCCTGGTACCCACACTTTTTATACAACCATGTCTTCAAACTTGGATCAGGATACATTCTTGGTCACGAAATCCACTAGTAAGTCACAGCCAGCATTTTTCAAATATGAAATAAAATATAAAATATTGGTGTGCTGCATAATGAGAGTATTATTAATTCACAGACTTTCTTCAGATACAGACACACACACACACACATACAGTCCTCTGTATATTCCCCACGCAGGGTGCCACACTTGGAAAACCATTGCATTATTCTATATTGTCTCCTCTTCCTTTCCTGCCCAGAAGCCTCACTGTTTAGGAGACTGGGGTGGGGGGGAAGCAACAAAGATTTAGAGAGTTACAGGAAAAATTTCATTGGGAATTCTCTAATCTCAAAATAAGCCAAAATAATATACTCTTACTACACACCAACAAATAATGCAGCTGGCAAATTCGCTAATACAAAAGACATTTTCAAGTAGGAATTTGGATAATCCCCTTGAAGTTTTTTTATAGTAAGATGCTATCTGCAATTCTACTGAAAGATGTCAATTTAAAATTCTGGCTGAAATAGTATATATAAATACAGTCAACTGTTAAATGAAAGATTCCTCTCTGGTGATTCTTCTCCACTGAAAATCCCAATTAATGTCAACGTGACTGAGGTCAAGAATGACCATGAGAAGTCCAAAAGCAATTGCGCACGCGCGCACGTGTGTGTGTGTGTGTGTGTGTGTGTGTGTGTGTGTGAATGGGGGCAAGGCACGGGGCAAGTGAGTTGTGGAGAATTATTTCAATGGAGTCCCCCCCAAGCCAAGCACCCAACAGGATATCCTATTTTAAATGGTTAAGTAAGAAAAAGGAAGAAGAAGAAGAAGAAGAAAAAAAAACATTCCAAATGTGTTCAAGGTCCCCCATTAAAGGAGGGTTATCTGTGAATTAATCTTACTGTTACCAAATGAAGTCATAGGAAGAAAGTACTATGTCTTTAAATTCACAGCTATTTTTCATTCCAAGTTTCTGTTTAAGGCCATTACTGCTCCCTTGGGACTATGCTGACTCACTGAATCTTCAGAATGACGCAAGTGAGCTTCTCTGCACAACTTCAAAACAGACTGTGAATATATCCAGGCAAAAGCTGTCTTAGGAGCCAACCGATCAATCAGGCACCCATCTGCAGAATGGCTGGAACCACGCAGGTGATGATGTTCTGCTCCTCATCTTCAATTTCATCACAGTCTGATGACTTACTTCAACTAGTAAAATAGCTTGACCACTTTTCTAAATCATTTCCTGACTTGCCCATCCTTTTAGGGACCTCATCCACCTTCAGTGCCCATTTGGGGTCCAATCTACTTCCTGGGACTCAATCATGTGGTAAGAAAAGAATGAAAATAAGCAATCCAGTTCAAATT
This sequence comes from Catagonus wagneri, assembly GCA_004024745.2. Taxonomy (NCBI): domain Eukaryota; kingdom Metazoa; phylum Chordata; class Mammalia; order Artiodactyla; family Tayassuidae; genus Catagonus; species Catagonus wagneri. Next base: position 2,204,281 of record PVHT021183634.1, read on the forward strand.
CCTCTAGTGTTGGGTACCTTGTACATCTCCAGTTCCCTCCTCTAATCTTTTTTATGAAGGAAGGAAGGAAGGAAGGAAGGAAGGAAGGAAGGAAGGAAGGAAGGAAGGAAGGAAAGGAAGGAAGGGAGGAAGGAAGGAAGAGAGAAAAAGAAAACTAAACCCACAGTGAGGACTGGGAGAGCAACTTCAACCATCCATGCTCTCCCACCCCATTTTTAGAAATAACTGAGAGCTGGCTCTAACTCAGTATGCCTTCCAGTGCTAACAGAGACGACACTGAATGGCTCACCTAATCTTCTAAGTCAGTCCCCACCTGCATCCACCAAGCATGGGCACAGTGGATAACGGAAAGGACTGGCAATGGCAAACCTCCAACCGGCCATTCAAAATGAACAGCATCGGCCCATGGCAGGTGCCAGGCTCAGTGCAGGTACTGGGGACAGAGCAGACTAAGCAAGACAGTCACAGCCCTTCTCCTCATGGAGCTGACAGCACAGTGAAGGAGGGAGGCTTTAAGTAATTGACACACTGATAGGGTTCACTGTAAGTACGGGAAGTGCCAACAAGGACTATCACCGGTGCTAGAGAATCTGACTAAGACTGAAAAGGTCTCTGAAAGTGACATGTAAGATGAGACCTAGAGGAAGTGTTAGCCAAAAAGAGGAGAGTGTGAGATTGGGAAGGAGGGGGACAATTCACCTAGAAATAGCAGGTGCAAAGGCCTGGGGCAAGGAAGGACCTGGTACAAGTATCAACATGAGGTGAACAGAATCCAAACTGAACCTTCGAGAGGTTTCATTTGGCGACTGGTCAGATACAGACAGTCCCAAGATCACCAACAGTATGACGAAGGCAAATAAGGCTACATCTGCATGGCCTGTAGCCAAGTAACTTTGGTGTGACTTGGTCACCACATTTCCAAAAGGCCCTACAGCTTCCCTCCCAAAAGAGACAACCAAAAACCAGAGGATGAACCAACATAAAATGTATTTACTTTTTCAAAACATAGTTTGTATTTGGGGCTGATCATTTTCACACACTGTTCTTTTTGAGAACATTCAAATTATAAAAGGTTTCCGTGGTGCCAGAAAGTAGAGTGGGCTCTATTAATACAATAGCCAAGGAGCTGTAAATAATAAAACCTCTAGTAATCAAACCGAATGTCAGGCTTTGCCAGTAGTATCTCTCAAAATCAAATGCAACTTCACCACATTTCTATTTTATACTTACCAAGACATCAGCCACCTAAAAGTATCAAAAGTATAACACTGTTTTAAACCCAAAGTAATTCCCTGCATAACAGATTATTCGAACACACACACACACACACACACACACACACACACACACACACGGCATATATATATGCATATAGTTGTTTAGCTGAGGCACTTCGTTATCAAACACCACTTCAAACCCATTTCTCTATATATATGTATAAGTTCCCCCTCTCCAAGCATAAAGGGATAAAAGATACGAGATCCTTTCAAGATTTACTGTTGGGGACTAGAGTCTTTAACATATCTCAAGACTTTACAGACTTCGTTTCAGAGGTGAAATTGTACCACGTTATGCCATAAATCAGTGAGCTCTAACATGAAGTAAAAAATGGCGGAGGGCAGCAAAGAGGCAAAGAAGGATGGAATTTTTATAGTAAACAACTTTGCCATTATGAATAATGACTGTTACTAAAATGTGCTGCTGCTTTTCCAGTATCTCCCTCCTTCTCCCTCTGTTGATTTCTGTTGCCATAACTACCATCTGAATCATCTTAACAACTGCATACACATCTCCAGTGCTGTTACGGCCACTCTGTCACTCCAGATCAGCTTTCATTCACCTGGCAGCTGCTTGGACCAGAGGCAGCGATCTGTCACACAGGGGGGCTGTTTTGTGAACAAGTAATTAGAAATTAATTCTTAGATTAAGAAAGTCATCATTCTCGATATAAGATATTTAAATCTCAATCATAACGTTCAATTAACTAGGAAGTTTTTTATTCCCTAATTACCACAAACTTTTTTTAGCTTTCAAGGGGAAAATGACAAATCTTCAAAATATAAGGAAATTTAAGAAAATTCTAAGCTCTAGATAGTACCCTAGAGGTTGATATATATATTTGGCTTAATTGCCTATGTTTTCTCTACCTGCAGTAATCCATAATCATCAACAGTATTAAAATAATGATTCTGAATTTCTGGGGAAAGATGGTGGCCCGGGCACATGTGCTTATCCTCTTCTCCTGACTGTGACCCCTTTAAAGTACAATAAAGGAATTTTCCAAAAACCTAAACCCACAACAGTGAAGGGACAGAAAGATTCAAGAAATCTCAAACCTTTTGGAATCTGAAAGCGGATGGGTGCACGTCGCCTGGTGAAGCAGAGCAGAGGAAATCACCGCTGAGGAGAGTCTTGAGAGAGCAGAGGGATAGAGGGAGCCCACCTGCCGGGACAACCGGGACACACACACACACACACACACACACAGCAAGGAGAGTGCAGGGCAGAAGTGAGACAGGGCTGGGCGGAGGGAGGCGGGGGAGGACACAGGATCCTAAGTCTGTGCACGAAAGGGCAGGCAGACCAGCCGAGACACACACCTGACCTATCCCTACACACCCACTGGCCCTCAGCAAGGAGAAACGGCACACAGCCAAGACACACGCCTGACCTACCCCTGTACACCCACTGACCCCCAGCAAGGAGGAATCTTCTCTGAAGAAATTAAAGGAAAGTCTGGAAAGCACTAATGCAGTGTGTTGGTGCCCCAATGTCATACAGACCATCTGAGACGGTTTCTTCTTTGTTTGTGTATTTATTTGTTTGGTTTTTTTGGCTGCACCTGAGGCATATGGAAGTTCCTGGCCCAGAGATGGAATCCAAGCTGTAGCTGCCAACTATGCCACAGCTGTGCCAACTCCAGATCCTTTTAAGCCACTGTGCGGGGCCGGGGATCCAACCTGTGCCACCTTGGAGATCACACCAGATCCTCAACCTGCTGTGGCACAGCAGGAACTCCCTGAGACAGTTTCTTAATTCCTCAACTTGTTAATCAGAAATGAATCCAGCCAATCTACAACCCCACCCCATACACACAACGCCCAGCCTTCCCGTTCCTGCTTTCTTAAATACGAATGGACAAGGATCACCAGACTTGTGAGCAAAGCCTAGAGCATCAGAGAAAAAGACAAGGACAAAGAGACGAACCCTGAAGGAAACTGAAGAAAAATTTTACAACCCCAAAGAACCCAACCCCACAACTGCTCTAATTCATATCCTCCGAGAGACTCATAAAGATTAATGCTCAGAAATCAAGAATGTCATGCTATCAAAAAGATTTTAAAAATAAGAAAGAACTCTGGTAGTTAAAAAATATGACTGTCAAAATTAAAAATGTATTAAAAAAATGAATGAAGAATAGTCAAGGAACCCTCCCAAAAACCTAGAAAAAAAGGCAAAAATCCAGGAGGGCAAATGTTAACTAAATACAAACAAAAAGCCCCTTCCAATGTACACAACCCTGTTTCATGGCTTCTGCAGCTCTTTGCTCCGTCCCTGCAGCCCCGCGCAGCCTCCCACGGCTCTCGCCTGCACATCGTCCTGGCCACCATCGCACCCGAACATGAGTTAGGAAGAGGTCTTAACTTCTTGTTTTCCTCTCTCTCATTCATGGTTGTTTATTTCCTTGTGGATCATGAGTCGTGTTTGGAGAAGCTTCATCTGTGGGAATCCTGGGCTAAGGCTGGACAGGACAGGGCTATCCAAAGGCATCCGCGCTGACTGCTGCCGTGTCCGCGGCTCTTATCAGCTGAGGATCTCTTCAAGGGACTTTCTCTACATGGACTTTCCCAGACTACACAGGCCAGGTGAATTCAAAGTTCAAGAGCAGGCAGGCCTAGGGTAAAAATTACCCACGGAGATTTTCCCCCATTCAAAGTACAGGCCAAATCAGGTAAGTTAAAAAAAAAAAAAAATCTGTCAATGGGCTTATTTTTTCGTTCTATCGTTTTGCTAGAGATGTAGATAGCACTTCAATATGCCCAGCTTTAAAAAAATAAATGTAGAAATAATCCCAGCTTTAGACAGCAGTCTCAGTTCCTCCTCCCTGTTTAACATGAGCCCAAGGCTTTGTCTCCTGTGCCCCAACTGCCTTTAAAACCCAAGTCTCACAGACATCTACCATGTGGCGGAGCCACTCCTAGCTATATACCAGAGAGAAGAAAGAGCCTGTGTCCATGCAAAGACTTGTTCACAAATGTTCTGGCAGCTTTATTCGTAGGAGCCTAAAAACGGAAACAACCCAAACGCCCATCAACAGGTACACAGAAAGTGTGGTGAATCCAGACAATGGAACAGTACTTAGCAATAAAAAGGAACAAACTATTGATACACATAACATGGCTAAATCTCAAAATAATTAGGTCAGGCAGATAGAAATATATAGCACATGACTGTGTTTTCTAGAATTTTATGTAAATGAAAACAAATGGATGGGATAGAGAACAGTAAGCAGTTGACTGGGAACAGAGGGGTGCAGATGAGGAAAAGACCGCAAAAGTCATAAGGAAACGTGATGACTGATATTTTCATTAATTATGCTGATGGTTTCATGGGTATACATATGTCATAATTTATTAAACTGTACACTTTTTTTTTTCCTTTTTAGGGCCCTTGGCATATGGAAGTTCCCAGGCTAGGGACTGAATTGGAGCTGTAGCTTATGGCCTACGTCACAGCCGCAGCAACATCAGATCCTACCACACATGCAACCTACACCACAGCTCATGGCAATGCTAGATCCTTCACCCACTGAGTGAGGCCAGGGATGGAACTTGTGTTCTTATGAACGCTAGTCGAGCTGGTTACTGGTGAGCCACAACGGGAACTCCCTAAAGTGCACACTTTAAATACATGCAGTTTACTGTATACCAATTATACATCAATAAAACTATCTGAGAAAAAAAAAAAGCCTTTTGGTTACTGAAATCAGCAAATAACTCAAAGATACCTGTAGTTTCAGTTTTATGCCTCTTATTTCCAGCTTGTCCCCTATCTTTTTTAGGCCCCAGGGAGTACCCCCCTCTTTCTTAAAAGTTCAGCTATTCATGGAGTTCCCGTTGTGGCTCAGTGGTTAACGAATCCGACTAGGAACCGTGAGGTTGCGGGTTCGATCCCTGGCCTCGCTCAGTGGGTTAAGGATCCGGCGTTGCCGTGAGCTGTGGTGTAGGTCACAGACGTGGCTCGGATCCCGCGTTGCTGTGACTGTGGCGAAGGCCGGCAGCTACAGCTCCTGTTAGACCCCTAGCCTGGGAACCTCCATATGCCGCGGGTGTGGCTCTAGCGGCTCTAGATAAGGCAAAAAGAGAGAGAGAAAAAAAAGGTTCAGCTATTCATTAAAAAGATGTCATGTACTTTGGCATCATTAAGTGTTCTCAGGTGGATTTCCAGAATAGCTAATCTGTCACATCGCCAGTGAAAGTCTCCCTCATATCTGCGTTTGAAGGCAATGCTAAATTTCCCTGAAGTCCTATCCCACTGTCCGCATCCCATCCCAAACACTTTAACAACCAAACTCCTCAGGCAAGCAGGACTGGATCATAACCTAATCCCCAGGGACCTTGGATTCTCCTCCCCTCAGGCTCTTGCACAGGACATTCCCTCTGCCCAGAATCTGTGTCTCCTTCCTGAGCCCTCTCTTCCTTTCAGCAGTTCCAGGAGGGGTGGGGTGAAACTCTCCCTCATTACTCCAGGGCCCCTTCACATGCCCCGGAAGCTCTCTCTCTTCGTCTCCCCCCAGATGTCACTACCATTTCCCTCTGACTGATGACACTAGTGAGGAGCAGTTACTCCTTCCTCTCCACCACTGTGATTCTTCCTACTTATTAATATAAATTAAATAGTGTCTAGCGTTGAGAATTAAACATTTGGATGTTTCATCTTCTCAACTTGATTGCTGAGAACCAGGACCATCTTTGAACCTCACACAGCTCAAGCACAACGCTTTATGCTCACGTGAACCGACGACAGATAACTGGAAAACTGAATCACTGAACACGTGCAGAAATGAAATCCTTAAGGGAGACTGACACGATGGGAGATACTGCCCCGAGGTGCCCAGGGGCCAGCCAGCCTGCCATGCTGATGTAAATGACCTAAGTCCAGTCACAGCAGGAACTGCTTAGTAGTATCCATTTCAAATCTATGAGACAGGGACACTTTCCTTCATGAAAATCACAACTCAGATGTTAAAACTGCATTCCCTACAACAATTACCAGGCAGCGTGCTTTTTTTGGCCACACCACAGCAGTGACAATGCCAGGTCCTTAACCCACTGAACCGCCAGGGAAGTCCAGGTAACGTTCTTTTAATTATCAAGTTTGGAAGGAGAAATGTCTGGTAATTTCTTTACAGGTGTTTTTTTTTTTTTTTTCCTGCCAAGCACACAAGCTTCTGAGTGAAGATACCAGCAACATTATAAAAGTATGACATTGGAGTTCCCGTCGTGGCTCAGTGGTTAACGAATCCGACTAGGAACCATGAGGTTGCGGGTTCAATCCCTGGCATCGCTCAGTGGGTTAACGATCCGGCGTTGCCGTGAGCTGTGGTGTAGGTTGCAGACGCGGCTCGGATCCCGCGTTGCTGTGGCTGTGGCGTAGGCTGGCAGCTACAGCTCCTGTTAGACCCCTAGCCTGGGAACCTCCATATGCCGCGGGTGCGGCCCTAAAACAAGAGGCAAAAAAAATAAATAAATAAACAAAAGTATGACATTGGTTAACGTACCATGAATATGTCACAGTGCTTAAGAAAGAACAAATGCTCCTATATTCTGACATCTGCATAATTCATTGAGCCAATGGAATGAAAGGACTCTATTTGTCTCACAAAACCCAAAGCGCACAAATGTGTAGAACATAAGCTGGCACGCCAGCTGCCTATACTCAATTCCACGTCCAGAGCTAGAATTTTTTTTTAATTTCATTTTTTAAGGGAGTGCCACCATGTGGTGACTGACTTTAGTACACTTTGAACATGGATACCAATAGGATGGGCTATTTATGTACTTGAAAACAGAAAGGGAAGGAACAAATTATCCAGGTCCAATTCTGTATAAAATAGAACTACATTTTACAGGATATTTCATAACAGATGACTTTCACAATGATCAAACTTTAGAGTTAAAATATTAGAGTTAAGATATTATCTGTTCCTTTCGGGAGGGTTAAGATTGGGATACTTGTTTCATGCTCGTGAGACCCAGAAAGAGTCAATTAATCACCCATGGTACCAAAGCCCGTAGCTGGGGCAGGGGTGAGACAGGAAAGGAATGCTGCAGGGCCTGCACCCTGGGCTCCTACCGCTCTGTACTATCCACAGCCCCTCTCTTCTATAGACAATGCAAGCTACTTGGCGACTTTAAAATTTTTATTTATTTTAACAAACATGTATACAGCACTTAGTACTGCCTGCAACTGTTCTACGCACTTTATAAATACTTGTAAAACAATATTTAGAACAGTGCCTGGTTCACAGTAACTGCTATATGTGACAAATAAATACAATTTTTAAAATTCCAAATAATATGTATTTAACACAGCTTTTCTCATCTGGGAATTCTGAAATAAGAGCCTATATTATAAAATCTCAACAATCTTCTAGGGTTTAAGAAAAAAGGAAGCAAAATTGGTAGAAACAAAGCCAGCAGCAAAAGCCAGAAGTCTGTGCTCTAAGAGGCTGGAGTACTGTCCTTCAGCTGTGGCTGGACAAACAAGCAGTGGTCTATCCACAGCAGGGGGCACCACTCAGAGATAAAAAAGGAGGAACTATGATAACGTGCAACGTGTGAATGACCGGCAGTGCGTGATGCTAAGTGAAAGAAGCCAGACTCAGAGGCCATATACTGTGTGATTCCATCGACGACACCCTGCACATATAAGGACAGAAAACAGACCGCGGTTGCCAGGAGCTGGGAGGGATGCGGAGGAGGGTGACTACAAGCGGGCAGCACAAGGGTGACAGTACTGCTCTGTGTCTTGAAAGTGGTGGTAACTTCACAACTGCTTGCGTCTGTCAAAGTCCACAGCACTATACACTGAAGAGTAAGTTTTACACTATATAGAAATTATACCTCAATAAACCTGAATAAAAGTAAAATAAAATAAAAGGGCTAGGTACATAGTCTGGCTTTCCAAATTAAAGACTGGTGTGTTTTCAGACAAGACCAGGAGCGTTCAGGGTGGTATATGCCATAGATGGATTTTTTTTCAGAAGCTAAGGAAGTTGCATTCTATACAAGTTAAACAAAAACTGATTAGAATTTTTGTCTGTAACTGACCTACTCTAATTAGACCTCCAAGCCTTTATTTATTTATTTATTTATTTATTTATTTACTGGCTTTTTAGGGCCGCACCCACGGCATATGCAGGTCCCCGGGCTAGGGGTCGAATCAGAGCTATAGCCACCAGCCTGTGCCACAGCCACAGCAACGCCAGATCCAAGCCACGTCTGTGACCTACACCACAGCTCATGGCAATGCCGGATCCTTAACCAGCTGAGCGAGGCCAGGGATAGAACCTGCATCCTCATGGATCTTAGATTCGTTTCTGCTGTGCCACAAAGGGAACTCCGTCTAAGCCTTTATTAACTTTATACCTACCCTTTAAAGTAGTTACAATTTATTGAATGCTAACTATTAACAAGTACTATTCCGTTGCTTTAGGTTTACTGTTTAATTTTCTATGTCAGTTACATGTGTATGTAAAATAGAGGAGTTCCCATTGTGGTGCAGGGGAAAAGAATCTGACAGTAACCATGAGGTTGCAGGTTTGATCCCTGATTTCGCCTAGTGGGTTAGGGATCCTGTGTTGCCGTGAGCTGTGGTGTCGGTAGCAGATGCAGCTCGGATCCCGCATTGCTGTGGCTGTGGTGTAGGTCGGTAGCTGCAGCTCTGATTTGACTGACCCCTAGCCTGGGGAACTTCCACATGCCTCGAGTATGGCCCTAAAAAGCAAAAGCAAGAAAAATTAAAAATTAAAAATTAAAGTAAAATAAAATAAAGAGTGAAAACTGCCTCCTCTCCTCTCCGTACCATACTCCATTCATTCCACTCCCAAGGGATAACCACCATCAAGAGACCTTTTTCTGCACATACATGGACCCAGTTTTCCCTGCAATATGAATGGGATTGTATTACACTTGCTTTTCTACTGAACGCTTTGAACATCTCTCCAAGTCAATCTACATAAAGCTACCTCAATCTCTTCAACAGCTGCAGAACGTTACACAGAACCACAGCCACAGTTTATCTAGGCATTCCCTAATAATGAATATTTAAGTTATTCCAAATGCTCTAAGTTAGGCTTCTCACAGGGGATTTAATTCTCCCAGCGACCCTACAAAGTAGGCCTATTACAGATAAGTCCCCCAAGGCTCACTAATTGGTTCCTTCAACAAATCCTACTCTGTGCCAGGAACAAAACAGTGCACTGGGCCAGACACTCCTGGCCATCACCTAAGTCACTACCTTTCTTCTTCACTGGCTGTAACAAGCAGCTACCTTCTTGCCCAGTACAAGTCAGGGTTCATGTGAGAACGGCTCTGGAGTCCTGCAGAGGAACTCTCAGCCCAGACTGGGTGGAGAGGGACCACCTGGGAGGGCTTCCTAGTTCTGCTACTTGGTGTAGCCTCTCCTCTGTCCCCATCAGAGAGAGGATACACAGTAAGAGGCATCACTTGGCTCGATCCCAGAGACGCTTTGCTCTTGCCAACCAAAGTCATGCATAAGCTGCATGTTGCACCAGGCTTCCCAGAAGGTTGCATACTCAGTAATAAATCATGAATTATTCCACAGGTTCACAAACGTTGCCGCCAAGTAAATCCTGCCACCAATCTTTCTATCAAGAAGGAAACAGAAAAAGAGTAGGTTGCAAGCTCCGACAGTTGTACACATGAAGGAAATGTACAGGGACAGCTTTCCCATTTTAAGAGACTCTACTCAAGAGAAAAGCAACCATTCAGCTCCTACAGCTACAGGTGAAAATGCAGGGTTTGCGGGGATACAACCTCCCAGTTTAAAAAAAATATTATGGAATTTAAAAAATGTATCTCCAGGAGTTCCCTTTGTGGCTCAGTGGTTAACGAATCCGACTAGGAACTGTGAGGTTGCAGGTTCGATCCCTGGCCTCGCTCAGTGGGTTAAGGATCCGGCATTGCCATGAGCTGTGGTGTAGGTTGCAGGCACGGCTCAGATCCCGCATTGCTGTGGCTGTGGCGAAGGCCGGCAGCTATAGCTCCTGTTAGACCCCTAGCCTGGGAACCTCCATATGCTGTGGGTGTGGCTCTAGACAAAAAAGGCAAAAAGACAAAAAAAAAAAATGTATCTCCAAGTAGAAGAGCATAAGAAACTCCATGTACCCACGTCCTACTGCACCTGGCGTCAACAAGTATCAACTCATAACTGGTCATCTTTCATCTATATCCCCACCCACTCCTCCTGCCCAGATAATTCTGAAGCAAATAACTGATATTATATTATTTCACTCATAAATATTTTCATGTCTCTAAAAGATATAATCTAATCCTTAAACATGATTCTTTTGATTATCATACCTAAAAAGTTAACAGTAAATCTTTAATATCATCCAAAATTCAGTTCAAATTTCCCCAATCAGCTCACAGGTTCCCACTCCCCCAATTTTTTTTACTTTGTTTGAATGCAGATCTCAGTAATAAGCTCCACATAATGTGATAACATCTCCTTTATTTTTTTTAATTTTTTTTGCCTTTTTATCATTTTAGGGTCACACCCGCGGCTGTGTAGGTTCCCAGGCTAGGGGTCTCATCGGACCTGCAGCTGCCGGCCTACACTGCAGCCACAGCAATGCAGGATCCGAGCCGCTTCTGCGACCTACACCACAGCTCACGGCAACGCCGGATCATTAACCCATTGAGCAAGGCCAGGGATCGAACTGGCAACCTCATGGTTCCTAGTTGGATTCGTTAACCACTGAGTCACGATGGGAACTCCACATCTCCTTTAATCTGTAGGATCTACTTAATTTTTTGCTTCCAATTTACTCATTAATTAAACCAAGTCATTTGCTCCAGAGTTCCCTTCTAATTTTTTTTTTTTTTTAAGGGCCACAAGTGTGGCATCTGGAAGTTTCCAGGCTAGAGGTTGAATCAGAGCTACAGCTGCTGGCCTACACCACAGCTACAGCCATACCAGATCTGAGCCACATCTGCGACCCACACTGCAACTCGAGGTAACACCTGATCCTTAATCCACTGAATGGGGCCAGGGATTGAACCCGCATCCTCAGTGGGTTGCTTTCAGCTGAGCCAAGACTCCCCTTCTAAAATCTGATGACTGAGTTTAAAATGTTAGGAGCTGTTTTTTCGTTTGTTTGTTTTGCTGCACCTGCAGCATAAGGAATGGCTCAGCAGGGCCTGCATGATCTGAAAGCGCTGGGCACCAGAAGACCTAGTGTAGGAGCACCCCAGCAGAGGGCAGGGCAGGGCCTGGGGCAGGCACTCACAGAGAAAAGCACCCCAGGAAACAAAGGGAGTGACAGGTTTCCAAAGGGAAACCAGTTCCAAACCACACAGGGCCCACAGGCTAAGGAGAGAAGCTGGGAATTGGAGTTCTGTTCTGGGTGGGTACACCCACTGGAGGATAGAAAGCGGGCAGTGAAAAGGCCTGACATAAATGTCTGCCCTCCCCGATGGCAGGAGAGCAGACACCAGGATGGAAGGTTGAGAAATTTTTCAGAACAGAGATGGGTGATGGTGCAGGGCCAGGGTGGGATTTATTGATTCTAGGATTCTTCTAAGATTTAATCTAGGATTTATTTATTTATTTATTTGCTTTTTAGAGCCACACCCATGGCATATGAAAGTTCCCAGGCTAGTGGTTGAATCAGAGCTGCAGCTACTGGCCTATACCACAGTCACAGCATTGGCAGGTCTGGGCCAGGTCTGTGACCTACACTACAGCTCATGGCAATGCCGGATCCTTAACCCACTGAGTGAGGCCAGGGATGGAACCTGCCTCCTCATGGATACACGTCAGGTTAATTACCACTGCACCATGATGGGAACTCCATATTCTACAATTTATTTTTCTGGAGCATTTGCTGCCTCGGACATGGGAGTAAGGGTAAGGGAGGGGTCGAGGATGACACTTGGGGTGCAGGGTGGCCAGGCATCTGCGGAGATGATGCCATGCTTGCAGGCTGTCACCCTTTCACCAGGTCCTAAGCCATCAAAAAAAGGACAGGACGACAACGTGAAGATCAGATTTGGTGAGAACTCACGAACTCAAAAGAAAAAGCCCCTGAAAGTACCTGCGCTTCCTCTTCATAATCACAGGGCACAGTCTCATCAGTGTCCTGAGCCACATCCAACACAGCCACCCATGTTGCCCACCTATTCGGCCCACCCATTTCCTGTCCAAAGCCATGGCTGGCCAGAGCTACCATTCACTACAGTTTTCCATTCTTTTCTCAGAAGCTTGTTTATGATCATCCCTTCTCTCCCCGAGGCCACAGTATGGCATCTGTCCTGCCCAGCCGGACCCACCTTCCATGCTGTGGCCATGTGGCCTGCTCGGGTTATTCAGCCTGACTGTGAGCAAGCGGCGGGGGGCGCCGGGGGAGGCCAAGTGCGCTTGGTATGCGCCTGCGGAATGCCAGGGCCGCATTCTTTAGAGTGCACCAATGCATGCCTCAGCCCGGGCCCTCGCCAACGGAAGCTCCTGGGCAGCGGTTTCTCCACAGTCCTGGGAAACTTGTCGTGGGTGATGACCTGCACCCACTTGGTCTCCACGCTGCCAGACCAATCTGATGAATTCACCCAGTTCTCTGCTTTATCTTTTCTCTCCTGAGGGAAGTACTAGGAGGCCAACACCCAGTGCCTGGGACAGTCTCCTTACCTACTCTTGCTGCCTATTGTTTTTTCCACCAAGCCGACACAGTGCCAGGATTGGGGAAATGTACCAGACTTTTTATTATGCTTGTGCCCTACTAGATTTAGAAAACTTTCAAAAATTTCAGCATTTGTTAAAACATTAAACTACAGTGTGAAAAAGACAATCTGACTCAGGGACCTAGAGACAGATCAGAAACACAGGGGCTGTCGGATGGACTGATGGCCCTCTGCCACAGACTGACCCGGATTCCTCCCTTATAAAGAGAAATCGATACTGATGGGTCACTGGCAGTGCGCAGGTAAACTCACTTACTGGACACACCTCCCAGAGGGGCATGGTACATATGCATGGCATGTAGCTAAAGGCTTTCAAAGTATCTAATCTTTTGATGCAGAAATCCTACTTCTAGAAACTTGTCCTAAGGAAGCAATAGAACATACAAAAATGTATCATGAAGAAGATCCTGGGGAAAAAACTGTAAGCAACATAAATGCTCGTGTATAGGGGATTAGGAGGATATATCGTGACATATCCACATCTCCCACAGAGCAGACTTCCATCCCGCCACACGCTTGCACACTTCATCCCCCTGCGAGAACTCTGCCGAGAAACAGGTGAGTAGCACGCAGGTGTTGCTGGGCTCCTGGCTGCAGCACTATCATAACCACATCGAAGTCTCACCTTGCACTTCTAACAATCCCCTTAAGAAGCCAATAAAGGCTATGGATCTTTTCACAAACAAAACAAAACAAAACAACCTCCAAAACAAAAAAGCACGTGAACATACAAATGTCTGCATATAATTTCAAAAAGGCCTACAAAGTCCAGATAGAAGCATATCATTCATATTTAAGGATTAAAAAAATCACGTTGGCAAGGTAGCAAATTCTGAATACGGACAACTCCGGCCAAAAATAACAGGAGTGGGGGAACTTCAGACTTTGGAGTGGCTAGTTAGGCAGGCAGGCACTAAGCCCACCACTAAACTCTACCTGTACCCTCTGAAATGATCAAAGTAATCCTAACAAGGTGTCAGGAGCACAAAACACAAAATACTTGACCCTACACATAACAAGGAAGGGGAAATCTGTACAAATTTCCTCCAAGGTTTTTGGATACATTCGGTAGAACAAGAATTTGATCCTGCTAAAGAAATCAAATATATTTTTGAGATAAAAAAGAAAGGCAGAGTCAGCCCCTCTACTGGAAGAGAGAAGCTTTAACACATGGAAGGTGAGTTCAGTCTGAAGCAGGAGGCCCCACTACACGTCCCCACCAGGCGTGGTGAAGCAAGGCGACGTGAAGCTCTCTGGGAGAGCCCCACCACGCAGGGCCTGCAATCCGGAACACTCAGCTCTGACTTTCTCCTCTCATTTCCGGATAAGCTCAGCGCTATTCCCAGAGAAGAAAAGCTCCCTAAAGAACACGGTGATGACTGCATCCTGGCCTCTGCAGCTGGGCGTGGCCTGTCTCTGCCCCCTCTCGGCCGGTCCCCTCTCCACTCGCGGCCTTCACATGTACTGTCACTCGCGGTACACATGCGGCCTTCACATGTACTGTCCCCTAGCCTGGAATGGTGTTATTTCTCCAAAGCCTGGTCCCTGGGCCACTCTTGGCTTAAATATCTCCTCCTCCTGCCCCACCCCCACCCCGTTATGTTAGGTTCATTCCCTGCTTGGGCTGGCAGAGGAGGCAGTAGTGGTGGTAATGACAGCACACGACCACAACTAAGATTTCTGGAGTGCTCACTATGTATCTGGACTTTCCCTCCCTCACTTGACACATATCATCTCATATAATCCTCATTGTAAGCTTTTCTTTGGCTGCACCCACGTCACGCAGAAGTTCCCAGATCATGGGAGTTCCCATTGTGGCTCAGCAGTAATGAACTCAACTAGTATTCATGAGGACGTGGATTCGACCCCTGGCCTCGCTCAGTGGGTTATGGATCTGTCATTGGCGTGAGCTGGGGTGTAGGTGGTAGACGCAGCTCAGATCCCGCGTTGCTGTGGCTGTGGTGTAGGCCGGCAGCTGTAGCTCCGATTTGACCCCTAGCCCGCGAACTTCCATATGCTGCAGGTGGGGCCCTAAAAATTTAAAAAAGTTAAAAATAAAGAAGTTCCCGGACAGGGATGGATCAAACTCCTGCCACAGCAGCAACCAGAGCCACAGCACTGATAATGCTGGATCCTTAACCCACTGAGCCACCAGGGAACTCCTAGTCCTCATTATAAACCAAAGACGTGGGTACCTTCATGGTGCTCACCGTACAGACTCCCCAGTGACTCCCATCACACCTGTTTAGTTCCCTCCCTCACCAAATAGGGCTGACCTGTGTAACCAACAGGATACTGCAGAAATGACAGCGTGACTTGTGCAACTGGGCCATAAAGGACATTGCGGTTTCTGCCTTGTGGACTCTTGGGCTGCCTGCCCTGCAGACACTCAAGCGGCCTACGGAGAGGTCCGTGGGGCGAGGAACAGAGCCTCCGCCAACGGTCAGCATCCCCCAGCCAGCCCTGCGAGTGAGCCTCCTTGGAAGCAGACCCTCCGGCCCCAGTCAAACTGTCAGATGACTGCAGCCCCAGCTGACCTCCAGCCTGCAGTCTCAGTGAGGACCACAAGCTGAGATCGGCTGGCTAACCCACTTCTGAATTCCTGGCCCACAGACGCTGTGAGGTAATACATATTTGTTGCTGTAAGCCACTACATTTCGAGGTGATGTGTCATGCAGAGAGAGATAACTAATGCTGATGGGAAAACTGAGACTCAGAATTTAACCAGCTCACGGTTACACAACTTATAAGTGGTGGAACCAAAATTTTTGAATCCTGCTAGTCTGACCCCAGAGCTTGCATTCTTAACCATTATACCACGCAGCCTTAATTAGTCTTCCTCAGCAGGATCAATGCCCCAATAGATCTTACAAAGGCAAGAATCACAACTACTTTTTTTTTTAATGCTGTAACCCCACCAAACATCAGGACAACATACCCGGCATAGAGCAGATATTTTGTCAAAAGAATGAAACAAATGGAGTGAATGAAATGAAAAAAAATCACGAAAGGAGTTCCTGTCACGGCTCAGTGGTTAATGAACCCGAATAGCACCCATGAGGACATGGGTTTGATCACTGGCCTCGCTCAGTGGGTTAAGGATCCGGCATTGCCATGAGCTGTGGTACAGGTCGCAGGTGCGGCTCAGATCCCACGTTGCTGTGGCTGTGGCTGTGGCTGTGGTGTAAGCTGGCAGCTACAGCTCCGATTGGACCCCTAGCTTGGGAACCTCCATATGCTGTGGGTGTGGCCCTAAAAAGACAAAAAAAGAAAAAACAGGAAAAAAAACACAAAAATGTTGAATCAATGGTAGAATTACAGGTGACATGTTCTATACTTTTTTTTGCCAAATTCTAAATTTTTTCTACAAAGTACATGTACATTGGCGTTTACCTCACTTGAATTCAATCTGAACTTGTATTTGAAAGAAAAGAAAGCCAGTCATCCAAATGTCCCATGGCAGAGAAACTACAAAGCGGTGCAAAGACCCTGCAGTTGAAATGGATTTGTCATATTTAATGAAAAGAAGGATGCGCCAACATGGCTGTGAGGGGGTGTGGGGGACATAGGCCAGATCTCAGGCGTTTGGCTTTTAGTTGAAGTGAAATGAGAAGCTACTGGAGGGTTTTAAGCAGAGGAGCAATATGATTTCATTTGCATTCCTGAAAGATTATTCACGTTTCTGTATGAAAAATAAGTTGTAAAGCAGAAAGCCTGAAAGCAAGAGAAAAGGACACTGCACAAGTCCAGAGGAAGTGAAGATCTGACAGTTCCTACACACAGTGCTTTAGCACAACACCTGGCACACTTTGTGCATCCATCAGTGGTTATTTTTTACTTTGTAAATGCTCAATTTGAAAATCTCTATAAACATATATTATAATAAGTATACAGTACACACACATGCACACAACCCAAAACAAAAAAATTACCATGTTCTATATTCAATAGCTTAGAAATAAGTTTACAATATAGTGGGTTTTTTTGTTTGCTTTTGTTTTTGTTTTTTTGTCTTTTTGCCTTATCTAGGGCTGCATCCGCGGCATATGGAGGTTCCCAGGCTAGGGGTCTAACAGGAGCTGTAGCTGCCGGCCTTCGCCACAGCCACAGCAACACAGGATCCGAGCCGCGTCTGCAACCTACACTACAGCTCATGGCAACGCCAGATCCTTAACGCACTGAGCAAGGATCCTTAGCCCACTCAGCAAGGCCAGGGATCAAACCCACAACATCATGGTTCCTAGTTGGATTCGTTAACCACTGAGCCACGACGGGAACTCCTACAATATAGTGTTAAAAGGCTTTTTTTTTAATATACTTATATTTTAGCTGCACCTGCAGCATGAGGAATCAAACTTGAGCCACAGCAGTGACAAGGCCAAATTCCTTTTTTTTTTTTTTTTTTTTTTTTGCTTTTTAGAGCTGCACCGCAGCATGTTGAAGTTCCCGGGCTAGGGGTCTAATCGGAGCCACAGCTGCCAGCCTACGCCACTGCCACAGCGACACAGGATCTGAGCTGCGTCTGCAACCTACACCACAGCTCACAGCAATGCCGGATCCTTAACCCACTGAGTGAGGCCAGGGATCAAACCCACAACTTCACGGTTCCTAGTCAGATTCGTTTCCGCTGCGCCACGACGGGAATGCCTGTAGAAAAATTCTTAACTTTTCCACATACTAAAAAAAAAAAGAAAGAAAAACAAATTTGAATAGCTGAATAGTCCACTAAATGAAGATTTATATTATTTCAAATATAAATTTGAGAGCCTTCTGATCACACTGCAGCAGTGAAATGCAAGGCTGCGATGTGGTGTGGAAGAAATGAGGCTCTCAGTGCTGGATAACCAGGGTGAATGGCTTCTTTGTCGGCTTTGTTATTGTTGCTGTTCTTCTGGCCACATGCTTGGCATATAGAAGTTCCCAGGCCAGGGGTGGAACCTGAGCCACAGCAGCAACCCAAACCACAGCAGTGACAACAGTGGGTCCTTAACCACTGGGCCACCAGGGAACTCCTCCTTTGTCAATGCCTAATGACTTTAAAAAAATTAAAAGGGAAGTTGCTTAAAACAAGACATTTCAGTATTTCTTCATTTTTGTTCTCTTGGTCCTAAAAATTTTTCAAAAACAACATTTTTCTTCACAAAGAGAAAAGCCTGTGAGAGACTTCGGGGAGGAGAACTGTGGGGGGAAAGACTGACAGGCTGGAGAGAAGACAGATGTCACTTTGCTAACCTGGAGTCAATTATCAGATTTTAATGATACTCCAAAGTATCATTACAAGGGGGTCACACAAGGGGGGGGGCGAATACACTTAGCCACCAAAAATTTTATGAGAGAAATCTTCCTTAAAAAGTAGAGCAACAGTATAACAAAGATTATCCTAATATTTAAGCAGAAAAGCATCTCCTAATATTTTCAGGTCCTCTTACAAGGATCAGTAGTGCAGCCACTTGGAAAAATCAGCCTGTCTCCTGCTTTCCAAAACTGCTGGCATCTGTACGACTAGGAAGGGTGTATGTTAAGAGAACAGAAGAAATCCAGGAACAACGGATCTCTACTACACACCCAAGAACAACAGGAAGCCTATCTGGTAACAATGCTCGGTTCTGAACAGTGTTAAGTCCCCACACTGAAGGGCTGACTTTAAGGAGGAGGTAGAAGACCAGACAAAGCAATTGCTTCCCCTTGGTTCAGCGAAATGACATCCCAACAGCACCAGGATCTGCAAGGAGGGCAATGACAAAGGCAACCCCAATCGGTCTGTGACCCAGGTGTAAGAAGATGACACTTCAACCAGGTTAAATCGTGAAAACTACACATCTGCAATGAGACCTGGGGTGAACCTCCCAGGCTGTGACAGGAGCCTGGGCTCCCATCCCATCCCCACATTGAGTAGACGAGAAGTAGTTAGTTAGTTACTGACCCTGCAGTGCTACGGGCAGGATTAAGCCACAGTCTGCACGCAAACCCCTAGGAGAATCCCATACACAATACGCTCAACAATGAGTACAGTAAATAGTAAACGGCAGCGGTCCTGGGAAACACTCACCCCGGCTCCACGGGAGCCTGCAGGGCAGCCGCCCCCAGGCTGCACGGTCCTGGAGAACCTCCCAAGGCCCCTCACCAGGCCTCCGTCCACTCTGATGAATGAGATAATGCCCTGGCTTAGTCATTTAGTCAACCTACCAAACCCAATGAAACAAGTACGACTTTGGCCAGATGACTGGATCTCACAGCTAGTAAAGAGAGAGTCAGAACTCCAGAACTTCTGGGCCCAAACTCTTCACCACTCTGCAAATCGAAATAGGAATATGATGTGCTGAGCACCCAGCACATGGCCCTGCTCAGAGTGTGCACTCGATGTAGGTTAGCGAGTCACCCAAGTAATCGTAAGCATATACCTTCAAGAAAGGCACTCCTAGTCCCAGTTCCTAAGTGACTGGAAAAGACAGCGCTTGGGGACGTCCGAGGAGTTGGGGGACGCGGCTTCTTAGCTTCCTCAGAATCTTCATCAAACTCCTCCAGTTTCTTGCATGAAAGTCAGCCTCTCAAAGGCCTGTATGCTCCCCACCATCCACGTTCTCCTCCATTCTCCTCCGGGGCGCGAGCAGCCCTTCCCACGTGGGCTGATCTCAGAGCCTGTCATAACAATCTGTTCTGAGCTCAGAGAACGTATGCTTGAGCAGCCTCAGCTCCTTAACTTAGAAGGCAAACTCCTAAAATGCCCCCCAAACTGCCTTCCCACAAGGTCAGGAGAGAATTCTGCAGAATAAAATAGCTGAGACCCCCCCTTTGTTCAGGATTCCTCTGCTCCCCTGAGGTGCACCTACGCAGAAAGCACAGCAGGCGCACCAAGGGGAGCCCGGCTCTGTCCAGGCAGAGGGCCAGAGGAGTCCAAAGGCCAAAACGTCATAACCACAAGTGCAAGGCCAGAAAGAGCTTTGTTTTCATTTCCTTTTTTTGGCAGCATATGTATGATCCCAGGCTAGGGCTCCAGTTGGAGCTGTAGCCACTGGCCTATGCCACAGTCACAGCCACGCGGGATCCAAGCCTCATCTGCGACCTACACCACAGCTCAGGGCAACGCCGGATCCTTAACACACTGAGCGAGGCCAGGGATCGAACCTGCGTCCTCATGGATGCTAGTTGGGCTCATTACCACTGAGCCACGACGGGAACGCCTTCATTCCTTTTAAAACACCCCAGACACACACACACCTCAAAACCCTCTTACCCTCAAGTCAAAGTGGGCAGAGATCAGTTACCACATATTAGAAAGTGGCCGGGCAATGCTGATGCCACAAAGGCCAGCTGGCTCGGGGGGTACAGAGTTCCCTAGACATCCGAAGATAACTCAGCACAGAGCAACGAGAGAAACACCACCTTCCCCTCAACTCCCACAGCCCTAACGACTTCTCTTTTTTTGGCAAAAGGCTGGCAAGTAACTCCAAAGGTGAGAAAATGTTAGAGTAAAATGTATCTCAATGGCTTACATGAGAAAAACGTTCATTTATAGCAGTGCCAAGAAATAGCTGGAAAAGGCACCGACTTTGCTGTTTGAATTTGTAAAAGCCTTTTAAAAGTTGTAAAGAATTAAGTGACCCACTGAACTAGCTAACTGGAAATCTAAAGACTGCTGGAATTCCATGTGGAAAATCTGAGGTAAATGTCCTTCATTTGACCAAATAATTAATCAACTACCCACCCACAGGCAGAAAGCCGAGAGGCAGTCCCTGCAGGAGAACTGATGGGAAGCCTCAGAGTGATGAACCCTATGTCAAAAGTCAAAGAGAAAGGAAAGTGAAAAAATACAAAACGTCCCAAATTCAGCTGCTTTCCTAAAGCAGAAATTTGGATGCAGGCTACAGCAGGAAACCAACCTCTATCTGTTGCTTTTTGCATTTCTACACCCATTCCTTTCCATAAGAAAAGTAGTCGCCCCTTTTCTCACAGAGAAGCACTCAACAGCTTACATCATGGGACAACTGCAATGCTTCCAAACCACTTTTTAATAAATGAGAATAATTAACACTTTTCTACATTTTGACAAAAGCTACCCTGACATCAGTGTTCTTTCTGCACAATGAAAGTCCTGAAAGGCACGGGTCCCAGAGCATGTCCTGGTCCTCCTCGGTCACCTGGCGCAGACGTCTACAGATGGCAGGTCACAGACCCCATACCTGGGGACCAGGCAGAATGGCATCCAAGCAGAGGCTGGGTGTGCCAAGACTGTCATTATTTCAGAACCCCACATGCCTGGGGAAAGTGTCAATAATGCAAGAAAACTGTTTTGTTTGGCCTTGCCAAGGTACAAAAAAGGGGAGAATTGGTCAAAAGGGTCTCCTAATTTACACAGCACTACAGCTAACACATCAAACACACCTTGTGAATGAACATGAGAACCACACGAAGGGATGTGTCTTCCTGAACCCACGGGAAATAAGTCTGACCAGGCACTTGTTCTCATCATGACAGTTGGTTCTCTCCAGAGACCTGCACCTCTAAGTCGTGGTGAGAACCGCGACTAACCTGTAAGTAAGTGATGAGTGAACGACCCGTGCGTACAAACCACAGCGGGAAGAGCGGACGCAGACTGTCAGCCCAATGCCATTACTGCAGCGTGTCCAGAACCAAAAGCCTCACCTCATTCTGCTCACGCATGAACTACAAGGAACCACCTGCCTGGACGTCACTCCCACTTCCGGTCACCAGACTGAGGTCCAAAGAATCACTTTTACCTCCTACCTCCGGTTGACAGGTCCAGTCAATCTCACATCCAAGATGGCTGCTGGAGTCATGGCCCTTTCTCCAGGCTCCCCTTACCTCCCACTTAAGTGTCCTTCCTTCTACTCGCAACCTAAACTCGGATTACAGACCATCGTTGCTAAATCACAGCTCTGATCTTCTGACAAAATTCCTTTAACAAATATTCACTGAACAGGTACTATGTGTCGACCACTCTTCTAAGTTCAGGGGATACCTCTGTGATTCTAACAGCTTAATGGGAATCATCTGTACCTTTCATTGCCCACCAGCTATCTCCAGACTCTTTGCTTGGCATTCGAGGCCATCTCTGAAGGAGGCTAAACGTGCCTTTCTCCATATATTACCCTGAACATCCCAGCCAAGCTCTTCCTAATGTACTTTGCCCTTTGCCACTAGAGGTCTTCTCTCCTTTACCAGATAATGACCTCATGATTCCTCGTGTATGCAATGAAGATACTCAGCGAAGGAAGGGTACTGAGAAGCCTCACTGCGTTCAAATCCCTCTTTACCTTCATATCCTACTGCCTCTTGAATGTCCCAGTGACAGAATAGTCATGGTCTTCCAAGGCCCCCGTTCTATTGCTCGACTGCTCTCCTTGTCTTCCAAAGCAGGGCAGGGTAAGGCTAACTCCCTCTTACATCACCATCCCCTAAATGTTTTCAGACAGCTAACACACCTTCCCTTAGTCTCCTCTTCTCCAAACTCAATACGTTTATCACCGAGGTAGCTTTATTCATTACTCAGTCATTCATTTACTATTTGCTGAACATACTGTGTGCTGGCATTACAACACAATCTCTGCTCTAAAGACGTTTAAGAGGAAGTGACAGACGATTATAAAGCAATGTGATAAATACCACAGCGGTAAGCAAAGAATGCGGTGGGAGCAGGGGAAGTGACGTCTGAGGTTACCAAGTGGTATTCTTTTTTTTTTTTTTGCTTTTTAGGGCCACACTTGCAGCATATGGAATTTCCCAGGCTAGGGGTCAAATCAGAGCTGCAGCCGCCAGCCTACACCACAGCCACAACAACTCGGGACCCGAGCTGTGTCTGTGACCTACACCATAGCTCTCGGCAATGCCGGATCATTAACCCACTGAGCAAGGCCAGGGATTGAACCTGCGTCCTCATGGATCCTAGTTGGATTCGTTAACCGCTGAGCCACGAAGGGAATTCTGAGATAAATTTTTTTTTTTTGTCTTTTGACTTTTTAGGGCTGCACCCATAGAATATGGAGGTTTCCAGTCTAGGGGTCCAAGGAGCTGTAGCTGCTGGCCTACACCACAGCCACAGCAACTCAGGATCCAAGTCTTGTCTGTGACCTACACTACAGCTCACAGCAATGCCGGATCCCTAGCCACTGAGCAAGGCCCGGGACTGAATCCACATCCTCATGGATACTAGTTGGGTTCGTTAACCAGTGAGCCATGATGGGAACTCCCGAGTAACGTTCCTTTTTCTTTCTTTTTCTTTTGTCTTTTTGCCTTTTCTAGGGCCTTACTCGTGGCATATAGAGGTTCCTGGGCTAGGGGTCAAATCGGAGCTGTGGCCGCTGGCTTACCTCACAGCCACAGCAACGCAGGATCTGAGTCGCATCTGTGACCTACACCACAGCTCACGGCAATGCCGGATCCTTAATCCACTGAGTGGTGCCAGGGATGGAACCCACAACCTCATGGTTCCCTAGTCGGATTTGTTAACCACTGAGCCACAACGGGAACTCCCCCGAGTAACATTCGTAACAGAAGCAGCAGCACACCATAATTTTTATGTTGGTCACCTTCTTCTGAGGAGTGAATGAATGAATGCAACAACGGTTATTGGCTGTTTATTCTGGGCTAGGCAATATACTAGGCATTTACTATACATGCATTCTGTAGTTCACTCTCGTAACAACCCTGAAAGATAGCTACTAATATCCCCATTTTAAAGATGAGAAAACTGAGACTTAGAGGAGTAAAGTAACGTGTCCAAGTAAGTAGCAGAGACAAGATTCAAACCTAAGTCTGCCTGATCTCAGAATCTAGGCACCTAATCACCGAACTACCTGGTCAATGGTGCTTACCCTTTGTTAGGTCATTGTTCCCTTTGAGAACCTAATAAAAGCAGAGACTCCTTTCAATGAAAAATGTTCTTAGGCACATTCACAAAAGTATGCATAAAATCCCAGGGGTCAAAGACTCCCTAAATTCTATGCATACATCCAGCGGTCAGGGTAAGAACCTGCGGGGGGTGGGGGGGAGATGTGATGCTGGCATCTAACCATCGTCCTCCCAGTGTCCTTTCTTATGCTGTAGAGTCTGGAAAGCTAAAAATGACACATCATGGACTTGCCTGCAGCCAGGATTTGAATGTGATTAAACTGTCATCAATCAGATACAGCTCTGTGAGATTTGGAAAGCAGATGTGAGCCAGCGCACACCCGTGCCGCTTGCTGTTGCGGGGACAAGCCCAGCTAAGGAAGCACCTGGTTTCCTGAGGCAGAGTTACAGGTCCTGCGTTCAGGCAACAGCCGTGGTCACCACCCAGGAGGTGGCAGCACGGAGGGCATCTATCTTGCTCTAGAGCCACGGGCACAGTGCTCTCGGTTGTGGCAGTGGTTCTAGAGCGGGCACCTTCTCACGACTGAGGAGCCCGCAGCTTCCTTGGTGGCCTGTGTCAATGGGGGCTTGGGAGTCATTCATGAAGCTCAATGTAGAATCTGCTTTTTCAGTCCTCCCAACAATTTTGTTGGGTATATGATACTCTCTAATAAACCTCTTCCCATTAAAATTAGTTATAGTGAGTTCTTTTCTTTGTACTGAACCCGGACCAGCAGAAGAATCCCTGTTTACACTTTTTTTTATTTTATTTTATTTTATTTTTTGTCTTTTTGCCTTTATGTAGAGCCGCACCTGCCGCATATGGAGGTTCCCAGGCTAGGGGTCTAACAGGAGCTGTAGCCGCCGGCCTTCACCACAGCCACAGCAACGCGGGATCCGAGCCGCGTCTGCAACCTACACCACAGCTCACGGCAACGCCGGATCCTTAACCCACTGAGCAAGGCCAGGGATCGAACCCGCAACCTCATGGTTCCTAGTCGGATTC
>PVHT021183634.1:2260346-2292006 GCA_004024745.2 Catagonus wagneri
TGGAGGTTCCCAGGCTAGGGGTCTAATCGGAGCTGTGGCCACTGGCCTGCGCCGCAGCCACAGCAACGCAGGATCCGAGCCGCGTCTGCAACCTACACCACAGCTCACGGCAACGCCGGATTGTTAACCCACTGAGCAAGGGCAGGGATCGAACCCGCAACCTCATGGTTCCTAGTCGGATTCGTTAACCACTGCGCCATGACGGGAACTCCTACACTCTTGAAAATTATTTAGGACCCAAAACAGTTTTTGCTTATATAGGTTATCTCATCAATATTTACCATATTATAAATTTAAACTGAAAATTTAAAATTATTTATTCATTTATTCACCTAAACATAAACATTTTTATTATCACTGAGAAATAACTTTTTTCCCCATTTTTATATAACTGTAGATAGTCTTTGAAGCTACACCAAACTCAGTAAGTGGTCTATTTTCATTTCATAGAGAATCTCAAACAGTATCAATTCATTTTTGTATTCTGTTATATTAATAAAATATCCATTGGTCCATCTTGCACCTCGAATGGATCACTTAGCTGTGCAGAGATCATGTGTTGACCGTCTAGGAAATGTCACTTACTGAATGACACAGATTTTCCAAATAATACATTCCATTATAAGACACCAAAATAGCACATCTGTAAATATTACCACCAATCTCTATATCACAGTAGCAGATTAAAGTTTTCCAAAATCCTAATTTCACTAGAAAACTGAAATTTTATCACTGGGAACAGGTACTATCAGATCTTTTTCTTTTTCTTTTTTTTTCTTTTTTTGCTTTTTAGGGCCACACCCATGGCATGTGGAGGTTCCAGGCTAGAGGTCGAATCGGAGCTACAGCTGCCGGCCTACAGCACAGCCACACCATGCCAGATCCAAGCGACGTCGGCAACCTACACCACAGCTCATGACAATGCCGGATCATTAACCCACTGAGCAAGGCCAGGGATCGAACCCACAACCTCATGGTTCCTAGTCGGATTCTTTAACTGCTGTACCATGATCAGAGCTCCCAGATGTTTTTCTTGAAAGACTCTTTTACACATTTTTTTAGCCTTTGTGGCCATAGTATGTTGGGGGTAGTTTCAAGTAAAAATAGTAACCCACGAAAAAAGCTGCAAGTTCAGCTTCCAACCCCAATGGCTACCCAAGTGCTCTTCCTAGAGACAACCATTATACCTCCGCATATGGCAGAAGGGCTTCCCAGTTCATCTGCAGAAGATCAAAAAGATATATATGCAAGAGTCAAGAGTTAATAAAATTAATAATTTTTGCTGTTTCATCAGGAACATTCTTAAGTGAAAACTAAAATTGATTATTGTTTATTTTTTCACCATGAATGCATGGCAAGAAGAATATAACGGCCACTAGAGTTAGCTGCCACAACCTTGAGTCATGCTTAGGAGGGTGCATTACTTTTGACCGTTAGCCCGAAGAAGGCAAGCAACATCTCAGTATTGCGTCAATATGAAAAGCATTTATACCTGAAAGGGCATAAGGGACATCGAGGGCGTTACACTGTTCTATACCAGAAGAGTTTCCCAGAAGTGAGATTACTGGTTCATTGATATGTACATTTTATTTTGTATATATATTTTTTGGCCATGCCTGCAGTACGTGGAAGTTCCTAGAGCAGGGACTGAATCCATGCCACAGCATCAACCCGAGACTAATCAGCGACAATGCCAGATCCTTAACCTCCTGTGCCACCAGGGAACTCTCTGTATATTTTAAATTCTGGTAAGTTTGGCCAAAGCTCTCCAAAAAGTCTGAACCGATTTTCATTATCTAAGGTTGCACGAGCATCACTAGTTAAAAATATTCACTTTGGAATTCCCTGGTGGCTCAGCAGTTAAGGACCCAGCACTGTCACTGCTGTGGCTCTGGTTCGACCCCCAGCCTGGGAACTTCCACCTACTGCAGTCACAGCCGAAAAAAAAAAGGAGAAAAAAAATTCACTTTATAAATTCTGAATTTGGGAAGCACCCTAACATATTACTAGATTTGTCTAAAACCAATGGTAAAATACAACTAATGTTTCAAGGAAAGTAAAACCCAACTACACAGATTATTTAGATGAGGTGAACATCTTTCTGTTAAGAAAATCAAACCTCAACTGTCAAATGCAAGTTCGCTGAATAGAGAACTCTGTTTATTGCAGTGACCCATTGTTAAGGGTATTATTAAATTTCAAAGTACATGCGACTCGCACGTATCTTAGATTTGCTTATAGAGTGAATGGGCTCAACTGATATTTTAATAGGAAGTACACATTCTGAAAAATGTCAGGGTGCAACAGCACAAAAAGACACTAATTAATGGGTGCACCGCTGGTCCCTGTCACAGACATCACTCTAAGCTGACCCTTAGCTTTAAAACTTCATGCAGAATTACTGGACTTGCCTAGTATCACACGTACTGTCAGCACTCAAATGCCAACGATGTTCACAAAAATGTCGCAGACAACATTTCTTGCCCCAAATGTCATCTGAAACAGGGAGAGGAGGGGAAAGTTCCACCCATGGGGCAAGTGTTACTCCTTGTAAAAGGTGAAATAACTGGAAGCTGGGGATCCTCAGTTCACAAGGAATGCTGTTCCCCCTCAACTGTTTCCACATAGCTCCCACGTATTTTCAAGTTCTACACGTGATCGAAAAGGTCAAGGACATTAGTGTCAACTAGGACTTGTGGTTTTTAACTTTGCAGGGAGCACAAACCCCTTTGAGGATATGGGAAAAGTTCTCTGTGGACAAAGGAGTAAAGGATTCACGCGCCTCAGGGGAAGGAAGAGCCCACACCTTAGGTTAGAGCCGAATCATGGACTCTGGATCCTGAGAAAAGACTTAAGTCCAACCTCCCCAGGAAACTGGAATAGTAAAATGGCTTGTTCAAGGTCAACAGTGAGTTAGAAATGGAACCAGGCAAGAAAAAAGCAACTCAGAGATTTTGAATCAAGCCAAGCAGTGCCACCAGGTAACTTCTTCTTCTACCAAGAAAGTTCCACCAGAAACCAAGAGATAACTACAGTAACAGAAGTCTTACATAGAACTGGAAGGAACCCACACAAGTGCTGTGGTTCAAAAATTCCTAAGCGGAAAACAGGACCAGAAAGCTGGAAAAGCACTCACCATGTTCCACAAAAACATTGCAGTGTGGGCCCCCATGTCTCGAGGATTCCTTCTTCCCCGCTCCTTTGATAAAGTGCAGGGCTGGCAAACTTGGCCGTCTTTGGTCCCCAAGAACTTTTCCAGGCTGCTGCCCCATAAAGCAACAGTAGGCACCCCTTTCCAGAAAAGGGTTCAAGATCTTTCAGAATGGGCAGTGAGCGTAGAAGGAAAACGGTATGTATGTGGGATTTCACATTCACTGCATCTCCACAAGTCAGTAACTGAGGTCAATCACATCTTCCACAACGAAAGGAAGCGAAGATTTCAGGTTGACATGTGTAAACAGGAGTTCCGATTATTTTCGCAGTTGATCAACTTGAAGTCATATCATTGCAAGGGGACCCAAGTTTCTTGATTTTGTGTCTTTTACTGGCTGAATAACAGCTTCTTCCCCTTCAAGGAGAATAAACCTAAACAGAAATATTCACAGGGGATGCTGTAAGAGGGTCGGTAAAGCTAAAGTCATTTCGATTCCCACACATCAAGGAAATGTTGCTCGTCTTTGGATGCTCCTCCAGAACTTTTCCTGGGGAAGTCACCCACCCCCTATCTCGGTGTCTTCATCTTCCGCGACAAATTTCCTGCCGCACTAGCTGCCGCTCCTCTCCTGCTTCTCTACCCTGCTCTCCGGAAAAGGACACGAGTCACCCGGCCTTCAGAGAGAGCTGGCCCTCGACTCTGACGAAAAGGAATGCATTGCCAGCAACTTTTAAGTCCGCTTTTTAAAAGGCCTATGAAACCAGTCCAGGCTTTTCCTTTGCATTAAAGTTTTTGGCTGGGCTGAGATTGAGGGGGCCGTAGGTGACATTGGAAGAAGTCAGGGCATTAGAGGCTCACGGGAGCAACCTAGGGGGAAGGGGAGGCCACTTGACAGCAGGAAGGGGGTTTGAATGGGGGGCTCCGAGGCCACACTTGAACCCAGGAGTTAGGAGCAAGGGGCGGCTCGGGGGTAAGAGGGAGGCTGCCAGGGCGGGGCTCGGGCGGCTTACTCGGGAGCGACGCTCCTCCACGCCTCAGGAATCGGGGTGTCCCAGGTCTGGGGAAAGAGACCACCCCCAGGATCCGAGAACCGGGGCGGGGCTGTAAGGGAAGAAGGACTCTAGCGGCTCCAAGGGCGGGAGGCGGGCGGAGGGGGGTAGGCCCGGCCGCTTCAGCTGCCCCTAACCTGGGGGGGGGTCTCTGCCAGAGACCCCCCCTCCCCCGGCCCCGGACGTTGCTATGGCCGCCGCCGTCAGGCAGTCACATCCCCCGAGCTCCGCCGCGGGACCCGACCTCCCCCCGCAGGTAAGGGCCGTGGACAACGGAAGGGCTCCTCAACCGTAGGACCCGGGAACCGGCTCCGGCTCCAGCGCTGCTCAGGGACGGTCACCGACCCCCGTGGCCGCCATGATGGATTACGAGCAGATCCACAACGAGGCCAGGACCCGCCCCTGGCCCCGCCCCCCCGTGACGTCCTGTGCGCACCTCGAGGGGACCCGGACCCTCCCGGCGCCGCTTTCGGGTACGCCGCAGCTCCTTTCGGCTCCAGTCTCCTTGCCCACGAGCGCCGGGCCCTGCAAGACCTGTTAAAAGGTGTTTTTTTCCCCAAGAGCAAGGCGAGTGGTAAGGAAGCTCCCGCCTCTCCCGTACCGCCTTTGGTTCGCGAGAATCCGGGTCAGGGCTCTCTCCTGCATCCCATTGGCCAGTAGGGACAGTGGGGTAGAGCTCCTAGCCAACCACCTTCGGCGCAGCTCGCCAGGCGTGCCGGGAGTTGTGGTCCTGCGGCGCCCGCCCCTGTCGGCGCTCCCCGAGGCTTGCCCTCTGCTCCCGGCTCCTGAGCTTCGGTCCCGCCCTCCTGGGAGCCGGTGAACTCTAGCCGGCTTCGCGAAGGGCTGGCCAATGTCTCCCCTGAGCGGATGGTAGACCTGGCGAGGAACCAAAGCAAAGAGAAAACTGCGGATTGGATTTTCCCAGAACCGGAGTTGGATTACTTCCTTGAGCCTCTTTAAGAGAAAATTTAGCTCGCTCCTGGAAACCAAGGTATTGGTGCCTTCACCGCTCCCCTCCGCCGCCCCCATTCCCACCTTTTCTCCAAGAAGCATAAAATGCTTCCAGCGAAAAGTAAACAACAGGAAAGCATCCGACAGATTGCTAACGAATTATTTCTTCGGAATATCAGGAGGCTCATGCTGAAGAAACAGCATTGGTTAAGAACCTTTCGGAGGTTATGCCAGGCACAATCGTAGACGTTTGGGTGAGCAGGAAACTTTTAGATTAAACTTAAACTCATACAGTGATGTGTTAATTTTTTCTCAGTAAAACTGGGGGGGGGACACAAAAGGGGGATTAAACAATCTGATTTCAGAGGTGTACAGGCACTCGCATGAAAACCTCTTACCTGAGATTGCTTAGTAGGCCTACAGAGCTAGTCGGTCACCCAGACACACCAAATCCGCACCTGCCATAACCCATTTTAATATGCAACTGAAATGTACCCTAGCCCCCAATTCTCCACTCCCCATGTCTCCCCAGATAAGTGCACCTACCAGACAAGGATATACCCATTTCTAAGGGGATCCGCTCATTACACCTGTCTATATATGAGGCTCTATTATGCTTTTCATAAACTGGATGCTCATTTAATCCTCACTTCAGACACTAGGCATGTAATATTATTCCACACATACAGATGGGGAAACTCACTGAGGTGACACTGGCCAAGTTCTGTAACATCACTGTTTTGAGCACAGACTGACCTTGCTCCACAGCCTTTGGTTTTTCCGTTGTACCACTCCCATAACTGTTGTTGACCTAACGTTAGGCAATTGACCTCTTAGGAAGTTGCTACTATTAGTAGGGGGGACACCACAGTCACATTGCAGGCACCATTATTGGATGGTGTATCTTAGACATTTTTGCGGGATTGGGAAAGGGTGTGACGAGTTTATAGATATTGGCTTCAAAAGAGTCGCTTGGAAGTACTGAATATGAAGCACATGAAAATGTGTGCCCAGATTTAGAACTGGAGTTTATATTCAGATGCTGATTGGGTCAGCTCTGCTCTGTCAGAAAATCAGTCTGGCTGATGAACTTGGTCCTGGCTTGTAGATCGTTCTCCAGACTTCAACACCCTTGTTCCCTTTACACACCCATCATCTTATCCTGATTATCACCCTAATTTTTGAGGATTTTGCTTTTCATTCCTATTCGTGCTTTAACCGTTTCTTGCGAATCTTCATTCTTCACTCTCTAGTTTAAAGCTGAGCCATCAAACCAGAACTCTTGCTGACCCTGTCGCTTCTTGAACTAACATTCAGTCACTGGCACTGAGCTCCTGTGTGCGGAGCACTGTCCTAGGTGCTGGGATACAGCTGAGGCAGGGGGAGACTCACCCTTGTCCTCCCGGAGCGTACACGGGAGGGACGGGCAGTGGGCAAAACTGTAAGAATCCCAAGTACTGGTCTCAAGAAAACCCAAAGTATTGGTCTCAACACCGGAAATAATATTTCTGGGCCCCGTATCCTTTCCTTTTCCAACCCACACTCTAAAGGGTTGCTTTATAATCCCTCTGGAGTTTAAACCTACTGATTCATATTTGCTAATGAGCTGAATTAAGTTACTTCCATTCTCTGAATGGCTTTCATTTACAAATGGGGGTCGTATCGAATTCTACGAGGTCGTCCTGAGGATCAAATGGGATCTTGTTTCCCACAGATTGGGACTATGCTTCATCAAAGGGTAGAGGCCAACTGCACTCGATTTACAGGTTTCTCCCTAATCTCCATTGCTTACTTTCTACCATTTTCTAGTGGTAGGCAAACTCCAAGCCCAACTTTTTTGAGACGCACTGTGGGATGATACTCTCCAGGACTGAAAAACTAGGATCCAGAGCCCAGCAAATGCTTGACAACCAGAAGTAAATAAATGTTGCCAAATTTGAATAAATCTCTTTAAGCTCATATATTGCATCGAGTGATTCAGTTCAGTCTAATTTTGTCCTCACCCTTTGTTTATAAAGCAAATCGACCCACAAGTTGCTTTCAGTACCAGTGTAAAAAAAAAATTTTTTTTTTAACTTACTGGAGAGACACTTAACAAGGGCACCCTCTAGTGGGGCCACAGAAAGTGGATCATCACCAAAAGGTGCTTTCAGACCTTTATGTATTTCCACTTCAGTAATCACTATTCAGGATATCCAGAATGAACAGCACAGGCCAGCAGCTTGGGAGACGAAGTGGGGATATGTTTTTAAGGAACCCTCGCCTTGGTCAAAACCAACCCAACCCAGGGAGGCAGGCTCCCATCCTTTCCCATTCCCCTCTCTCTAGGGGCATACGACCTGGAATCTGTTCTCAGTAATGACAAGTGAGCAAATCTAAAGTTGCAGTATTGCCTATACAATATTCAGTTGTACATACAACATCACCTATACAATATTCACTTGTATATACAATACAGCATCACCTATACAACATTTAGTTATCTGCAAGGTCCTCAAAACAGGTGATACACTTGGGAGAAGAAAAAAAAAAAAGATAAAACTTGAGTAGTGTTATAAAGACATACAATTTAAAGAAAAAGAGCTGAGCTATATTTCAGAACTGTCAAATGCACTGCTCAACATTACAACTGAGTAGGTTTAATTTTACTAGGTGACCCAAGTACAGTAGTTAGGGCCTCTGTCAGAGTATCTCCCAAGCCTTCCTTCCACTGTACTCAGCTTCCAAGTATTACACAGAACTCAAGAATAGGAACGGTCATGTTAACGCCACATTTACATGTATGTAAAAAATAGTTCACCAAAAAGCCTTCTCGTATAGCGACCTTTTTTTTTTTTTTTTAGGGCTGCACCTGTGGAATATGGAGGTTCCCAGGCTAGGGGTCAAATCAGAGCTACAGCTGCTGGCCTACACCACAGCCACAGCCACAGCCACAGCCATGCCAGATCCGAGCCACATCTGCGACCTACACCACAGATCACAGCAATGCCAGATCCTCAACCCACTGAGTCAGGCCAAGGATCGAACCCACAACCTCGTGGCTCCTAGTCACATTTGTTTCCGCTGCGCCGCAACAGGATCTCCATATAGTGACTTTTAAAAATGTTTCTCAAAGCTAAATAGGATCCATTTTTAGGCAGTTGTCAGAAAAACAGTGCATAGGAATTCTAGCCTTTCTGAAAACTTTAGCATCTTTTTACCTTTTAACCCCAAATTATTCAAAAGTTAATGCATTACTGCTTAAATTATAGGAGGCAAACACCTTTCTTTTCCCATTTTCATTTTTCTTTTTAGGGCCGTACCTGTAACATATGGAAATTCCTGGGCCAGGAGTCAAAATGGAGCCACAGCCACACCAGATCAAAGCCACGTCTGTGACCTACACCGCTCATGGCAATGCCGGATCCTTAACCCACCCATAGAGGCCAGGGCTCAAACCTCCATCATCTTGGATGCTAGTTGGGTTCTTAACCCACTAAGCCACGATGGCAACTCTCGCATTTTCATTTTTCTTAGTTTTCATGTTTATCAGAGCATCCAAAGTATCGATTCTATTACTGATAAGTCAGCTTCTTACAAGTCATCCTCATAGGCAGGACAGACTGAGGCAGCCTGGCACTGAAATATGTGCATCTACCACTAGGAGGAACACACATGAGAAGATTCCAACCTAGCAAAAGCCTGCTTGCTTACTTTATTCTTCCCTTTGACTCCTCTACCAACCACATTCATCAGTGTTGTACTTGAGCTGCAGGAGGAGGGGAAACAGAGGCTGAAAGAGATAATCTGGGGGTCAGCGAGGCCATGTTTTTATGGGGCAAATTCATGGGTGCCTTGTGAACTGATGGTGAGCAGGAGACAAAAGATGTCCTGTATTGTTCCAGGAACAAGTCCACTCGGCTGGAATACTTTGTGCTTTTAAAGCCCCGAAACTACCCCTAGTACTGGGACTCTGTAGGCAACACAAGGGGACGCAGTGCTGTTCACCGACCCAGGCTCTGCCTTAAAACAGGAGAAAGCAGGTCTTCAGGGTGAGGCAGCCCAGTGGGCGTCAGGTCATGAGCGTCCCAGCCCTGAAGCAGGTGCTTCACTTTCAAGGACTGCTCCAGTCAGGCACACAGTCCTGTCCTTCGCGTGCCTCTCCTTATCCCTCCTGTTCCAGAAGCCTCTGGCGCGTCTCCACCACAATTTCCTCCATTACTTCTGGCTTTAAGATGTCTTTGATCTGGAATAGAGAAGAAAAAGGTATTTGTTCAGTCAACATGCACACCATCGCGCCAACCCACACATGCAAAGACAAGCATAGTTAACATGAACCTTCGGCTTTCCTTTCATTTATCAGATAATGATACATCCGTGAGCTCAGTACATCCATGAGATTCTCTGGGACATAGCGGACAGGAGCAAAGATAGCACTCTGGCACTCGCCAGAGAGACAGCTAAAATCTGGGATGGACAAGATGAAGTCCAGCGGGGTGCCGTCATAAACTAGCCCCACCAGGCACCTCCACCCCCTACGCCCTCCCCAAATCCTCATGTGGACATTAGACATAGAGAACATTACTAGTGTCTTGGGGAAAGCGCCCCCAGACACCAAATAAAGCTGCCCACCGTATCAGTTCATTCTATATGGTAAAGGTATTTGGGAGACGGGCCTGCTCTCTGAGGAAACACAGGGCAGATGACACTCAGCGCCTGCTCAGAGATCAACGCGGAAAAGGGGAGCCTGGGTGGGGTACCTGATGTGGAAGGGATGCTTCGTAGCAGTACAGGATGCTGGTATCATACAGCATCACCCTCTGGGCTACCAGGGCGACGATGCAGTTCCGTAGCCGGGAAATCACCTCTCGATCAGCAAGGGAGACAGGCTACCGGGGACGCCCAGGGAAAGGGGGGGAATAAAATCAGGAGCAACGTTAGCGAATGGTAACAGCAGACCACAGAAGCCATTGACAACCCAGGCAGTATCATTCTGGGACGCTGCACCAACCCGGCAGCTCATTCCAAGGGAGATTAAAACGATGGCTTTGGACTCACCTCCAAGTTTGCAATGAAGCCCCCTGCCTCCTCCTCTTTGTGCTCAGGCGTTGGGTAGA
Organism: Catagonus wagneri; assembly: GCA_004024745.2. NCBI lineage: Eukaryota > Metazoa > Chordata > Mammalia > Artiodactyla > Tayassuidae > Catagonus > Catagonus wagneri. Next base: position 2,270,597 of record PVHT021183634.1, read on the forward strand.
TCCAGATGAAGCCGTTGTTGCCCAGAATCACGGAGGCACCACACGGCAGGTCATGGAAGTGAGTCTTCTGCCGTTTCACCAGGGAGGGGGAAACCTGAACCAAAACGCCCTGACCTAGCTAAAGAAACACACCACGAATTGGGTCACTATAGGGTCACCAGGGAGGTGAATGACAGGCAGGCCAGAGTGCGTCCTGGTTACACTGGAATCAGGGTCCTTCCTGCTGACAGTTGCTCTGATTTGCACACACACACAGTGGCTCTTCCCAGAGAACACTCTGGATGCATCCAGCTCTTTACACACATCCCAACAGAAGGTGACTTCCAGTCTCTTCTCTACCATTTGTTCTCCTTTGTTATCATCAGCGCATTCTAACCCAGGGCTATCAGAGAAGCTGGAGCCAGTGAGGACACGGGCTCGAGCCTCTTAGGCGCCAAAGAGCACTGTTCTCTTCCACCTTGATCCACACCCACCTTGCCCAGGAAATGTGTGCCACTGGCCAAGGGGACTGGCCAAGGGCTGGGTACAGATCCAGCCATCCATCCTTGGTCCTGCAGGTTAACTCAAGGCCACACCGACTGAGGGGCCGTCTACTTCAAACCCAGGCCCGTGAAGGTCAGCACGTGCAGTGCAGCCATCCCCTCTCCTGCTTCAAGGATGCGAACGTGATTGGCTACAGCCCTTCCATTAAGGAGAGGATTCTGTGCCACTCAGAGAATGAGAAAGCTCACCCAGTTAAAGCCAAGGGACTAATAAATCATAATCTGTTTTGCAAAGTACGCTGTCATTTAAAAAGTAGCTTAGGAGTTCCTATCATAGCATAACGGAAATGAATCTGACTAGTAACCATGAGGACGCGGGTTAGATCCCTGGCCTCACTCGGTGAGTTATGGATACGGCGTTGCCGTGAGCTATTATAGGTTGCAGACACAGCTCAGATCTAGTGTTGCTGTGGCTGTGATGTAGGCAGGCGGTTACAGCTAATTCCACCCCTAGCCTGGGAACCTCCACATGCCACGGGCACAGCCCTAAAGACCCCCCCCCCAAAAAAGTAGCCTCAATAACAAGTAGCCTCTCATAACAAGAAATGCAGTGAAAATTCATTTAGAGGCTCGAGCAACAAACAAACCCATCTTTCCTAACAATCTCCATCTTATTGACCAGCTAGGTTGTCTCAGGACCATCCTGATTCATCAGTCAGCGGCCTCCCTTTTTTCCAAAGACCGCGTCTCAGTGCCAATGAAATGCGAAGCCGCCGCGCCCCCGAGAGGTGGCAGGGCCACAGGGTCCATGGACACAGGGGCTCTTCTGCCAGAACAACCTCCTCGGTAGAAAACGGTAGGTGCTACTGTCCTCTGTAATGCTGCCAACTGTGTCACTTAGCTTGGGGGACAGCAGTGCACTAACGCCTAACTGCTGGGCTTCTTTAAGAGGGAATTCTAAGAGAGCGCTGGGGAGTTGGCCATGGATTTGAAGTCAGTCGGCAAACGCGAACGGCCGGGGCCCAACTTACTTTTCCGTATTTGAGACTCCTCGTGTGCAGAGAGACGGCTCCGTCAGAGAACACTGCCTGGACCTCAGCCTGGCCGGGTTCCAGATGAAGGAACAAACACTCTCACGTCACCTGCCTCCCTGGCTCCCCCCTCCATCCTTTCCTCTCGGGTCCAACACTCCTGCCCGAGGTCGCAGACAGACCCAGAGGTCACACTGCTATGACCATGGAGGTCCTGAATAACCTGACACCGCCTTTTCTACTTCCTGGGAGAAAAGTTCCCATCATTAGGAAAATGTGAGCTAGCTTAGAGCCTGGGCCACCGTAAGTTACAGGACCCAAGGACGCAATGGAGCGGCGGCAGGTCTGAACGAGAGCTGGAGGCTAGGCCTGGGTGAAGGAGATGAAGAAAGGCCGCAGCAGAGCCCTTCACACTGTCAAAGACTCAGATGCCTGCCAGGATTATGCTTCTGCTGTGGGAGGCCGACAACGGGAGCCCCCTCCCCAGATCCCCAGCAGGCGTGAAGACGCCGGAGTGTAGCGGGCAGGATACACTGATAAGGTCCCCCTCCTGCAAGAAGCCCCTCATCGCCAGCTCGTCCTCTGCCGATCTTCTCCTCTGAAATGCAGAGAGGTGCCCACGTTACCGAAGTCGGATCCAGGAGGAACCTCTCTCCTCACCCTCCCTTTCGCTTTCACTTCCGCCTGAACTCTCTGAAGCCAGCCACGAGGTTCACGGGCCGGGGTGGGTAACCTGTGCCACTCAAGGACAGCGCAGCGACGGCCACTGCGTTCCATCTTACAGGCCTTCCCACGGCTCCTCTTCTCCTTCCTCTGAGTAATACTCCAGCTCCTTCCGTGATATCCCAAACCCGCCCGTCTAGCGCAGCCTGCTCTTCCACGCCTTCCTCCCGTGGCGGCCCGCCGTGGCCCAGCGGGACCAGACCACCTCCGGCTTGACTCTGTCTTTGCTCAGCATTTCGCTTTATCTCGGACTCCCTGAACTCACTGCTGAAATCCTATCCAGCCTTCAAGGATCAACACCAGCAGCCCTCTTTCCTTCGAGCTCTCTCGGTCAAAGCATTCACTCCTTTTGTACTGTGCTTATTTATCCTGGGACTGCCAAGTATCTGGAACACTTCTCTCATACCCCCCCTCTAGCCTGTAAGCTCTCCCAGACACCCTGTCGGGCCTCCTGATCATGCTATTCTCCAGAAAGCCTGGCACAGTGAGCCTCTGTGTAGAGAAGATGCTGGACTGAAGATAAAGCTGAACTGTGGCATTGTACAAAAGGACGTGGCTTAGGTACCGTGGTCATCTGAAATAACCAAATGCCACTGGGTGCATGAAAAGATAATCTAAACACGACTTTTCACGTTAACACCTTCAGTGAGCAAAGCTGGTACACCCAGAAAAGGAAAAGGATTAGCACCAAACATCTGAGAGCGTCTCCCAGCCCTCTTCTGCGATGGCTCCCCAGGGACATTCCGGATCTCACCATACACCACGCCCGCCTGAGCCGGGAGGCCCAGGCCAAGTGAAAGCCTATGTGCACATCCAGGCAGCACAAAGAGCGGTCAAAGTGGCAACTTCGGTGGGAAGCAGAGTTCTCAGGTAGAGCCAAGGACCCCAGAGCTCTCACCAACCAACTGGACGGCCCCGCCAGAAACCCTTACCAGCTCTCCTCCGGGAAGGTTCATGGATGACAGCAGCAGAACCGAGTCCAGCCTGGAGTTGGTCTCCACCTTCCACCGCTTCTGCTGGACCTACAGACAAAGAAACCCTATACCTGGACACGCACTCAGGGGCCAGAGCTCACACTATAAATGATTAATAGCCCCCAACATAACGAACCAATTGTTTACATCATCAAAACACAACGAATGCCTCAGTCACGTAACTGCATCTAGAATGAAGATCCCATTCACTAGGTCACCAGCTTACTTCTACTTTGTAAAAAAAACAATCTGGCAGACTTTACCTCTGTGATTCTCCCCACTACGATGTCCCCCACTTCACCATTATATCTGAAAGATAAAACGAAAGGTCATCCATTAGTGAAAAGACTTTATGACAAGACCAAATCCCATTGGAAATGTCAGTTAAACTGGATTGGGGGGGCCTTGGTTAGGCATCACATTTATTCAATTTATGTAACTACTCTCTAGACTTATTTTCAGGAACTGATAACTTCAAAACATTCCTATACATATAGTCTGCATTAACCATTCTTTTTTTTTGACTGAACCTGCGGCATATGGAAGCTCCCGGGCCAGAGATCGAATCCGAGCCACGGCTGTGACCTACACCACTGCTGCGGCAGTGCTGGATCCTTAACCCACTATGCCCAGCCGGTGATCGAACCTGTACCTTGGCAGAGACCTGGGCTGCTGCACTTAGATCCTTAACCCACTGTGCCATAATGGGAACTCCCTCTGTTAACTATTGTTAAACCATTTATTGCAAGCAGTTCCTTAAGCCTGAAACCCCTACTTTGTTAACTGCATCAACATGATAGGCAAGGACTATTTTCCGCTGGGCTCTAGAACACAGATGGTTCTGCACCAGCCACAGGAGATAGGCCATCACCCAAACCAGTCCCCTCACTGTTGCACTCACACACTGGCCGAGTCCCTCGTCCCACTTCCAGACTGAAGGCTCAGTCCTTGGGCCTCCCCCCTTTTCAGCCCACATTCACTTGCTGAGCTCGTCCAGCCAGATGGCTTTAAATACTCCTGAAGAGTACAGCCCTCCCTGGAATCCCAGACTCTAGCCATCTGCTGGCTACCCAGCACCTCCATTTTTGCGAATTTGCAAAATGCTCCTAAAACAAAGCTTTCCAGCAGCCCCCTTCCCTCCCCCATAGCAAACTGCTCCTCTCCTGGCTGTTACCACTTGAGGAAACGGCAACCCCAACTGCTCAAGCCAGAATCCTCGAAGGAACCCTTCATATTTCTCAGTCTCGGTCGCTCTTTCTCTCGTGTTCCAGGACAAGTCCAGCAAAGGATCCTACCGCCTCTATCTTTAAAATGCAGGCAGAAAATAAAAGGCAGCCAAACTGGAAAGGAGAAAATACAACTACCTTTTCTCACAGACATGGTCTTCTAATATAGAAGATCCCAAAGAATGCAAAACCCGACACTTTTTCATGATGAGAACGCTCAGAGCACAAAATACACGCGGACTTGATCACTACTGCCCGCTCCCACTGCCACCGCCTCAGTCTAAGTCCGCAGCACTGCAGATGACGAACCCAATGCGTGAATCTGCTCCCTAGCCCTGCCCCATCCTCCCACGGCAGCCTGAGTGATTTTATCCAAATGCAGGTCAGGCCAGATCCCTCCTCTGCTCTACCTCCTCAGTGGCTTCCTAGATCTCACAAAGTACGAGTCGAAAATCCTTACCGTGTGGAGTTCCCTAGTGGCATGGTAGGTTAAGGATCTAGCACGGTCACTGCAGCAGCTCGGTTCAGCAGGTTCAGTCCCGGCCCCTGGGAATTTTCTCAGGCCACAGACGCCTGTGACAATTGCCTATTGTGGCTACAAGGCAGGCAGGCAGGCCGCCCACCTCAGCTCTCTGCCTCCATCGCTCTTACCTCTCCCGCCACCCCCTGCCCCGCCTGCTCACTCGGTTCCAGCCCCACTAGCTTATATTCTGGGGCTAATTTTTACTGAGCCCTTCTAGGTAGGCAGCTCTGTGTAAGTACCTTGCGTGCACTGTTCCCAGTGAATTCCAGTGCAAATCCTACAAGGCAGGTCACACTTAGGTCTCATTTTTCAGAGGAGGAAACCAAAGTTTGAAGAGGCCGGGTAACGCAGGGAAACCTCTGAAGCCCAAAGCTACCTGTGATCACCCAAACCCCTCCTACAGTCATGTTCTCAAAATCACAGCCCTACAGAACGACAAGGCAGGCGGGGACGGGGGAAGGGGGGCATGCTGTGGCAGAGAGGACCTGGCCCTGCAACTCTTGACGCCTCAATACACACCTTTTGTTCTCACCTGGTTTTCAAAGCTTTTACACAGATCAACTTGTTTACTCTCTCCACCGAGCCAGCCACAGATGCAATGAGCTTCTCTTCCCCCATATAGGTCCCATGGCCCCTGTGGCAACAGGAAGATAGAAAGGATATTCCAGGTTAACCCTTGAGGTAACCAGTCCCATCAAGAAGAATGTGTTCCTGAAGATTCCTCAGAAAATTAAAAACAGATTTACCATTTGATCCAGCAATCCCACTCCTGGGCATCTATCCAGAAAAAACCATGACTCGAAAAGACACATGTACTCCAGTGTTCATTGCAGCACTCTATACAATAGCCAAGTCATGGAAACAACCTAATTGCCCATCGACAGAGGAGTGGATAGGGAAGATCTGGTACATACACACAATGGAATATTACTCAGCCACTAAAAGGAACGAAATAACATTTATAGCAACATGGATGGAACCCAGAAATTATCATGTAAAGTGAAACCAGTTAGACAATGAGACACCAATATCAACTGCTACCACTTACATGTGGAAACTAAAAAAAGGACACAATGAACTTCTTTGCAGAACAGATACTGACTCACAGGCTTTGGAAAACCTATGGTTTCCAAATGAGACAAGTTGGGGGGTGGGGGGATGCAATGAGGGTTTGGGATGGAAATGCTATAAAAACTGAGTGATGACTTTTGTACACCTATAATCATAATAAAATTCATTAAGTAGTGGGGAAAAAAAAAAAGAACAATGTGCTCCTAGAAGTTCCTGTTGAGGCTCAGTGGGTCACAAACCCGACTAGTATCTATCCATGAGGATGCGGGTTCAATCCTTGGCCTCGCGCAGTGGGTTAAGGACCCAGTATTGCTGTGAGCTGTGGTGTAGGTCACAGACGCAGCTCAGAACTGGCGCTGCTGTGGCTGTGGGGTAGGCCAGCAGCTGCAGCTCCAATTCGACCCCTAGCCTGGGAACCTCCATATGCCTCAGGTGTGGCCCTAAAAAGCAAAGAACAATGTGTTGCTCAAACTTAACAGGCTCCTCCTACCTTAAAGCCAGGTGTTTGTGCCATTTGTCCTAGAACATTCCTTCTTCCTTGTCTTACCCCAGTCTACTCAAAGGTCACTTTCTCCACCAGTCCTTCCTCAGCCACCCCGTTTATCACAGTCACCCACCCTGTGGCTGCCACGTTCCCACCTATACTCTGCTTACCTTCCTTGACTTTTTATTTTCTCTGCTGCATTTATCACCAAATATTCTGATGTGTTTGCTGTGTTTGTCTCTTATTATCTGTCTCTCCCAGTTGCAACGTAAACTCCACCAGGACAGAGATTTCAACTCTACTCTGTTCATTGCTGTACCCCAACCACACATGATATATATACAGAATGAATGAATAAAGGACTGAACCTTAAGATTTCCTGGGATCCAATAACCCCAAACTAAGAGGTTAGAGGGCAATGGTATAAATGCTGTACCTCTCCTATTTGTACGTTTCCCCAAAGGGGGAAAAAGGCTGAGAATCCCCCAGTGTTGACCTGTGACGGTGACTGAATGGCAAGTTTTGCTTCTTTCCTTAATCATCACCTCATTTAATCCTCACTACCCTACTAAATAGTTAATATCACTATTTTACAGATGAGGAAACGAACCTCGGAGAGGTCAGGAACCCCAGCTGTCCAACTCAAGAGCCTGCCCTCAGACTCGAAGCTGTGTATTTGGGTGCATGTAACTCAATACACTTGTATGCTCTAAACCCAAACAATGACTAGCTCCAAAACCACGCACCTGGCTAGGAGACGATGCTGAGAGAGAAGGGGCCCAAGTCAAAAACGCCCACCGTCCCTCTCAGTCGAAAACTGTTAAGAGGCTCCGGCTCCTCACCCTCCCCAGTTTTCCCTACGAGGAAGGCCCAGAACTGGGGTCTCAGGCAGAGACCAAGAGTCACGGCCACCAGAGATCAGGAGAGGAAGGTCTTGGCGGGCTGGGGCAAATGCAGACGGGGCCACACGCAAGGCAGGGAGCAAGAAGGCCGAGGCCTCGAAAGAGGCAACTGAGATGATCAGCAGATGAGCCCTGGGTACCGCGAGGGCGTAGGTGCCAGAGAACCGAGGCCCAGGTTTCGGCCAGCAAGCCACGTGGAGAGCAGTGCAGTCGCCCCCTGCGGCCCAGAGTCCCCCACGTCCCCACGTACCGCATAAAGCCTGTGTCCGTAGTGATCGTGTCCCCCGGCACCACCAGGTGTTTCTTAGTCTCGCGCCCCAGGCCCTCGCCAAGACGCTTGCGAACAACAGGAAGCCTCATCTCCATCGCCATCTTGGCGCCAATAACTTGCGCATGCGCAGCCCAACCTGAAGGCTTCCTATCCTCCGCAATTCTCTGCCTCTGCTCGGAGCGGCGGGGCGGGGCCTCGGAGCAGCCACCAATGGAAACTCACGGGCTCGCAGCCATGTTGGCTATTGGCAACCATTAAGTCAATGTGAAGGGAAGGAAGGAACCGAGTTGCCATCTTTACTATTGGCGAGCTTGCCCTTGTCGGATAGTAAAACATCAGGTGGTCTGGCGTTTGACTTTCCGCCAAAACTCTTGTCATCGTCATGCCACTTACTGTTTTCCAGGATTAGAGATAATTGAGAAATGGACCTCTGAGTTTCCTTCCACAGCTAAGCTGCTAAAATCTGATTTTTTTGGTGAGGGAGGTATGAGATTGCTCAGCAGGATCAGGCAATGGGATCTACAGAAAGCACTGCTTGAGCCCCTTTGGGAACCGTTACTAGTAGCCTCTGTATTCTGCATTACTTCCGCCTCGTGTGGGCTGCTTCAGCACTAACCACAACCTGTACCCCCAAACAATGGTTCCATTCTAAGTCAGCTGATTGACCCTAATATTTTTTTTGAAACACAAGAAACCGTCTAAGAAAACATTCAAACCTCGCCAGGCTGGGGTACTTGGAAGGAAGGACAAATGCATCCTTAATATGAAGATCTCCGCTTATATTCACCCATACAGCAAATTGAGCCAGGAGCTGTTCTAAGGGTTCAGTGGTGAACGGATAGGTGGTTATGTGGTTTTATCTCTGGGTCAGGAGCATTTTCCCCATCCCTGGCCCCACTTCCCTCTACCCCCTCCCTCACCCTTGCCCTGCATGATTTAAAGCATCCACAACAGGAGTTCCCTTGGTTAACGAATCCTACTAGGAACCATGAGGTTGCGGGTTCGATCCCTGGCACCACTCAGCGGGTTAAGGATCCGGCGTTGCCGTGAGCTGTGCTGTAGGTTGCAGACACAGCTTGGATCCCGCTTTGCTGTGGCTGTGGTCTAAGCCAGAGGCTACAGGTCCAATTGGACCCCTAGCCTGGGAACCTCCATATGCCGCGGGTGTGGCCCTAGAAAATGCAAAAAGACAAAATAAAATAAAATAAAGCATCCACAAACAGAGTTTCAACCTCAGGGAATTGGAAATGATAATTCTTCACACAAGGGACTCTAAAGAGGATTAAATGAAACAACTCACATCAGCGCCACACACTAAACTTGGTAAATCTGATCTGCTGCCTCCTGAAGATCCATCAGGCCAATAAATTAATACATCTTCAAAAGGACAGCATTTTTTTTCACCCAAGCATGGCTCACAATTACTCTTGTCTAGAAAGTCAACCCTGGGAGGCAATCGATATAAATTCTAGTGCCCCTCGGGTCATCAGTAAATGGGCAGGCCCTACATTTGCCTTCTTCCTTGCCTGGAGGAATGTGCTAAAGCCAAGAAAGTTTCAGGGTTCATCTGTTGAGTCTGGCCTCGGCCAGAAGAGGGCGGTGGTGTCCTTTGAGCCAGCGGAGCTCAGCCTGGGAGTGAGTCTAGACCAAAACTCCAGTTTCAAGAAGGCATGGACTTAACCTTAACCCCTCCCATACTCAGGGCACTCACGTTTATGGAGCCTGTCACAATGTCGGGATTATGTTTTTCTGTTTGTTCGTTTTCTTCTTTTTAGGGCCACACCACCAGTGTATGGAAGTTCCCAGGCTAGGGTTGAATCAGAGCTACAGCTGCCAGTCTACACCGGACCCACTGAACGAGGCCAGGGATTGAACCTGCCTCCTCATGGATACGAGTTGGATTCGTTTCCGCTGAGCCACAATGGGAACTTCCAACGCTGGGATTATGAAACTGTGGCAGGTTCGGTGTCTGGTGAGAGCTCACTTCCTGGTTCAGAGACCGTCTTCTCACTGCGTCTTCTCCACATGGTGGAGGGGGCGACGGAGTTCTCTGGGGCCTCTTTTATTTGTTTATTTGTTTTCCTTTTTACGGCCACACCTGCAGCATATGGAAGTTCCCAGGCTGCGACATGGGAGCTGCGACAGCTGGTCTATGCCAGAGCCACGGCAACTCCGGGTCCGAGCCACATCTGCAACCCACACTGCAGCTCAGGGCAATGCTGGGTCCTTCACCCACTGTGCGAGGCCAGGGATCAAACCCGCATCCTCATGGAAACTAGTTGGGTTCTTAACCCGCTGAGCCCCGACCGGAACTCCCGGGGCCACTTTTGTATGGCAGTAATCCTTTTCATGAAGCCTCCAGCCTCATGACCAAATCGCCTCCTAATGCCATCACTTCAGTGGTTAGGATTTCAGCATCGGAATTTTTTTTGGGGGGGGGACATAAACATTCAGTCCATCGTGGACTCACAGACACAGGAACAGACTTGTGGTTGCCAAGGAGGCGGGGACTGGGAGTTTGGGGTTAGCAGATGCAAACTATTATATAGAGAATGGCTAAAAAACAAGATCCTACTGTATAGCACGGGGAACTATATTCAATGTCCTGTAGTAAGCAATCATGGAAAAGAAATTTAAAAAATAAACAGGAGTTCTCGCCTTGGCACAGTGGGTAGAGAATCTGGCATTGCTGAAGCTATGGCATAGGTCACAGCCTCAGCTCAGATTCGATCCCTAGCCTTGGAACTTCCAGATACTGAGGGTATAGCCAAAAAAAGAAAATAATAATAAGGTCTTTTAGGATATCCAAAAATAAATAAATAAAAACAGATTCTATTAAATCACTTCCTGCTTAGAACGCTTCAGGCAGCTTCTTTTTATCCTAAGAATAAAAATCCACGGGCGCTCCTATTGTGGCACAGCAGAAACGAATCCAACTAGTATCCATGAGGATGCGGGTTTGGTCCCTGGCCTTGCTCAGTGGGTTAAGGATCCAGCTTAGCCATGAGCTGTGGTATAGATTGAAGATACGTCTTGGATCCTGCATTGCTGTGACTGTGGTGTAGGCCGGCAGCTGTAGCTCCGATTCAACCCCTAGATGGGGAACTACCACATGCTGCAGGTGTGGGCCTAAAAAAAAGCAAAAAAAAAATCCAAACTCATCTTTGGCTGGTTCTGCCCATCTCTGACCTCACTCACCTCACCCACTCCCTTACTCACTACGTATGCTGCAATCAGCAGCACTGGCCCCAGGATCTGTGTGCTTTTGGGGCCCTTTGCCTGGAGTTCTCTCCTCTGCACCCCCTAGTCCCCCACCCCCCGTCTTTTGTGTAACTGGCTACTTCTCTCCAGTCGGATCTCAGCTCAACTATTTCTTCCTCAGAGAAGCCTTCCCTGACCACTTTATCCAGAATAATCCTCAGCTTACCCCCTTTTGGCATGCAGAAGTTCCTGGGCCAGGGGTCAAAGCCACACCACAGCAGCAACCTGAGCCACTGCAGTAACAAAACCAGATCCTTAACCCACTGAGCCACAGGGTAACTCCTTGAATTTTTTTATTAATTTGTTTGTTGCAGTCTTCCTCCACTAGGACATGAATGCTCTGAGAACAGTGCCCTTATCTGTTTTGTTCATCTGAGAACAAATGAACAGCCATAGAGAACAGCCATAAAGTATTTGTCAAAAAAAAAAAAAAAAGATATTTGCAAGATTTTTACTCAGTACAGGATATGAGCCCTGCCAATGCCCAGACTTTGTTTTTTCCACTTCTCCATCCCTAGAACTGTCTGGGTACAGAGTAGGCCCTTTTATTAACCATGCCTTCTATTTTCTGTCGTTTGCTGTTTGGAAATTTGGGGGCCTTGCTGACCTTGGAAGGACTGCCCCTCCCTGGGTTAGCCAGGATCTAGAGCTAGTAAACAGCTAGTGCAGGAGTATGCCTTTCTTTTTTTTTTTTTTTTGCCTTTTGTCATTTTAGGGCCGCACCCGCGGCATGTGGAGGTTCCCAGGCTAGGGGTCTAATCGGAGCTACAGCCACTGGCCTACACCGCAGCCACAGCAACGCAGGATCCGAGCCACGTCTGCGACCTACACCACAGCTCACAGCAATGCCGGATCGTTAACCCACTGAGCAAGGCCAGGGATTGAACCCGCAACCTCATGGTTCCTAGTCGGATTCGTCAACCACTGAGCCACGACGGGAACTCCAGGAGTATGCCTTTCAAATACAAACCAAGCCATCCAGAGCCCAGGGCCTCCAGAACTACCAACATCTTTTTGGATGGGGCTCTCACCTTCTGGAACACTACGTGCCCACCCTAATCACCCCAGGGGCCCATACCAGCCAGCTAGGGATGGGCCCTGTGCCTCAGAGGCCACTAAAGTTATTCAAACCAGTCAATCCTAAACCTGCTTACCCTGCCTTCCCAGCTGCTTCCCATGGAAACCCGAGTTAAGTCTCTTTCCCACATTTTCTCCTTGTTCCCTCTGCCTCCTGATCGACCTTCCTGCCCCAGGCTTCCCCACGTGGCCCTGCATGGTGCCTCCTGTTTCTCCCTCTCCCCCCTTGGCAACCACAAATCTGTCCTCTATGTCTGTAAGTCTGTTTCTGTTCTGTAGATAGGTTTGTTTGCACCATATTTTAGATTCCACATCTAAGTGATATCATATGGTATTTGTCTTTCTCTTTCTGACTTTCTTAATTTCGTGTGAAAATTTCCAGTTCCATCCATGTTGCTGCAAATGGCATTATTTCATTCTTTTTATGACTGAGTAGAATTTTATTGTATATACGCACTATGTCTTTTTCTTTTAATGGCCACACCTGTGGCATATGGACGTTCCTGGGCTAGGGGGTTGAATCGGAGTTGCAGCTGCCAGCCTACACCACAGCCACAGCAACACCAGATCCAAGCCTCATCTGCGAACTACACTGAAGCTTGCAGCAACACTAGATCCTTAACCCACTGAGTGAGACCAGGGATCGAACCCGAATCCTCATGGACACTGTTCTTAACCCACTGAGCCACAATAGGAACTCCATATACCACATCTTAATCCATTCATCTGTCGATGGACGTTTAGGTTGCTTCCATGTCTTGGCTATTGTGAATAGTCTGCTCTGTGGCTTTTTGAAAAGAATGCCCACGGATTTTTTGATGCCTCTTCAATCAAAAATTGCAGGCTGTGCTTCCTCATCTTGCGTCTGGGTGGGCTTGTGACTGCTTCAATAGCTGGAATATGTAGAAAGTGCTTCTGTGGGTCTCCAAAGATGGGTCAGAACAGACTGACTTCTACCTGGTTCCCCCAGAACACTTGCACTTGAAGACTTGAGCCAACACACAAGAAATCTGATTTCGCTGGGACAGTTACATTGTAGGAAGCAGTCTGGCTGGGTGCTAACCAGCCACCACCCATAACTCTTCTCACCCTTCACAGCCACACATCCCAGGAGACCAGCTCCAACGTGGGAAGGAAGCTGAAAACTTAGGAGATCCATTCCTCCATTTCAAGAGATCCGGGGATAAGGATAATTAGGGCAGGAAAAGGGAGGATGGACAACTGCCGTAGATGCCCTCTAGGGGGTGCTCAGTGAGATGGGTGGTAGAAGCAGCTACAACCCTCCTCATCCATCACAAGCACCCTTGTATTCACAACAGTTCCTATTTATTGAGCACTTACTATGTGTCGGGTACCAAGCCATGTACCGTGTTCATACATTATCCCACTGCATCCTCACAGCATCCTTAGGAGCTAAGTATCAGCCCACTTTCCATTTGAGGAACCTGAGACTCAGGGACATTGACCCAGGTCACACAGCTAGTGACCGGCTGAGCAAGGTTTCAAACCCAGACTGGTGGCCCCTATCTAGAAGCCTCTGCACCTGGAGGTCCCAAACTATGCAATAAAAAAAGAAATAAAAGGCATCTTGATTGGAAAATACGAAGTAAAACTGCCTTTATTCACAGACAACATGATCATGTACATAAAAGTCCTAAGGAATCTACCCCCCCCCCAAAATCTGCTAGAATGAATAAGTGAGTTTCACAAGGTTGAAGGGTACAAGGTCGATTTGCAGTGCTGGTCTACACCACATCCCCAAGGGACGCACAAAAAGCTCTTCAGATGGAATCTGCAGGCTGCTGGGAGGTGGTGCAGCCTATCGGTCCTGAGCATGACTTCCAAGATCAGTTGCCATGGTGAAAACTGCTCTGCCACTCATTGGCTGAGTGACGTGGCAAGTGACTTTCTCTGAGCCTCAATTTTCTCATACTTCAAATGGACGAAAATAGAGCATCACGGGGAAATAAGGGTGGAAAAAGTGCATCAAGCTCGGGGATTTATGGGGAGGATTCCCGGAATGCATGCATTTAAACCCCTAAACCCCAAATTATTGTATCTGTGGTCTACACGCCTTTGTTGGGAGGAGGGAGCCTGAGGCCTTTGCTGGAATTGCAAGCAAAGTAAGAGGTTAGGCTTTGAGTATCAGCCCCCCTTCCCCGCGTGCAATTCTTCAGGACAATGATTCCTATCTGCTCATCCTACTGTCGCCAGGGCAGCACATGAGCAGAGCTGATGGACTTTAGTCTGCAGTTACAGCCTGCTGCCACCAGGTGGGTTCTGGAGCCGGGGCTGCGGCCTCTGTAATCTGTAGCCGGAACTTCATGGAGCAAAATTACCTACAGAGAGCGATTTAGAATTTTGATCAAGGGCGCCACTGCCGTCTCTGAAGCCTGACACCTGCAGACCCTTGTTCGGGAAGCCAGTGTCGTCCGCTTGGAGGTCATGGGTTTAATTCTGCTTCACCTATCAGTACCTGGTGGGAAGGGAACTCAGGACAGAGAGGTTTGGTCACGGAAACAAGAGGCTTGGGTGGAGGCTGCAGTGAGAGGAGGGTAAGGCCAGGGCCCACCAGAGGCAACAGAAGCCTCATGGGGAGGTATCAAGGGAGGCAAGGTTCATAACGGGAGGAGGAGAATGAAAAAGGGTGATGTCCCCATTGGCCCAAGGAAGAAACCCCAGATGGGACCTGCAAGTGAACATACCAAGTATGTGACTCTGCCTGTGACCCCATGTGCCAGGGTGCAAGACTGGTCTCCCAAAGTATGGGGGTCTTTGGGAATAACTGAAGCTCCAAATGAGAATGGCCTATGTGTACAAGTGTGAATTCCAGTATCTTCAGGTATATGTGTGTTTGTGTGTGTGTGTGTGTGTGTGCACGCACACAGCTAGATCAGGCTGCATAGAGAGATGTGCCCGAGGGATGCCAGCGAGTTGGAAGGGTGACAGCCTCACAGGTGGCACATGCCAGAGCGCATTTCCCAGTTTGCACACGTCCTCCTGGCCAGGAGGTCCTGGAGAGGTGAGCCAGGTCCTGACCCTACACTGATGGCCTCCTTGCTCTTTGGTCTTCCCCAAGGAGAGTCTGGAAATGGGTGTTCAGAGTACTTGGAAATTCTAGGCTTTGGGAAGGCACTTGGTGTCCATCTTGGTTCACCCCACTGGGTGCTTGGATTCCTTCCAGTTGTCCATGAAAATGAAAAAATAAAAGTATGTGAAGATTGAGGGGCAGTAACAAAGCAAGACACTGATATTTGAGAGTCAGTTGGAAGCCACGTGGAATCCGCCCAACCCCTTGTGAGAGTTCTAGTTGCTTGGCACCGTAGCCATCTCTTTGGGAGCTGACACCACAGTTGTGATAAAGTTGTTTTCTTTTCCTTTTTAGGGTCACACCTGCAGCATATGGAAGTTCCCAGGCTAAGGGTCAAATTGGAGCTGCAGCTGCCAGCCTATACCACAGCCACAGCAACACCAGATCTGAGCTGCTTCCGCGACCTACCTTGCAGCTTGTGGTAATGCCAGATCCTTAACCCACTGAATGAAGCCGGGGATTGAACTCACATCCTCATGGATACTAGTCAGGGTCTTAACCTGCTGAGCCACAATGGGAACTCCCGTGGGTGACTTTCAAAACCAGTAAATGGAACAACTCTTACTGCCGCCTCTTCAACTTCTAAGCACTTTCCATATTTCCTTTCCATGCAAAGCGCTGGCCCATTCAGATGCTAAGTGATAAATGTTCCAAGTAGTTTTTATTTTAGAATACAAGAGAGGTACAAATGTATTTACAGTTGTACATATACAATCAAATAATATATATCACAGTTTTGTAAATATCATTTTAGATAAATATTTACAACGTTAAAGTGACCATTTTCTGGAAGTAGAACACGGTTTCTTGAAAACGCTATACATTTTATACTTTTCATTAATATTATTATAGTTTCTTTATTTTACAAAACGGCCCTACGGGAATTCTAGTCAATGACCGCAAGGTTGGAAAGACGACGCCAGAGGGCGCCCAAGGCCGGAGCTTGGGGAAACTTGGGACCCGGCAAGGGCGAGAGTGGACTGGGCAGGGCGGAACCTCCCGGGTTCCCGCACAGCTCGGAAGTGCTTTCCGGGCCGGGAAGCCAGTCTTGCCCTCCTCTTGGTGGAGAGCGGCAGGAAGGGCAGGAAACTTCCCCTTTCTAAGCTTGAAGCAGGAGCTGAAGGGAGGAGGCATGGGTCCAGCTCTCTCAATTTACTGATAGGGAAAGGGGAAACGGAGGCCCAAAGAGGAGCAGGGCCTTGCCCGGGGTCCCACTGTGCATTTCCGTTTTGTCTTCACTCTCAGCCAACCTGGCACACTGCAAAGCATTCGTGCCTCGTCCATCCCCAAGGAGCCGACTTTGGGAAGGGAAGCTGACCCGAAGGGCCCTCTCGGCAAGGATATGCAGGTCTCTCCGGCCTCTTTTGGCTTCCCCCGCGCCCGGTCAGCCCTCACCTCTTAAGGTCATGTCCGTGACTCCTGACACTGCAGGATAACAGTCCCAGAAGACGGGAGGCGAGTCTGATGCGCGCATTGCGCGGGCTCCCTGCTCACACTGGGAGGGGGAGGTTGCTCTCCATCCCCAACACGCAGCTCTCCGTGGGGGTGATGGGAGCCCCCTTCCCCCGCTGAGGGCCCTCGGAGACTTTCAGTCCCTTCTCCGGCCACCCACGAGGGGCCTGTCAGCCTGGGCAGCCGACTCAACAGGAGGAGGGAGGCTCGGGGGTGAGGCCGAGCATGGGGACCCCCGGAAGAGGGGGCGGCAGAGGAGCTGCACCAGCTGGGCGTCTTGGGAAAGGGATGTTGCCCCTCGGTGTCCTCATCTGCAAAACGGGGCGAAGAGCGTATGCCTGGGGCGCATCTACAGCTCCGGGTCCGGCGGCGGCCGAGAGCGGCAAGGAGGTCGGGTCCCAAGAGGGGGCAGCCCCGCCCCGCCCCGCCCCGTGCCGGGAGGGGCAGGTTGGCGGGGGCGCGCGGCGGCGCGCGGGCGCGGGCGCGCAGGCGCGGCACGGCGCTCACAGCACCATGGCCGGCAGGTGGTGCGTGGCGGCGGCAGCGGCGGCAGCGGCGGCGGCGGCGAGCGCGGGCGCGTGCGCGTGCGGCGCGGGCAGCGCGGGCGAGTGGGCCTGCAGCGCGGCGCTGGGCGGCCGGTGGCGCGCGCTCTTCTGGTGCGCGCGCAGGCCGGCCAGCTGCGAGTAGGCGCTCTGGCACACCTGGCACTTGTAGGGGCGCTCGCCCGTGTGCAGGCGCACGTGGTTGCGCAGCGTGGACGACTGGCTGAAGCGACGGTTGCAGAAGCGGCACACGAAGGGCTTGTCCAGCGTGTGGATGCGCATGTGCGAACGCAGGTTGCTGCGCGAGTTGAAGCCGCGGTGACAGATGACGCAGCGCATGCGGCCCGCAGTGCCCGCGGCCGAATCCGCCGGGTGGAAGTCCTCTGGCCGCGCGGGCAGGGCCCGGGAGGCAGGCGGGGAGAGGTAGAGAGAGCAGCCTAGTTAGAACCCGCACGGCCGCGGCCCGGCACCCCTCCCCAACGCGCGGCCCTCCTAGGGCCCAGCAGCTTCAATGGATGGATCGTCGGGTGGCCCCTGGGCAGACTGATAGGGGTGGGAGGGGTGATTCCGGCTTGGGATCAAATAGGAGCTGGGCTCCAGATCCTGCTGTGCGATCTCAGCGACTTGGGGACTTAGCCTCTGGGAAACCTAAACTTTCTCATCTGTAAAATGGGGCCTACTACGAACTCGTGGGTTAGGCACGACTACACAGGATGAGCACAAAGAGCTGATTTGTCTTTGAAGATTACTCTGTACTGAGAACCTTACCTGCCTAAGCCGGGACATGGGAAGCACCTGGCTTAGAGTAACCTTCCATAAGTAGCAGTAACTGTTATAACTACCAAAAAAAGAAAAAAAAACCCAAACCCTTTTATTTATTCATCCCACAAATATTTACTAGGTGCCTACTAAGTACCAGTGAACTACACCTCACTTTTCTCATGCCTGAAATGGAAGTAATGACAGCATCTCCCCTAAATGTTTGCTGCAAGCATCCAAGAAGTTGTTTGTGAAACTTTAGCTGCAGAGCAAGGGCTGGAGAAACAGTAGCTCATGAACCTCGGATTCATCCTCTAAAAATGAGAATAATCAAATCTCACAGGGTTTTATGAGGACCCAAGGAGGATGATTCCTGTAAAAGGTTTAGCAGGAAATAGGTCTTGAACAAACGGTCTCTACCGCCACGATCGGCATCCGCTCTCCAAGCCACAGAGGCACACTCTGCCTTCATTTGACAGGTTTATACTGAGCACCTGCTCTGTGCCGGGACCGGCACTGGGGACAGGGCAGGGAAATGTAGATTGTCAGAGCTGGAGGGAAATCATGTCACCCAACAGCTTTCTTTTACAGATGGGGAAACTGAAGCTCAGAGCCGTTCCCGAGACGACACAACAGCACTGAACTCAATCCATGTTCCCTACTTCCTGGCCCCTTGCTCTTCCTACCATAACCCTGCTGTTCCCTGCACCCAGTCGGACCCCAGACCATCTATTGTGTCTAGAAAACAGAAGTGTCTTCCATCTATGCCTGGACCATGGCAGCAGGTCCAGGGGCATGGGTGCCCTTGAACCAGTAGTCCCGTGGGCTTGGTGTTGCTGGAGGTGGCACACACACACACACACACACACTTTCTCCCTCTCTCCTTCTCTCTCTCTCTGGGTTCCACGGGTCCCTTTATGGGGATACCTACCATGCTTGCTCTTTTTCTGCTCCTCCTCCAGCCCAGGCACACCGGGGATCCCCAGGAACGTGTTGTGCGAGTTCCCGTACCACACCAGCAGTTCCTGGTCGGGCGGGATCATCTGTGGGGAAGGAGGTAAGAGGAAGTCAGCAAGGCGGACGCAGGGGGCGAGAGTCAGGGCTGCCCGCCGTGGAGACGGGGATGCGTTTCAGCCCCAGGAAAGTTACACGTGGGTCGCTTTCCACCGAGCCAGCCCCGGCCAGCAGTGCGGACTCCGAAGGCCCCAGGATGCTCTGGCTTCTCACCATGTCTGTCCTCCCGCCCCACCCCTCCCTCAGCTCCCAAACTGACAACAACGGGAAGCCTTGCCACAAGCAGAAGTCACGGAAGCAGGAATGCTGGAAAACTCTGCATTCCTTTCCGAGGTCTGCGGGGCTGAGTCAGGCCTTCCCCAGGACCCTGTAGGGCACCCTGTGGTTCTTGGTCACACCCTGTCTGATAATGTTCTAGAAACTTCTCTCATCCAGAGCAACTGCAGGCAGCACCACATCACACATACTTCTCTTCTCATCACACTTGGCAGGACTCCCTGCACATGGCAAATGCTAAAAAAAAGGAGCATTCAGACAACCGGATGCCTCCATCTCCGGAAATGTCGGGGCAGACAGCCTTAAACAAGATCTGCTTCGCCATGTCCTATGTCTGGGACAGAGAACTCCACAAATGGTGACAGGGTGCTGCTGCTCCCGGGGGAGGACCTGCCGCAGGGAAATGGTGAAGGGATGGAGGGCTTTGCAGTGACAATCTGGGGAGGCGACGGAAGGCCTGCTCCTGCGCTGCTGACGGTAACGCCACGCTCTGGGACATCCTAGGGGCCTGCTGTGACTTGGGCCTTAGCCAGTTAAGTAAAGAACCCTCAGGCCCCACCCAGCAAGTGGCAGAGGGGAAGGCCGGTCACTGCCCGAGGCGGGGACCCCAGAGGAGCTGGCTTTGCCCAGAGAAAGGTGGACACCCTCCAGGCAACAGCTAGTTTGTTTCCCAGTTGAAGCACGAACGCTTGCACAGGATTCTATCTAGGGCTGTCTGAAGTCACACCAGGATAGAGACTCCCCTTGGCCTCCAGGGTCCCGGAGAAGGCCCCCCACCCCTCCCTTTGGCTCTGGCATGAAGACCCAGCCATACACAGAGCCATTCTGTTCGCCACGCCTTCCTGCCCCTGGTCCAAGCCAGGAAAATCCTCAGACCCTCACAGCCAGCCCTGCTCCAGCCTGAAAGGAGAAGGAAGCAGAGAGAGGGAGCAGGCCAGAGAAGCCAAGATTGAGGGGGGCCTGGGTTGATTGAGCCTCCTGAGATTCAACCTGGGGTCACCGCATCCCTTCCCAACAGACCCCACGGCCCACAGGTGTCATGTCAGGCCTCAGGGTCCGTGAGTGACAAGGAGCTGGGCAGAGGGTGCCACGCCAGCTCGGACTGACAGGATTTCGATAAGGAAAAGCCAACTGCAGTCCCTGAACCCGAAGAAAACTAGGCAGTGCCTCAAAGAAAACAGGTGGCTTGGATTCTGGAACAACAGCAGAAGTCCTTGAGGCCTCTCTGATCATTCGCCGTCACGACCTGGGGGCCGGGGGACCCTGCTGGAAAAGGCGCGGAGCTGAGAGAGGTTTCGTGAACCTTTTAGAAAAGAGGGTGATGGAACTAGAATATTCAAGATAAATTTGGAGTTCCTGCTGTGAGGCAACGGGACCTGCAGTGTCTTGGGAACGCTGGGGTGCGGGTTCGATCCCCAGCCCAGGACAGTGGATTAAGGATCCGGCATTGCAGCAGCTGCGGCTTAGGTCACGACTGCAGTTCGGATCTGATTGTTGGCTCAGGAACTCCATATGCCATGGGGTGGCCAAAAAAGAAAAAGAGATAAATTCACCATGAAGGAAGCTACTAAGAGATGGTGCCAGAGGGCCCTCGGTCACCACGGCCCTGGGTGACCTTAGGCAAGCACTTAGCCTCTCTGAGCTTGTCTCATCAAGTGTGGGGGTGGTGAGGGGCACAATCCCTGAGGTCCCTCCAGATCCAAGGCTCTGATTGTGTCACCTCCGACACTGTCCCAACCCCTGGCTTCGATTCTCAGCCCGCACCAGGTGATTATACATAATGGTTCTTCTAAAATGACCAGCCCCCGCCAACCGTCCGAACACACCCCTTCCTTCGGGAGATAGTACCGCTGGGGGTTCCGGCTCAGGCCCCACGTCACGGGGTCCACTTGGGCTCCCCAGCTCAGGCAAGTTGCCTTCTGCCACTGGCCCTCAGTTTCCTCAGCTGTAAAACAGGGACAGCACCACGGCTGTGGCCTGACCGGGTGCTTATCGGGGTTCAGTGGAGCCACATATAAAGCTCTTTGTAGTGTGGGGGGGACACGGGAGCTCCGGTTGCTATTTTCTGTAAGCTCGCCAACCGCTCAGAGAAGCTGGCAGCCATCTCTGGGGCACGGGGTCCCGCAGTTGTCGCCACAGAGTCTACAGTGTGGCCCAAGGCCGCTGGCACCGCTGAAGCCCAGGATGACCGGCAGCTTTGCCTTTGGTGACCAACAAGAGCACGGACTGGGTCCACCTGCTGCCAGGACAC
>PVHT021183634.1:2293006-2353428 GCA_004024745.2 Catagonus wagneri
CGTCTGCAACCTACACCACAGCTCACGGCAACGCCGGATCGTTAACCCACTGAGCAAGGGCAGGGATCGAACCCGCAACCTCATGGTTCCTAGTCGGATTCGTTAACCACTGCGCCACGACGGGAACTCCGGAAATAATATACTTTAAAGTAAGAGATTCAGTATGGACTGTTTCAATGTGATGGTGAGTCATTTATTCACTAACATTTTCCAAATGTACTCAAATTAATATTACTAGTTAATCTTTAAAATTAAAATGGTGCAATAGGAGTTCCCTTCGTGGCTCAGTGGTTAACGAATCCGACTAAGAACCATGAGGTAGCAGGTTCGATCCCTGGCCTCGCTCAGTGGGTTAAGGATCCGGCGTTGCCATGAGCTGTGGTGTAGGCTGCAGACACGGCTCGGATCCCGCATTGCTGTGGCTGTGGCGAAGGCCGGCAGCTACAGCTCCTGTTAGACCCCTAGCCTGGGAACCTCCATATGCCGCAGGTGTGGCTCTAGATAAAAGGCAAAAAGACAAAAAAAAAATGGTGCAACAGACACAAAAGGTGTGTAATGCAAAGTACTTCTCTCTTACTCAGGATACCCAGACACTGTGGCCGGTTTTCTGCACGTCTTTCCTCAGAAGGGTTTGTCACATTGAGACTTTTTTTTTTTTTTAGCCATGCTCGCGACATGCAGAAGTTCCTGGACCAGAGATCAACCCTGCGCCACAGCTGTAAACAGAGCCACAGCAGTGACAACACCAGATCCTTAACCCGCTGAGCTATGAGGGAACTCCTGAGACTTTTGGGGGGAACACTGATTTAAGTTCATGGGGAACAGCATGATGTAGCAGAGTGACTTCCATCTTCTACATGATGCCTCTGATTTAAAAAAAAATAATGAGCACATCTAATTTTTATGGTGAGAGAATTTTTTTTTTGTCTTTTTAGGGCCGCACCCAAGGCATATGGAAGTTCCCAGGCTAGGGGTCGAATCAGAGCTGTGGCTATTGGCCTACATCACAGCTACAGCAAAGCTGGATCCGAGCTGTGTCTTCGACCTACAGCTCAGCTCACGAGAACGCCGGATCCTTAACCCACTGAACGAGGCCAGGGATCGAACCCGAGTCCTCATGGACACTAGCTGGATTCATTACTGCTGAGCCACAACGGGAACGCCCGTATAGTGAGAGAATGTTTTTTTAAAGAGAGAAAACCTATTAAAGAGGACCTACTGGAATTGAGAATGACACACATCCCTAGGCAGCAAGAAGCCTCGCGCTCTTGAGACAGTGGCCAGGAAGGCGACCTTGGGCACAGAGGCTGGGTGCCGCAGTCCCTCTCCCTCTTCAGAGCTCTGGGAAACCAGCAGCAGCTCCTGGTCTGCCTGCTCCCAGACACCCCTCATGCAACAACCCCAGAAGAGGAGACCAGGAGAGCCTGGGAGAACCAGCACCCTCTCCCCTAAGAGCCTAGTACCATCATCCAGGGGTTCCCAGGGTCCCACCATCTGACCGCCTAAGAGCAAAGAATGGCCACGGTCCCTGCAGGCCTCACAGTGCCACAAGCCCTGTATCCTTAGGGCCAACACTCTGGCCCGGCCCAGCCAGGGGTCTCCACCGGGGCTCAGAGAATGAGAATCAGGCCCTGACTCACTTTTCGGGGGAGGAGAGACTGACTCGGAACAGACAACACACAAAGCGGTTCCCCCAGGAAGCCAGTCCCTTAGCCTAAAATCCACATCAAAACTCTGGGTCTGTGCCTGGCTCTTTTGGTTGATAAATTACATCATCTCCCAACTCAGGCTTCTTAACCTCCCCTCTCGAGTCCAGGAGTTTTGTCCTGACCCATTTCCGAATTTTCATCATCCATGAAAAACGTGTTGGGCTTTGGGGTTGTTTTCCTAATAGAAATTCATGTCACACCATTGAACCTGCTCCCAGGAGGCTCTGAAGCCTCCCCCTCCTCTGGTGGCGCAGAAGCCCTGGTCTGGAAGGACCGCAGTATCAGCTGGACGAGTATCAATTTCCATTGTACCACAGATGTCCTGACACGCCAATTAATAGAGTTCCAACAAATAGATATTGGCCAGGGAGGTCCCACGGTATGGTGACCAGGGGCTCCCCTCTGGGGTCAGGCAGGCCTGGGTTCAAATCACAGCTCAGCAATCTCCCAAGATCATCCTGAACCTTAATTTCATTGTCATTAAAATGGGAATAGTAATAGCACCAGGCTGAGGGGATTTGATTTTTTTTTTTTAAGGTTGCTAAGATCCTTAGCACGGTCCTGGCAAATGAAAAATGCTCCACTGATGGCGGCATTATTATTATTTTTTTTTTGGTCTTTTTGCCTTTATGTAGAGCCGCACCCGCGGCATATGGAGGTTCCCAGGCTAGGGGTCTAACAGGAGCTGTAGCTGCCGGCCTTCGCCACAGCCACAGCAACACGGGATCCGAGCCGCATCTGCGACCTACACACAGCTCACGGCAATGCCGGATCCTTAACCCACTGAGCAAGGCCAGGGATCGAACCCACAACCTCATGGTTCTTAGTTGGATTCGTTAACCACTGAGCCACGAAGGGAACTCTGGATGGCGGCATTATTAATGATGCTTTTATTATTATTATTATCATTATTAACATTAGTGTGCCAGGGTGTCCAGTGGCTTGACATGGGAATCTCCGTTCCCACGCCAGGGACTGAACACGTGCCACGGTGGTGAAAGTGCCGAATCCTAACCACTAGACCACCAGGGAACTCCCAACGATGGCTGTTATTAATAATCCGATTGCCTTAACTGCCCCCACCCAGGAGCACGATCAAAAGGAAAACAGTGCTTGTCTGCAAGAAAAGGAGAGATGGGCCTATGGGTGGGGGTGTGGATGGAAAGCTCAATTGCCTGAAACAAAAAGAAAAGTAGCAGAAAGAAAGAGTCCACATGTCAGGGCACAATCATTTGCCAAAAAATAGGGAGGGGAAAGCCTGGGAATGTTCTTCCCAGTTCCCAGATCCAAAATTTTCAGAACTTACTCCTAAGTCTTTTTCTTGTGCTGAGTTTGGGGGGGGGGGTCAAAGTTCTCGTTTCCTGGGGAGGCTGCTTTGGTTTTGGCAGTTTTGTTTGCCTGGGAGAAATGAAGCCATGTGTCCACTTTCGACAGCAGTCCCCGTCACCTGGAGAAAGGCTCATTCATTCAACATTTAAAGCCCGTTTGCTACGTGCTGGGCACTTTGCAGAAGTGTCATTTTAGGCACGTGAGGTTAGAGTAACTTCTTCCGTGGTTGAAGTGAACAAGGAGAGGGGCCCAGGATAACACGCCGGGGATCCAGCCAGATGAAAAATCCCACCTGGGGATTCATTCTCCACCATCTGGCTGGCCTGGAAACCCATCGCCCTCATCTCTGTTAAAGCCGGAAAGCTGTTATTTTGAGGATTTTTTTTTTTTTGCTTTTTTTTAGGGCCGCAGGTGCTGCATATGGAAGTTCCCAGGCTAGGGGTCGAATCAGAGCTACAGCTGCCAGTCTACACCACAGCCACAGCAATGCGGGATCTGAGCTGCATCTTTGACCTACAACACAGCTCCCGGCAATGCCGGATCCTTAACCCACTGAGCGAGGCCAGGGATCGAACCCGCATCCTCATGGATACTAGTTGGGTTCCTTTCCGCTGAGCCACAGTGGGAACTCCACTGTTGTTTTGTAATTACGGAAAATTTTAGAGCAGCAATAGGGTATGCTACCTCTTTTTTTCTTTCGGTCTGCCGTCATTTTTTAAAAGATTAAATTTAGTTGATTTACAATGCGGCGCCAATTTCTGTTGCACAGCACAGTGACTCATTCATACAAATACACCCATTTTTTATATTATTTTCCATCATGGTTTATCCCAGGAGATTGTATATAGTTCCCTGTGCTGTAAAGCAGGACCTTACTGTTTATCGACTCTAAATGTAATAGTTTGAGGATATGCTGCTTATAAAAATATTCCTTCTCTCTCACTCTCTCTTTTTTTTGGGGGGGGAGGGCAAGGAATGGGTTACTGTAAAGAAATATCAGTACCGGTGTGAGTGATGGGAAGATTACGAAAACAGGTCACCGCACAAGCCCTTCTCCTTGACCCGCGTGCATGCACACGTGCAGACACCAGGCAGCCTATGTATTCCAGAGGCATCTGGGGAGTGGCCTGGGGCGGCAGCAACGTCTTCCGGCCGAGCCCCGCTGCAGTCCAGCAAGTGGGATCTGACCCGGCAACACAATGCTTTAGGGAAATTGCCACCACGAGCAAAGTGCCCAAGTTCACTTATTAAGAGTGAGCTGGGGGATGTTTTGCGTTCTCTTATCTCTCCCTCCAGCACTGGGCTTTCACTAACTCTGCAACAGTATCGGTGGCCAGATCGGTAACCATACAGATCAGACGCGGTGGATCACATACACCTTTTCAGCTAGATTTTTCTACAGATCATATATTTTTATATAGATCATATGTTTTTTCCTGATTCACTTTTTTTCAGCTTGAATTCCTTATCAAATGCAGATGACTTTTTAAAAATCCTATCATCTTAGATTTCTCCTTGGAGCTCCACTTCAGCCTCCCTGCCCTCTGACTCTGATTTTTTTTTCCTTTTTTGGCCACCGCTCAGTATATGGAGTTCCCAGGCCAGGGATCGGATCCGAGCTGCAGTTGTGACCTCTGTGGGGATCCCTAACCCCCCTGTGCCGGGCCAGCGGTCAAACCTTCGTCCCAGGGCTCCGGAGATACCACTGATGCTGTTGCGCCACAGCGGGAGCTCCTGAATTTCTGTATCGATGTCTCAATGTTTCCTGACTCTGCTCCGCTTTCAGCCGGCGGGGACAGAACAGCGAAATGAGACTTGGGGCCCCGCGTCAGACGTAGTCGGGAGCCCTTTCGCCAGAATCACGTCAGCATTCCTACCCTGTCTCCTGTGTGTGTGCACGTGTGTGTGTGTGTGGCGGGGGGTGCACGTGTGTCCATGTGGGAGGGATGGAATGAGCATGTGTCCCCTGCCTCATCTGTTTCAGGGTAGCCGAGAAGCCATGCATAGACGTGAGGCTGAGTGGGTGAAAGGGGCTAAGGATCAAGGGGGTGCTCTCTGCCTGGAGTGGGTTCAGCCACACGTGAGGCCGATCCTAGAATGTCCAGTGGGAGTTCCTTGCACCCACAGGGAGGCAGCCCAACCAAAGATCACAAGAAAACACCCTTGTCCTCAGCCTGGGCCACCAGCCCTACCCTCGCACTGCCCCATGCTGTTCCAGCTCACTCGAACTCCGGTCTGAGAACTGCTCACCTTTCTTTACCCTCCTTGGTTCTTCTGGGGGCCACTCCTCATCGGAACACACTCCCTGGTCACACCAAAGCCCAAGCAAAGGCCATTCTGTTGTCATCCCGGCAGATTCCCTGGGGTCTGGCTATCGAGGGACAACTGAACCTCTGTTCCAGAAGGTTCTATGCCGCCCTTGGGGCCTTAGAAAGACAGGGGGCTCTGAGCTGCAGGAGGAAAATTAGTCTCTGGTCCTGGGTGGGGGTGGGAGGTCCCTCAGAACACCCCCTAAAACTTAACCAAGCCCCACCCTACCCCCAAGAGGCACTGTGCTGCTCCCCTGTGGGGAGAGGAAGCATGAGGCCCCGAGGCACTGGTGGGGGAGACGACAGCCCCATCACCCCTGCACAGCACGGCCACCAACCTGCCACCAGGAGTCCCGGCTGCTTGCCCCCTTGTGGGCCAGGGGACAACAAAAATCCAGGGAGGGTCCCAGCCGCATGGCCGCCTTGACTCCCACCGCTCAGCTACCACCACTCAGCTGGCTTCATGCCACCACCCCCTCCCCACATACCATGAGCCTGTCTGCCTCTGCCCCAGTGTTTCCCCACTGGGAACACCCCCTTGCCATCCTCCTGTGACAGCCCGCCCCCACGAGGGGCCGTGCTATGTATCTGCCTTCTCTCCCTTCCTCTCCTCTGCAAAGCTTCACCCAGCACAGGCTCTAGTGTTAACACGCCCCCCAGGTGCCCCGTAAAAGCGCCTGAGTGTGCCCACCACCACCACCAAGTGAGACCCAGCAAACTGCAAACTGTAGGTAATCAGATTCTTCCCTGGTGCATTAAATATATGAGGATTAAACACGATAATGCACATACAGCGTCTAGGAGAAGGCTGACACCATGACTGATCATGTGTGACGGCTGAGACTAGAGCCGTGAGCCACCCTCACTGGTGGCCCACGCAAGCGGGACACTGGACAATGTGTGGCTAAAAGGCGGCTTCCCCTGGGCTGCCTTCTGCTGCCTTGCTCTCTCTGTCTCTGCGGCTTCTCAACCCCGGGACACCCTCAGCAGATGTCCGGGGACCTCACGGTTGAAGCGCTCCTGACAGTCACAATGGCATAAAGTCAAAAGTTCTGTTCTTGACCTCATGAATCAACTAAACTTTAACAAACCTTTAAAAAATGAAAAAACAAAGAGAGAAAGTTCTGTTCCTTCTGATCTAGAGCAGGAAGCTTGCCCGGGAGGTCGTGCTCCCGAAGGCTATATGCACCGGTTCCGGTCCTGCAGCCTGGGCAGGGCCAGCGGGGCCAGCATCAACGCCCCTCTCTCCACCTCGGTCCCTGGGCACAGCTGCCCTGCGCCCCTGCTCCAGCTGCGTCCATCCAGCACTCCCCCAGCAGCCGTACGCACACTCACCTCAATGGCCTTGTAGAAGATGCTGGTGCCGATCTGGACGACCTCCAGGTTCTGCTCCTGCTCGTTCCGCGCGCATTTGATGTAGGTCATCCAGCTTCGGTGGTCCTCCTGGCTGGCATCGATGAAGCACCGCACGGTGCCGTCCTCATTGAACACCTGGGCACAGGTGAACGGGGGACCCGGTGAGGCAGCGCCGCGTCACGTGTGCCACCCATGCCAAGCACACGCACACATGCTCTCTCTCCAAACTCACAACAGCCCCAGGAATTGGACGCCGCTATGGCGGTCTTGGTTTTCCAGCCGAGGAAAGGCAGGCTCAGCCTGAGAGTGACTAGCCTGAGGCCGGCCGGCTGGAAATGACCAACCGGGAGTCAGCCTCCAGGGTCCCACAGGCCCCTGCTGCCTTGTCCGCCTCATGGCCAGAAGAAAAGGGTCTCCGAGAGATCATTGACCAAAGTGACATCTACTCCAGGTAGCTCTGCGGGGACCCAGAGGTGCTCCCCAAAGCAATGGAGGACACTGGCCAGGACCTCAGAGGGGGACACAGAGCAGCCTAGAGGGGGAAGGCAGGCCCACTGTGGCACCCTGGCCTGGGCTAGTCCCCTTTGTGGGCATTACTCACAGTGCTCCGCGATCAAACTGGACCCCAACTTACTAACCTAGTAACAAGCAGAGAAGGTAACCCCTGGCCCAGGCCTCTGAGGATGGGAGGAGGTGGGGCTGGGAGGGGCCCCTGGGCCACCCCTCTGCTCCCTTCCTCCTGCTCCTGTGAGCAAGTGCAGGATCTGTCCCCTTTGGCTCCTTAAGGGTCTGAGGGGTGGGGGTGGGGGACATGGAGGAGGAGGGGGCGGTGGTGGGGAGCCGTGATGGAGGGAGAGGAAGCGACATTAGGGAGAGGGGCACTGCCTCTGCAAGATGAGGGTGCCAAGAGGAGGAAGTGCTCCGGGGGTCGCTCTGGTCCTAAGGCAGCCCTCCCTGGCTTCTGGCCCTGTTGTCAGGGAGGAACGTCCAAAGGCCCTGGAAGAAAGGTCCGTTTCCTTCTGTAAAATGGGAGTCATAACTCCCAGGGCTGCTGGGATCCTCTGATGGAATGCGGCCCAGTGCGCAGAAAGCCAAGTCTTAGGGCAGCGCTCCTAAGAGCACAGGCTCCTGCCTCCTCTAGCCCAGCCACGCTCACCCCAAGGCCAGGGCCGGCTTGGAGGGGTTTTCCTTGCTGCTTCGGGAGTGGGAGTGAGGAGAAGGCTGGTGGGCTGGAAAGTAGCTCCCGGAAGTGGCTTCCCTGCTCTCTGCGGGACCCGGGCGAAGGACGGGTTCCTCTGGGTCTCAGGGCCCTCCTCTGTGATGCGGGCCGACAGCAGACGTGCTCCCAAGGGCTGCCCAGAGCAGAGCGCCTTCAGCTCTGGGAGCGGAACGGCCCAGGGGGAGCCCGCAGCTCCTGGCAGGGGCGGCTGGAAGCAGCGGCTAGCGGGATGTCAGGACGGGCCCATCCTCGCCCCGCAGCCCCAGCCCCGCTCCCCTGCACCCCCGCCCCCGCCCCCACCACTCGTACCTCCCACATAAGGTTGTTGTTTTTGCAGAGGTCCACATGCTCGGGGGCGATGACTCGGCCGGTGAAGGGGCCCATCTCCGTGCCCGCCTTGATCCACGTCTTGGAGAAGATGCCAAGGCCCTCGCCGGGAATGGAGCTCTGCGCGATGATCACCTCCGCCGGCAGCACCAGGCTGGACAGCTTCTGAACCTCTGTGGCCGCCAAGCAGGGGGACTGGGTCAGAGCCTGAGGCAGGGGAGACCAGCTCTTCCCCTGGGCTGTGGGGTCGGGGTGGAAGCGGCCATAGACCGACCGGGGTCTCCCCTGGTTCCCAGGAACCCTCCGAAAGCAAGAGGTGCTTTGGGACTCATTTCTAGGACTTTTTTGTTTGTTTGGTTTGTTTGTTTTTTGTTTTTTTAATCTTTTTAGGGCCGCACCAGCAGCATATGGAAATTCCCAGGCTAGAGGTGGAATAGGAGCTGCCGCTGCCGGTCTACACCACAGCCACAACAACACTGGATCCTTAACCCACTGAGCGAGGCCAGGGATCGAACCCAAGTCCTCCTGGATAATAGCCGGGTTCGTTACCATTGAGCCACAACGGGAACTCCTAGGAGGGTTGTTTTTTTGTTTGTTTCAGTCCCTCCGTGAATTCTCAAATCATCGACAACCTCCTCTGCCCCCCGCCCCGGAAAAGTTTAAAAACTGAGCCGACCGCAGAGCTCGGCTTTACAAATGAGTAAACTGAGGCCCGCTTCCACCCGGAGGTGACGGCCCAGCCAAGATTCTCTCGCCCCGCACCGGCTCGTTCTGGGACGCTCGCCGGTCACTAGGCGCTCACTGCATGTCCCAGCTCTGAACACAGGACGCTGTCATTGGACCCAGGCCTGGGTCAGGGGCTCTGACCGCTTTTGTGTTTCAGGAGGCCTCGGTGCCGAGGCGGACTGGCAGCTCTGGGAAAAGAACTCAGGCTTTGAAGCGGCGGAGGAGGCGCAAAAGAAATGCCGGCGGCGGTGGCGGTGGTGGCGACGAGTCACGTTTCAAGCTCTCTTGGTGACCCCGGGTCGAGGGTACGCCTGGGTCCCTGGCTGGCATCAGGATCCCAGGGGCCGGGAAGGGCAGTGCCCGGGCCTGGGCAAGCTGCGATGTCGCCTCTCCGGGCGGACAGGAGCCGGGGAGGCCCGCAGCCCCTGGGGGTCCCCCTGCCCGGCCAGGCAGCCGGGGTGGGAGCGGCAAGGAGCACCGGGGCGGCCTCCGTGTCTTACAAGGTTCCCCTCTAAGCTACCTGGGAAAATACCCGTCGAGCGGGCCGCCTGAAAGAGGGGGTTAAACGGTGTCCATTGCAGCGCGGCCGGCAATTTGTCACGCTGTTAAAGTGATCGCATTCACTCGGCTCCATTCGAAAGAAATTGCTAATTCTAAATTCATTAGCCCTGGAAGAATGCTGTAGCAGTAAATTGTAGCTCAATGCGGAGGGGACTTGTTTAAAAGGGGCCGAGGAATTCCCCTTACAAAAAGGGGGGATTAGATGCTTGACATAGCGTGAATGGAAGTGGAATTAGTCTGCACGGTAAATTAAGAGAGGAACAGAAATCGTCAAGGGGGAAAAGGGGGCGACGCGCAGAGATGCCAGCAACGGGGAAAGATATTGTTTGCGGGTTGATGAATGAGGAGTAAGAACTTGAGACATCTTAAAGAAAAGAAACTTTTCTCGCTCTCTCTTTCTCGCCCTCGCTCTCTCCCCGCGGCTTTCTCTTCCACCCGCCCGCCCTCCGCCCGCTCCCTATAGCCCCCACTGCCTTTTAAAGTTCTTGGTTTAAGTGGGAACTTTCGCGGGTCAGGCCCAAGTTAACTAAATGAATTTAAAACCCCTTCTTTCTGAGTCAACTGCTATTACACGCCTAGTAAGGCTTTAAATGCCAGGAACCCGCCGGCTCAAAGGGGTGAGGGGCGGACAGGGGAGCTCGGGGGCGGCGGCCCGGCGGCCTGGACACCGAGACCTCATCTCTGCTGGGTAGAGAGGTGCCCCCCCTCGCCCCAGCCGGCGGGCTCTGCCGCTTACTCCCGGTTCAGCTTACAGGAAACTGAGTCACACACGGCATCTGGAACGCCCCAGTTGGTGCCATCGGCCGGGATGCCCGGTCTCCCAGCCGCTGCGTTCCTCACCTCGCCGGGCCAGGAATCGAAGGCCGAGGATGGGAGGGCATGCATTTGGCCTCGACGGCGCAACTCACCGCCCGAGAAGGACTGTGCCAGGACCTCGGCGGTGAAGGCTGTCTTGGGGCTGGCGTGGTGGCTCTTGTCTTCAAAGAGCTGCTCGCCCAGTACGTTGCGCCAGCGGCCGTACAGGAAGCTGTGCAGGATGTCGGAGGTGATGACCTCTGCCAGCGCCAGCCCCGGTGCCTTCAGCCCTGTCTTGAGCACCAGGGCCTCAGCCGGGAGCACGGAGCCCATCATGGGCGGCCCGGGGCTCGCCGGCCGGAGACGGTCAGCCGGGGCCGAGGCAGGGATGTAGTTGGGGGGGGCGCAGCGGAGGACCGAGAGAAGAGGGATGTGATGGAGGAGGAGAAGGAATAGGTGCAGGGGGGAGGACGCGGATGAGGAGGACAAGGACGCAGGAGGGAGCGGGAGGCGAGGGGGTGGCTGGGAGGAAAGTGAACAAGGGGGAGCGAGGCACGGAGGACGACAGAGATGGAGAAATCTGCAGAGATGGCAGAGGCGGCGCGGAGGGCTGGAGAGCCAGGGGTGGCGGCGGAGGCGGGTGCGGGGAGGGGGGGCGACGCGGGGTGGGTGGGAGGCGGGTGGCTGCGGAGAACCGGCAACCAGGGGCTCTCGGCCGCACGCTCGCCTCTCGCACACCCAGCCCGGACGGTCTTCCCCTTGGCAAAATCTCAGCGCCTTTATAGGAGCCGCAGTGACCCTCCTAATTGGTTATTAATGACCCCCTGACGTCGGAGGACAGACTTGTTGTACCGGGCCCAGCTCGAGGAGCCTTCGTCGCGAGAGCTCAAGGGGCGGGGGCGCTTGGGCAGCTTGGAACAGTCGCCCCGCGCTCCTCCCTCCCCTCCCTGGCCCTTCCACCCCCCCTTCCTCCTCCTCTCCCCGTGGGAAGCTCGGGGCACGGAGGAAGGCACAGACTGCGGCGAGGAGAGGAGGGGACGGAGCTGGGCAAGGGGCGCATCGAGGCTCTCGGACTTCAGGGACCAGACTAGGCAAGAGGGGACGAGGCTGGCCTCAGGCCCCAGCCTCTCCACCGTTCCAGGGCGGATCTGCGCTCAGCCTCCCGGCCTGGCCCGGCCGGCGTGCACCTCCCCTATGCTCCTGGGCCTGCCCGGCCTGCCGGATCTCCGCGCTCTCCTCCCCGGCCCGGTCCTGGGTTTCCCCGGGCTCCCTCTGCCAGACTGCGGTAGTCGCCGCGAAGCCAGCAGGCCCTGCGCAGGCCGCGCCGAAATCCTGCGCAGACTGCGCGGCGGAACGTGGCGCTTCGCTTCGCTTCGCTTCAAACGGGCTGCTGCCACCGCCCCGCTCGCCGCCCGCGGCGGGCCGCGAAACTCCTCCCTCGGCAGCGAAGGCTGCCGGGGCGGGGCTGCGGCCGCCGTCGGGGCTGAGCCGGCCTGGGATGGCCTCGTGGGCGACCGTCCCCTGGTCCTAGTCGGGCTAGGTCGGGATCGGGAAGGGCGACGCAGCTCGCTCGGAAAAGGCTTTCCTAGCGAATACAGTGGGCATCGAAAGGGGTCCCCGGATCGTGGTGAACGGAAGCAGCGGTGCCCTAGAGCGCACGCCCTCCGAATCTGCCGGCAGCCCCGAGCCTAGGCGCGGCCACACTCGGCCTGAGGCTCGGGCCCACCGGCCCTTTCGCTCAGCTGCCACCCAGGGAAGCCCTCGGCGACCCGCACACCTTCCTTCTAGCCTCCGATCTCTCTCTCTCCTCTGGCCTCCCTCTGCTTCTTTCCCTCCCTACTCGCTTTCCCACCCGGCCTCAACCTCGTCCCACCAGTAGACTTCTTTCGCGGCGGTTCCAAGGTACCGGGAGCACCAGTGCAGCCTCTCGCTCCAGAGACAGGCAGCTCCTGAGCCAAAGCAAGAAGTGCCTGTAGGAATTGCAGCCTCCCAGGGTTAGCCTCACCCCCCACCTCCAACTCCAGCCCCAGAGATTGGATGGGGGACACGGAGACACCACCTCCATCTCCCGAATTCCTCAGCCCTTCTTCCTGCGATTTCAGATTCCCTTAACTGGAGCCAGGTTTTCTGGACCCTCGGGGCAGTGCCTTGGGCTCACAGCAACCTGGCGGACTCACTCTCCTCAGGCTCTTTCCGCAGAGAGGGGACTTGGATGGAGGGTCAGGGGGCCTGGCCCTCCTACAAGGAGTCACTGCCCTTGTGCCCTCATGGCAAAGAACTCCCTCCTCCGCGAGGTCCTGCCTTCGCTAAGCCAGCTTCACACCCGGCGGCCGCCGAGACCCGGCCTCTGAGTGATCTCCTGGCAGATCGAGGTTGCCATCGGGCGTAGAGCAAGACTGGTGACAATCACCTACCTTCAGACCCAGAACAGGGTGGTCTCCTGGTGGATGGGGCTGGGGAGGCTGAACTGGGCAGCAGGGTGACTGTCGGGCGGTCGCCAGCAGAGGGCAGCGCTGCGGAGGAGCCGGCACAGCCTGCGGGTTAGGGTCTGGAAACCTCAACTTTTTTTCCAGCTTCAACAGAGTTCGCCCCTGAGGCGGTGGACCGAGTCCAGGCGTGGGAACTTCACCCTCGCACCCGCGTCTTAGCCTTGGCTTCTCCAAAGGCTTGGTGGAGGGGAAAATGCACCCTGGGCGGAGGAGGCTACCTCGGGGAGAACTGCCCAGGAGCCGCACCCGCCTTCTCCTCTCTGAGCCTCAGTGTCCCTGTGTGTGCAATAGTTGGATTTTACTTTGTGAACCAAGGTTTCTGCCCGACTTGTTTCTCTGGGTCAGGTCACTTTTCTCTGAAACCCTCCAGGATTTAACCCGGACCATACCCCGCGAGAAAAGTCCTCAGCTCTGTGCAGTCCCTCCATCCTGGGGCGCAGCATTTCAGTCCTGGACCCTAGTCTGGCGTCAGAAGATGAAAGGGTCTAGGGCTCCGACCGCGGAGCCCTATTCCTTTCCCCAGACCCCCCCTCCCCAAGCCCAAGGAGCGGTGAGCGGAGCCGGCCACAAGTGCCTCCACTGAGCGCTCAAATTTTGTGCTTCTAGTCTAGCGGCAGACCCATCCGAACGCGCCCCAGGGAAAGGGGGAGCTTTAGGGAGCGCCCCGTCCTCAGGGCCCTTGCTCTGGCATCCATCGCGCCTAAGATTCGGAGGGAAAACGCAGCAAGTTCGGGGTTTCTCCGTGGATGAACCTTGTCGTTTTGCACGGGGCTCACGCGCGGTGTGCGCTCTCAGAGGTCCCCCTCCCCTAGCCCCGGCCGGGGCTGAACCCGCAGGCGCCGCACCCCCCTCGCGCCCGGGGGCCGCCGCTTCCCGATCTCTTTAATATTCATGGGCGTTAATAGAGAGGCCCCCAGTATATCGGTCCATTGTGGGCGGCTCGTAGGGCTTGAATAGGCCTCGGCCCCCTTTCTTCGGCGCGGCTTCCCGAGGGGCCGGGCCAGGAGTGAATGGCCCCGCTTCACGCCCCGCGCCTCCTCCCCCTTGCGGGAAGAACATCTTTATCCCCGCCGCCGCCGCCGCCGCCGCCGCCGCCGCCGCCGCTGCCGCCCGGGCCCCATTCACGCGGCCCGGGCTCTGGGCGGAACGAATCAATCGGCCGCGGCTCTTCGGAGGTCATCCTCATTGCCCGGGCTCCCCCTTCTCCCTGCGCCCACGGGAGTCGAGAGAGAGGCGGCGGCAGATCAACGGGCCCACAGACTGAGAGGCACTGGGGGGCGGGAGAGGCGGCAAGGGCAGGGGACACCGGGAGGGGTGGCCAGGCTGGGGCAGGTGAAGAGAGACTTAGTGCCAAGCGGCCACCGGCGGCTGACCGATTTCTACTTGTTGCCCTGCGCAGGGCGGAGCGCGGAGAGAACCCGGGCCTCGGCCCAAGCCCGGAGACCCCTTCTAACACTCTTGAAGCACCGGCGCGCGCCCCTCCCGGCTCGGCGGCCGCACCCACAAGGCCCAGAGCCCCGGGTGGGGGGCAGCCCAGGGCTCCTCAGGCCCCGCGGCCCGGCCCGCAGGGCACTTTCGTTCTGGCCGGTGCGCCCAGGTCCAGACAGCGCTCTTCCCGGGCGTTCGGAGGGGGAGGCCGGGTTCCCGGGTTCTGCTCTCGGCCGCCGGGCCCGGATAGACGGGGACGCGAGTCGGTCAAGAGGGGCCAGACGCACGGGTCCCCGCCCCGCCCGCCCCAGGAGGCGCAGAAAGGAGCCCATTGTCCGCCGGGAAATACATTTTTGGGGGCCGAGTGAAAGCCTGTCTTTCTTTTGAACTTTAGAAGAAAGTCTTCTGCCTCGCCCCTCGGTGGGAGAGATTCGTCCCCCCTCCCGGGGGCCCAGCGCGCCTCCTCCCGAAACATCTGCCAGGGGAAAATCCACCCTGGAGGGCAGATCGCGCTCGCTCTAAGCCCCGCGAACTCATTAAAAAGATATTAGCGGCGGGGGCAGGGCCCGCGCAGGTATCGATCGTCCGGAATGAGCCGGGGGAAGAAAAGGCTAAGCATGTGGACGCGCGGCGCCCCGGCCCCCTACCCCGGTCCCCCGGCCCCCTGCGCTCCAGCCCCAAGGCGGCAGTGGGGCCCCTGAGCCGTCTGCGAGTCCCGCGGTCCCTGCGTCCTGCCGCCTCCCCTGCCCCCGCGCCCCAGTCGACTCCCGCCACTTCCCTCCTCCGCTCGCTCGCTGCCACCGTCGCGCGTCCCCATCCGCGTGTCTCCCTCCTTCCCCCGAGCTCTCTCATTTTTCGCCTGCGCTCCGGCCCCCTCTCCGGCTTTCTCCCACTGTCTGGGCTGCCTCCTCCCACCTCCCTCCGGCTGTCTGAGCCTCAGTCTTTCTGGTCCCCACACCCGCGTGGCCTGGGGAATCCCCTCCTCGCGTGGGGGCCCGTGTGCCCCCTCCCCAGTTCCCGCAGAACGGTTCAGGGCTCCGGGAACGTCGCCGCCCGTGCGTACAAAGGAGCGACCGCTGTCGAGGTGGCGTGGGGGGCGTGGGCTGCAGAAAACGTTTCTGTATAGACTGGACGTGGGCCGGCCAGCTCCGGGCTGCGGGGCCGGGTAGCGGCGGCAGCGCAGTGAATAGGGACAGCACCCCTCCCTCAGTCTAATTAGCCTTCCCTGACGAAGAGAGACAAAGGCGCGCCCCGGGGCGCCCAGGTCGAGGGCCTGGACGCGGAGCCGACGCCCCGGCCAACAGGTGACTGGCACGCGAGTGGCTCTGGGCGCAGAGGCCCGGGTGCCCCCTCCCCTGCGCCTCCCGGAACCTTCGCGTCCATCGCCCATGCCCAGGCCCCCAGGCTGGCGGATGCCAGCGCCGCGAAGTCCTGGCGGATCAATGCGGCGGGACAGAGGGATGAGACGCCTGGGGAAACTGGAACTCCAGGAGAGACCCGGCGACACAGGAGAGGAGGCTCGGGCTTCTGGAGATAGAGCCAGGCGGAGGTGGAGGGAGACTGAAGCCCGGAGGGGCCGAGATGGAAGGATCCGGATCGAAATCAGCCTGAGACCTGGAGACACCAGACACGGAGAAATGACGGGATTCGGAGACACGGAGAGGCAGGGATTGGGAAAGAGCCGAGGCTCGGGGAGAATCCTGAGAGTTAAGAGAGATGGCGAAGATGCAGGAAGTGGGAGCAATGGGGGTGCTCAGACATAGAGACTGGGGTGCCAGTGCAGAGGGGAAAGGAAAGTGGGCGGGAAGGATGAAGAAAGGAGGCTGGGCGGGGTAGGTGGGAGGTGGGCAGCGCCTCTCCTCGCCCTCTGGCCTGGCCCCTCACCACCTCCAGCTTTCTGCCCAGAGGAACCATCCCTGCCTGACCCACACCCTCCTCTTTCTCCAGAGGCCCTTCCCAGCCCACGCTCAGCCTGCTGGCTTCTTCCTCCACCATCTGTGGACGTTTGCACCTGCTCACCCTCAACCTGGGACATCCCCAGAGCAGAGAGGGTTGGGGCAGGGAGTTGTGCCCTAAAGGTGCTGCTTTCCTGCCACCACCACTTGCCATCTGAAACCATCTCCTGCCTTATGGGCAATCCTGGAGGCCCTGGTCATTCCTTTGTTCCACAATTTTTTTTTTTTTTTTTTTTTTTGCTTTTTAGGGCTGCACCCATGGCATATGGAGGTTCCCAGGCTAGGGGTCGAATCAGAGCTGCAGCTGCCAGCCTTTACCACAGCCACAGCAACGAGGGATCCGAGCCATGTCTGCGACCTACCCCACAGCTCAAGGCAACGCCAAATCCTTAACCCACTGAGTCGGGCCAGGGATCGAAGCCACGTCCTCATGGATACTAATCGGGTTTGTTACCACTGAGCCACAACGGGAACTCCTGCAGTCAGCTTCTTAACGTACTGTGCCACAGAAGAACTCCTGCAAATACTTATTGAGTGTCTATGTGTGTGAGGCTCCATACAAGGCTTGGGGGCACCCGGGTGCCCAGGGCAGACCCAGTCCTTGCTTTCTCTGCCCAGCTTCCAGGGGTGGGGTTGCACTTCGGTGGGGCCAGCGGTGGTGGCAGCCTGTACCTGGTGGCTCTGACACCTCTCTGGCTCTGATGCCTCTGTCCAAGGGCCTTCGGCCTCATCTGCAAAGTGGGAACAATCACCCAGCCTGTCTCATAAAGCCTGGAGTGCCTGGTGAGTGAGCTTACACCAAAGAGATCCTAAGGCTGTCATTCCTGTTATGGTCCCCTCTCCAAAAGCCACTTGGCTGCACATGTACAGGTCCTCTGGGCCCATCAGGAGAGGCCCCAGGCCCCAGAAACCCGAGGACATGAGTCCAGCCTTGACTCCAGCAGGTGCTTCTGGGAACCAAGGCACACACTTCCCCTCTCTGAGCCTCACTCAGTTTCTACATCTGCAAAATGGGGAGAACAATAGAATCTGCTCTAGGAGGGCTGTCATGAGAGAGAAAAGACATCATGCATGAAAAGCTCATAGGATAGAGAATGTCCTTGATAAATGGAAAACATTAGCAACTTTATTACATTTAAAATAATGGATGGTGGAGTTTCCATCATTGCGCAGTGGTTAACGAATCTGACTAGGAACCATGAGGTTGCGGGTTCTATCCCTGGCCTTGCTCAGTGGGTTAATGTTCTGGCATTGCTGTGGGCTGTGGTGTAGGTCGCAGACACGGCTTGGATCTGGCACTGCTGTGTCTGTGGTGTAGGCCGGCAGCTGCATCTGTGATTCGACCCCTAGCCCAGGAACTTCCATATGCTGCAGGTATGACCTTTAAAAAAAATATTTGGGAAGACAGGCAGAGGCCCAGCAAGGATGCTTCCACTGAATAGACACAAGCCAGGGGGACAGGTGTCCTCAGACCTACTGCTGGGGGTCCGGCCACTCAAGGCCTTTCTTTCCCTCCTACTTAGCCCAGTTCGATGTGGGAAGACGGAGGAGTGCCCATCGTTGCTCGCTGGTTAACAAACCTGACTAGTACCCATGAGGACTCAGGTTCCATCCCTCGCCTCGCTTAGTGGGTCAGGGATCTGGCGTTGCCGTGAGCTGTGGTGTAGGTCACAGACGCAGCTCGGATCCAACATTGCTGTGGCTATGGTGTAGGCCGGCAGCTGTAGTTCCGATTCAACCCCTAGCCTGGGAGCCTCCATGTGCCGCGGGTGTGGCCCTAAATAGACAAAAGACAAAAAAAAAAAAAAAAAAAAAAACGTGGCAAGGCAGGCAGAGGCCCGAACTCCTAGGTCTCCCTGCCTCCCATCTGGATCCCGTCCACAGTGAGATGCCTCTTGGGTACCATCTCATCACCCCTGCTGTCCTAGCTCTAGCTCTAAAATCATCAACAGGGAGTTCCCTGTGGCTCAGTGGGTTAAGAACCCGACTGGTATCCATGAGGTTGAGGGTTTGATCCCTGGCCTCACTCAGTGGATTAAGGATCCAGTGTTGCCACAAGTTGTGATGAAGTTGTGAATGCGGCTTGGATCTGGCATTGCTGTGGCTGTGGTGTAGACTGGCAGCTACAGCTCCAATTCGAAACTTAGCCTGGGAATCTCCATATGTCGTGGGTTCGAGCTTAAAAAAGAAAAATCATCGACAGCACTGAGGATAAAGTGCGGTGGCTCCCGCGACGGGAGAGCTCCTTTTCCTCCTCTGCTGCACCGGGTCTGGCGCATGCACATAAGACTCTCAACAGCTCGTACAGCAACCTGCAAGATGTGTTCCAACATTTGCCTCACTTTCAGCAGAGGAAACAGAGGCCGTGTAAGAGCGATGGGTGCCATCCAAGCCTGACCCTTCCCTCTGTGCCTCCCCTACTCTCTACAGCCGGGGAAGAAAGTCCTCAGGGTTGAATCGTCATATTTGTGTGCCCCCATGCTAGCCCAAGGCTTGGCACTCTAGAGGTATCAAAAATGGGTGTTAAACTGGGCTGGATGGAACTTTTTTATTTTAGACTCATTTACACCCCACTCCCCTCTCTCTGTCTGGAGGCAGTTTTGGGGCAGTCAGGGAAGACAAATTCATCTCAAGGCCAGTTAAAGAAGGTGCCGTTACGATGAGGCAGAAGTATGTTGCTCCGGAAGCCCAGTAAGACAGAAGTTGTATTTATTCTGCAGGCTTCTAGACACCGCAGAATCTCAGGTCATCGTGTATTTATTTTAACTATGTAAACGTGTGATGCCCACTCACTGGCTGGACCTGGAGCTTGGGGCATTGAGCAAGGTGGTGTCAAGTCCTGCATAGTCAGCTGGGCCCTGGTAACTTCCGGTCCTGGAGACTTCAGATAAGGGCTAAGTTCATCCAACAGCTACTGAGAATTTGCACTGTGTCATCCCTGTCTGAGCACTGAGAAGCTGAAGACCCAGCTGGTTTCCACCGTCAAGACGCTGATGTTCTCAGAGCAAGCCAGGCACCTCCATGTGCCCAGGCCATGCCACGAGAGGTTAGCCAGCCAGAGTCGAATTATACAAATCCCTTCACCATGGGATTTCAAGAAAAACCTCACTTCTTTGTTCTCCAGCTTGTCTGAATGTCCTCTTCTTCCCCACAGCTCTCGTGAAGGGGGTGCTTGGAGCCACCAGCCCACCGTGCCTGGTTGACCTGGTTCTCCCAGTCCCATGAGAGAGACACTTGAACTGAAGGCTACACTTTCCCATCCCCAGAAGTGGGGCTTCAGATGGCTGGTGAGGAGAGAAGTGCTTTCTTCAGATGACACCTTAGGCAGGAATCGAGTTTAGAAACCAGCAATCAGAATTCCAGGTACAGTTCCGCCATGGAGAAAACTGGGAAGTAACCACCCTTGTCATCGCGGACAGAAAGGCAGCAGTTTTCTTGCAACTGAGGTTGCCAGGCAAAGGGTCACCCTGCAGTCTGGAGAGGTGGGGGTGGAGGGTGCTCCGGCCAATCACCCCTGAGGTCTGTTCACTGGAGCAGAGTCGCTGGCACCCCAAACCAGTAGGAACATTGAATTGGTAATTCTGGTCAATTCCTGGAGGCTGAGTGAGGATTGCCAGCGGTGTGAGGAACTCCTGGGGTCATCAGTGTTGGGAAGGCTCACGCATTCGTGGTTTTACTTCTAGGAACCCCACCAGGTTCTCCAAGAGAAGACCCGAGAAGACCCCCTAGTGTCCCTGGCAGGGGCCGGCAGAGAAATCCTGGTGAAGTTCACTTAGAGCCTCATCCCACAGGGGGGAAGGGACTTCCTCTCCTTCCAGCCCCCTCCTGACATCCTGTCTCCTCCAAAAAGGAAACAAACAAGTGAACATAGTCAACGGGGCACTGGAACTTGCTTGGAATTGCAGTCAGAGAAGGGAGTGGGAGGTGAGGGTGGGGGCAGCTCTGCTACTAGAGAAGCAGCCTGAGACACAGGCCAACTAAAAGGCTGACATTTAATTGGAGGATTATAGGAGACCTCCCATCCACCCCCCACCCCACGGCCCCAGGGCCCCAGGACACTAATGGTGCGTCACAGCTGAAAGAGCTGCAGGTCTCAGACTCTATATGAGGAGGAGCACATAGGGAAGCCCACAGTCAAGAGAGCAGACCGAAAAAAAAAAAAAAAGGACTCAGGAATTTGAAGCTTTTGGCACCTACAGCCACTAAAACATTACATGGCATCTAACCCCTAGGCAGATTTTAACACACATCCTTGCACTAAAAGTCTATTTATGTCAGTTCCCAATCACCTCTTATAACACGTTCAGCTTTCAACCAAAAATTACAAAAGGCAAGAGAAAACACGATCTGAGGAGACAAAGCAGTGATCAGAACCAGGCTCAGATAGGACACCAAGGCTGGAATGATCAGATAGGGAATTTAAAATAACTATGATTAATATGGGAAGGGCTCTGAGAGGAAGAGTCGATGACATTCAAGGACAGACAGATGGATAATACAGGCAGAGAGATGGAAACTCAAAGAATCAAAAGGAAATGCTTGAGGAGGTCCTTGATGCCTCAGCGGGTTAAGGATCCAGCATTGCCATTGCTGTGGTGAGGGTTGGATCCCTGGCCCCGACACTTACACGTGCCTCAAGTGTGGCCAAAAAAAAGAAAAAAAAGAAAAGCAAGGAAATGCTAGGATTGAAAACACTGTAACAGAAATAAAGGACAAAATTACCGGGCTTATCAATGGACTGGACAAGAATGAGGAAAGAATCGGGAGCTTGAATAGATGTCAATAAAAACATCCCCAGCTGAAGTGCAAAGGGGACAAAGAATGAAAGAAACAACAGGACAGGTGCCAAGAGCTGTGGGGCAGTCAAAACGTGCAACATCTGTGAAGTTGGGATACCACAAGGAGAAGAAAGAGAGAGTAGAGTATTTGAAGTGATGTTGGCCACGAACTTTCAAAAATCAGTGGCAGGCATCTAATTTATTCTTCCTAATTTAGAAGCTTGGAATTAATAGCTACACGCTGCTGTGTATAAAACAGATAACAAGGTCGCACTCTATAGTACAGGGAACTATATTCAATATCTTGAAATAACCTAAAATGGAAAAGAATCTGAAGTGTTTTATATATGTAACTGAATCCCTTCTCTGTCCACCTGAAATTATCACAACATTGTAAATCAATTATTCTTCAGTTAAAAAAAAATTAATGACAGGCAGTCAACCACAGATCCAGGAAGCTCAGAGGACACCAAGCAGAATATCAACCATTTTTAGAAAGCCTCCCCCCGGGAGTTCCCTGGCGGCCTAGTGGTTAAGGATCACTGCTGTGGCTTAGGTAGCTGCTGCAGTGAGGGTTCAGTCCCTGGCCTGGGAACTTCCTTATGCTGAGGGTTCAGCCAAAAAAAAAAAAAAAAAAAAAAAAAAGAGCTCCAACACCCACACCTCAGCATAACATATTCAAACTGCAGAAAATCAAAGACGACAGATATAAGTGGCATTTAAATAGCAAAAGATGGATACATTCACATTTACATATTTCCTTGCCAGTCAGGCCGTGACAGCAGTGAGGCTGGTGAGAGATCCCAAACAAGGATTTTGGGGACGCATTTCACAGGAGCCACATTATTTCTGAATTGGTTGCACAGTGTGGGTATGACCCTGATTCAGACAAATAAGCAGTTGTTAATGACAATGATTTTTGAACTGCTTACCTTGTTATCTCAGATATTCTTTTTTTTTTTTTTTTTTTGGCCATGCCCATGGCATGCGGAAGTTCTGGGGCCAGGGATCGAATCCAAGCCACGGCAATGACCATGTTGTATCCTTAACTGCTAGGTTGCCAGGGAACTCCCTAGATACTTTTTAATAAAATGGGTTCATGGAGTTACCGTCCCACTGTGGCTCAGCAGTTAACAAACCCAGCTAGTATCCATGAGGATGCAGGTTCCATCCCTGGCCCTGCTCAGTGGGTTAACGATCCAGTGTTGCCATTAGCTGTAGTGTAGATCGCAGACAAGGCTCGGATCGCCTTGTGGCTGTGGCGGTGACGGGCAGCTGCAGCTCCATTCAACCCCTAGCCTGGGAACCTCCATAAGCCTCAGGGGCAGCCCTAAAAAGTAAAAAAAAATTCAGAAGATTCAAAGAGAAGCTGTAAGAAGAACTTTTTGTTTCAGAGTTGAGTTGTTAAGTAACCACCGCCAAGCATGAACCAGCCCCTGTCCTGAACGGCAAGCTCTGTGAGGACAGAAGTGGCTTTTCTTTATCC
This sequence comes from Catagonus wagneri, assembly GCA_004024745.2. Lineage (NCBI taxonomy): Eukaryota > Metazoa > Chordata > Mammalia > Artiodactyla > Tayassuidae > Catagonus > Catagonus wagneri. Next base: position 2,315,474 of record PVHT021183634.1, read on the forward strand.
CCTGGTGCCAGAGTGTGGCTGGTACTCTAACCATTAGTTATGCCTGTTAACTGTGCAATGACTCCTAGCCAGGGTGAGATGATCTGCTTGCCAGAGTTTCGCCTGGCTTCTAACTGAGCATGGAACTCAGAAATATACTAATGAATTTTTGGTGCGGTTTTGCTGGAGCAGATACTCGTAGACTTGAGTTCAAAGACCAGTCTGGAGTGGGAACATTCCTTATCAGGAATGTGAACTATAGTGGCATCAGCCGATGGAGCATGAATGGGTATGTTTCAGGTCTTCAATGGGTTCAACTATGGTATGAATGACAGACAGATTAGTCCCATAAATAAACATGCAAAAATCCTGGTCAAAAATATTAGCAAATCAATCCAGTGATTGATTGGATACAAGAAATATATACAAAAAGGATACAAGAAAGAGAGATAATACTTTGTGACCAAGTGAAGTTTAATCTAGGAATGCAAGTCTGCTTTAACATTTGAAAACCAATCAGTGTGACTCACTAGATCAAAATTTAAAAGGATGTAATTCATGTGATGTTGTCTGCAGAGGCAGAGAAAGCATTTGAAAAATTCCACATCCATTTGTGATAAAACTTTTGGCAAACAACAAACAGAAGGGAACTACCTTACCTGAAAAAAGGGATGTACAACAAATATACAGCAAACAGAATTAATGGTGAGTTATTGAAAGTGTTTCCTCGGACTGCAAAGACCAGGATGCCCACTCTCACCTCTTTCAGTCAACAGTGTACTGGCAGTCTTGGCTATGTGCAATTAAAAGAAAACAAATGGTATAAATATTGGAGTGCAAAAAATGACACCATTGTTATTTATAAATGACACCCTTCTGAGCACTGAAAAGCCAAATCAATCTACAAATCATTAGAATTAATATGGAGTTTAGGGAATTAATATGGAGTTTAGGGAATCAAGGTCAATGTGTGAAAATAAATTTCATTTCTTTCTTTAAAATTTTTTTTTGTCCTTTTAGGACTGTACCCACCGCATATGGAAGTTCCCAGGCTGTATGTTGAATCGGAGCTGTAGCCACTGGCCTACACCACAGCCACAGCAACACGGGATCCAAGCCACGTCTGCAACCTACACTACAGCTCACGGCAACACCAGATCCTTAACCCAACGAGTGAGGCCACTGATCGAACCTGCGTCCTCATGGATGCTAGTCAGATTCTTTTCCGCTGAGCCACAATGGGAACTCCCCCTTTTTAAATTTATTTTAATTTTTATTAGAGTATAGTTGATTCACAGTGCTATTTCAGTTTCTGCTGTACAGTAGAGTGACCCAGTCATACATGTATATGCACATTCTCTTTTTCTCATACTATCTTCCATCATATTCCATCCCAAGAGATTGGGTATCATATTCCAACTGTGCTGCACAGTTGGAAATCTTATTTCTATAATCAACCACAAAGCAATTAAAAATGAAATTGAAAAAAACCGCACCATTTTTGATAACAGCAAAACATCAAAAACGCAAATCAGTGGAAAGAAAGATGGGCAAGACATCTGTCCTGAAAACTACTAAAGTGAGAGAGAAATCAAAGAACTAAATGAAAGAACACATAAGGGGGGTATACCATGTTCATGGATTTGAAGACTCAATATTGTCAGGTTGTCAGTTCTTCCTGTAGATTCAGTGCAAACCCAATCAAAGTCCCAGCAGCTTTAAAGTCTTTTTTGTGGGGAGTAGGGGGTTGATAAACTGATGCTAAAATTTTTATGGAAATGCAAAGAGCTGAGAATAGCCAGGACACGCTTGAAGAGCAGGGAAGTTCAAGGATTCACCGCAGAGATACAGTAGTTGAGATGGGGTAGATAGATAGACAAGCGAATGGAACACATGGCAATGCAGCATATAACAGACTTGAGTGCATGGTGTTTGAAAAACTTATAATGGATAGTTTAAATACATTTAATGTATTTTATTGGAATTCGAATGAACTGTGGAACTTTAATATAATTAGGAAACCACAGTTCCTGAGGAAGGGACTTTGACATGAGGAGACGTGATCTGCTCAAGTCCCAGAGCAAGTCAGCCATCTGAGCAGCAAACAAAAGCCAGGTCCCTGGCTGCCCCAGCTGGTAACCATCTCCCCTTGAATGAGGAAAAGGCAAGTTTGGGGAAGAAACTTCCAGGAAGTACATAAAGACAGGTGACCTAGTGGCATGACATCAAGCCCCAGAATAAAACCATGACCCCTGCTCTGTCTGCACCCAGTCTTGGTCATCATCCTTCTCTTAAACGCAGAGCTGCAGCTTCGAGTCCCTGAGCGCACCCTCGTGAATGGAAAGTGTGTAATTTTCAGGGGGCTTGGTCTGAATACAGCAGAGTGTCTGGCAGTGACCAACAGCTGGGACAGGTGTGGGTCTCAGGTCCCTGCTTCCTAGCAAAGCCAAGATTAGATTAGAGGATCTGGGAGTTCCCTGGTGGCCTAGTGGGTAAAGGATCTGATGTTGTCATGGCTGTGGTAAGGGTTCGATCCCTGGCCCCGGGGATTTTCTCATGCTGTGGGCACAGCACCCACCCACTGCCGTCAAAAATGAGAGAATCTGATGCAAGCGACCAAAGGTTCATATCACATAGTCCTTTCTGATGTGCTTGAAAGGCGTTTCCTTAAACATCACCTCGTGGGCCAATAACAAACAGCCTCGAATCATCTGATGGCTGGCCAGCGCTGTCACCCACACCTCTGTGCATACTGGGCTTGGTCCTGGCTCCTCACCTGCCCTTTAAGGGCTCTGCTCTTTCCTAATGGTCTAGCTGCCGGGACTTCCAGGGACCAACAAGCTAGACCTGGGATCCTGTGTCCTGGGGAGACCAAGAGAGCCCAGGAAAAGCTTTTAAGGGGAGCATGTGGAGGCTGACATTTTTTTCAGATCAAAGGGTCTGTCCTGGTGCTTCTAGGGAAGCAGAAAAGCCATCAAAGGCGTCAGAAGCCCTGGACTTGGTTATCACTATCAGCTGCCATTTTTCTTTTCTTTTCTTTTTTGGCCATGGGGCTTGGTGTGGGTGGGATCAGTTCCCAGGTCAGGGACCGAACCCAGGCTGCAGCGGTGAAAGCCCCAAGTCCTAACCACTACACCACCAGCCAACTCCTGAGCTGCCATTTTCTGAGAGCTCATGATATGCTGGGTGCCAAGTGCTTTCCTTAGGTGTCACTGAACCCCAGGTCAGCCCTGTCATCAGGGAGGAACTGCTGAGCGGTGGAGAGTGAAGCTTGAGTTTGCACGTTTACACCTTCCAGGTGGGCTGAGTTCATCTGTTCCCTCTAGAGCCAAGTTCAGCGTCCCTTGCATACATGTCCCTTTCTGTCCCTGGGGTGGCAGCGTGGGCAGGTTTTGTGGTTGGACTGGGGTCTTATCCCTGCTCTGTCACTCACAGAGCTGTGGTATGACTCTCTTCATCTCTAGTTGGGGTCCCCAGAGCAGAGGGGCTCGCACAGGAAAGTCTCGTTACACACTTGCGGTGTGATTCTCTGTGAAGTCACGGAGAACACGGGCCAGTGAATACTGAACATTAGCTCCTCGGGGAAATACAGGGTCCGCGCATTTTCACCAACCCATCAGCACCTAACTTTGCTTTCTGTGCGTCTCTGTTTAAAGACACCGTACTTAATGCGTATTGCTGATTCATGGAGTTCCCTGGTGGCTCAGTGGGTTAAGGATCCAGTGTTGTCACTGCTGTGGGGCATGGGATTTGATCCCTGGGCAGGAAATTCCACTTTTTTTTTTTTTTGGCACGGCCAAAAAAAAAAAAAAAGACAGGATTGTTGATTCATTAACATTGAACTCATGATCAACAGCACCATAACTTATGCTTGAACAAGCTTATCGAACATACTTGTATTTTCTCTGTAAAGCCCATCATTAGAGAGCACTACAATTAGGGGCCATTTTTAAACCCAAGATCACCAAGAGAAAGTGCAAAAATGCAAAATCTGTGGCATTAAATGGACTGCCGGGAGGACCTTTGCCTACCGGCTGAGCTGGATCAGGAAGGCAGACTGTTTGTTGGGTTCATCTCAGCTGGGAACACGGGTGTTTGGCAACTCAATTTTTTTTGTTTTTGGTGGGACTGACCACCAAAGTGTGGTGAGTATTGATTTCAAAGGGTACAAATACACTGTAGTGAGTAGGTGAATTTGCCAACAGGCAATCAGAGACGGTGATGGCCTGTAACACCCTGGCAGGGCCTGGCCCGAGGTCAGCGCGAAGCACTAAATTTTAGGGCCGGTTCCTCATCTTGGTGACCACTGCAGTGTCCCCCTACTTGACCACAAGTCCCTGTGGGCAACTGTGACATTCTCCCTTTTTTCTTTTTTTTTTGCCTTTTGTCATTTTAGGGCCGCACCCGCAGCATGTGGAGGTTCCCAGGCTAGGCGCCTAACAGGAGCTGTAGCTGCCGCCGGCCTTCGCCACAGCCAGAGCAACGTGGGATCCGAGCCACGTCTGCAACCTACACCACAGCTGACGGCAACGCCGGATCCTTAACCCACTGAGCAAGGCCAGGGATCGAACCCGCAACCTCATGGTTCTTAGTCGGATTCGTTAAGCACTGCACCACGACGGGAACTCCAACCGTGACATTCTTGATGGAGGCCCTGGTGAAGTTCAATCACCTAGGGCTTCAATAGATCCTGGCACCGAACAGGCCCCGTGCACTTGGGTGGATAAGGGCAGCTGACTTAGCGTCTGACTCGGAGCTCTCATCTGTAACATGGAAGAACAGACCTGCCTACCTCCCCGGGGTCCCCAGCCAAGGAGAAGCTTGGAAAGGGCCAGGACTTCCTGGGTAGATGCTACTCAAAGGCCCTCAACACAAGGCCGGCAGAGATTCCCATTGTTTCAGGCCCGTCTTCACTTCCCCTTCCACCCACCCAAGACGCGGTCCCAGGACCAGCACCCCCCACGGAACTGAGTGTCAAGCCACTTTCTGGCCATTAATCTCGAAGAGTCTATCAGGACCATTTGCATCAGCCCATCTTAAAAACCCCAGCTGGGCCCCAGTGGGCCAGAAGCGGGCTTGAGAACAGTGCCCACAGTCAGATATAAGCTGAGGCTCCACGGTGTCCCACCCCCTGCCCCGGACCAAGCCCTGCAACGCGCCATCTGTACCCCAGCCCACCTGAGTGCCAGGGCTGCGGGACATCCCGGACGGTCACCACTTGAGACGGACTCTGGAAAGACAATGCCTCCCACCCGGGGAGAGCCCGGGGGGGGGATCGACGGAGGCACACCCCCCCCAGCCCAAACGCAAGCTCCCCACCCCCAGCCCAAACTCTCAGATGGGTTGGGAACAGCCTAGCTGGGGCCTTGATGCTGAGCTTGGGCAGCTGGCAGAGGCCAAGTGTGCATGCGTGCTGGAGTCTGGGAGGTGAGGCAAGAGTTCTGAAGACGGCCTGGGCACCCCGCCCCGCTCCCCCGCCTCCCTCAACACACAGACTGTCCTTTTCAATGATGACCATGCAGCTTTCTTAATGGAACACAATCGCTGAACTTGGTACATTTCAAGCACTTTAGCCTTCCAGGACACCAGACTGCTGATGAAAATCGTCTTCCGTGGGCGCCATGTTAATGAGAGGCCAAATTTCATATGCTTGCAAACTTTCCCCCCTGCCTCCTGCTGCACTGCACCCAGCCTCCCCATCCCCGCCCCCGCCCCGCAATAAAAGGTTGCATCAGAGAGAGAGATTTCCATAATTTATAGTATGGGCATTTCACTGGGGACAAGCGCTAATCTGTACTTACCGATACATTTAAGAAAATGCATCCTCCCGCAAGCCTGCGCCATTTATGACTCTTGGCACAAACCGCAATGCTCAGTCTTCAATTAAGGGACACCTTAGGGTTCATTATCACACAATCGCTCCCTGTGAACCATGCCAAATGCTGTTTTGGCACAGAGCTTGGAAGATGAATTAGAAGGAAGTCTTCTCCTTAATGCCCTCTCGCTAATTCCCATTCCCATCATCAGCGTTTCTGCCCTCCTCTGGCTCGACCCCCTCCTTCCTTCCAAGTGGCTTTTACTATTCAATTTCTCAACGTCAAACTCGATTCTCTAGAGGTGTAGTTAAAGATGCCACATCTCCTTCTTGTCTTCCGGCTCCCGACAGGCCTCCCGACGGCTGCAGATGGGCTGCGTTCTCCGCATCCCTTTTGGGCCGAAAGGAGACACAGATGCTTTTTTTGCTCTCCTTTTAGAGCCTGGGGTAGAGAAAAGGGACCCGAACTGGAAACCCACATGAGAATGAGCCACGAGGGGGCTTCTCAACAGGATCCTCCCGACAGCACTGTGTTTAGGTGACGAGGTGACTGACGGTACAGCCCATGGCCAAGGCCAGGCAGGTTCTCGTCCACAAGGAGAGATCTGTGTTCAAAGCCAGCTGCTTCCACCAGTGGGAAAGGAAGCGGGGAAAAAGGAGGCAAAGGCCAACCTCTGTTTCTCCTCAATAAACGGCCCCCCGCCCCAGCAGTCCAGGGCCCACACTGGCTCCGTGTGTCCTGAAACTACAGGACCCTCCGTGGTTTCAGCCTCTGGGTAAGGACACCCCCTTTTTGTCCCCTTAATGAAACAAAACGAGCACATCTGCTGGCACTTTCCAGCTCTCCGTGCAACCCAGTGTCCCACAGCAGGTCCGGAGCTGCAAGAATAAACAGCGCAAACACTCAGGGAGGGTGCAGCCCGGCAGCTCAGCTGGAGAACGGGGACCTGGCCGCCATGCCAGGATGTGGCAGGCAGCGCATCAGGCCAAGAGCGGATGCCATCTTAGGTGCTCGTTTCTCAGGGCCGTGTGTGCCCTCGGGAGGGAGAGGCGGGCCAGGTGGCTCAGGGGCGGAACGTGTGCACAGCCACCTCCTGATCGGGACCCCCTTCAGTGAGGCTTCCAGCTCCACTTACAGGACAGCACAGCGCCTCTGCACGCGGAAACGCGTCACTGACTTCTTGGTGTCACACCCACATCGAGGGATGCTTAGACGCGACAGGTAAGAGGCACTGATGGTTGCCAAGGCTCTCAAGTCGAACTGTTAGATTCAACGAAGCCATTAAAATAAAATTAGCTTAATGAAGTAGCTACGCATGCAGGCTGTGCACCAATGAGGTCGGGTCCACGCGGCTCAAGACGAATGGTTACAACTGCAAGAATCCTCGGCCCCGGCAGGGGTGGAGGGAGAGACGTGGAGGTGGAGAGCAAACAGACTACAAATACTTTGCCCACAAGAGGTCTTGTGGAAATTTTATTACGTAGAGTGTAAAATGAATTGTCAGTCAAATAAAAAGAACACTTTTTTTTTTTTTTAAAAACAACATGCATAACATCTTTCAATTGCCTTAATAGTTAGACATTTCAAGCATTGTAAGGAAAATAAAGAGGAAAAAACCCAGAAATTATAACTTCAGTACATCTCAAACGGAATGTCCCTCAGGTCAATTGAAAAAAGGCAAGAAAAAAATAGCTTCAATTCCGTTTTTCTTTCCTTTAAAAATACATGTTATATGTACAAGATACACTACAGTAAACACTGGAAATCATATTATCCCTTTCATTAAATCAAAATTATTTAATTCATACTGTGGTTAATACTAGATTTATTTATCCATCTAGTTAATTTGACAAATATTAAGAAAATACTTAAAAGAAAAAAGCAAAAAACACCTTGGAATTAAAAAATAGTTAACTACATTTTTATGCGGTTTAATGTTCCACAGTGTTTGTTAAAAGTTATATGAATTTATTTTTAATATTAAAAATAACAGTATTTATATTTCTGAGAGAATAGAGAAAAGGTTTTTTGTTTCGTTTTTAAAACAAGCTTGGAGGCCTTAGATAACACAACTGCAGCCGGCAGGTAATGGAGACATGAAAAAACGTCTACACACACAAATACATTTTTATATTATTACCCCTTTAGAACTCTAGAAATTATACAAACCCTACAAAATGCCCCCTCCCGACCCCTGCTGGACAGCAACACAATTATCTGTCTCAATTCAGAATTCACATAATTAATTACAATACATAATAGTTCAGTTTTTTTAAAAATGCAAGAAAACCGGACAGCCAAGGTACAAGAAATTAAAAGTAAAACATTTAATGAATTTACACATTGAAGAATATTTAAATACTGTTTAAAAATTTTTTTTAAAGAATTTGTTACAAACCACCTAAGACTTCCAAGCCACTTTCTGTTGCAACAGAAAAAACTGTAAATAAAAAGACACGCAAAAACAAAAAGCAAAACAAAACAGAAACACACCATGTTGAAATGTCACTGCTCCGAGGCACAGGCTGGTGCCCGAATTTGCAGGTCGTGCTCCAAAAAGAATCCCAGAGCTTACACGTTTGCAGTCACAAACAAAAATGATGAAACAAAAATGATCAGCAATTTTTTAGTAACTATTTTTCCCGATTTTTAGAAAAATTCTGTTAATCTAAATATAGTGTTTCACAGAAAACAAAGGTTCTTCATCAAAAGGTTTGCAAATCTAAAAACCTCTGTTACAAATAGGTTTTTGCTTACAATGATTTCGGGGTAGAAGGAGCCGGGGGTCACTGTCCTACTGTTCCTGCGGAAGGAAGGGGGAGAGAAGTCAGTCTGGGCCGGTTCTCAAGTGTCGCTCTTGTGCCTGGGGCTCTGTCTGCAGGGAGGGGACAGGCGCGCACACACACGCACACACGCCAGCCAACGTCAAGTGCTCGTGGCTCCCGCCTCGCTCAGGACCTGGCTCAGATAAGACCCCTCTCGCACAGGAGGCCCTGGGTGGGGAAAGAGGAGTGCGCCAGTGGCGCCCTTTCTTGGCCGCCCACCACCCCGACCCCTGCTCCCACCAGGCCCAGGTCAGAGGCTGAGCTGGTCGTGAGATGACCGGCTGGGCTTGGCGACCGATGTGCCGTCCCCAGGGAGCTGACCGGCTCAGTCACCCGAACTACGGCCTGTGGGAGCACTCGGGCCTCTTCCCCGCATCTCTAGGCAACCCGTCTGGGGCCGCTGACTGGACATGGCCCTCCAGGTTTCTGTGCAGGACCCGGCCTTCAGAGGGCGTCCTCCCCCTGCCGCCCCCACCGCTGACTGGGGACAGGGTGGCGGACTGGCTGTCGCAGCCTCTTTGGGAACAGCACTGGGGAGTGACCGCCACGGCTCATCACAGCTGGGGAACCGAGACCCAGAGGAGACTCGCACTCAGCACCGTGACCTCAGTGCCGGGCTCAAGGGGCGATCGGGCCTGCCCTGTCCTCGCAGGGGGCTGCCCCACCAATTCTTTCCTCACTCGGCTCAAACCTGCCCTCCCTGGGGCGAGGAGGGGCAGGTGGCTGCGGGGGACACTCGGCGGACAGCGGCCACGCAGAGCTCTCTCCTGGAGAGCCCGGCCCAGGCGTGCACGGAAGGCCGGGGGCGGCGCGGGGGACTAGGGTTGGCCTGGAAGCGCCCGCAGCGCTGGCGATGGGCTACAGACCTGGCTGTGGGCCTGAGCTTGCCCTAATGTCTGCCCGTAGAAAGCGACCTGCTGTCTGTAGTATTCTGCCCAGGCCATTGTGTAGTCCGGCGGGGAGCTGGCCTGAGGAGCGGCGCTGGCAGCGTGACCTGACGGACAAAGGAAAGGACAGGTCATGGCTACGGGGCAGGCAGACGCTTGGGGCAGGCGAAGGGCAGTGCCGGCTTCCGAGCTCCCCTCCCACAACCTGGGCGTCTGGACCAAGCGCCAGAAGTGTCTGGACCAAGCCCCTCCTCCGGGCGTCGGGAGATGACGGGGCGTGATCTGCTCAAGCGCTTGCTGCGAAAAGCCTGGCTGGCCTTCTGGGGCCTGGTCCCCGCACCGCTCCTACGGGACCCTCGTGTCTCTCTTCTCTGCGCCCATCTGCCTGCCCCGCGCTCCCAGCTGGTGCCCGCGTGAGAGGGAGAGCAAGCGGGGTCCCCGGCCTGGGTGCGGCTGCGACTGCGTGGGCTGCCCCGTCCCACGGAGGGCTGGGAACACGGCGTCTGGGCACGAGGATTCCACCTGCGCTCTCGGTGACGACGACGGCCTCCCTGACCCCCACAAGGGCTATTGACCTGCTAATGACCGCAGATAGCAGGGTGAACATTTCTTTGACAGCCTTTGACCTGAGCTCTTCCAACCAGCAAGTAACATCCTTCAGACTCGAGGCTGAGGACAGCTCCCCCAGCAGCACCTGGGCGCGCTGGCTCCACGGGGGTTTTGGGACATGCAGGGGGCTTGGTAGTAATTTTACACAATTCATTTGGCAGTTTCTTTCTTTCTTTCTTTCTTTCTTTCTTTCTTTCTTTCTTTCTTTCTTTCTTTCTTTCTTTCTTTTCTTTCTCTCTCTCTCTCTCTTTCTTTCTTTCTTTTCTTTCTCTCTCTCTCTCTTTCTTTCTTTTGTCTTTTTGCCTTTTCTGGGGCTGCACTCGTGGCATATGTAGGTTCCCAGGCTGGGGTCTAACAGGAGCTGTAGTCTGCAACCTACACCACAGCTCACGGCAACACTGGATGCTTAACCCACTGAGTGAGGCCAGGGATTGAACCTGCAATCTCACAGTTCCTAGTCGGATTCATTTCCACTGCGCCACGACGGGAACCCCTCCTTCTCCTTTCACAAAACTGTTTTAGTTACCAAAATGGCCAGTTAAGAAAAAGAGCTTAGGAAGAAAGACCAAAGAGCTCGGCTTCCATTCCAACCTTGGCCTCCCCATCCCCCTCCTTTTCACCCGTCCTGAGACGGCCAGAAGGAGCCAGGCGGTGGCAGGACAGCAGGACAGCCGGGACACAGGACTGTCCCCGAGTGGAGGTGCCAGGCCCTTCCAGACCCTTCCAGGTCCAGAAGAGGAGACGAGTGAGGAGGAGGAGCGGAGGTGGCAGGGACGACCGCACCTGCCGGACAGGCACAGGGCACAAGCCGGAGTGGGAGGTCGACTCACACTGGGAAAGCAGCAAAGAAGAAAAGGTGACGGGACCCACGGACAACTAAGTCTAAGGCTCGGGGGCTCTGTGGCTGGGGCCCTGCCGGTTAAGAAGGCCAACGCACTCACTCTGCTTTTTGTAATAGTCTTCCCAGGCCTTGCTGTAGTCGGGCTGGCTGCTCTGCGGCTGGCTCTGCTGGCCTGTGCGAAGAACACAAAAGCAGTCAGGCCTTCGGGCTCCCTCGGCCTCGGCCCCCAGCCCGCAGACTCCAGCCCTGCTCTCTGCACTTGCTGGCTCACTCACTGGCCCCTGGGCTCTTGGCCTGAGAGGCCGCATGGGGCTCGGCGGGGGAGGCTGGCCTGGCAGATCAGCCTTCTTCAGACGGGGGCTCGGTGAGCACAGCCCCGAGGGCCAGGGTGTTGTCTGAGGCTCCCCGGATTGGCCTTCGATAGGGACAAGGAATTCAAAGGGTGCTGACCGCTCCTGTCACCTGGCTCTTCTGGACAGAGAGAACGCGAGGCACACAGAGGGAAAGTGCTTGAGATGACGACAGAAGACGAGGTACACACAGCGAGGGGCTGACGGCACAACACGACCGGACCCCACTTGGCCTTGAGCCCGTCGGGGCGGGGACGTGTGCCTTGTCCGTGCCCTCCTCCGCAGAGCGGGGGGCAGAGGGGCTGGGTGGGGAGCAGGGTACCAGCAGCCTGCCCGGGGCCTGGCAGGGGTCACAGGAGAGCCCTCCGAGTCGGGACCTTCTGCCGCCGCCCTGCCGTCCCCGCCCAGGCCCCACCCCTACAGGTGAGAGAGACAGTCTGCAGCAGGCAGGAAGCACGCGCTCAAAAACACACTTCACGGCGAAACTCAAGATCTCTTTCACTGGAGACTGAGGAGGGCAAGGGGCCCCAAGAGACCCCCTCTCCGCCGCGCTGGGGCAGGAAGGGGCTCGGACATGGACGCCGACGGCTGCAGGCCCCGGTCTTAGAGGAGTGAGGAGCGGGGCAGCGAGAACTGCCCCCTCGGACACGGAGGGGCGGGCAAGCCGGGTTTCTCTCCCCAGTGAGATTTCACTGACCAAACCTACTCTCAGCAGCCTCCGAATAAATGAAGCTGGACACCACAGACGAGGTGCAAGAAAAGCAGGCATTTTCCTCCACCAGGCCCGTGCCTTTGCCGGCCCCTGGCCCGCCTGGGCTTGACGGGGCGGCGGCCAGGCTCTGCAGACCCCCCTCCCCAGAGCTGGACGTGGCCCCGGGGCTCCACCTTTAGTAAAGCCTCCCCAGAGTCTAGGGCTTCTCCCAGGTCCTCGCCCTGGGCCATGGGCACGTGGGACACCGACCTGGGCCACCTCCCACCCTGGGGTGCCCTCTAACGGGGCAGGAGGGAACCAAACGCCCAGGCTTCAGGATAAGTGAGCCAGGGACGGGGGAGGGCAGGCCTCGGGCCTGTAGGTGTTCCTGGTGAGTAATTTGCGATACTCTGCGTGTTCAAGATGTTTCACAGGGAAGTACTGGGGGAGAAGAGCACAGCCATGAACTGCAGAGCTCACGGGCACTCGAGAAATCAAGTCCAGACCCTTCGCCTCACAGAGGACAGAAGGGGAGCCCCAGGGAGAGGGGGACATGCCTGAGGCCACCCAGCACTGGCTCCAGACTCCTGAGGGGCTCATCCCGCTGTGCGCCCGACCAGGCGCCCCGGGGCAGGGGTTCAGGGCCAGCCCTCTGTTCAAGGGGAAAGGGGGGAACCCGAGGCCCAGAATCAGCCCCTGGTGAGTGAAGCTGCAGCAGCGCCCTGCGCCCGGCACGCTCCGCGGGAGCTGCAGGTGCGCCGAAGGGCACACTCCCAACACCAGCGCGCTGGCCCTTCCCACGTCGAAAGAACCCCAGGCGAGGTTTTCGTTTTGTTTCTGATTTTTTGGGGAAGGCTGTGCAACGTGGGCTCCCCAGCGGTAAAACTCAAGGATGAACCCTGAGGCTCCCGTGGGGCCGGGAGAGGGAGTGGGTTTGATTTCACCCAGAACCCGCTCTTCTGGAGTCAGTCTTCCCGGAGCCGTGCCGCCCGGCAGGGGCATCCTCTAGTGGGTGCGGCCTCCGAGCGCAGGAGACAGGAAGCGCCCTCCCTGGGGCGGCGCTGGACAGAGCAGAGGCAGAAGGCCACCTCGGGGGGGGGGGGGCCCTCGACAGGCGGGGCTGCTGGAGGGGGGAGGCGCGCAGGTCAAACCTCGGCCTTGGGGCCTCTCGGACCCATCCGTGGGCGCGAGGGTGACAGAAGCCCGCAGCTCTGAGAAAGACGGGGCAGCGGGGAAAGGAAGGTCGGAGGAGGTCAGCTGGAGACCGCCCGCTACCCCGAGGCCCCGGGACCCCTCGGGGGAGGGCGCCCGTACCCCAGGCACTTACTTGGAACCTGCTGTGCGGGCTGCTGCCATGCCTGGTAGGTGCCGCCCCAGCCCTGGGTCAGAAAGGCCGGAGGACCGCTGCGGAGGACGAGAAGCACTCACTCCTGTGCGAGACACCCCCGTCCTCTCCCTTCCCCGCCCCCTCCCCACCCCGGGCGGCAGGACAGCGGGCACTGGCCACACCAGGCGCCACGAAGCCGCGGACAGAGAAAGGCAGGCCTCCTACCTCACAGGGGCGCTGTGGGGGTTTCCGTTCACTTTAGCAGCAACGTTGGGGAAGCACCCTGAGCTCCTTGGAGGAAAGGTGCTGGAAGGGAGTGGAAAACCAAGCCAAGGGCTGAGGACCCGACGAGGGCCTTCTGAAAACACCGCCTCCCCCCACCCAGCCCAGGCAGCGAGCCCTCCTGGGGGGACACCGGCTCTGCCCTCGGGGACGGCTCTCACCCCCACTGGTCAGTGAGCAACGGACAGGCCAGAGGGCCCACGACGGGAGGCCGGCGGGGGAGTCCCGCCCAAGCTCAGAGCCCCAGCGGCGGCCGGCAGGGAGGACGTCCTGGGAGGGAGCGAGCTCCGCGGTCACGGCCGAGGCGAGACTCACTTTTGATGAGGGGCGGCGGGCGGCTGGCCGAAGGGGCTCTGTCCAAAGGCTCCGGGCGCTCCGAGACCGCTGCCCTGTCACGACACAGAGGGGAGGCTCAGCCGCTGCCGGCCGCGCCCGCGCCCCTGCCCTGTCACGACACAGAGGGGAGGCTCAGCCGCTGCCGGCCGCGCCCGCGCCCCGGGCCCCGGGCCCGCCCGCGGCCAGCGCAGCTGCCGGGGAGCCGGGCGAGGCGGGAACGCTACGCTAGGGCTCTCACGCTAGCCTTCCTGCCCCACGCGGGGCCTGCCTGGCAGGGGCGGCTTCTGCCCCCGAGTGACCGAGACACCACACAGCCAGCACCGGCACCACCACAAGTGCCCCTAGCACGTCACCCTGGGGGTAGGACCAACCTGCGTGACTGGCCCGTCAACTACGTCCCCTCTGAGGTGAGCAGTGGCCAATCTGTCTCCATCAACACTCCCTCTCTTTATCTGCTTTGAGGCGCCTGCAACTAAAGCCAGAGTCAATGAGCGCTGCCTGCGGGCCTGGCCGCCGGGGCGGTGCGTGCGGGCCGGGGCCCTGCTGGGCAGGCTGCCGCCCTGCCTGCGGGGCCAGGGCTCTGGGGCCTGAGCTGCGGGGCCTGGCCCTGGATCCCGCGCCCGCCCGGCGCCCTCAGCAGGGTGGCAGGGGGCTGCGGCCCTCACGTCACCGACACGTGAGGCGCGGAGGGCACGGGAAGCACAAGGTTCTGGGGAATAGCAGGTACCTGGGACACCCCAAGGACAAGCCGGCCGTGCTCAGGCTGGCGCGGGGGGAGGGGAGGACCTGGTACGTACGCCGACTTTCTCGTCTATGAGGTGCCTGGCCACGTCGATCTGCTGGGGAGCCCCCCGGATGGTGAATATCCGCAGGTTGGGGTCCGTGTTGGGAGGCGGGTTCCGCTGCAGCTCCACGTGTGCCCCTGACTGCTGGTTTATGCTCTTGATGTTCTCGCCCCCTGCGGACACAGCGAGAAGGGTAAGTGGCAACTGCAGCGAACCCAACGGCCTCACGCCTGGCCGGAGGTGGGGGAGGCGGATTTTCTGTGCACTGGCGCCGTCCTCAGAGCAGACGAGCACAAGTTCCTGGGCCAGGGACTGAACCTGCGCCACAGCAGTAACAAGGCTGGGTCCTCAACCTGTCGAGCCACCAGGGAGCTCCGCTGCTTACTTTAAAGTGGTTCTAACGAAAACCAGGGCTGTCTCGTGTGTAAAACCAGGCTTACGAAGTGAAGGTGGTCTTTCTCTCTGAGCTGGGCTGAGACCACAGAAATCACGTGGCACCGGCTAGTCTCCATCTCAGTGTCCTGCGCAGAGGCCTGGAGTGGCCCAGAAACCAGGGCCGGGCCAAGGCCCCCAGATTTGCACACAACGGAGCTCGGCTCCGGGCTCCCTCCCCAGCCGGAGGCCTCAGCCTGGGGAAGGAAGGCACACTCTCCATCCTTCTCAGCACTAGAAGGGCACCTGACAGCCCCTCCACGGCACAATGGGGGCCTTCAGCCCGGGCGCAGTCCCCTCCCTCCACAGGTCAGACAGACGGCCACAGGCCCCAACAATGCCCAGAGCCCACTCGGTGGGCCTTTAATATCCCATCGTGTCACTTCTCAAGGCCCTGCCTCCTCCCTGGGGGGGACGGAGACAGGTCTAGACAGAGCAGCAGGGGGTGGGGTCACAGGGCCCTGGGTGGAGCAGGGCTAATGAAAATGTAGTTGGACTCTTTGAAAAACCTGTGAGAGTCCCAGTCTCTTAATGAAATTTGCATAACAAAGGCTCCACCCTTTAACAATGGTTTGATTCTTCTTTTCAAATTTCACAGAACGTATAGATCAGCTCCACTCCACTGGGGTGGGGCGCCAGAATACAAGGCGAGCTTGCAGCACAGAGTTTTGCAAAACGGGAAAATCTGGTATGAAATCTACCTGCCTCGAGGGGTCAAAGGCAATGAGTCAGCCCTACCCACCCAGAGTCAAAACTCACCTCAGATGACATTTGTCACTTCACTGTCCCAGGCCCATAATCTTTCAAACTCTCACCAGCCCCCGCCCGCGCGGCCGGAGAGCCGCGCCTGAACAAGTGGCAAGGTAAGTTTGGGGCACCAAGGGCAGGCACGGCCTGCATCTCATCTCACCCCGAAAGCTTGATGGGACTTTGTGGGGGGCTAAGGCCGTCCTTCCTGAAGGCAGTGTGAGTGGCCCTCACACAGCAGGAAGGAAGCCAGGAGACTGCTGCAGTCCGGAAAGCTTGGTTCAAGGTCAGTTTGGGTGGGACGGTAGTTTAGTTTAGCGTAGTTTTAAATTTAAAGGCAAATTAAAAAAAAAAAGGAGAGGAACCCAGCAGACCAAAGCGGTGTGCACACGACCTTCTTACAGAGGAGCTGCGGCGGGAGGAGAGCATCCTGCTTCCTCCGTGGGGCAAACCTGGTCCCGCGGGCAGCGCCGGCCACGCGGAAAGTCGCAGACCGTCTCCAGCAGCCTCGCTCTGCTTCTGGGTCCGCGGAGCCCCTGCCGGCCCTGTAACTACTGCCCTTCACTCGCAGGGCATGAGTTTTATCTGCTTTGTACCACGAAAAGCAAGCAGCTCCGCTCCTCGGCCACAGCGTTTGCGGGGAGCACTGCGGCGCTAAGAATAAGTGGAGACCTTTCCTCTCACAGCCCGGCCTCCACCCGGACCACTCGGTCCTGGAGGCAAGAGGACAAAAGGGTGCGTGTGTCTGGGACTGAGAAGCCCACGGGCCCAGAAGAGCCCCTCCATCGGGCGCCTGGACCCCGGCCCCACGGACTCTTCCCGAGGCCCGGGGAGCATGCTGATAATAAAATAGACCGGAGGCACTGCAGAACTGCGCGGGGCCGGAAGGAGTTAATTTAAGTTCATCTTCCTTCAAAATGAGGTCACCAGCTTGGCACATGGTGGCCGTCCACAGGCTCACTCAGCGGCCCGCTCCGTTCTTCCGCCTGATGGGGGGCAGAAGCGACCCACCAGCGGCCCCCCGGCTGGATGTGAAATCGTAAAGTCATTAATCAAACCTGCTAAAAGGCCTGGCTGACAAGAGCAGGGCTGGCCACACTATCTGTCACCACTGCTGCATTTATCATGGAAATCCAGCAGGGCCCAGGGAGGCGCAGCGTCTGTCCACAGGCTGCAGCAGGGGATGGGGCCTGCCTGCGTGCGGCTCCCCTCACCCATGCGCCTTCCCCGAGAAAGAGGGAGGCCTCAGAGCCAGCCCTGGGGAGAGGGGTGACAGAGGGAGCCGCGCCCCCGCCCCAGCAGCACCTGTCCCGGGCTTCCCGAGGCTGCCACCGCGGCCCCAGGACACAGTTTCAGCTATCGCTGCGTTCTGCTGCGACTTCCCACTGGAGGACCCTGCAGAGGACACACCACGAGGGGATGTCCCGTGAGCACTGAGGTGTCACTGCCTATGAGGAACCGTCACAGTGAAGACAGCAAAGCTCTGCCAGGTCTAGAGGAGACACGTCGCATGAAAACTTCGTTGACAGAACAGTTCTCAGAAAGCACAGAAACCTAAATGTGCTCTCGAACTCCTGGCATCAGGCGGATTTAACCTCACGGCAGCAGCAGTATGGCTGACGGCCTGGGTAGCGCGTCTGACCAGCGCAGTATCCGGGCGGCTGACAGTATCTGGCGTGCACACCTTGCCGGAAAACTGCAACCAGCCCACACTGCTCCCAGTGCCTCCGCGAGGCTGACACCCCAAGAGAAAACACAGAAACGGGAGACACGCTAGGTCCGAGGGTGGGCCCAGTGCAGACCCTGCGAGGGGCAGGGAGGGGCAGGAGGAATGCCAGCCTGGGCCAGCGGGGACGACGGGCCGCGGTGGCCTTGGCCTTCTGCTGTGAAGCCGCCCTGAATCAAGTTCCGAGGAACGCCGGCACCCCTCCCACAGCGAAGGGGCATCTGCGCATCACAGGACCGGGGGACTCAGGGAGAAGCCTGTACTTCCTCCGTATGCGGTCAAATCCATACACCAGGGATGAAGAGAGAGGGAGAGACAAACACACACAAAGCCCAGGGCCAGACGCCGGCTTCCCGCCGGCTCAGGCAGCAAAGCCGAGGCCACAGCTCTGTGAGCCACAGGCCTGCTCCCAGCAGCCTCTCGGTCAAGGCCGGCACAGCTGGACCACAACGGCCTAGAAATCTGTCTGCTCTCCCTGCAGCTCTTCACTGAAGGATGGGAAGCAGCCACCTTGGCCATTAACGAGGTTTCTACCTGATGTTCTCTAAAACGCCTAGAAACAACCGACAAATCAATTTTTATTTCCCTCCACGGGGTGTCTGTTACTCACGGTAAATGTGCTGAAAAGACACAAAACCCATTTTCACATGTCGTGTCAATAAAGACCAAATACCCAAATCCAGTGAGGAAAAAGAGTGACGTCCTTGTCAGAAAGCAGTCTTCGCTGGAGGAAATTATCTGAACGGTTCCTCCAAGTTCTCGGAGGTGAGTTTATCACCAGTTGAAGGGCAAATATCCAGAGGCCCCTCCCCTTGGGCGGGGCAGGTGGTGGGTCTACACTGACCCCTATTTACCCGCAGCAGAGCATGGCTCTGCCCCGTTCCCCAGAGAAGCCCCGGAGAGAGCCGGTGCTGCGGCCCAAGCCGCTTCAGTCAAGGGCAGCAAAGAGAATGAACCTCATGCTTCGGGGGCGTTACACGTGGCCCATCTGCTCCCAGGTCAAACAGCAGGAGCAGGGACGCCAAAGCCCGGCAGCCGCCTCTTACCTTTGCCTATGACGAGGCCACACTTATCGGCCGGCACCGTGTAGGTTATCTCTTGGATGCCACCGGGGGTTCCCACGCTCCAGTCGCCACGGCCACGGCCCCTTCCTCTGGCTACTGCCAGGCCTCCGAAGCCATCTCTTTCCTGGGAAGGAAGCAAACCTCAAGTGACGACGGCCCCAGCGCTGTTTTCTGTCTCTGGGGAGGAGGTTCAGTGACAGGATGTAATCAGTGTCACACGCTACAACCCGAGCACCTTTCCACTTTCCAGATTCTGAAGTGTTCTTTAAAACCAGATTAACACAAATCACAGACGTATTCCAGGAGACATGTGCAGGTAAGTGCATGTGGTTACGTCGACAGCACGGACATACTCAACTAAAACAGGTGGGCGGATATAAACTCCTAGGTCTGAAGCCCAGCGCCCTTATCTGCTAGGTTTTAACTACCAGGCCCCTGTCCACAGGCATCAGGAGCTGGTTCTCTTCTCAACGCTAGGCTGTCCTTTCCCGTGGCTAACGTGGGCTGGACCCACAGAAGCCAGGTATCAGATGCCCAAGAGCCGGGAGCTTTAGAAAGGGATGCGTGCATGGCAGGGATGACTGCTAAGCCTCCCTACAAGGCTGCTATAAATGTAGCAATCCAGACACCGCTCTCAGAGTCTGAATACCTTGCAATTCCAAAAGAACAGAATTTCAGAGAAAAACCAGTTGTCCCACACCCCAAAAGAGGGAGGATCAGGCCAGGTGCTTCAGCCCAGGGTCTGGGCCTGGAGAAGTCTGACTCCTTCTCACACTGTTTCCCCAGCAGAAGGGGGAGCTAAACCCACACCGGCACCTAAGAGAGGAAGACTGCTTTCCCCCAGGGGCAAACACCCCACTCCGGCCTCTGTACTTTCAGTGACTCCGGACCTGCAGCGATGAAAATCTTTAAACGTTGAGGTCCAACCTGGTCAAGCTGAGAGCTCCTTCAGGCAGGGAGAAGCTGCAAGGACGTTCAGTGCAGCAAAGGGATGTCTGGCTAAGCCCGCTTCTGTCGATGAAGAGCGAACTGAACACCTACCCAGAGCCTGACCCAGCAGACAGCTGAGCGAACACGAGTGCTTTTTGGCTGCACTCTGCTTTTATAAGGGACAAAGGACAAGCAAACAAGGTAATTTTAGGGATTCATGTTAAAACGCACACGACAGCCAGCTTTCTGGGTTATGCACACGTTCTCCAGGACGTCTCAGCACCTCGCAGCCTCTGGGGTTCTGGGTTTGCCAGCTCTCACCGGTAAAAAGGGTGTTAGAGATCAACGAGTGACTCTTTTCAGAGCTTGTCTAACCCTAACTCCTGGGGCCTCAGGTGAAACACAGGCCACTTTCTCGGATCCTGGGATTCAGGGCGCCTGCGGGGGCAGGGGAGGCGAGTTGGGGGGTGGTCTGTAAACCTGAAACTTCAGCAGGTGCCCCCAGAAGACTTACGGGATCACGTGGGTGCGTCACCAGGTACAAAGCCCTTGGTCTGCCACTGAGAAAACTACGCCTGTAACAGGGTTCAAGGCTTACCTAAGGCCACATGAAAAATGGTAGAGCTGGGATGACAATTTCTAATCAGTTCTTTCTTCAGCTCCCATCGTACTCAGACTTTCCTACAAACCTGTGGGACATGACACGTCAACCTGCCACCAGCTACAGTGGTTCCCCAGGGCAGTTTACAACCGTGGCAGGTGGATCCTAACAGCATCACACAAACCCGCTCACACTGCAGAGCAGATGAGCATGAAAACAGCTCTCACGTTCTGGCGGATCATGAAGTGCTTTCTAAAGCTCGGATTAGATTTTTTTTTTTTCTTTTTAGTGCCACATCCTCGGCCTATGGAAGTTCCCAGGCTAAGGGTTGAATTGGAGCTGTGGCTGCCGGCCTATGGCACAGCCACAGCAATGCAGGATCCAAGGCGCGTCTGCGACCTACACTACAGTTCAGGGCAACGCCGGATCCTTAACCCACTGAGCAAGGCCAGGGACTGAACCCGCATCCTCATGGGTACTAGTCAGATTTGTTTCCACAGAGTCGCAGTGGGAACGCCAAGATTTTACTTATCATTTCCTACTAAGTATACTCAACTGTCTGAAACCTAGCAATCCGCACTGCAAATCCCCCAAACAGTTTAAATAAACAGGAACTTGCTGCGGAAAGGAAATCTAGATCCTAGGGTAATAAAGGGAGAATAATACTAAACTAGCCAAGACGAAGAAAAGAAGGCAGGAAAGAAAGATGTACAGAGGCCGCTGGCTGCGGTCCTGGAGGGAGAACTGGGTCCCAAGAATGTGCCCGGAGAGGGGCGCGTGCCGCGCGGTGCTGTCTCGGGAGCCAGACCCACCTGGGCTGTGAGAATCAGCTCGCTGATGACGTGGGCCGCATGCTGGCATCGGTCTGGGGGCCCCATGACCTGGGCAGCTCTCTCCGGACTAATGCCATCATCTGTGGGACAAGGTAAGAGATGGGATGAGGAAAAGCCAACCTTCAGGAGGCAACGGCCAATCCGATGTGCAAAACAGTCTAACCGGCACAAAGCGGGTGAAAGAAGGACATCAGACTCGGGGACCCCTTGGACAGGGAAGAGTCTGTGGGTGCATCTCTGTGCACGGTCCAGGGCAGTACTCACTTCCTAGGCGACTACTGCCATTTAAGAAAGATGTCATTATAGAAACTAAAGTGAATTTAACATTTTCCAAACAGTACTCCATCATGATGTTTTCTCATCTCCAGAGAAAGGAGGAAAATAAAAACATTATAGACAATTCTGCTCATAAATTTATAAAATTTAAAGAACTATCCCTTATTCTATGATTTTTTAAAAAATGGTTTTAAGTTATTTTTAATTTTATGAAATCAAAATAGATTTTTTTTTGTCCTTTTCTTATTTAGGGCCGCACCTGTGGCATATGGAGGTTCCCAGGCTAGGGGTCGAATAGGAGCTACAGCTGCCGGCCTACGCCACAGCCACAGCAACGAGGGATCCAAGCCGCATCTCCGACCTACACCACAGCTCATGGCAATGCCGGATCCTTAACCCACTGAGCGAGGCCAGGCCAGGGATCGAACCTGCATCCTCATGGATACTAGCTGGGTTCGTTAACCGTTGAGCCACGACAGGAACGCCCAGATTTTCTTTTTTAACAAGTCCTCACTTGGCAAAATTAAAAGCTGGAAATGTATGATGAGTCCCCCAATCTTACCAGCCAAAGGAAAAAAAGGTCTGGAAACTCCGGGGCTAGAATGTTCTGGCACAAGAAAAGTCATCTGGCCAACAAATCCACAGAAAGAAATGAGGGCCTGGAGGAGAAACCTTAACTGGAAATCTGGGAATGGCGTGTTGCAAGTGAGAGAGAGAGACAGAGAGAGCACGCATGGGAGTGACCGAGCAGAGGACACACGGTGGGCTAACTACCAAGTCCTTACTTCGGGAGGTGTTCTTTAATTGTTCATAATGGTGAGGGTTTTTAAGAATCACCAAAACCAACCTGGTTTGAACTGAATTCTCACACCGGCATCGTTCTGGATCTTTTTGATCATTTCCCCATTTCTTCCTATCACGATCCCAACAGCAAACCTAGGCACAGACACCTAAGCACAGAGAAACAAAGCCTCAGCAGAGTTTTCCTGCAAACCTGTGCGTGCGCACACACACATACGACAAAGCACAGTGCATCCCTGGAAGTCACGTAATAAAGAGTATCTTCTGCTCTTAGGAGAAATGCTGTGGCTGATGACTACACTCCTGTCCGTGAAGTGCATCTAGTAGGTCTAAGATTTGATCAAAAGGCGTTTATATAAATGAAGTTAAACAAGAATAAACCTGATAGATGAGATTTAAACTTTTTTTTTTTAGGGCTTCACCCACAGCATACGGAGGTTCCCAGGCTAGGGGTCTAACAGGAGCTGTAGCTGCCGGCCTACACCACAGACACAGCAACGCGGGATCCGAGCCGTGTCTGCGACCTACACCACAGCTCACAGCAATGCCGGATCCTTAACCCACTGAGCGAGGCCAGGGACTGAACATGCGTCCTCATGGATACTAGTCAGATTTGTTTCCGCTGCGTCGCAATGGAAACTCCCTAAAACATTTTTTTTAAATTAAAAATTTATCTTCCAAATTCTATGAACTCAGCATAATACACACATGTACACTGATTATACTACGGTCTTTTAAAATGTTTTTTTCCCTTCACTTCTTTTGTGGTAAAATACATATAACACAGTATTTATCATTTTAACCTTTTGTAAATAAACCTTTCAGTGGCATTAAATACATTTACGATGTTGTGTAACAACCACCCGTTTCTACACCCCGAACCTTTCCATCCCCAGTAAAAACTCAGTACCCATTAAACCGCGAGGCCTCCCTCCGCAGCCCCGGTAACCTCTGCTCTACTCTCTGTCTCTGTCAGCGCGCCTGTTCTAGGCACCGCACGTAAGTGGGATCACACGGTGCCTGTCCTTCTGTATCTGCCTAACTTTACCAGGCGTGACGTCTGCATGGTCCACCCACACGGTGTAGCACGTAGCAAGGATGTGTTTCAATCCCACTCCAGCCCATCAATAAAATACGCTTCCGAGTTTGACACACTCACGACACGGACTGCCATGAACACTGTGGCAGTGGGTGAGCTCTGAAGCCTTCCCCAAGCAGGGGGGTGCCCCCAGTCCTGAAATGCATGGCCCCAGTGCCCGTCACTGCAGCTGTCCATCTCCACTCCTTCCGCACACCCACCCTGGGCTCCGTGCCTACTTGTAGGCTTTGCAGATGAGACAAGAGTTAAATAACTTGCCCAAGGTTACAGAGCTAAAAGCACCATGACCTATGACCTTAAACTTGCCTCCTAACCCGTAAAGCGTACCTCTATGCTGCCTCCTCCCATCCGGGAGCTGAAGTCACCGCGCACACCTCGGAAGTCGGCTTGGTCTTTTTCTCGGATGATCTCTAACACCATTTCTCTGGCTTGCTGCATGAACACGAATGAAAGGCATTATGGAAAACAAAATCCCCAAAAAGACATGCCGCCAGGTGAGATTTCATGATTGAACCCCGTTAAACTGGGCTTACAGCCTCTGAAGGTGCTCAGCCGTGGGAACGCTTGCTGTCCTGCCCCAGCGCCATCGATGTGTAGGGGAGGGGCAGCTCATCATGCATGTCACATCTCAGGCGACATGTTCTTTACACCGTGCAAAATCTCCACACAGAGAAGGGCTCACTGTCCTCTAAGCCACAGCTGGGTTGGCATATTTGTGCCGGGTCAGAACTGAATTACGACTCCCCGACCTATCTCTGACGTGCCATTTCTTCCCAGCGAGGGGAGGGTTTTCTGGCAGCCCTGGCTGTGGGCAGATTCCGGAGGAGGAAGAGATCTCCACGGCACCCAGGGCAGAGGAGCCCCGGGGAGGCCGGGGGAGAGGGCCAGCCTGGAGCCCGAAAATGCCTGCTGGCTCTCAGAGCCGGACCCTCTCAACAAACCCCCCGGCCCGAGCGTCTCCAAGGCACATTTAGAGTCCTCTCCCCCAAGACCGCGCTTGAGCCCTTGCTGCCCACGCCAGCCCCAGCCCCGGCCCCGGCCCCCGGCCCCACTGGCTAAGGAGCGAATGCGCATAACCGTTCAAGGGCCTGTGTGAACCCAGACTGAGTCCCAGTTCTAGAAAAATCAAAACAAGAAAACCTGGAACAGCAATGTCTCAGGACATCTGGAGAAATCAGAATATTACTGTTATTTTTTTAGGTCTAGTCTTACAGAAGGAAGATATACGCGGCAGGATTTAGAGGTGGAAAATCACAGTATCTGCCATTTACTAATGGTTAGTAAATACACACACACGCATACAAACAAAATGCTAAGTATGTTGAGGGTATACGGATGTTTGCTGTACTATCTTTTCAACTTTCCTATATATTGGAAGTTTTTCATGATAGAAAGTTGTGACGAGGAGAAAAGAAAACAGAAACAAAAATCCAAACAACGATTTCTCCTAAATACAGCAGACAGCTTCTCCCAAATAAAACATACGGAATACACGTAGTTCCAAAATAAAACCACTAAAAACCTTTTATTATAATTTTCTCCTGCCAAGTCATCAAACAGCGATGAAACAAGCTCCTTGTCCAGGTATTTTTCTACAAAAGGCAGGGCCCTCCCCTCGGTCAGAGCACCACGACCACGGCAGGGGGGCCCACACGCTGGGCTGGAGCGCCGAGGCAAGAAGCAGTAGGTGCGGTCTCACTTTTCACAAAGCCCACCTGTCACAGGGAAAGCTGCCAGACCCTCTGGGGACCTGCTGGGACAGGAGGGCAGCGAAGGTTGCGTTGCTGATGGGAGAGCACAGCAGCCACTGGAATCACCAGCCCTCAGTCCTGTTTTAAAATCATTTTATACATAGATCTCGACGAAACACGACAAGAAAACTACCAATGACATTTGGGTTTAGCTGAACAAGAGCGTTAAGAACTAGGGGAACCCTCTTGCCAGAGGCCGGTAACCTCCCCCGGCTCAAAGCCCCAGAGGAACTACAGGGGGTCAGCTGTCGCCGATGGGCTGGTCACCCAGGTGCGTCTCTGGAGCTACTCTGAATGCCGCGAAGGCAAGGCAGGCAGCAATGGGCAAGAAAAAGGGGACAGAGACAACCTCACGCCCATGGCCCACCCACATTCCTGCCAAGAGCCCAAGAGCTGGAGGGTGGAAGCACCCAGGTCATCTGCGCCTGCGTCACCTCCCACCCCAGCGGAGGTCTTGAAAAAACGGCGAGGAGGGAGACGGGGAGAACAGACAGATAAAGCCGAAGGGAGCCTGCAACTGCGCTGACCACAGGTCAACAGGGAAAACCGTGTGTGTGACCAGGGCTGCGCCAGCCAATGTGTTTATGGAAAGTTCTGCAGTGGGCTGTCCCCGACGGCAGCCACCATCCACGGGTGGCTCTGAGCACTCGAAACATGGCCAGAGTGAAGGAGGAACTCACTTTTTACTTGACTGAATGAATCCCAGCAGCCACATGTGGCCAGCAGTGCTGGTACTGGGGGGCACGGCCCTGGTTCTTTTCATTGTCACACTTGGTCTGGGAAGACAGCTTGCCTTAAATCGAGGAACACCCGGTTTTATAATTTCCTGACTGACAAGAAAGTGCTACGACAAGTCCTACCGGGTGACACTGCCGCACGCGGGGCATGACCCATTCAACCCCCGGTTTCTCTCCTACCTGCACTTTGAAGGGGTCTCCGGTGATGCGGAGAGGTTTGTCTGCTCCCGTGGGCAGCGGGCCATCCTGGATCATGACCATCTTCACACCTGTCCGCTCCTGTGGGGGCACAAACACAGCCACGGCCCTCACTGTCACCACGAGGGACACGGGACGGCACTTGCCACAAGCCGCCGGGCCACGTCTCGGTGAGACATGTCCCACCACCATACGGCCCTGCCCCCTGGCCCCAGAGAATGCTGCCGTGACGGAGAGCTTCCAAGCCCGACACAGAAAACCTCTTCCCAAACTCTCCTCCGTTTCCGGCCCCTGGAGTGTCTAGGTATCGATGAGCTTTTTACAAAACGCCAAGCACTGGCTGGCCAGGCTTGCCTGGTCAGAGCTCCCGCAGGGCAGTGGGGGCGGGTCGTTTCCCCATCTCAGGGCGAAGGGCTCTGAGCGAGCTGCCCAAGGCTCCCAAGCGGAGGGCTGGGCACCACAATTTGGACTCTGGGCTTCTAAAGCCTAAACTCTTAGGAGCCCACAGTACAATGCCTGTTACAATCCAATATGCCAGAGAAAACAGGCAGGCCTCAACCCCAAACTGCAACTTCAAAAACCCAACAGCTCTGAAATAAAAAAGTTTGATCCTGGATAAATGTGGCTAGTTCAGAACGAACCTGAACTCGCGTGAGTGCCTTTCTAGTCCTCCTTGCGTCGAGTGTGACTACCGACACGTTTAGCCGTGGCCACGCACATCTGACTGCGGGGGCAGCCCCGGAACTTGCTGGGGCCCCTGTGTCTCAGATGAGGGGTTCTGGAGCTCGGGGCAGCAGATGCTCATGGAGCGCTACTCGGTAGTGGGCTCTGTGCTAAGGGCCTCGTAAGTGCAGAATGACGGGTATTATTTCAGCTCATTGCAACAGTGAGGCTGGCGTGTCCCTGCTCTTACAGATGAGGCCCTGAGCCCCAGAAAAGTACATGACCGTGTAGCTCAGGGCCACTAGCTGGGGACACAGTATTTTTATCTGAGGTGTCGTCATTAGAGGGTAAAAGCAGTCCTGAAGGGGCTTCACTGCCACACTGGACACCGCAAGTTCACAGGGACCCCAGGACTTGGCGTCAGAGAGGCCCTGAGCCTGGCCACAGTCAACGTTCGGCAGGGCGGAGGCTGGAGGGCGCCCTGCACAGAGGGGCGCGGCCAGCCAGGTGGTGGCGAGGCCGAGCCGAGCGAGACCAGACCCGGCGCCGCGCCAGGGACGTGAGGAAGGGGAGGCAGGCTCAAGCGCGGCTCTGAGGGGCACACTTACCTGCAACTGCTTTATTGTCTCCCCTCCTTTGCCGATGACCAGACCCACTTTCGACGCAGGGATGAGAATCTCCTGGATCGTGCTGTTGCCGTCCACGTCGTTGTGAAAGCCGGGGCCGTTCCGACAGCGGCCCACAATCTGCCCCAGGAGCCGCTTGGCTTGTCTTTGGGAGGGAAGAGAACCGGCACTGAATGAGCGCTCTCGGTCCGGGGGAGCACCGGGGGAGACACACGAAGGAGCCGGGGCCGCCCTCCGTCCAGCTCCAGCTCCTGCTCCAGCCCCCACAGCCCAGAGGCCTCTGCCATCCGCCACACTATGGGGCTGGAATTTAAAAGCAACACACACCACAACGGCGACGCTCCAACCCAGTCCCTTCAGGTGTGCCCTCCGCTTGCGCTTCTACAAACACAGCCCGGCTCCCATAGGAACGCCTGCTGCTCCGCTGGCAGAGTCCACCTGCCACGCCTCTGCTCCCCAGTCCATCCCAGCCCTTCTAACGGAGTATATGCTCAACAGATGCATGTTAAATAAGGCTAGTAGGAGAGACAGCGAGGAGGAAGACGGAAGAGAGAAAGCAAGGGTTAGCAGTCATTGTCAGAGTCCCCAACTCCACAGTCCTTCTCCGTAATCAACGGGTCTGCTCGATGACGTTTAAACTCGGGCTGCGCATCACCAGTTTGGTTTCAAGGGGTAGGAAAAAAAGGAGGCAGGGCCCTGCTGCAGCTACACAGTCATACACACCTGCTTTGTGCTTTTCATGTCACTGTCAAGCCCTGCCTTTCACATGGAACCTTGTGCTGATTTATCTGGAGACAGGGCAGGGAAACGGCAATGTTGAAATAACTACAACCAGGCCTACCAAGGCCGATTTCCTTTTCTGCACCAGAATCTCCCCTGGCTGTTATCCGCAGTATTTAAGTCACCATGTACATTCCGTTTTGTGGTTCTTTTAATGGGGAGCAATTCGGCTACTGAACAGGCTGGCTGTACTGTGCACGGAAGTCAACAAAACCCTTTCCTCCTCGACCGCTCGGGTAGAAAAGGGATGCTTAGGAAGAGCAGGAAGAAGGAAGAGGGAAGAGAAGGGCAGGAAGTAGATGCTGCCTCTGGGAGTCCTCAGCCTCGGTGTACGGAGTTGCCCTGTGTATCTTCCGAGTTACAACAGCTTTTCAATATTTTGCTTGTGTACTAGATTAACCTGCGTTGGAAGAAAAACGCCTTGACTCTGGCAAAACCATCCTGCCTGTCCTATAATGCACACCTGCCAGCGATATTTATTCTGGTTCACTGCTTGCAATGTTACAGCAGAATAAGAGAATTTAAACTCATCTAGACTCCCTGAGAAATGGAAACAATAAAACAGCCCTGCCTACTGAGCCAGACATAATCCCAGCACCCCGTCCCCTGGTGCCACGCTACTCAGGAGATCAGAAGAGGCGAGCGAACAGACTCTAAGTCAGCACACCCCCCTCCCCAGGAGGTTCCTGGGTTCACGAGGCCTGCGTCTAGGACAGGGCTCCGGGCAGGCAGGGCAGGAGAGCAATGCTAGTCTGCAGGCTGCTGCCAGGGCCCCAAAAGGCAGAACACCCCCTGGCCGGTCCGTACGGTGCTCTGAGGGGAGCAGTGGCCACGGAGCAGATTCACTCGGTTCTCAGAAGTCAGAAGGGCAAGGGGATCAGCCCCGGGCAAAGGACCCGAGACCTGGATTCTCAAGGCTCCACGAAGTGGAGGTATTCAGCTAAAGGAGGTATTCAGGAAGAATTCAGTTAACTGGAGCATTCAGGCAGGGTGAACACTGGTAAGGCCCTGGTTTATGAAGGAGATGTTATGACAGCCGTGAGAAATTCTGTAGGGTTTGGGGGGGCGGGGAGTGGTATCCTATGTATTTAAGGTAACAGAAAAGCTGCCCTGGAGAGGCAACCTCCCAGATCCTTCCCTGGAGAAGCAGCTGCCGCCGTGCCCAGACTGCAGCACAGATGGACAGCGTCCAGTAACCGCCCTGCCCTTCCGTTTCTCCCCGTTTGGGGAAGGAGGAAGAAGAGTGAAAGGAGAAAGTAAATGAAATCGACTTACTCAATACTTTCTGGGGTTCCGGTAAGCACACAGGGCCTCTCTGGAATCCCAGAGCTCTCTATAAGAAGAATCAAGAAGGTGAGGTGTGTTGGCGGGCATTGGCAACCCGGGCCCCTTTGCCTCTGTGGACAGACTCACTCTGGGCTGGCTCCTACACCGGCCCCACAGAAGCCCAGGCTCCCAGAAAAAAAGTTTGTTTCTGCTTGTGGACAGAATATCAAGCTGGTAGCTCCACCCTAGATTCTCCAAATAGACGTAAGCCCTGCCGGGGTAACGGGGAGGACACAGCAGAGGTTTCCGAGTTGGCCCTAATGATCAGTCTCGGCCTCATCTCTGACCTGCCTGTGTGCTAGCGAGGGCCTGAGTCACGGAAACCGCCGGGCCTCGGTTTTCCCCACCTACAGGGCAGCTTCGTGGCTATGTGTCTGCAGACAGCTCCGAGGCACGCCAGCCAGGAGGGTGGTGGTGTGCATATCAGAGTCACCACAGGTTATGGCAGGAGCACGCCAAGAGAACAGTGACACCTCTGCAGAACTGGTTCCGGGCCAGTTGACAAGAGAAGGGAAAAAATCTTACTTCCCAACACCACACATGATGCTTCACTTTGTTCCTAAAAAAAGTTGCCTCTAAAAATTAATCAGAAAAAAAAAAAAGGAAGAAAAAGAAAGAGAAATCGCTAACGGCACTAATTGCCTTCAAGAAGCTGTTGTACGAAGCATCTTTTTCAATGACAAACGTTTTCTCTGGCCGGATGTCCTCCAAACCTCCTCCTCCCCTACGGAGAGAGGTCAAACTCAGATGATGAAACTACAAATAAAACTTAAAACTCTTCTTCCTCAGTCCGTCCCTCTGCATGTCACGTGGTCAAAAGGCAGCCGGCTGGGAAAGGTCTTGAACTGCGCTTCACGTGTCCTACTTTAGCCACAACCGCCAGCTGGCCTCTTTCCACAAAGGGCAGGGACGGTCTAACTCAAGGGAGTCACGAGCAAGCCCAAGAGGAAGCCCAGAGCCACAGGACTCTCCAGGCCCCATGACGTCTGGCCTAACATTCTGGTGCAGAAAACAGAGGTCCTAGATCGGCAGGTGTTCGCGAGGGGCCGCGCAGCGCCCAGAGCCGCAGGGCGCTTCCTGGGGGGCTAGACCGGCAGCAGCAGCTCTGGACCTGCTTCTGCTCTGGTTGTTCTGCTTCTCAGCTGGGAGGCCAGCTCCAGAAACGCAAGGAAAACAGCAACCATGTGTACTTACCCAAGCCCCTAAACCTCTGAGCAACAAGCAGAGGTTTTAAATCTGAAAAACTCTAAAAGAGACTGATTTCTACCAAACTGATGAGCTCTATGAAAAAAAAATGAGCCCTTACCTGAAGCAATTTGAATTTTGCAACCAGATTCTGCTTGAATCCGTGAAATCTGCTCACCTCCCCGGCCAATAACTGAAACAAAGTGGACAGGGTCAGAATACTGTGTCCCCCTCCCCCCTGTATTTAACCACACACGAATGATTTGATTAATTCAATGAACGTCTATACTTGGCTCATGGCACAAGTCCAGGCTGGCTTCGGTGAGCCTGTAGAAACTGTACGGGAAACACAGCAAAGGGTAATCTGGCTGAAGTGAGAAGAAAGACGGGGGGAGGGGCTTGGCCCAATATTCTGGCCTCCGCCTCAGCCTGGAGGGTCCTGCACTGCTTTGGGGCTCTCGAGAACACAGTGTGCAAAGCATTCTACTACAGGTGACACGCTGAAAGGGATTAAAATGAAGGGACTGGGAGTTCCCCCTATGATGCAGTGGGCTGGGGATCTGGCGTTGTGTGGCTGTGGCACAGGCTGGAGCTGCAGCTCAGATTCCGTCCCTGGATGAGGAGCTTTCCGTATGCCACGGGTGTGGCCAAAAAAAAGAAGAAGAGAGAGAGACAGGGATTAGGGAGAAAGTAAATAATGTGGATACTTACTAAATCCAACCATTTTATCAGGCACTTTGAATTCTTCTGTTATTACTGCCCTAAAAAACAAAGAGCATTTTGGAAAAATTCACGGAATAAAGAATCCTGCAGTCATTTTAGGTTCCCCCAAATTTCCCACATCGGCAATGTTCAGAGATAAAGGCTTAAAATAAATCATGCCAGGGTGGTCAACAGGTCCAGAGCCATCCACAAAGACTGGCATCTCATGAACTCTTTGGCCAATCGCTTCTTGAAAAGATCCAAGCCTTCCCTCTGCTTGTGTCAGAGGAAGAAGCCTCTGCTTTTTCATTAAACCATTAACTCCACCAACAAGTGCCTTTTCCTCTTGCAGCTGCTCTTGGGACTGCTGAAAACCCGAAGATCCTCTGGGGCTTGGGGAGTGTGTGGACCCGGGTTTTGGTCTCCTCTCTAGATGCAGAGAGAGTCAGCTGTTCTTCAACATTCCTGGCTTCTCCATCTTTTTATTGCTTTCCGGTGTCCTAATTTTCTGCCTTTTAGGGTGAGATGCCCCAAATGGAACTAGTATCCAACAGGGGTCTAATCAGTGTCGACTGGTACAGAATAATTACCTCACTCACTCTGCAAAGTACTTCTGTTAAATGCTATTGGATCCATTATGTGTCTTTTTTCTTTTTTTTTTTTTACAGCAACTATTGCACTGGCTCTTTCAAACAATCTTCAGATTTGCCATACGGTGTATTGTGGACAATATCCAATCTGCCCAGCACCCTAGAAAGCAAATTAAATCTAAACATTTACCTTAGGAGGAAGCTAAGTCGTTTTTAAAAAAAAAAAAAAAGGAAGCATTTTTAAACATCTCTTACACAGCTGGATTTTTACCCATCACGGAAAGGTTTGAACAAAGTACATGTTTGCAGGGACAGTGCAGGACTGAGAGGAAACGCAATCGCATGCACGGCACCGCCACTGTCACTGTGACAGGAGCAGGCAGGGCCTTTCTGGTGTTTACACCCTTAGACGGCACATGTACAACTTGGGATGCTCCCTGCCTCTTGGGTATCTGAGTTCACACCGAAATCAGGCAACGCCCAGCTCCCTAATCGCAGCGGTGTGGACACTGATGCCGAGCCTCGGCTGGCCTAATGGTACATCCTACGATAGATGTGGGGTCCCTGAGGGGGTGCTTCTGGACCAAGGCAAATGGTGACAGCGCTCCTAGATGGGTAGCCACCAGGGTGCTGTTCATACGTGCAACACAAGCTGCCCGCTCTCAGGAAAGAGCACTGGGGAGCGGACTCGAGCGGTCAACACTATCACGACTCAAAGCGTCGCAAAACTCAGGCAGCCCCCACCCGCGGGAACAATTTCAGCAGACTCTCTTTGAGGAAGAAACATAGGAAGATGAACTCCTTTGGGCTTCCTGGAAGACAAAGCTCTCTCTCTCTCTCTCTTTTTTTTTTTTTTTTTGGTCATTTTAGGGCCACAACCGCGGCATATAGAGGTTCCCAGGCTAGGGGTTGAATCGGAGTTACTGCTGCCGGCCACAGCCACAGCAATGCGGGATCCGAGCCGCGTCTGCAACCTACACCACAGCTCACAGCAACACTTAACCCACTGAGCAGGGCCAGGGATCGAACCTGTATCCTTATGGATTCTAGTCAGATTCGTTTCCACCAAGCCACGATGGGAATTCCCAACAAAGCTCTTGTCTAAAGATAAGGCTGAATGAAGCTTGTCTAATGCATAAAAGTAGAAACATTTTGGAAAGTAAAATCCTGATTAACTATGGCATTTTAGGAAAGTTACATCTGACACCAACACAACCTCATTTAAATGACTCTCAATTCATTAAAAAACGAAGCAAACAAACAACAAAAAAACCCTGGGATCAGTCTTTCAGTTAATGGCCTGGTGGTTTCTAGAAACTCCCAAACATTTGCACAGATTACAGAGGATGTTAACTGTATCACTGTTGGTGAAGGTCAGGATAACATGTTACAGTAGCAAACACACGCATAAACCTTCATCCCTTACAGAAGCGTCTTAGCAGAATCTCCGGTCCATTTTATCCTTTTTGAAGAGTAACACTGTAACCGCAAATATCCTATCTTACAGACTGGTCTTTTTTGCTTTTGGCTGCGCCCATGGCATGTGGAAGTTCCTGGGCCAGGGACCAAAGCAGCGACTCAAGCCACTGCAGTGACAATGCCTGACCCTCAACCCGCTGCACCACAAGAGAACTCCCAGCCTGGTCTCTGCAAAGCCCAGAGGTCCCTGTGTCTCCTAAGTCCTCACCGCTGTAGGGCAGGCTGTGAGGGGAGACTAAGGAAGGCGTCAGCTGAGCACCCGTCCAAGGGTCCGGGCAAGGTCCCTCTCTGCGGCGGGGTGCGGATGGGGGGCGCTGGCACTGCCCCAGGCTTCCGCTTCCTGGACCCACAAGTTCCATCTTGTGAAAGTCCAACAAGCCACACTTTTTCTGCACATCTTTTGTCAAGTGAAGAGGCTAAGGATTCATAAAATGCTGGGAAAAGCACCACATCAGGAGGAAAACTCTCACCCTCTCTCCTTTACGTTCAATATATGTGGGCAGAAAGAGCAGCCTCAACACCTGAGAAGTCTTTTAAGTTGACGTACAACACTGGCTGATTTTTAATACCCTGTATTAGCTGATCCCTTCAGCTTACACTCTCTTGGAAAGGGATACAAAAAAAGTTGAGTCTTACAGAAAATGAGCCCATGGTTTTTCACGCTCTCAACCTCTGACTTTCTAACACTTTAGTACAGATGGTGGATCAATAAACAATTAGAAATGATCAATAAATAATAAAACATAACCCACTGCTTACCTTTGATGTACCAAGGCCCCTAACTGGTTACCTACTGTGGCAAAGAGAAAGAGAAAAGAAAAATCAAAGCATTAGCACGGATAAACTAACTTCATCCTTACACGGGTTCTTACATTTGGGGGGCGGCGGGTGGGGGGTGGGGGGGGCAGGCAGAAAGAAAGCCAACAGTAATTTAGGCTCAGTGGCTGAAATGAATGCGTGACATGATATGAAACAGAGGGGAGGTCTCGATCAACACACCGTCTCTAACCCAGTGTCCAGCTGAATGCAGGATAAGAAATTGATCTGTGTGTCCACATGCTGAGAGGCCTGGGAGAAAATCTGCAGCCCAAATCCCTTCTCGCCTCCTACCTCCCTCCCTCCCTGCATCCAAACTCAATGTAAAGACAGTGAGGGCTCCTTTTTTTCTCTTTTTGAAACAAACGAGAAGACTTAACCTCCCAGCTCGCAAGCATTGTTAAGGGCTGCTCCGTGGCAGCTGCAGCCACTAAGAATGCACGCCTGTGTTCCTGGCGGCCACGCCGCGGGGCACTGCCCCCCTCCCGACCCTCCCAAGAGCAGAAGCATCTCAAGGAGAGGAGCTGGCCTCCTCCCTCCTCCAGCCTCTTCGCTGACCCACGGCCGCAGTCCGTATGCAGTGGACGCTAACAGTGGGTGACTCCTTTCAAGCCCATTTCACAGAGACAGCAGTGGCCAGCCTCTTATCATGAAAATGAATTCTGCAATCACAGCCCCACAACACTACTTTAGCTATGCTTTTTGTTCATTTCTCCTCTTTCAAGTATTGATGAGTATCTCTGCCCGCCTTCAGCAAGAAATGACTCTGTGGTGTGTCTCTTTTGGAAAATGCAGCCCAGGGAACACAGTCAGCAGACAACGAGAAAGTATTACGTTCTAACTGTATTACGAGCAGCTGAACGAATCTTACAACATGCTAACCAGAGGATCTGAAAATATGTCTCTGGGGCAAGTTATAAGGACAGATATGAGATAAGTGGGGAAGGATCAGTTACATCAGCCTCAGAACAAAGAGTGAAATGGTTTAACATCTGAAACCTAGGACTCTGACAGCTCTTCTTTCTGTGTGCTCAACCCTGTCATTCTCTGAGCGGAGAGGAGCCGGTCATTAAAACTCCAAGGGAAAAAAACCAAAATAAAACAAACCAGATTGCAATGTTTTAAAAGAAGGGAAAAGAAGAAGAAGAAGAAAAAGCAGAGGGACATGCTAGCAAAAAGGACCCAAAGCTGCTGAGTCAAAACCGTATTTCTTCTGGATCAATGGGAAGATAATGGTCGGCAGCCAAAATATTGACATTACATACTATTAATCTGCTTATCTCAAGGATAAGTGAATTTTTTTTTAACTGAATCTTAAAATCTTCTTTTTGCATTCCCAGTTTGAATATGACAAATGCCCCCACTCGGGACAGGCCGTGTTCGTGATTCCCATCCCACGTGACAAGTGGACAATGCGCCAGCTCAGGAAAGGCGTCCTCGTCACCCCCTGAGCCTGTGAGGCTGTGAGAGGGGCCACTCCCCGCCTAAGGCAGTGGGTTCAAAAACAAACGTGCTGAAGGAGAAGCCCACGGCAGCCTGCTGCTGAGCTCAGCTGCCCTGCTTACTGTCTTCATTCTCCTCTTAGGGGTAAAGCATCCAGTGAAGACAGAGGAGTGAAAGGGTCTTGGAGCGACGTGGCCGGACCCTGGCTCCCGGGTTGCTGCGCTGTTTGGTAAGAGATGGCAAAAGGCCGATGATCTTCTGCTGTTTCAGCCAGAAAAGCCACCGAGAGAGAATAAAGCACAACACTGCCAGAAAGAACTTGGTGAGACTCACAAAAACATTCTTCAGAGGGCTCATGGTCAAAAGCTATTTGAAATTTTGCGCTCATCACAAAAGAAGGAAACTCCTTTGTGTAGGCAAAGTGTCACAGGTGTCAAGCACACCGTATCATTTCTGACAGCCAGCTGCTTTGCTGACAAGTGGAGGTGCTTAGAGAGACTGAAAATAGAGGTGCACGCCCCATCATCCCACAAATAGAGTGGCTGCTGAGAGCCACACCACTGAAGAAAGAAATCAAATTCAAATCCAGGTCCGACTCTTCGAGTCGGTGGACCCTTAGCAACAAACCATCTCCCTCCTCCACACAAACGCTGCAGCCCAAGGCTACATGTGCTTGAAACTTTCATTCCCTCCTGCAACAGTCCCATCTGGCGCCTAAAAATGAAAACCAGCCGTCAGACACGGGCACTGGGCACTCACACAGCACACTGGTCATGTCCGGCTCCCCCAGACGGGGGAGGCATGTGGCAACGCCTATCAAGCTCAATTCAATGGTAACCACAGTCATTTTACTGTAAAAGAAGGAAAAACGCTGAATAAAACAGTCCTATTTCCCGTGAGTGGCACCTGCCGGTCGACAACAGCTCACCTTGGCTCCACAGCTGCCCTCGGCCCCGAGCCCCCGCACAAGCGGGCGCTTCTCGCTTCTCCCGCGCACTATAAAGGGACGGCGCCCGGATGACGGGAAAACGAGCTGCCCAGCGAAAACACTCACGCTGCAACGTGAGACACTCTTTTTGAAGAGTAACACTCTGCCCATTTCAATAGTGATCTTTGAAAAAGAACCAGGCGCTGGGCACATTTTTTTTTCCCCCATTCGCGAGGAGGGAAAAAAGTCTCCATTTCTTTCCCCCCAAAGAAATGCTGATAAAATATCACCGGAGAACATACCCAACTTTATAATAATACACAACCATTTTAAGGGTTAACCACCGCCCCCCCCAAAAAAGCCCAGGGGACAAAAGCACCTGTTCTCCCTTGTTAAGGATGAAGACAACGCCCACCAGCCGTGCGCACTGAGCGGCAGGCCCTGGCAGGCGAGCGCGCAGGTCAGGAGTGAAAACGGCGGTTTTTATATGACTGGCAAACAAATACATCCATCAGACCTCCCTCTTCAGCCTCTGAAAACAACGCTCCTTGCCCGTGCTTGGATTGCCGTCTCCTCCGACTCTGACCAATGCCTCTGCAGCCCCTAAGTTAAGGTCAGTCATGCTTAGAGCTAGCTGCGGGGACCGCTGCAGCTTTCAAGGCATTTTTGAAAAGCTTGTCTCCCGAGGACAAGACAAAGGCTGTGTTCTACGGCAGGGCCACAAAACACCGACTTGCTAAATTTGGCTGAAGAGTCCTAAGATGAGTAATCTGTTACTAATTTTGCAAATTACTATTATTTTTTTTGAAGTGAGAGTAAATTCAGGTTTATCTCAGCCACGTCACTCTCACTTGCAGTGGCGTCTGCTTGGTGAGTGGAAGTGAACGAACACCACCTGCAGCTTCAGGGGGGCTCTTCTGGACAGCTCACTCGTCTGAACCCACTTAGCCCTACCAGAGCCCTGGGAGGCGGAGGCTGTTACTCTCACCCCCTTTACCGATGAAGGCACAGTCACAGGCCAGCCCTCAGGAAAGGGTGAGTGCCCACATGACCCCCACATCCATGAGGCCTTTCGGGCGCTGGGTGCTGTGCCGGGTCCTGGGCATAAAATGGTGAGCAAGGTCATCTTTGCCTTCAGGAAGTTTAGAGCCTGGTGGCGAAAGCAGAAAGCTCTGTGATGAGTGGCAAGCCACCCGAGTCTTCAGAAACCCCACCTGCACCCCTCCCCAGGGACCTCTGGGGAAAAGAAGGAGGAAAAATAAAGGCTACAAGACTTACAGCATACACCTTATTTTTATTTCATCAATTAAAAGTCAGTTTAGGGAGTCATGACCTGCTTTATTAAAAAATGAAACAAGAGAGTTCCCGTCATGGCTCAGTGGTTAACGAATCTGACTAGGAACCATGAGGTTGCGGGTTCAATCCCTGGCCTTGCTCAGTAGGTTAACGATCTGGCATTGCCATGAGCTATGGTGTAGGTTGCAGACGCGGCTC
>PVHT021183634.1:2354428-2411716 GCA_004024745.2 Catagonus wagneri
AAATATCAAGAAGTATTATCTCCATTTTACAGGTGAGGAAATAGACTTACAGAAGTTAAGCAACCCGCCCAAAGCCACACAATTAACAACAAGCAGAGCTGGGATTCAAAACCCTAAATACCTACAGACACTGGCATCTACATTTTCAAGTATATACTATTATGGCACATGAGACAGAGACCAGGTTCAAGTCTTCCTTCTGCCACTTAGGCTATCTGCTCTTGGTCAAACCACTTCTCGAGACATCTCTACAATAAGGAGTTTAGGTTCCAGGGTTCCTTCCAGCAGTGACCTTGTCTTAGCCTACACAGGGACCCCCACCGTCCCATCCGTAAACCGTGGGGGTCACTCATCTACTCTCCGTTCCGGAATGTCACATAAGTGGGACCGTGCAGTCTGTAACCTTTCGGGGCTGGCTTTTTCACTCAGCGCAGTTCCTGGAGCCCCACCTAGGCTGCTGCAGGTATCAGCAGTCGGTTCCTTTACACTGCTGAGCGGTATTCCACGGAGACCACGGACGTACCAGCTTGTTGGTAAAGAGCCACTTTGGGTCACATACTCCCTAAAAGGATTTCAAAACATTAAGAATCCCTTTTGACTTGACAATTAACTTTTTTCCCTAGGTTAACAGGTGCAAATAAAATAACAAGAATTGCACATGGCTTCAGTTATATCTCCATTGCAGCACTGATATTGCAGGTTTTAGCTCATTCATTTTCATGGAAAATGTCTATTATTTCCTCTACCTGGCTAAGCCAATTGTCAAACCAACCAGTCAGATCATACTATGCCTGGAAAAAGAAAATTCACTTCCCTTTTCACTGCCTTTATCCACTCATGTCATTAATATGCATCCACGTGACCACCACTCACTTCTGAACTTTAATCCTAAAACTAGTGAATGGATGAAGGGGAGCTGCGAACAGCCGGAGCCTCTGCCATGACTTTGCCCCGTATAAAATAAAAACGAGATCCCGACTCCTCTATGTTTCTTACCAAGACTCCTGTGCTTTATCCCACCTTGGGATTCCCCACTCAGAATCCTGGACTCACCCCTTTGGAGGGGTTGGAGGATTTTAGCACTTGCAGAGATGAAACTCCATAACCCAAAGAAGGGTGATGTGGAAACGGGCACAGAAAGGAGAAGGTGCCACATGGCACCCCCAGCACAGACGTGGCTCCCAAAGAAATCTGATTTAGAGGAGAGGGTGCAGGAGTGCAGGAGCTGGAGAAGAATCCCGTGAAACGCGTCCGCACCCCCTAACCCAGGAGGGCTATTCACGGCAGCCTGAAGACTACGGCTTGACAGCACCCGATTTCCTTGCCCTGTTTATAAAAGGCAGGCCTCCCGCCTGTCCCTTCCAACTCTCAGGAACTGAGCCTTATTTTATTTTATACATTACTTTTGCTTTTGAGGGCTGCACCTGTGGCATATGGAAGTTCCCAGGCTAGGGGTCAAATCAGAGCTGCAGCTGCCACCCTACGCCTTAGCCACCCCAATGAGGGATCTGAGCCGCATCTTCCATCTCTAGCACAGCTCACAGCAATGCCGGACACAACTCACTGAGCAAGGCCAGGGATTGAACCCGCATCCTCATGGATTCTAGTTAGGTTTCTAACCCGCTGAACCACAACGGGAACTCCAGCAACGGAACTAGTCTCAGATCTTCAGCTCTCCACCCCTGCGGCATCCATCATTACCTCCGTTCAGGGAAAGTGTCAACATCTCTGAGATGCATTTTTCTCTCTTTCCCAAGTAGAGGCTCTGGCCCTGGGAGGCTCCTGCTAGGGGTGGCGTGGGGACAGGCAGTGATCGGAACGCCCCTGCCGCGTGGCTGCGGGAACTGCCCTCCCCCTCCCACCTGTGAGCACGGGCAACTCCCACCCCTGAGCCTGGAACAGTCTTTCCTCCTCACTCTTTCCCCCTTCTCCTGGCCCTAAGCCA
The DNA here is from genome assembly GCA_004024745.2 of Catagonus wagneri. Taxonomy (NCBI): domain Eukaryota; kingdom Metazoa; phylum Chordata; class Mammalia; order Artiodactyla; family Tayassuidae; genus Catagonus; species Catagonus wagneri. The sequence continues at coordinate 2,356,374 of PVHT021183634.1, forward strand.
CAAGTGCTGAGACAAATCTTGGAAAGGAGCAGGAAATTTCCTGTTCCTATCTTTTCGTAACGAATTCACTTGGTGGCCCACTGAACACCTTCCTTCACTCCGCAAGAAGACCATCAGTATAACCGTCGATACAGAATTAGAAAGTGTGGTAAATCCAAAAAGCTCTTGCATCAATGTCAAAGGCAAGTCTCTGGCGGCAAAGGCAGGTATATTTTCAAAATCACTGGTGAGCCACCACTCCTGGCCCCCCGCCGCCGCCCCCCAGCAATGGCAGGAACGATGCTTTATTCACCCAAAGTTCTGATTCTGGTGCCACCCTCTCCATAGAGGACAGGAAGAGAGCGTAGTCTGATTCAGCTACAGAAACTCCGGGGGACATGACGACCTAAAACTCTCGAAGGGCGAGGAACTGGAGATGTTCTCACTGACCCTAGAAACACGGAGGGGACAGAGGGAAGAGCTCCTTTTCCACCTGCCAGCAGCTCTATGGTCCACACTAGACCTCACTCGTTTTCTCAGCAGGCAAGGCAGGAGACAGCGGAGCCCAACACAGGGAGATCTGTTCAGGGAATTAGGGGATGGCGCGGGGCGGGGGGGGGGGCGGGGTCGGTACAGCTTCCTAACTGAAGATTAAGCAAGTGTTAGAGTTAATCATTGGACAAAGTGGATTTTAGATCAGAGGTTGGAAAATTAGGCCCGAGGCCCAGCTGCCTGCTTTTGTAAACAAGCTACTGGGACACAGCGTGTGAAATTCGCACCCGCACTGTCCGTGGCTCCTTGGCAACCCCAATGGCAGAGCTGGGTGGGTGGGACAGAGACCATGTGGCCCGAAAGCCTCAAATATTTATGACACGGTCCTTTATAAGGAAAAGCTTGTTGACCTCTGATTTAGATTAAACTTAAATCTGCACTTCTTAAACCACTGGGCTAATACTGTTCTCTTAAATTTGGAGCTTACTTCTCACAACGTATCCCAGATGCTAATCATAGGCTAAGCAGGGGGAGGACTCAGGTATCAGGCATTTATTCACTCCCTAGAGAGGCAGGTAGGGAAACTAAGAAACCGCCTCTATGACCACAGCATGGGAATCCACAGGAGAGGGACATGTGCCCTCGAACCCATGGAACAAAGCAGACTGTGAATGACGTGGGCCCGAAGAAGGGGACCAGGGGACTGCTGCAGAAACTCAGAGCACGGTGCAACTTATTATTCCCCGTGAGGTGGGCACGTGAAAAACAGGGGCGGGAGGAGGGACTAAAAGGGACGAGAGACAATAAAGACGCCAGGTGGCACCCGAGGGGGGCCCTGAAGAAAACCAAGAGGAAGATAATGACGGGTCACAGGAGGAAGTCCTGTCCGTTCTGAGACTGAGGGCGAGCAGGAGTCAGCCAGGTAACGTGCCAGGATGGGGAAGGACAGAGACAAGTCCACGAATAGGCTGCTGCGGAGCTCAGAGTGGGGAGAGAGCCTGGAAGGACAGGGAGGCAACAGCCGTGTCAGGAGGGGCTGGACCCCTAGCCTCGCCCCGTCCAGTTACCAGACGCGGCCACAATCACAGTGCAGGAGGATGGACCTGGTTTGATTGAAGAAGGGACGGATGGAGATGTGGTCACACCGAGGTCGCTGGGGAGCTCCCCAAATTGCTAGGGGGCCCCTCCAAGACTGTTAGAAAGCGCTGCAAGTGGAAACGAATCCGACTAGGAACCATGAGGTTGCGGGTTCGATCCCTGGCCTCGCTGAGTGGGTTAAGGATCCGGCGTTGCTGTGAGCTGTGGTGGAGGTTGCGGACATGACTCAGATCTGGTGTTGCTGTGTCTGTGGCAAAAGCCGGCAGCTGCAGCTCTGATTCGACCCCTAGTCTGGGAACCTCCATATGCCATGGGTGTGGCCCTAAAAAGGCAAAAAAAAAAAAAAAAAATCCAATTCACAGCCCTGTTTACAAATCTCAATGTCCTGAATAAGCCTTATGTTAAGGTTCTCTCTGGTTGACTTAAGAGTTGCAGTACTTTCAAACAGACCCAAATAACACCTCTGCAGACTTCTAGGGGGCTGAACTTTAACCTCCTAAAGGTTAAAGAACCTGGCCCCACAGGAAAGTTAGAAAGTTCATATTGCTAAAGAAGTGATCTGGTGAACTTCCATCAAAAAACCCCAAGCCAAACCAAACAAACAAAAAACTGCAAAGCCTTCAGAAATCTTTATTGCTTATAAAAAAGTGCTGGGATCCCTGCTTGTTGTTTGTCTCCGCTTTTCCAGACTCTCGCCTCACAAACAGCAAGACTCTGACCCTGAAAAGGCTGCGGGGTAAACACGAACACCACTTTCCTTGACAGGAGAACAGAACCGGCCCACTGGCCTTACCCCCGTCAGGAGACAACTGACCCAAGAGGCTGGGGTAGTGCCCGGACGCCCAGCTCCCTCTAAGTTCAGCAGCCAAGCTCAGACTCTACACAGTGGAGACCAACTTACAGGAAAACAAACCATTTGCGTAATTCTGTTCTTTAACCAGGAGAGGGGATTAACTCCGTCATACTGAAACGCAGCATGTAAAAGGTCTGAGGGAAAGTGACTGCACTTCACACGGCGTGGTCTGCTGAGTCTGCCGTCACGGGAGGACACAGGCCTGGGGATGACCTGGCCCGAGGCAGAAAGACTCTCTCTCAGCTGCTTCCTGCTGTAAGCGGACTTCATATTCAGGAGGAAGAGAGAAGATGTGTTCAGTCTCTGATCAGAATGACTCAGGCCCCCAAAGGCAGACACACAGAAAACTACAGTTCTCAAAAAAAGGTGGCACTATGACTATGATAATGGCGTTGCAAGTGAGATTCTAGACTTCCTGACTACATCCTTTCAAGTGGGTGTGCAAAGGATTAATGGGAGAAAAAAGTCTGCGAGATGCCAGAGGTTTCATCTGCAAATTTTTAGGCATTCACGATGCAAAGGGCATGGTGATACTGTCCACTGCGGGCACAAGTTTTACACTCAAACTCCACGCGGCGCAGCGGGTGAAAACAAGACTGAGGGTTGTAGAATGTATTGATCTCAGTTCCTGGAAACCGTGGGTCAGAGACAGAAGGCCCATTAATGAGACATATGCTCAAAGCCCGAGAATTTAGTGTTATTTTTATATTGATGCCCCATAAGAGGAACTGAAACGTGATGGTCCCAAAGACATAAAAAAAGATTTCCCTGCATGACAGCGTTCTGTGAAGGGAAAAATGCAGACAATGCAATCATTCATATTTGGGCTAAGAAGTCACTAACACCAATCGTATAAAAGATGATCGCCGGTACCATTTCAGAGCAACAGTGTAAACGGTCACCTGAGTTCCGATGGCCCTGGGCCAGACTTTCTGTGTGTGATCATAAACACCAACACTTTTTTAAAACACAGACAAGAACTTTTACACCCAAATGAGTGCTGTTCCCTTAAAATCCGCACTGTGAGTCTATACAAGTATTCCAAAAAGGAGCCATCAGTCATGCTAAATTACATATTTTTCCATGAACACAAAATATCCAAATTTTTTTGGAAAGAGAAATTACACAATACATATGCCGTGTACCTTGATTTTTTTTTTTTTTTCACCTAATAGCATATCACAGACATGTGAGAACACACACACGGCTGGGTACATATGCAGAGGACAGGACAAGTGAGTGGCCCCCCCAGCTACCTGCATATTCACGTGCAACCTAGTGTATTTCAGAACCCTTTTTACAGTCACACTTTGTGGGAGATGAAATATGATAAAGGAGTCCAAGTTTTTTGCATGAACGCATCAGAAACCCTTCGCCAAAGTGCTGGTAACAGGCGGTTCTAAGTGGTCTCAAATTCTTTTGCGGGTGAGTTGGGCATATAAACACACCAACGAAATAAATCAAAGAGTGAATGAAAGAAAAATGGATGCTTCTAGAAAGGGCTTGTCATAAACGGGAATGGGAAAAAACCAGCAGACAGACTGAAGAAAGGCCACCACTCCCCTCTCCTTTCTGGAAGGTCAGTGTGTCGCCATAGCGTCCTCAAGACCAGGCACCACATCTCGGCTCTCCTTTGGAGAGGAGTGTGCACGGGGAACGGAGGGCTGAATCAAGCAAAATTCTCAAATCAGTCAAATCGTTTCCAAGCTGATGCTCAAAGACTAAAAAGCCTTTTCCCTCACGGCCCAGCTGAAAAGATTCCTGTGTTATCAAGGCAAATAAGAACTCAAACGCTGGAGAGCTGCCGAGGAAAATCGTCTTAAACGCTTCCCCTCCACCACTCTTCAGAGAGAAAGCTGTTAAGCAAACGGCTGCCACGGACTCCAACTGAACGGGCAGGTCCGCTACCATCTGAAAGGCAAAGGGATTACGGCAACTTACCTCCGTCGTCCAAGGGCCGTTTCTGCACTCCATAGCCATACACTGAGGGGTCCACTAGAGGCGTGGAATTATTCAAGTGAGGAATTGAATCAATTTTAGCAGCAATCTACAGAGAGAATCAGATTTAAATACTCAGTAACAAATCATGGCTCCGCTGAGGGGGGAGATGAGAGGGCTGCGACCCCGTCTCTCCCCAGCGACAGAGCCCCGGGGAAAGCGGCCTCGTGCAGGTCAAGGACCTGGCACTACTGACCGAGTCCTCCTTCGGCCTTAGGAGTCTTTAGAAATGGTACTGCCAAAAATTCATCTCCCACAAGCAAATTTTTAAGTTGCCACTTAAAATACAAGTACACCGCATTTTAGGGAAAAAGCCGGGCCCTAAGAAACAAACTTCCCAGCATGTTTGCTCAAATGTGACATCTCTTTAGGAATACAATCGTCCCATCAACTTTAACCCCTATAAAGTGATGATACAATTTACAGGAACATAAAATAACAAGCTTCTCTTTACTGGAAGTCCCTGCGACAAGGAAGATGACCATCTGCCCCGACTAGTTCAGGATTCCTGCACTGGAGAAACTAAGATAACCTCTGAAAGCTATTTTTGTTTTTTTTTACTTGTTTCTTTTTTTTTGCTTTTTCTGCTTTTTTAGGACCGCACCCGAGGCATATGGAGGTTTCCCAGGCTAGGGATCGAATCAGAGCTACAGCTGCCAGCCTACACCACAGCCACAGGGATCCGAGCCACGTCTGCGACCTCCACCACAGCTCACGGCAACACTGGATCCCTGACCCACTCAGTGAGGCCAGAGATCGAATCCACATCCTCAGGGAGATGAGTCGGATTCGTTTCCCCTGTACCACAATGAAATTCCCTATTTTAACTTTTAATATTATCCGTTAATGAACAGAACATGGTTATGAAACTTTTTCCCTCAGAAACAAATGCTATATAGAGCTTCTTCTACTTCTCTACTTTGTTTTCATTAGGAATTAAATGTGATTTTCACAACAAATCAACTCTTTCACTTAATCAAAGGAATGTTTACAACTGTCCTGTCCAAACATGCCCAGGAGCCTGAGATCCTCTGGGACCAACATAAATTAAACAACCAACCAAAGACAATCACGATACGGAAAATCTAAAGCAGCATTTAAAAGTGGGGTATCCTGGGGTCAGGTCCTGTCCCTTCCATTACTAGTTCTGTGATGCTGGGCAAGTCCCTTTCTTCTCTACGTAAGATCCTCTGGGCATACCATCTGCTTCCTAGTTTTTGAGAAAATAACGGCAGACTCCGAACACAAAGGAGCTTTGTAGCCAGAAAGCACTTCACAGATACCAGGGCTGTAAAACGAGGCCATTTACCCAGCAGAAGCTGAATGCCTACTACGTGCTGGGCTCTATGGTGAACATGAACGGGCTGGCTCCTATGCGCAGCAGCCATGGGGAGTCACAGGTATACAAGCTACTCAATAAACTGATCATTCCAGCTGGTGACAAGCATGATGCTAATAATAAGGGAAGACAATGACACAGTCCTCAGGAGAGGTACTTCTGATAGGGTGACCAGAGAAGGCTGCTGTGAGGCAGTATGTGATCTGAGACCTAAATGCTGAGGAGGAACAGCATTCTAGGCAGAGGGAACAGCTTGTACAACAGCCTTGAGGCAGGAGCAAGCTTGGTAGGTATGAGTCTGAAAAACAAGTCTGTGTCACTTGAATAGAAGGAACTGGACATGTTCCAGGAAGCAGGCAAGGGCAGTTCACACCGGGCTTTGTAGGTCACGGGAAGGGGCTTAGATCTTACATGAAGGGTGACGGAAAGCAACCCCAAGGCTTAGCAACCTGCTGATTTATGATTTTTAAAAGATGCCCCTGGGAGTTCCCTGGTGCCTCAGCAGATTAAGGATCTGGCATTGTCACTTGAAGTGGTTCTGGTCACGGCTGTGGCGTGGGTTCAATCCGTGGCCCAGGAACTTTCATACGCAGTGAGTGCAGCGCAAATAAATAAATAAAGTAAAACAAAATAAAATGTTGATGCCCCCGGACAAGGATAACAGAGTCTATGGGACAGAGCAGGAAGACCATTTAGGAGGTATTCTAGGCCAGCAAACTGCGGCTGGTGAACTACCTGCTTCTGTAAACAGTTTTACTAGAACCCAGTCATTTCTTAGAGACTGTATGGGGTATAGCCTATATGTATGTATATTAATTATATATATTACTGAGTATACACAAAGTTATATTGCATAGTCCATAAATATAAAATAATCTGGACCTTTAGAGAAAAAATTTGCCCTGTCTAGACTACAGGTGATGGTAGCCTGGATACGTGCTTTTTTAAAAACAAGTTAAATAATTAAAATACTAAGACTGTTGGTAGAAACCCCATCTTTTCTATTCAAATCTCGAGGCGAGTGGCCGTTTGCTCTAAAACAAAATCCTGCATAAATCTTGAGTTCAGCATTCTACTACCAACTTGCAGTCCTGTTCTCCGTATTTGTTTTGGGATAAGCTTGTGGAGGTTGGCTACTTAAGTTGCAAAATTATCATGAAGGACTCAGCTGGGAAAGCAGGTGGATTAAAAAGTGAGAACGCTGCGGTGACTCATACCCCACGGAGGCCCTTTCAGCTGCCACAATAAACCGAGCAGTTAATGGCTGATGGGGCTTTTCCGGGATTACTGGCCCAGTTGTGTGGTTAAAGACAGACCAAAACACTGGCAGCAGTGAAGATGACCCCAAAACATAAAAGAAAAGGGTATGATTATCAGGAGTCCCCCAATAGCGTGCATATCAAATGACAAAGATGGGACCCCAAACATAAGCTCTACACGTTACCAGGCAGTCTCTTAACACTCTTCTGATAACACCTCTTGGCTCCCAGATCTCTTCCCTTCCTTTCACAGTGGCTAAGATGATATTCCTGAGTCCTTTGCCTTCCTTATCATTTACACGATACGTTTCATATGTTGCTGCAATTTTTTCCCCAAAGCTGATACGCTAAAAAAGCTACAATAGCTTTCTGTTCCTAATTTTGATTAATTCAATGAGCATCCTTCTGAAATGTGACTGAGTATTTTCAGATTTGTTCTTAAATCATGTTTGCTTCTGCTACCTATAATTTGGGAAATTTCCACTAAGAGAAAAACAATACAGAATAATGGTTAAGAGGTGTAGCTCCGAAGTCAATAACTGCATTTGCAACCTCGCTAAATAAATGTTAGATGTGAGCTTAACATTTACAATTATACAATTGTTAAATTTACAATTATAGCATAATTTACATTGGTTTATATATTAAAATATACTAAAAAGAAATAATGTATTCCTTTAAGCATATAAATGCAACTTTGTGCTAAGAATGATTTTACTTACTTGGCTTTTTTTTTTGGTCTTCTTTTAGGGCCACACCCGAGGCATATGGAGGTTCCCAGGCTAAGGGTCAAATCAGAGCTGTAGCCGCCGGCCTATACCACAGCCACAGCCACAGCCACGTGGGACCCAAGCCATGTACGTGAGCTACACCACAGCTCATGGCAATCTTGGATCCTTAACCGACTGAACAAGGCCAGGGATTGAACCTGCATCCTCAGGGATACTTGTCAGGTTCGTCTCTGCTAAGCCACGACGGGAAGCCCCTAAGAATGATTTTAAATGCCTACTAAAATAATGAGTTAAAATTTAGTAAGTGCCTACTATGCCTAGGCACTCTAAGAGCACTTTAAAGATGCCATCTCATTTATTCCTCATGATGGTTCTTTAGGAGGTTAGTATTATTACTTCCACCCTAAGACAAGGAAAGTGAAGCTCAGAGCAGCTGAGTGACCTGCCCAAAGTCACACATCTTTTTAGTGGCAGAAGGAGCACTGAAGCCTAGATCTGTCTGACCCCAGAGTCCACGCTATGCTATTAACCACTGGACTAGGTTAACTCCCCTTCCTCCACCTAACACTTCCTTAAACACGGTCACTTCCCAAGGACTTAAAACCTAATGATTTCTAGTGCACAGAACTCGTGCAATTTTTCCACGTCAGTAGCTAATCATTCTGAAAAGTTGCTACTTAAGGGAAGTGAGGTACATTTTCAGTTAATAACGGTGCAGGCCAGAAAATAAAAAGAAGTCACAGAAGCCAAGATATTCCAGGAGAACCAAGGCCACCGCAGCACTTATCTGAAAGTATGACCCTGAAGGCACACTGCTACTGATTTTCTACTACTTGATCCACTCCCCCCCCTTTCTGGGGGGGGGCAGCAAGAATCAGTTCTTTCACTAACTGTGCTATTTTAAACACGGTAACAGATGAAATAGAAATCAACGTCATAGCCATTTAGCCTCCACTGCCAGTAGTTAATGGACATGTGGAGGAGGGGAGCACTTTGCCAGGAGTCAGGCATAGTCCTGCTCTTCCAGCTAGTTCTTCTGGTGTATAATGCTGGGCAAGACCTTCAGGGGTCTTGCTCCCTGTAAAACACGGGGATGAACTAAACCAGGGTTTCCCAAAGAACACATAAGGCAATTTGGGGAGGTGCATGGAAGAATATTCTTTCAATATTTTAAGTAAATCTAAATTTTAATATCTTAAAATACGAAGTAAATAGAATATTGAGGGTTCATGGTACATCAAAAATCATAAAGCTGGTACACAAATCACCAGGGTTAGGACACATGCCAATTACATTATTCCTAGTGCACATCTTCAGGTTAACACTCAGAGTAGTTCACGCTATAAATCCAAACAGGAAGCTGTGACTCGTTCCCCAAACTCACACTTACTGCATCTTTACACTCAATGGAAATAGGCAAAGTCATCCACATACTGTGTCCATGTTATTCGTATAGTTACTGTCGACTCTCACGAATCCAAGAAGACGTGAGACAGAGGTGAGGGCTCACACCGCCACCCAGGGGGGAGAAACTCCTCACTCCTCTGGAAACCCTGCTCTACGGCCACCCAGAGTGGCCCTGCCCTGGGCCTGGAGAATTCACAGGCTGGGCTGAAAGTCTGGACTCCCCAGAGCAGGAAGAAACAGTACACGACCAGAGCGGTTGACCTCAGGGGCTAAGAGTGGGCAAGTCCTGCAGGGCAGGGTCTGAAGTCATGGTCACAGAGGCAAGTCCTTGTTTTGCATCCACTCCTGAGGCTACAATGAAGACGGTGATGTATCAGATTTACTGTGACTTAGGAAGGACCTGATGGTACCCTTATTTAATCTTCACGGTGACCGGAGAAAGCAGCTACGAGTCTCAATCCTGTGGGATTTGGAGCCAGGCTGTCTGGAATTGTATCCGTAAGGGTACCAAGGTACCGATGTAAAACACCCAGAACAGTGCTGGGCATATCATAAGGAACAAGAAATGTTTGCTAGTTTAACCTTTTATTTATTAAAAACAACAATACAGAAACGTACATAGTTAAGTTTATAGCTCGAATTTTCATGTACTAAAATGCCTGTGTAACTAGCATCCGGATCAAGAAACGGAACATGACCGGCACCCCAGAAGCTAGCCCCATGCCTTCTTCAGCTGCTACTCACCCCAAATCCCAAGAGTAAACCTTCTAACTTCTAGTACCAGCCATTAAACACACACACACACACACACACACACACACACACACACACACACACACACACACACACCAATCTCCATTTTACAGATGAGGAAACTGAGCCTTACAGATGTTAGACAACTTGTCCAAAGTCACTAAGCTAGTAAGCAGCAGAACCAGAACTTGACCTCGTATAGACTGAATCCAAAGTCTTAATAACCATTTCACTATACCACCTCCTCGGTACTCAGCAACCATGAAATGAAAAGAACTTACAGGAAAGTCCTTGCCTAGCACCCAGCACAACACAACCTCAATGAATGGTAGCTACTGTCATTAGAGATGGGCCCTGGCTAATCCTGCCCTATTAACTGGCATTAACCAAAACAAGGAATTCTATGTGCCAATCACGTTAAGATACCGACTCTTCCTGGTAGCTTTTCCTGACAACTTCATGCCACCCACATTTGGGCAGAATTAAATACTCCCTTGTCTGTGTTTGCGAAGCACTTTATAAGCTACCTTTAAGTAGTGTGACCTCATGGAGGTTACTGGTTATACTGTCTGCCCACTACAGAGAGTTCTTTAAGTGGACCTGTCTCAACCATCTTGCTACTCCTGGGACAAAGGTTTCTGAACTAGGAGCTCCAGGGATTAGCTTTAGAGAATTAATGAACCTCCTGAAATTACAGACAAAGCTATTTCAATATTTCTGAGGAAAGATTCAAAGTTTTCAAGTCTTAAAAAGGTTCATGTTTCAAAAAAAGTTAAAAAACCTCCCTAATACACAGAAATGTTTTTGGTACATGGAGGTACTCAGTAAACGCCTGCTATATTTAAGGTAAATGTGGAGAAGCCTGTCGGCAAAATGCTAAGACGACCTGCAGGGGCTCTAAGATGAAATACCGCCCCGGCCAGGATCCCCATACCAAAGGCCTAAAGATGACATGACCATTAGTTTTCTCCCCTACGGCCCATCTAGTTGCACCAACATCCCTTTAACACTTTGTTCGAAGATTCTGCTGCAGATATCTCATTGAGATGGGAACTACCCAACCGCCTCTGCAAAGGAACCGAGTTGCTCTTAGAATGTAGACGACATAGGTCTAAGAACTCTTATCTATATTAACCATTTGCATGCCTCTGAGAAAATGGCTTTATCTCCCTTTGGTGTATTATTTTCAAATATAAAGTGAGAATTATAACCCTTGCCTATTTCACTTGGTTGTCGTGTGAGGATCTAATTACATGGTAAGAGAAAGCTGGCAGCAAACCTGTCTTGTTTAGCTTTACACTGGCCTGGCATCCAGCAAGAGGCCATGGGCTCAGCAGATCCTCAAATAATGGCAGGTAACCCGAATCCCATCATGATTCTCACGAACACTGCTTAGACTTCAAGTGATTTGCTATCATCCGAGATCAGGATTAAAAAAAGGAGTTTGTGCCTCTACAAGTTTGGGCTGTTCTTTCCCAAGTGTCTTTATAATAAAACTCCAAAAGGGCAGTAGAAGACCAGAGCGAAGTGGTGGCAACAAAGGCAACCCTTAACATCAAGGCCCCGCGCAAAGCGGCAGCCGCTTCTCAGCTCCTCCAGAATCGAGTCCCTGCAGAACGCAGCAGTGTGGCCAGGTCTTAGCTAGCAATCTCAACTGGTAATGTGAAATTGTTCTAGTTTCTAAGTGTTGGCACTGTGTGGTCAGACAAAGCATACCTGCAGGCCCACTGGCAGCTTTCTCTGGCCCATGCACCACTAGTTTGAGAACTCTGGTCTAGGCAATTTGTGCCTACCAAATAATCAGGACTTAAGAAACCTTAGTTTGAGGATACACATGGACTATCAAGTCTTAGCTAAAAATAAGAATTAAAAGCAAACGGTGGAGCATATGTTCATTTACCATCTACTTTTCAACACCAAACATGAAGTTCAGTGCTTCCATTAAAGTGCAGTGATCCAGATGGGCTCGGTCACGTCCCCAAAACCCTTTAATGAGAACTTGCTCTTTAGGGTACTCTTCTGGGTTCCATCAAGGATACAGAGCAGCCCACAGATGTCCTGCAGACACTAGTTTCTTCAAGTGTCTGAGAAGGTAAAATGAACATATGCACAGGAGTTAGTCCCTTGTGAAACATGGGCTGAGCTCCTCAACCACTGGGCACAGCTGCGGCAGTCTCAGTGGCGTGAACGTAAAGTGACTGCACATTCAGCATGCATGCCTGCCGTGAGGCACAAATGCCACCTAAGAGGTGAACACGGGAAGTCCCTCTCAAGGGGTACCTGATAGCCAAGGAACACAGTCCTTTTCTTTAAACGGTGGATGCACGTTCTCTCACAGGAAATTTGAGTGTACAGCACACGTGCCCAACCAGTCACTGCTCAGGCGCCAAGTGTGAAGCTGAGAAGCATTTTCTGGAGGCCCATGGCACGTCTGAAGCCCCACGCCAATCACAAGTTCCAAAAAAAAAAAAAAATGGCGCTGGTAAAGAACAGGTTCTGGATTTCTAAAAAATATGTCCCAAAGTTACTTTCCATGGACTCTGCTATCCATGGACTTGCTTGCTCACCAACGCTTGGGTGCAGAATCAACATGATGCCCAAATCTAGGATGCTCCAATTACACTGCATTTATGTGAATGGAACATTCTGGAGTTATTCAATGCAGAGGCAGTGACTGGCCAAAATAGGAGCTTAGAGTTCTAAAAAGCCCTAGCAGTTTAGCAAGAGGACTTCTCTTTGGGTGATGACTGGCAGATGGCTGGCCCAGCTTGTGGAAGCCCAGAGGGACTCTGCATACACTGTGCTGTGGCTGTGTGAGGCCGTCCTGTTCACATGCAAATGGGCGCACTTGGTGATAGGCTCTACTAAACTATCAGCGTGGGCTTTCTGGAAACACTTTGATATTTTTAGAAATACCAGACAAAACAATCATCTGTATCAACTCATTCATGATCTCCATGAGGTCTTGTGCAGTGTGGCCACAGAACAGGAAGACCTACTCTGGTTTTGAGTCCATAGCCCACTCTTGTTAGAATCCTGCCCTCTCTAAACTATAAGCCTGAAGAAACACTTATTTTTGCTAACCAGCCAATAAATTCAGAGAATCAGACATGATGTTTGTTTTCTTTTTTAAAATACCCAACAGTTTTATTTATTTCTGTCTTTTTTTTGGAGGGGGGAGGCTGCACCAGCAGCACATGGGGGCCCAGGCTAGGCGTCGAATCGCAGCTGTAGCTGCCGGCCTACCACCACAGCCACAGCAATGCAGGATCCGAGTTGTGTCTGTGACCTACACCACACCTCAGGGCAACGCCGGATCCTTGACCCACTGAGTGAGGCCAGGGAAGAAACCTGCGTCCTCACGGATACCAGTCAGATTCGTTTCCACTGAGCCATGACAGGAACTCCTACCCAGCAGTTTTAGAACTTTACCAGTGAGACTGACTCAGATCACATTTCTACATTTGTGTATTTCCCTACAAAAATGGTTATATTATCCATTTGGCCAAACACTGTTATCTCATTGAACTTCACATGGCCACAGAAATTTTAAACTTTATATGCCATCTTCAGAGACTCCCTTCAGATCTTGGAATACATCCCCCCCCCACTCCCGCAGACTGAACTAACAGCAACAATTGGTTCCCTTTGTTGGAAAGAGTCCAAGGGATATACCAGGAGGCTTCAAGATGCCAGGAGGGAAGCTTAATCAGTTAGGTGCTGGACCCCACATACCAGACTTCATAGAAACTGCAGGTTTAAATCCCAGCAGGGTCAGCTCAGGCTCTATTGCGTCTTCTGGATCAAGTGAGCACCAGGTAGCTTACTGCTCCCTGACAAACTTATGAGGCCTTACAGACTGTTGCTGGTGTCTTCGAGGACACATGAGAAAGGAAAGCTTTGCAATCATTTTAAATAAAGACATATACTCTCTTTCATCTCCAGTTCCGGCTGTGTGTGTGTATGTGTGTAGATGCTGTCTTTGCAACATACTGTGTACACCACGGTGAAGCAGAACCATCATCAGATGCGCACGTGAGTTCCTTTGAAGTAAACTTTACTACAAGCACATAATATTTTAGATTTCTAACATTCCAGTCTTGCTCAATGCAAATCTATAAACAAACCTAAAATTACCCACAAACCTGTTTTTTTCTTTAGCTTTTAAAGGCCATCAAATCCTTGGAGATAGTATCGACCTCCAGCTGTTAATATTCAGAAGTAATACACTTACAGCACTGTCTCCATTGGGCTTATTACTGCTCCAGTCAATGGTGCATTTCAGAGCTGGGAACATTTCCAGTGACGTTTCCTCTGCTAGTAGTAAACACCACTGCGTCAACAATCCACATTAGGTCAGCATTTAACGGAGGGTCTCCCTCCCTCTTGAGCAGGTTGTCCAAGAATACGAGTTCAACCACTGGCTCAAGAGAAGCAGAAAGTCTTCTCAATGGTTCAAAATTCATTTTAGGTTCAACTACAGGCCTTCTGCAAACTGAGGATCTGAGCTCTTTAGGGTAGTGACTATAATTCTTCCTGGATACAGAGGCCAACAAGGTGATTGTCACACATCAGCACAGAGTGAAAGCCATTACATATTAGTAGCCAGTGAGAAACAAGGTTCAGGACCCTGTACTGTAGAGGAGAGCAGTGTAACACGCCGGCAAGCAGAATGGCGGAAGGGGAGCTGGACGGCATGTTCATCCATTATAGCCACTGGTTGGCTCTGAAGTCTAAGGAAGATGGATACTCGCTACTGTATTGGTTGGTGCCTAGGCAGTAAGTAACAAGTCACCGGATAGAATTTTAGGCGGAACCACAGTTTGGAAACTTCTGGGATCCAATGTAATGTCTATAGGAGCATCAGTATTAAAATGAAAAGTCAGTATCTGGGAAACAGGTAGGGTTCCCTCCCCTGGAATACTGGAAAGAGGTGTAAAGATCATATCTTCAAGCGACCGAGTGGAGACTTTCTTCTAATACAATGAGTCCTGTGGCTTTCTGTTAGGAATCAAGCAGTCATTAGTTACAGCCCAACTTTTAAAGTACCAGTTAGTATGCCTACAATTAAACAGGAAGAGATGATGAGTATAAGACACTCGGCAGACGTTTAAGCGTTAGCGCTAATTCATCGGGAAGTTCCACGCACTATACAAGGACATGTCTGGCTCTAGGCATCATACCAGAAACCAGAGTATTTCTGGCAGGTCCCATATTCATTCTCCAAGGAAGTTTGCAACCTCTTAAAAATCAGTTTATTTAGCTCTGACAAAATGCACGACATTGTCAGATGGTCAAGTTTCACTGCTGGAATGACTCCATAACATAATGGT
Source organism: Catagonus wagneri (assembly GCA_004024745.2). Lineage (NCBI taxonomy): Eukaryota > Metazoa > Chordata > Mammalia > Artiodactyla > Tayassuidae > Catagonus > Catagonus wagneri. The sequence continues at coordinate 2,371,616 of PVHT021183634.1, forward strand.
CCTTGAAAGAGGAAAAACTATTGCCCATAAGGGATTGCTACTTCTTGTGGACCACCCACACCTATGTAACACCTTTCTTTCTCCCTTCTTCCCGAGCACCTTGAAAGGTGCTCAATTCCCAATACCCGATTCCTTACGTTCCACCCTCGAAATACAGGAAAGCTTAAGAGGATATTTTCCAAGTTTTAAGAAGCTACTGGACCTGAAACAGCCACCTGCTGTCTAGACCTGGGTCCTCACCGTGAACTCCCCAGCCCCTTACTCTAGTGAACCTCAGAAGCCCACGCTGGTGACCTGCTGGTCCAGACCCGGAGCGGGAGCGCGATAAGGCCAGGCGTCCTGGGTAAATCTTTTCCTAGCGGCTGCAGGCACCTGGGAGACCCGCCCGACAGGCTGGGCCTGGGCCTTGCGGTGGAGCCTCATCCCTCAGTTCCTCCCGGCTGCAGGAACCCCAAGGAACGGCTGAACCCAGGTGAGGCGTCAACCCAGGCTACCTCCCGCCCCCAGGCCGGACCCCCTCTTCCCCATCAGGCCCGACCCGGCCCCGCCTTGGGCTCCAGTGCTCCCGCCAGCTGGCCGCGCCCGTACCTGCCGGACACGGTGCAGGGCGTCCACGAAGCCCTCGGCCTTCATCCCCACCGGAGCGCTCTGCCCCTGCACCAGCTCCGCCATTACCGCCCCCACCGCCGCCGCCGCAGCCTCCACCGCCGCCACCGGGCTCCCCTGTCCGGCCTCCCGCTCCGCTTGGGGACCCGTAGCCGGAAAGGGAAAGTCGCCCCACTTCCGGCGGAAGGGAAGCCAGGAGGCTCGCAGACGCGAGAGGAGCCGCGTCTGCTGGGCTGGGGTCAGGGCACGTGACCGCGGTCCGGCCGGAAGTGGGGGCGGGGCCGCGGGCGCGTGGGCGGGGCCAGCGCTTGGGGCCGCCGTCAGGTTGCCGTGGTCGCGTCGAAACCCCGCCGTTCCCAGATGCGGTTTTGTCCAGGGCCGTCGGCGAGGTCATGACAGGCCCTTGAGGTGTGTGTGTGCGTGGCTTGAGGTGTCCGGCTGTTGGCCGTTGGGAAATTCCGAGAGGAGTGACGTGGCTTTCCCCAGACGGCACCCGGGGCAGCCCTGGTTCACCAAAAGCCTGACCCTGGCTGCCTCTCTTAGAATTCTGAGACCATTGACTAGGCATGTTGGGACCGAGCGATTTGAAATGGCACCGTGAGGACCCGAAGGGAGGCTGGAGGGCAAGAAACAGCACTACGAAGTGTCAGTGCCCGACTTTTGCAGAGTCCTGGGCCCAAGTTCTTGCATCGTATTCAGTTTGCACTAGGATGGGCCAATGCCACACCTGTGGTTGCCTAGCGACAAGGCTCGCGGGGAGGGACGCTCCTACTGGAAAGCCAGCATGGTATCCTCTTACACGGTCCTTCATGAACTTGGACTCGGGGGAAAGAGGAAAAACCTCGGGACCATCATCGCTTCCCTGCTTGCCGAGTCCAAACAGTATTGCACGAGGGCTTCTTGGAATGCTTAAGTAAGTTTTTACAGTGATAATAACTAGATATAGATATTTCAAAGCAAAGGTAGGAATCTTAATGGTGGAACACCTTTGAGCTTTTGAAGTGGACTTTACAAATGAGCAAACACCCCCCCCCAAAAAAAGAAACAAGGCTTAGAGGCTTGACACACATCTCAAATTGGACTTAAAAGATTGCTATCATGATTAATATTTCCAAGTCCTATGTTGCCAATTGGATATTAACGGGGAATTATGTTGTCAAACAGTTTATGCCCGTCTTAAGGTTATGAAGGAAGATGAGCGCTGAGAAAGGGGAAATAAAGAAGTACAATCCATTGTGCCATTGCATCAGCATTCTAGGAGAGCTTTAGGTTTTGGAAAGCATTATGAAGAATAACTGGCCAGTAATCAAAGAGCAGCCCTTCGTTTGTTAATGACTTCACTACTGGACCGTGAGTTCTTTATTTATTTATTTTATTGCCGTGAAATAATTTTTAAAAACACATACATTCTTTTTTTTTTTTTTTAATATTTTCCATCATAGCTCATCCTGGGAGACTGGATACAGTTCCCTGTGCTGCACAGCAGGTCCCTGTCATCCAACCATTCTAAACATAATAGTTTGCATCTACTAACCCCAAACTCCTAGTCCCTCCCAGCCCCTCCCCACTTGCCCCGGCAACCACAAGTCCTCTCTAGACTATGAGTTCCTTTAGAGCAGAGACTGAGTCTTATCTTTCCCTGTCTCCCTAGGTGCTTAGGAGACTTATTTTGAGTTGAATAAAGCCAAAGTGGATTAATTTCTCGGTTATAGTAAAATAAAAGAATTTGGCAAAATTGCACTACTGGAGATGATTATTTCCAGACAAAATGTTTCGGCCCATGTAGGAAAGCACATAGTTTGTTGGCTGTTGATGAAGTGCTCTTATGAGGCAGGACTGACATGCCAGCACACCTTCTTGTGGCCCAGCCTGCGTGTGTTGAGTGTTTTAACTCTGCTGTTCTTGTAAAAATCAAGGATATGCCATCAGCCTTCCCGAACAGGAATGGTTTTATTGACCCAGTATCACTGATACTTGTGATCTGAGTCTTTTTCAAGAATCTGAGGTGAGTATGAGTATGTCATCCAAATTCTGGCTGGCTCTCCCCATGAGTATAAATAGTGAAAACACTGTTTCGGTTATTGGTTCAAATACAAGGCACAGTTTCAAGGCTTGGTCCAAAGACCACAGAATGCCGAAGTAGGAGGGCAGGGGTCTGGTTCTTCCCCCTTTTAGTGGTTGAGTAACTTTGGGCAACTCATTTATTTCTGGGGGCAACAAAGAAGAAGTTGACCCAGACCCAGTCAGGTCTGTGGTTATATGTTCTACTAACACCCTAGGCGTCATCATCTTAGCATTTATCTCAACGGCTTTGAAATCATCGTGCAATGATTTATCATTTGTCTTTTCCACTAGAATAAAACTTCTGCTGAGACAGGGATGGTGCTTGCCTTGCTCACTGCTCTCCCCTGTACCTAACACGATGCCTGGTATTTTGTTGGCTTTCAGTATTTCTGAAATGAATGAATGAGAACCCTTTCACCCAAATTGGATAGGAAAAGATTCTGAGAGATTTTAAAAGGAAAAACAAAACAAAACCATGAACTCTGGTTGTGACTAGCTTTGCATTTGAGACTGTCACCTAAATAAACCGTCCTACCCTGGGTTTTAAAGGTGCGTTGCTGATGACACTGAAATGCTTCCTCAGTTATCACCAACTAGAAGCCACTCTAAAATGAAATTATATCAGTAAGGAGAGTCTGGGTTATGCTTCAGTACAAATTTCACCATTTCAGTGGCTTGTAACCAGAAAGATGAAGTTCCCTTCATGGCTCGGTGGTTAACGAACCCGACTAGCATCCATGAGGATGCTGGTTTGATCCCTGGCCTCACTCAGTGGGTTAATGATCCGGTGTTGCTGTGAGTTGTGGTGTAGGTTGCAGATAGATGCAGCTTGGATCCTGCGTTGCTGTGGCTGTGGTGTAGGCTGGCAGCTGTAGCTCCGATTTGACCCCTAGCCTGGGAACTTCCATATGCTGTGGGTGCAGCCCTAAAAAGACAAAAAAAACCCTTATTATGGGGGAATAAGGACATTCCTTGGAGCAATGATAAGTGATCTGGTGGTTACAGTGGGACCCTGTGTCTTATCGCCAGAGTATGAGTCCCAGTCTCACCCTCACATCACCCTACTCGCTACAGAATAGTACTTATATCCTTAAATAAGTTGACAGTACTTGCAGGTAAATTTTTTGAGACCATGCTTGTCCAAAGCAGCCTTTATCCTGCCTTTTCAATGAACAGTTTAGATAGTTGGAGAGGTCGAGATTGTACATAATTCTCCTCTAGAACATTGAAGGTATCACTAACTGTCTTCTAACATCCACTGTTTTTCCAAGTTTTATTGATAAGCTTTTATATACAATAAACTGTAAACATTCAGGGTATTTACTGATACTGCTTTACCTGTATATAAATCTGTGAAGCCATCCTTGCTATCAGGGTCATGAACACGTCACCCCCTTGCAAAGTTTCTTCATACTCTCCTGTAATTTTTCCATCCCACTCCTCCCAGTTCTCCAGCTACCTCCTCTGGCCCCCTCAGCCACAAAAAACCACCAATCTGTTTTTTGTCAGCATAGATTATATTTTCTAGGATTTTATATAAAAGCACCCAGTGTGTACTCTTTTGTCTGAATTCTTTCACACAGCATTATTATTTTGAGATTCATCCATGTTGTGCGTGTATCAATAGCTCATTCCTTTTTATTGCTGAATAGTGTTCAATTGAATGGGTACACCACAATGCATTTATTCATTAACCTGCTGCGGGATATTTAGACAGTTTCCAATTTGGCGCTGTTATAAATAACATTGAATATCTGTCTTTATAAGGATACCTAATGTTATTTCTCCTGAGTAAATACCTAGGAGTGTCTGGATCACCTGGTAAGTATACATTTATAGTGATTTATTATTTAATGGATACTGTTTCAGTTTGGAATGATGAAAATGTTCTGGAGATGGATGGTGGTGTTGTTTGCATAACATTGTGAATGTGCTTAATGCTATTGAATTGTGCACTTAAAATGGTTAGGACAGTAATTTTTTTTTTTTGTCTTTTTGCCTTATCTAGGGCCACATCCACAGCATATGGAGGTTCCCAGGCTAGGGGTCTAACAGGAGCTGTAGCTGCCAGCCCTCGCCAGAGCCACAGCAACGCGGGATCCGAGCCGTGTCTGCAACCTACACCACAGCTCACGGCAACACCAAATCCTTAACCCACTGAGCAAGGCCAGGGATCAAACCCGCAACCTCATGGTTCCTAGTTGGATTCGTTAACCCCTGAGCCACGAAGGGAACTCTGGTTACAACAGTAAATTTTATGTTATATATATTCTACCACAATAAAACATCACCCTAGGAAATAAAATTTCAAGGTGTCAGAAGTGGAGAAATCTGTTGGGGTGCTGCTGTGGAAGTTTGTGAAGTGCATGCCCTGAAAGGAGTGGGCTGGCAATGGAGCAAGGCCGGCAAGGCAGGAAGGGCTCTCTTTTCATCTCTCACCTTGTGCTTTTTTGGCCTTCATCCTTTCTGTGGCCAACTTGCTATTTCTGCGCCTCAGACTGGAAGATGGAATATGGAAGCAAACAGCCGTGGCGTTTACATGACACCATTTCCAGCCACCTGAAGAGAAAAACTAACCTCTTAATCTTCATTCCAGTTTTGTATTTCCAGGGCAAGATTCTGATTGACTCAGAAAGGTCAGGTGTCCACTCTAAACCAATCAGCTGTGGCCAGGAATGGAGCTCCCCATCAACTTCTAAATGGGAGTGAAAGAGAGGGAATCCTGTCCAGATGGACTCGGTGGCTAGAAATGTTTATTGGGCAGACAAAAGTCAGTGCTGATAACAGAGTTTATATTTGTTCATAGCTTCCTTTTGAGGAGTTGAAATTAACTGTCTCATTCTCTTGTCCTTTCCGTCATCGTTGTGAGGCAACTCAGTGAACACCAGATCCATTCCATGAGTGGAGAAAGTAAGACGCAGTGATGTCAAGTGACATATGTAATAGAAATTATACTGCCTTGTATGTCTGTATCCCAACACCAAGTATCTGGTCCATAGTGCCACTAAATTATGTTGAGTGGATAATCCCAATTTACTGAATCCCAGAGTATTATCACTCGGGTAGAGTTCCCCTTGGGTGATCTTCTAGAATTGAAGTGGTAGTGTCGGTTCCATCCAGAGCTCTTTTGCTCCTGGCTGACAATAGGAAAATATCTATAAATCATTATTTGGCCCTCACCCTTGATGGATAGATTGGCTGGGTATAGAATTTTAGATTGAGGTAATAATTTCCAAGACACTCCTTCATTATCTTCTAGCAAGCATTGTTGCTGTTAATAAGCCTGATGCTATTCTGACTTGTGATCCTTTTTGCCTTTTTTCTCCCTTTCTTTGGAAATTGAATAGACTCTTCTTTTCTACCCCCAGTGTTCTGAAATTCCCCAATGATGTGTCTTGAAGTGGCTTTTTTTCCATCCATCATGTTGGCCACTCAGTTACCCTTTTTTTTTTTTCTTTTTAGGCCGCACCCACATATATGGAGGTTCCCAGGCTAGGGGTACAACTGGAGCCACAGCTGCCGATCTACACCACAGCTCATGGCAATGCCAGATCCTTAACCCACTGAGCAAGGCCAGGGATCGAACCTGCAACCTTATGGTTCCTAGTTGGATTCATTTCTGCTGCACCATGATGGGAACTCCTCAGTTACCCTTTTGATGTGGAAATTAATGCCCTTCAATTATGGGATATTATCTTGAACTGTTTAATTGAGGATTTCCCCTATTATTTTCTCTACTCATCTTTCTAGAGTTTCTGTTATTCAAATAGTAGACTTTATTGGTTCTCTAATTGTCCTGTCTTTTGTCTGTCATCTCTTTGTGTGTTGATCTTTTTTCTGGAGATAGCCTCTCAATTTGATTTTCCAGTCGTTCTGTAGAGTCGCGTCCCCTCCTCCCCCCGCCCCCTTTGGCTACATCTGCAGCATGTGGAAGTTCCTGGGCCAGGGAAACACATGCCACAGCAGTGACAATGTCAGATCCTTAACCCCCTGAGCCACAAGAAGACTCCTAGAGTTTTTCATTTACGCTATAGTGTTTTTAATTCCTGAGAGCTCTTCTTTGCTCTTCCAACAGACCTTTCTTTAAAAAGTAGCACTCTGTTCTTGTTTTGTGAGTGGAATACCTTCCCTTATCTTTCTGAGGATGGTAAAGATAGTTTTTTTTAAGACAGTTTTTTTTTTTAATAAAAGTTTATTTTCCCTGCATAGTTCATGCTGTTTGCAGTTCAGTGTTGTCAGTTATCGGATGGATGGATGAATTGATGGATCTAAGTACGTAGGCTTCATGGTCCCTATCTTTCATGTTACAGACTTTCCTCAGATGTTTGGGAATACATGGTGTCCTGTTCATGCTTGTCAGAGTCTTTAAATTGTTCCTCTTGGACCAGTTAGACTCCCCATAGAGAACTCTCCCAGTCTCCTTCCTGGAAATCAGAGCACCTATTTTAGTTTGAGTTATGCATTCATTCACCTGATTATCTGATTAACATGTGTCTCTCCAACAAGACCATCAGCTTCAGAGACAGCAACAGTGTGTCCATGTTATTTGTCATTGTGTCTCCAGCATTAAGCCTGTAGTATGTATTCAATGAATAATGGTTTCTATAAACTAATGAATAGATCCTTTTGGCAGTGTTCCAATCATATTATTTTAACTTCTGCTTTATTAATTTTTATTGTGATATATTTCAGGCATACAAAAAAGTATACAGAATAACATAATGAATAGCCATACCCAGTGCCAGTATAAGAAATCGGCACTGCAGTTACCAGTGAAGATCCCCGTGTAACACCCCCGCCCCATCCCAGTCTGCTCCTTCCCTTTCTAGTGGTGACTGCCTTCCTAAACTTGGTGATCTGTGTTCTAATGGGTGCTGCATTCTCGTGTGTGTGCGCACGTGTGGGTGATGCTTTCAAACATGATACATGAATGGTATCATGAACTATGTATCCTTCTGTCATTTTTATCTTTTTAATTTTTTGGACCCACATGTATTTTTGAGGTTTATACACGTTCACATACGTAGCTATATTTCAGTGGCTTTCACTCTGTTATTCCCCTAAATGAATACACTAGAAATTATGTAGTTTTTCTCTTGAGGTTCACCATTTAGATCGTTGCCACTGTTTGCTCTGTTACAAAATGATATTGCAACACGCTTTTTTGAGCTTATGTCCCTGTGTCACGTTTGGCAGATTCTCTTGGATACAGACCCAGGGGTGAAGTCCCTGGGCGGGGGTGGGGAGGGTGATGGGATATGCCGCCTCAGCTTTGCTAGACAAAGCCCACTTGCGCTGCAGCGTGGACACCATCTCCTGTCTCCAGAGTGGGACACACAGCCCACCGGCTGCAGAGGATTTCTTGTTACTCCTTATCCTGGCCAACGCTTGTTATTATCACAATTGTTATTTTTTGAAATCGCATGAGTTAATTTTTGGGGGCTGTGCCTGTGGTATGTGATGGCCGACGCTTGTTATTATCACAATTGTTATTTTTTGAAATCGCATGAGTTAATTTTTTTGGGGCTGTGCCGTTGGTATGTGGTGGCCGACACTTGTTATTATCACAATTGTTATTTTTTGAAATCGCATGAGTTAATTTTTTTGGGCTGTGCCTGTGGTATGTGAAAGTTCCTAGGCTAGGGGTTGAATCAGAGCTGCAGCTGCCGGCCTACACCACAGCCACAGCAGCCTCAGATCCAAGCTGCCTCCGAGACCTACACAGCAACTTTCAGCAACGCTGGATCATTAACCCAATGAGTGAGGCCAGGGATCAGACTTGTATCCTCATGGATCCTAGTCAGGTTCTTGACCCACTGAGCCACAACAGGAACGCCAAAATCGCATGAGGTAAAAATTTTAAATAAATTTTTAAAAATTAATTTTTGTACTGTGGTAGAATATATATACATTACCATTTAAACCTTTTTCTTTCTTTCTTTCTTTCTTTTTTTGCCACATCCAGGGCATGTGGAAGTTCCCAGGGCCAGTGATTGAACCTGAGCCACAGCAGCGACAACACTGAATCTTTAACTGTCAGGCCATCAGGGAACTCCTAAAACATTTGTAAGTGTCCGGTTCAGTGGCATTAAGTACATTGTGTGTAATCACCACCATCCTTTTCTAGAACGTCTCTCCTTGTCTCTCCTCTTATCATAATGAAGCTCTGTATGCATTATACATGAATTCCCTGCTTCTCTCTCTTCCAGGCCCTGAAAACCCCCAACTTACTGTCTGTCTATGAATCTGATCCCTCTAGGCGCCTCATATAAGTGAACTCGTGTCCTCTTGTGTCTAGTTTATTTCACTCAGCATCATGTCTTAAAGGTTCATTCGTGTTGTAGCCAGTATCAGAATTTCCTTCCTGTTTAAGGCCAAATAATATTGTATTGTATGGTAATGATTCTGGTCACCAGTTTCTATATGGCGGGAGGGAGTCAGGGGTTTCCCACACCAACAGCCACTGCTCTAGATACCAGCTGGGTGTCCTGCCATTTAACTCAGTTCTGACACTAGCTTCCTGGATAGTTTAGGGCTCAGTCCCACAAGACTGCCTGACCTCCCACTTCAGATGCCAGTTGCAAATCCAGGTTGTCACCTCGGCTTCTGACCCACCAGCTATATATGGGTGGTTGCAGTGACTCTGGGTTTGATTAATTTGCAAGAGAAACATTTTACTTACTGGGGTAAATATCCTTAACCCCTCACACCCCTTATACTGGGTTTACAATAGGAGGATGTGACTTAGGAACAGCCAAATGGGAGAGATAACCAGGCAAGGTATGGAGGAGGGCATGAAACGTCTGTGCTCCCCCCTTCAGTCTCCATGTGTTCACCAACTGGAAGCGCTTCAAACCCTGGCTTTTGGGTATCTGTGGAGGCTTCATTCCAGGAGCGTGATTGCTTAAATCATTGGCCATTGCTGATCAATTCAGCCTCTAGCCTCTTGCCCCTACTCAGAGGTCAGGGGGTTGGGACTGAAAGTTATAACCCTCTAATTGTATGGCCGGTTCTCCTGGCAATCAGCCCCATCCATAGAACCAGTGTAAATTCACTCATTAACATAACAAAGGACACCTTTCTTATCACTTTGGAAACCCCAAGGGTTTTAGGTACGCTGTGCCAGAAATAGACAAAGACCAAACATATCTTTCTTATTATAAATCACGATGTCACATATATGTATATTGTATTTTGTTTATGCATTCATCTGTCAGATACTTGGGTTGCTTCCACCTTTTGGCTCTTGTGAATAATGTTGCTATGAAAATAGATGTGGGGAGTTCCTGTTGTGGCTCAATGGGTTATGAACCCGACTAGTATCCATGAAGATACAGGTTCGATCCCTGGCCTCCCTCAGTGGGTCAGGGATCAGGCATTGCTGTCAGCTGTGGTGTAGGTAGCAGAAGCGGCTCAGATCTGGTGTTGCTGTGGCTGTGGTGTAGGCCAGCACCTGTAGCTCCGATCTGACTCCGATCTGGCATATGGGAAGTTCCATATGCCACAGATTCGGCCCTAAAAAGCAAAGAGCAAAACAAAACAAAACAACCACAAAAAGAAAATAGGTGTGAAAATATCTCTTTGAGTCCCTCATTTCAATAAACTTGAATTTTAATTCATGTTCTTTTCATAAGAGTGCACATACTAGCTCTCCAGGAAGAGAAGTCCCTTGAGGGCTTACCTCCATTCCCTCGGCTCTAAGAGGTGGGCCTTCATGTTCTGTAGGTAAGGAAAACAAGGCTCAGAAGGGTCGAGAAACTTGCCACAGCCACCTGTCTTCCTCTTCTATGGAAGAGCGCCCTTTGTGGGCTTGTATTCACTTTCCGTGGTTGTCTAACAAATGACCACAAATTTAGCAGCTTCAAATGAATTTATATAATCTCACGGTTCTGTAATCACATCACAGTACGGCCAGCTCTCTCTCTCCTTGGATTCTCATAGGGTGAAATCGAGGTGTTCCCTGGGGCTGAGGTCTTCTCTGAGCTTTTGGGTCCAAACTCATGTGGTTTTGGAATCCATTTCTTTGTGGTTGTAGAAGTCACTGGATGTTCGTGACTGGCAGGAGTGCATCTTTGAGGTCATCTTTGACGGGCTTACTTCATTAGTGAGGATAATCTCCAGTTTGATGAACACAAAGTCAACTGACTGGTAACCTAATCACAGGAATGATATCCCCTTACATCCATGGGTCTCCTCTACATCTAGACAGGGTGTCTACACCGGGGCACTGGAGCTTGGCCATCTTAGCTAGGAACCAATGAAAGCTTCTCTTCCGAAATAAGCTTGGTGGGTTTGGAGGGAGTGGAGGTCAGGGCGGAGATCAGTCACTCATGTCTGCCTGGGAAAGAAGGGTTTCCCAGGTGGTGGGACTTTGGTATTAAAACCAGGAAAGTCCTGGGAAAATTGGGATGAGTGGACTCACTCAAGGAGTTGAAAAAATAGACCCATAGGAGATCACCCTCCTTATAGACCAGCCTGGCTACCTTGGCCATCCCTGATTACAGTCTGGGGCTTTGGGAAGCGGAAGAGAATTCAAGAGGAAATACGGCAGAGTGAAAAGGCAGGCAGGCAGGAAGGGGCTCAGAAGGGGAAATACAGCCTTGACAGCACCCTCTTGAACTCTGGGAGTTGTAATTCTTTTTTCTCTTTTTTTCTAGCGCCACACCCGCAGCATATGGTGGTTCCTAGGCTAGGGGTCGAATCGGAGCTGTAGCAGCCGGCCTGCAACACAGGATCCAAGCCGCATCTTCGACCTACACACCACAGCTCACGGCAACTCTGGATCCTTAACCCACTAAGCAAGGCCAAGGATTGAACCCGCGTCCTCATGGATACTAGTCAGATTCATTTCCTCTGAGTTATGACGGGAACTCCCTGTAATTCCTCATTCAATGAGTTTTTCAGTCTTTTTTCCTCCTGAATACCAAAGCTACACTTGCTTTTAATAAGTGGTCCCATGTAGGAAATTAAGGTTCCCTGAGCATACCAGTAAATATGCTCAGAGGCCATATTATGTGAGTAATACTGAAATCATGTGTGGATCCAGCCACAAAGGAGCTTATAGCTTTATATATTTTTTAAAAAGCATAATAATAATCCATGGTTATAAATACATGCTAAGAGACACCAGTAGTATTCAGCTTCCAGAAGGGGAAGTCACTTCAGGATGGGTCAGAGAAACTGAGTGATCAGAGAAAATCTGATAGAAAAAATGCACCTTGAGTTCCTATTGTGGCTTAGTGGGTTAAGGACCTAACGTGGTCTCTGTGAGGATGCGGGTTTGATCCCTGGCCTCGCTCAGTAGGTTAAGGATCCGGCGTTGCTGCAAGCATCTCAGATCCTGTATTGCCGTGACTGTGGCGTAGGCTGGCAGCTGTAGCTCCGATTCGACTCCTAGCATAGGAACTTCCATATGCCACAGGTGCAGCTGTAAAAAGAAAAAAAAAAGAAAAGAAGAAGGGAAAGAAAAAAAATGTCATCTCAGATGGGGCACATGAACATTTGGAGACGTGAAGAAGGGCACTGGTGAAATGGACAACATGAGAAAAGGAATAAAGGCAAGAAAATGTGTGGTCTCTGTGGACAACTTTGGCGTGGAATCTGATGCAGGGACGCCTTGTCATTCAGACCTGGTTTCACCCTCCGTCTCCGGGCTCTGCCTCCCTGGCTTGAATCTGTTCTCAGGATTGGTGTCTCCACAAGGTGGCAAGAGACACATCCCCTCAAGCACAGGTCCAGCTACAAACACCGGTTTTTGTCCCAGCATTCCTGGAAAATGACTCGTTGGCTTCTCTAGGTTATGTACCCATGCCTGATATAATCTCGTGGCCATGGCAATGAGATTTACTAATTAGTATAGGCCCTGATTACATGCTCATAAAACACACCATTAAGAAAACAGAAGGGCGGGGGAGTTTCTAAATACTTCTGGCTTGGTGCTGCCGCCTGGAATTGGGTTTTGATCGAATAAACTTTAAAAAAAAAATAGAAAAGCAAGTCACAGACTGGGAGAAAATATTTGCAAAGCATATCAACAAAGGACTAGTAACTATGTTATATAAAAACTCCTACAACCCAATAATGAAAAGATAATGCAATGAAATGGGCAAAAAAATATTTTAGCAATATCACAAAGAGGATGAACGAATGGTCAGTAAACGCAAGAAAATATGCTCAACATTGTTATTAGTCATTAAGCAGATGCAAACAAAAACTGCTACACACCCAACTGAATGGCTAAAACTAAAACCGAAAAGATACCAAAGGCTGACAAGGTACAGAGCACCTGGAACGCTTACACGTGGTTCTTAGAGATATAAAACGGTACAGCCCCTCAGAAAAGAAAGAGTGGACGTTTCTTTATAAACTACAAATATACCTACTCTTTAACCCAGCAATTCCGTTCCTAAATATTTACCTAAGAAAAATGAAAATATGTGTCCATAAAGAAGCCGTATGGTAATTGTCATAGCAGCTTCATCATAGCCTAAAACTGGAAACAGCCCAAGTGGAAAAATGAGAACAGTGGTTACCTTGGAAAGTTGAGGATGGAGATTGACTGGAAAGTGGCATAAAGGAATTTTCTGGGGTAATGGTACTGCTCTATAGGTCAATAGAAATTTGGGCTATACAGTATCTGCAAAACCCAGCATATGTCGATTTGTGTCTTTTATTGTATGTAAATTTTATAATGAAAAAAAATCGTTTAGACAAATACAAATGTTGTACTCTAGTCAGTGATACACACGTAGAAGGAAACATACTGGTGTCTGCAACTGACTTCGAAATGCAGCAAAACTAAGGTGGATTAATTGCCTGATGGAAGGCCAGATGGATAGACATGAGATAAAGCCAATAGTAAAATGTTTAATAGTAGAATCTAGGGGGTGGGTTCATGGGTGTTCACTATTAAATTCTTTCAATTTTGCTCTGTTTGAAAGTTTCATAATGATATGTTGGAAAAAACATTACACATCTTTGGGTGAGGAAGTCAAGCCGTAGAGCTCAGCCACAGGGTCCTGAGATCTAAGTGATCTCAGAGTCATAGATCTTGAGAATGAATGAAGAGATCAAGTAAAATCTGGCTGTTCCCAGAAGACAAGTGGATACCATGGAAATAAACAACTCTTGTCCACTCAAAGTGGTGACACAAAAACAGTCTGAGGGTGTAGAAAAAGAAACAGATTTTGGAGTTCCCATTGTGGCTCCGTGGTAACTAACCAGACTAGTATCCATGGGGACGTGGGTTTGATCCCTGGCCTTGTTCACTGGGCTAAGGACCGGGCTTTGCTGAGAGCTGTGGTGTAGGTCACAGACTTGGTCTGGAGCCTAAATTACCGTGGCTGTGGTGTAGGTCAGCAGCTGCATCTCCAGTTTGACCCCTAGCCTGGGAACTTCCACATGCCCTGGGCACAGCCCTAAAAAGAGAGAGAAAGAGAGAGAGAGAGAGAGAGGAAGGAAGAAGGAGAAAGGAAGGAAGAAAGGGAGAGGGAGGGAGGAAGGGAGGAAGGAAAGAAAGGAAGGAAGAAAGAGAGGATGGAAGGAAGAGAAACATTTTGTTGACAGAGGATGAATTCAAATGGGCGGTATTTACAACATTCAAGAACATATGTGCTTGGGAGTTCCCATCGTGGCGCAGTGGTTAACGAATCCGACTAGGAACCATGAGGGGAACCATGAGGTTGTGGGTTCGATCCCTGGCCTTGCTCAGTGGGTTAAGGATCCGGCGTTGCTGTGAACTGTGGTGTAGGTTGCAGACGCGGCTCGGATCCTGCCATTGCTGTGGCTGTGGCAAAGGCCTGTGGCTACAGCTCCGTTTAGACCCCTAGCCTGGGAACCTCCATATGCCACGGGTGCAGCCCTACAAAGGACCAAAGAAAAAAAAAAGAATGTGCTCTGTTGGACACATCCATCCTTCGTCATTCTTAACTAAGCACCAGACAGACTTACCTTCTTTCCTGGCCAGACCAGCACAAAATCATTTATTCCTTATGCTTCTTTTCCTTCTGCATAGAGAGTAAATAAAGACAGCTAGGGATCATTGCATTAAACTTCCTTCCATCCATCCATCTAACCACCTGTCCATCCACTTGTCCATCTGTCCGTCCATCCATCCAGCCATCCTTCCAACAAAGGCTCTTCCTGTGGAGGACCCTTGCCATCAATAATTCGTCCTCACCAAGACAGTGTGGTATCAGGAAAAAGATAGCTAGGATGAAGGCTGGAAATGAAATCCAAGAAAGAATCGAAAAGGACTCTAGATAATGACCCAGCCATAAAGAAAGCCCCCGATTGATGTCTGTGGCTGCAAGGAGACCTGAGTCAGCAGACAGGATTGGGCTAGAGTGGTGGTGGGGAGCGGGGATGAACACGGCTAGGAGTAAACCAGGTGCGGGGCGTGAGCTGCTTGGTGTGAAGGAAAAGAGCAGTTACTGTCAGAACATTTACTCTGTTTGTTGCCCAGAGATTTCTAGAGATTCTAAAATCTCAAGCCTTCTGGTTCCACAAATTAGGGACACAGTTTAAAGTGTGTGTTGTGTCTGAAGTCTAAGGAAAGGAGGGGGCCAGGCAGGCGGGCTGCCCTCACCTGGTCACACAGGTGTCCTGCTTCTATAAGAAGCAATGCCTGCCTCGCTGGAAGGAGGGTGCCACGAGGCAGGAACATGTGATGCTTCCAAAGAAAACTCCACCCCATGTGGCAGCAGGAAGTAACCTGGCTGCATTCTTACCAAAATGTCACTCCTAGTAAAGGGTGTTTCATCTCTAAGACAAAATCAGTGGCCGTGATGGCCTCAAGGGTCAAAGGTCCTAAAGCCCAGGCCATGGGTTATCCTTTCTCACCCCAATGCCTGGGATAGGCTCTGACACTGGGGTCGAACCACAGGCTGCTTATGTAACGCTTGGTGCGTATTCCACCCTTTGCAGTGACATGTGTCTTTCTGGGTTTTTTTCTTACTGATCATCACAGCTTCTCAAGACTTGGGGCTCAAGAAAAGAGGCCTCGACCAGAGGCCTGGGCCTTGCAGCCGCAGCCCCTGAGCTATCTTTTTGTAATCTTGTAAAGAGGAAATAAACGGGATGTATAGAAAGCCTTCCTCCCACTGCCCGGGTTTGATGGATCGTCCAGCCCAATTGGGTGGAAAAAAGAAAGTTTTCCTGTTTTTAGAACCTGAGGCTTGCAGATGATTCAGGCAGAGAACAGTTGTGGTTTGTTTGTAAAGATAAAACAGATAAGCCCCAGGGAGAGCAAAGGTGAGTGCAGCAAATTCAAGGGCCCCTGTGGACTAACTGGTCTGTGAGTTGCCAGTTTTGGCCCTAAAGTTTGCCCGGCTTCCAGGCCTGGGACCCCCCCTCCTTCCTTTCTTGCTGACATTAGTAAATCAAAAGAGGTGTTACTGAGTGAAAAAAACCCAAGTAATGGAGAGATATGATCAGTCTGATCCCTTTATGTAAAAACAGTTCAAACGTACTGCACACACAAACCACTCAGTTTATTTCAAAGGGTGCTCACAAATGCACAGGGAAAAAAATGCCTGAGGCAGAGGCAGCAAACCATTAGCGATTACCTTTGCAGAATGCTGGGGAAGGATGAGATAGGGTGGGGGGCTGAGACAGTGGAGCCAAAGGGCCGGCAGTCAAACAAGGCTTTACTCTTACCTATAATAGCAAGTTTAAAAAAAAAAAAAGTGGTATGTATTTCTACATTTCTCACATAATTAAAAATCAATTTTTAAAAAGATCTTATTCTATAGTGAAAATATCAAACTGGAAACTATATTGTAGGTCAGATAAAAGAAGGATAGAAATTAACATTTGCCTGCCATTTGCCCCTCATTAACGGTGGTGATCGTGGTGACAGTGTCAGGTCATGTTTAGGGACATGCTTTATGTTAAACCTATATTATCTCAGTTAAGTTTTATGACCTTATGAGTTGGGTGCTATTAATTATCCCCATTCTGCAGGTGAGGAACCTGAAGCTCAGAGAGCTAAAAGGATCTGCCCAAGGTTAATACAAGGTTAGTGTCTTGCAGGGCTAGCTTTCAAGGCCATGTCTGTTGGATTTTACAGCCTCAACTTTTAACTACAATGGTACCCCGTCTGATAAACATTTCCCCCTGCTACTCAGACTCCCTCATCTTCCAGGAATGTTCAGAGAGTGGTGGGGGTTAGGGAGGGAGGAGGAAGAAGGAAAAAGGGAGATGCGGCAGAGAAAAGAGGTGCTGGAACACTGAGGGGTGACGGCTCAAGAATCCCAGGGGTTCTCAGCATTGCCACAGCTGTGACATAGGTCGAGGCTGTGGCTCAGATCTGATCCCTGGCCCGGGAACTTCCATAGGCTGTGAGTGCAGCTGAAAAAGAAAAAGAAAAAAGGAATCTCAAGGGCCCTGAGCTGGATGGAAACCTCTGTCAAGTGCCCCATCTGAGCCGAGGCAGCATTGCTCAGTAGCTAGGAGTCCAGATTCTGGAGTCAGACCCAGCTCCTGTCTCAGCTCTGCTGCTTAGTAACTGAGTACCACCTTGGACAAGTCCCTTAAGTGTCTGAGCACAGCATCCTCTCCTGGAAAACAGCCATGTCCTACGGCTGCTCTTGGAATGCGTGCAGCGTGCAGAATGCACGCAGAGCTCTCTGGCAAACAGTGGCGAGTGGGTGCTCAGAAGTGCCTGTGATTTGGATAGGCATCACAGATGGGGCTGAGGTCTGGGTCCTAAGGGCTGAGCATCAAATTGCAGGTACTTCCGCTCTGTAGCAGAGACCGAGAGGGACAGGCCATGCATGGACAGCTGGAAGGTGATCCCTTCCCAAGCAGGCCCACCTCCATTGCCTGAGGCTTCTGAGAGCAGCGGAGGTGCCCTGAGGGCACTCAGTCCAGCTAAGGCTCAGACAGGTAACACTGTCCTTCAGGAGAGACAGGCAGGGAGTTCCCTGGTGGCTCAGTGAGTTAAGGTTCCAGCGTTGTCACTGCTGTGGCTTGGGTTCCATCCCTGGCCCCCAGGAACTTCTGCATGCCATGGGCGTGGCCGAGATGGAGAGAGAGAGAGAAGGAAACAGGCAGATTCTGCCAACAACTAGCCCTGCAGCATCTTTCCCATCAATCACAGAGAAGCACCAAGAGGCTGAGTGGATTCCCCGTGCAAGACCTGGTTAAAGGCCGTCCACACTGCTAATCCCTGGTGTTTGGCTCTTATCAAGCGCTTATAAGGGAGTGCAACGATTCAGCTCACTTTGACCCTTTGGAGGCCATAAAGTCATGCTTTTAGGGACTGTCCTGCGTTGAGGTTGGGAAATCGTGGATCTGGCATTGTCATTGCAGTGGCTTGGATCTCTGCTGTGGCGCAGGTTCAGTCCCTGCCCAGGAACTGCCAGATGCTACGGGCATGGCCAGCAACGACAAAAACCTCTAAAACAAATAAACCACCAAACCAGTTTCCCTATTACAGAATGGCCTCTTTCTTTGTGTTCTGGTAACTCTTGCTAAATAACCAAGTGGTGCCCCAAATGTTACCATTTTATTTTATTTTCAGTTTTTGTCTTTTTTGGGCTGCATCCATGGCATATGTAAGTTCCCAGGTTAGGGGTTAAATCGGAGCTGTAACTGCTGGCCTATGCCGTAGCCACAGCAACGTGGGATCTTAGTCAAGTCTGTGACCTATGCCACAGCTCAAGGCAACACCGGATCCTTAACCCACTTAGCGAGGCCAGGGATCGAACCTGTGTCCTCATGGATGCTAACCCGCTGAGCCACAACAGGAACGCCTACCATTTTAAAACAACCCTTTTGTTTTGCTCATGATTTATAGGTCCAGGTTTTGGGAAAGGCTCAGCTGGATGCTTCTGGCTTGGGGTGTGAGGGGGCAGGTCTTTTGTGCATGCAGCTGCAGTCAGAAGATGAGCTGAAATAGCAGGGTGAGGGCAGAAGCCACTGTTGGGTGGAGGGTGGGTCTGGCGGCACTGGGGACCAACTGAGCATCCTTCCGAAGTCATGAAGTTTCGGAGCTTCTCTATGTGATCGCTCCACAGGGGCTAGATTGAGCTTCCTCACAATATGGCAGCCTCGGGGTAGATGGACTGCTCACAGAATCGCTGATGACTTCAAGAACAGGCATTCCAGTAGAATATACCTGCAAGGCAGAGTCTGCATTGCCTCTTTGCACTTGCCTGGGAAATCAGCTCTGCTCTCCTCTATGGCTGCAACAGTAACAAAACCCACTCAGATTCAAGGGGAGGGGACACAGACATCATTTCTTGATGGGAGACAGATCAAAGCCATGGTCTACAGCCCTAGGATGGGAGACATTGTTGCATCTTTGGAAAATGCTGTTGCCCACATCCTGTCGTATTCCTAAACCATAACCTTGACCCTGCATTGGGTTGGCCTCCTGCTCTCATCCTCAAGCGAGTGACCACCAGCTGCCGGTGAGATTTGGGACCCAAGACCCACTATTAGAACATCATCTATTTCTTTTGAATGGGCGATGTGGACTTTTATGAGATGGCCAAGCTCATAAAAGAAATCAACCTCCACGAGGATTTCCTCTGTGACAGACACTCTGCTACACGCACTTTATTTTTTTTTTTTTGCTTAATGAATTTTATTTCAATTATAGGTGTACAAAAATCATCACAAGTCAATTAGATAGCATTTGCTTCCGAAACCCTCAGTGCATGCCCCCACCCCCCCAGATTGTCTTATTTGAAAAACCAAAGGATTTCCAAAGTCTGTGAGTCATTGTCTGTGCTGCAAAGAAGTTCATTGTGTCTTTTTAGTTTCCACATGTAAGCGGCTGCTACACACACTTTATACTCAGTATCTCACCTAATTCTTATACTAACTCTGGGAGGAGGGACCATTAATAGCAACAGCTTTTTTTTTTTTTTTGGTCTTTTTAGGGCCGCACCACAGCATATGGAAGTTCCCAGAATAGGGATCGAATTGAGCCAAATCAACACCAGATCTGAGCTACATCTGCGACCTACACCACAGCTTATGGCAATGCTGGATCCTTAACCCACTGAGCGAGGCCAGGGATGGAACCTGCATCCTCGTGGATACTAGTTGGGTTCTTAATCCACTGGGCCTCAATAGAAACTCCAGTATCCACATTTTATAGATAAGGAAACTGAGCCTTGGAGAGGCAAGGGACTTACATAGTTAGTGGCTGAATTGCTCCAGAGATAGCTCCCAAGACAAAGATCTGGGTGCAAGTGGCTGTAGGTGGAAGGGCACTAGGCCAGGATGGGAGGGGAGCCAACAGGGAGCCCCAAGCAGCTGAGTTAGGTGATTTTTTTAAATGGCCACCAATTTCTACGAAGGGGTGAGGTTTACTTCACTGCTTCAGCCAATAGAGTAAAGTAGCCGTGACACGATGTGACTTCAGAAGTATGGTCATGAAAGGCAGTGCAGCTTCCTGCCTGGTTCACTGGGACCCTTAACTTTTGGAGCCTTGAGCTGCTATGTAAGAAGAGTGGTTACCCTGAGGCCGCCATGCAGTGAGGAAGCCCAGGTTACTAGGAGAGGCCATGTGGAGGCTCTTCAGTCAACTGGCTCAGCTCACTTGAGCCCAAGTCGTCCTGGCTCAGTGCCAGACATGTGAGTAGTGACACCTGAAGATGATTCCAGCCCCCAGGCATTGAAGGTGCCCTTGACCATTCATATTCGACCATCTCATATCTGGAATCCCAGATACATGGGACAGGGTCAAGCCTTCCCCTATGTGCTCTGGATTTATTTTACTTTTTTATTTTATTTTATTTTGTATTGTTTTGTTTCATTTCATTTTGCATTTTAGGGCTGCACCTGCAGCATATGGAGGTTCCCAGGCTAGGGGTCAGATCAGAGCTATAGCAGCCGACCACAGCCACAGTAATGCGGGATCCAAGCCATGTCTGCAACCTACACCACAGCTCACGGCAACACCGGATCCTTAACCCACTGAGCAGGGCCAGGGACTGAACCCACATCCTCATGGATACTAGTTGGGTTCATTACCTCTGAGCCACAACGGGAGCTCCTCTTTTATTAAATTTTGAAATCTCCTCCATGATTGTCATCTCTTTCCCGTTCCTAATGCTTATATTTGTTGTCTTTCTCTTTTCTTCCTTTTTAGTTTTTTTAAAAGTAGCTGAGTTTCCTTGTAATTTACAAATATCTTGTAAAATTGTAGTAAAATACACATAACATAAAGAACCATTCTAATCGTTCTTAAGTGTGCAAGTCAGTGGCATTAAGTGCATTCATATTGTTATATGACCATCACCACCATCCATCTCTAGAATTTTTTTTCATCTTGGGAAACTGAAATTCTGACCCATTAAACATGAATTCCCCAGTCTTCCTTCCCCTCAGCCTCTGGCAGCAACCACTCTACTTTCTGCGTGCTTTTTTTTTTTTTTGGCTGCCCGTTGCACATGGAGTTCCTGGGGCCAGGGATCAAATCCAAGCTGCAGTGTGACCTATGCCACAGCTGCAGCCATGCTGGATCATTTTAACCCACTGTGCCAGGCCAGGGATTGAACCTGTAGAGATGCCACTGATCCCCTTGGGCCACAGTGGGAACTCCTCTGTCTGTATTAATATTTGACGTCCTTTTTTTTTCTTTTTTGCAGTCACATCTGTGGCATATGGATGTTCCCAGGCTAGGGGTCACATCAGAACTGTAGATACCAGCCTACACCACAATCACAGCAACACCGGATCTGAGCTTCATCTGTGATCTCTGCTGCAGCTTGTGGCAACACTGGATCCTTAACCCATTGAGGGAGGCCAGGGATCGAACCTGAAACCTCACAGATACTATGTTGGCTTCTTAACCCACTGAGCCACAACAGGAACTCCAATGTTTGACTTCTTCAGGTAACTCATATAAGTGGATTCATACAATATCGTCCTTTTGTGTCTGGCTTATTTCACACAGCATAATGTCCTCAAGATTCGTTGGTGTTGTAGCAGGTGTCAGAATTTCCTTCCTTTTATTTTTTTATCTACCGTTCCTGGAGGCATGAAGAAGTTCCAGGGCCAGGGATTGAACCCACGCCACAGTTGTGACCTGAGCCACAGCAGTGTCATAGCCAGGTCCTTAACCTGCTGAGCCACCAAGGAACTCCGCCTCCTTCCTTTATAAGGCTGAATAATATTCCATGGTCTGTTTACCACATTTTATTTGTCCAGCCATCTGTCAGTGGGCACTTGGGTGTTTTCTGCCTTTTGCTGTTGTGAATAATGCTGCTATGAACATGGGTGAACAAATATAGATGCTGATGGGAGTTCCTGTTGTGGCTCAGGGGGTTACGAACCCAATTAGTCTCCATGAGGATGCAGATTCAGCCCCTAGCCCCGCTCAGTGGGTTAAGGATCTGCTGTTGCTGTGAGCTGTGGTGTAGGTTGCAGATGAGGCTCGCATCCCGCAGTGCTCTGGCTGTGGTGTAGGCCGGCAGCTGCAGCTCTGATTAGACCCCTAGCCTGAGAACTTCCATATGTCACACCTGCAGCCCTAAAAAAAACAAAAACCACCCCCCCCAAAAAAAAACCCAAATATAGATGCTAACTTTTGAAGCCTTTGTCATGGCAGGTGGTGGAGGGCAAACCAAGAACTCCTCATACTGGTTCCTTTGCTGGAGAAAATAGAACTAGAGGAACCACTGCTTGACCAAGATCTCATCATCTCATCCACAGATGAGAAATTGAGGCTCAGAGAGGACCAGCAACATGGCCGAAACCACACAGCCAGGAAGCGGAGGAGTCAAGTTGCAAACCCAGAGCTGTCACAGGAAGTGCTGCTTTCCAGCCACCTGGCCTCTCTTGTCCAACCCTCTGAGCCATGCTGGTGTCTGCTCCGTGACGGGGCTGCCAGTGGCCCAGCGTTATCCTGGAGAGAGCTGCTTCTCAGTGCTGGGTAAGCTGGCCATGGGGGCCTGAAACCCATTTTATTTATTACAAACGAAAAGCAGATGAGATTTTAAATGATCTGCTTCGGTTGCCAGAGCTGGGGGAGCAGGGCCCCCGCGAGCAGTCGCACCAAATAAAAGATATTATTTAGGAGCGACTGGAAGGCAGACAAGCTGAAAACACTGTGCACAGAGGGACTACCGCGATCCGCTCACAAGCATCAAAATCGCCCTCCCTGCGCTCGCACGCGGATTCACATTTAGGGCAATTTCCCTCCTGGGAGCGCAGCTCCATGACTGGGCTCGGGCTCCCAGACAAGCGATTGCCCAGCCAGTGACTTCCAGCCCCAGCTCAGAGCACGGGACGCAGTGGGGCTGGGCGTCCCTGGGTCTGCCCGATGCTGCCTGTGGCACCACCATCTACATTCAAGACCCACCCTTTCAGGTTCTTTTGGGCTGAGGAAGGTGGGTGAGCCTTGTCCCCAGGCATTGGTTGAGAACTTACTCTGTGCACCATAACCAGCAGGCTGGGCCTAGAAGCAGTCAAGCTGGAGACTGAGGCTCAGAGAGGTAAGATGCCTGCCTGAAGACACACAGCTTGCCCAAGGAACTCCTAAATGGTAGGAAGGCAGGACTGGCTAGCAGGTGTGGTCCTTGGTGAGTGATCCTGGCATCCTTCGAACAGATGTTTAGAGGGAGGAGGCAGTGTAGCAATTCCCAAGTTACAGGGTCTGACTTAAGGGTTTCTCAGGCCCTCTGAAGCCAAATTCTAGAAAGGTTCCTTAGACCCCTGCGTAGGAACTCTGAGCCAGCATTCTGACATGGCTGTAGGCTGGGAGATCCTGCAGTGGATGCTGGCACATGTTTCTCACCCTGTGAGCAGGGGCAGGACTGAGGCTGGTGGGGGTGTTCTTGGGTGGCTGTGGGGTGAAAGTGCTGACTCCTAACCTCTAGACCACAAGGGTCAGCAGGCTTGATGTGCGTCCCCAGTCCTCGTCTCTTGGAGAGAAAGTTCAGCACAGGGACTGAGAGTAGTGAGGCACGCCTGTAAAGTGTTTACTGAGAGAGAAGCTAGGTGCAGAGAAACACAAGCAGGCTCAGAGAGAGACAGACAGACAGACCATCGGACTCACCGACAGAGAGAGCCGTGCCCTTTGGGTGGTCTCAGTCACCTATGTGGGGGCAGTTCTTCCACGTTTCTTCTGGCCAGTCATCTTGCTTTGTCTGGTCTCGAGTCCACATGTGGCCCGACTCAGGGCCTTGCCCTGTGTGTGCGCACGCATCTTTTACCCAAGATGGGTTCTAGCACAAGCATTTCTGGGAAGTTGACAGGATATATCGCAGTGTGTTATGAGTCGGGCACCCCTCCCTTCTCCCTTCCCTGAGGAATCTCTGTGCCTGTGTAGTTCGGGAGGTCTCCTTGAGATCAAGAATGAGAAATATGTGGTTTCTTTATCTTTTATACAAGCAGGACTCAGCTCCTCCTTGCTCCCATCATAATCTTTATCTTGAAGTATCTGTCCACAGGGGACAATGACAGGGAGCCCAGCTCTTGGAAACTGGAGGCCTGGGAAAGGCACAGACCCCAACACCGGGCACAGGTACATGAGGCATCTGACATGTGCTTGTGCCCTTGGAGCTCACACTCCAGCAGGAGGGAGCTGTGGAACAATAACGGTAACCCGTAACCAGAGTTTCATCATCACCAAGCACTGTGGAGTTCCCTGGTAGCTCAGTGGGTTAAGGATCCAGCCTTGGCTGCTGTGACTCAGGTTAGTGCTGTGGCATAGATTTGATACCTGGTCTGGGAACTTCTACATGTCACAGGTGTAGCCAAAAAAAAGAAAAAGAACAAACAAAACACCCACCTCTGTGCTGAGCACTTTGGAGAGATTCATAAGAACAGGAAAACTGTCTTAACAAATAACTCCATAGTAGCTCATTTCCTGATCATTTCACAGCCGAGGATGGGACAGGGGTGTTGGGTGGGGACCCTGCTCCACACAGTCATTCAGGGGCCCAGGGTAGAAGGGCAGGAAGAATGGCACAGGAAGTTTTAGGAGCCAGGCCTAGGAGTTGTGACATCACTTCCTCCTACATTCCATTGGCTGGAACTCTGTCACATGGTACCTGCATGGGAGGCTGGGAAATGTAGTCTGCCTGGGAGTACCTGGGAGGAAAAGGGAAAGAGGTTGGAGGACAGCAGTCAATATTTGCCACTGGCAGGAGTCACTGGTGTTCCAATTTTGCAACGAGGAGACTGAAGCTCAGAGCGGTCCTGTTGCCCAGCTGGGAGGGGATGGAGCTGGGATTCCGCTGTGGGCAGTCTGATTCCACAAAGCATGGCCCTAACCACCAGGGACACTGCCTTTCGGGAAGTGAGTGCTGAGTTAAACAAATGCATAGTGTGGGGGCTGTGTGTGTTGAGAGTGAAGACCCTGCCCGAAACTTCGTGGGTTCAATTCCCTGACTCTACTTCTCACAGCTGTGTGATTTGGGGCAGGTCATATAACCTATCTGTGCCTCAGGTCCTAGAGAAGGGCTCTGACCTTTTCTAGGCCCTTCTCTACTCTGTCCGAAGGACAGCAGCACAAGAGAGAAGGGCAGGACAACACAGGAGAAAGCCAAGCAGCTCACCTTGGCAGCCTGGGTGGGCCAAGGAGAAAGAGAGGGGATTCTCTTCCCCTTGTCTGGACAGTGTCTGCACACGCGGGTGCTCCGTGAGGACCATTAACCAAGGGGGCAACGGGGGAAGCGCTGGGGAGCCAGGAGCTCTTTGAATCACTTCTTCTTGCAGCAAACGCTGGTGGGAGCCCCTGAGAGACTGGCCGGGTCATGAGCCCCAGAACCCATGAGTGAAGCCAGGCCTGGCTCTGCAGCGCACATGGGAGGGGAAGAGAAAAGGAAGTGGAAGAAAAAAAAAGACACCTCACCCACTCAGTGCTTTCTCCGTAACCAGGGTGTGCATTTAACAAAGCTCAGGAAGTTCCCAGGTGGCAGAGTTAGATCCCTGGCCCAGGAACTTCCCCATGCGTGGCTGAAACACAAAACCAAACCAAACCAGGACAAAACAAAAAAAACGAAGTTCATTCCATCCCAGACCCTTTCTGCTTAAAGTGCTCTCACGCCCGTCCCCTTCTGCCCTCCAGTTAATATCCCCAATTCTGGGGGTTCTGGCCCCACTGTACTCCAGCCCCACCCCTTTCAACTCCCAGCACCCGCCTCGCCAAATCACACGCACTTCTCAGAACCTGTTGCACGTTCTCCACGCTGGGAGAACATTTGCTGGGGCTGCTGTCATAAAGTACCGCAGACTGGGGGGCTTAAACAACAGCCACTTACTGTCTCTCAGTGTGGAGTCTGGAAGTCCGAGACCAAGGCAGCCCCGGGTTGGTTCCTCTGAGGGCTGTGAGGCACACCCAGTCCTGCACCTTTCCCAGCTTCCAGGGTTTGCTGGCAATCGCTGGCGTTCTTTGGCTCGTGGATGCATCATCTCTGCCTTCATCCTTTTATTCCGCAACCCCCGCCCCGCACTCACAGCATATGGAAGTTCCCAGGCCAGGGACCGGGAGTCGAATCAAGCCACAGCTGCAGCAAAGCTGAATCCTCAACCCATCGAACCACAGCGGGAACTCCTGTGCCTTCATCTTCATATGGCCTTTTCTGTGTGTCTGTGCTCGATTATATTGGTTTTTTTCTTGGCCATGCCTAAGGCATGCAGAAGTTCCCAGGCCAGGGATCAAACCCCGCCATAGCAGTGACAATGCCAGATCCTTAACCCACTGAGCCCAGAGAACTCCTGTGTTCAGTCGTATTGGATCAGGGTCCGCTCTACTCCAGTGTGCCCTCCTCTTAACTAATGACATCTGCCACGGGCCTATTTCCTAATAAGGTCATGTCCTGAGGAACACGGGGTCAGGACTTTAGCACATGAATTCAACTCAAAACACTAGGTTTTGCCCATGCTGTTCCCTCTGCCTGGAACTCCCTTCCCTGACTTGTCCAGTTGGCCAGTTTCCCTTTGCTTCCAAAGTTCGGCCCAAGCTCCGCTCATTGGCTAAGGCCTCCCAGTAGCTGAGCTAGAAGCCACCCACCCTCCCTCCATTGGGCCCCGGGGTCCTTGCACAGCCTCTGGCCAGCACATAGAGCACCTTGTACCTATCCATCTATCCTGACTCCTCTAGACTGTCGTTTCCTCAAGGCTAAGGACTGTACCTGCTGACCTTGGTGTGTCCAGCACCCTGGCAGGATGGGCGCATAGGAGGTGACCCTGGCTCAATGCCCAATGAATTAATGCATAAAGTAAGAAGGAAGGAAAGATGAGAGAGAAGGTGAGTGAGCTGGAGAAGAGCAGAGAGTGGGCCCAATCAATGTCATTGTCCCTCTGGTCCTCCCCTCTACTGGGGTGGGGGTGGGGGACTTAAGAGGTTAGATAGGGACTCCCCATTGTGGCTCAGCGGTAACCAACCTGACTAGTATCCATGAGGACATGGGTTCGATCCCTGGCCCTGCTCAGTGAGTTAAGGATCTGGCATTGCCGTGAGCTGTGGTGTAGGTTGCAGATGCAGCTCGGATCTGGTGTTGCTGTGGCTGTGGAGCAGGCCGGCATCTGCAGCTCCTATTTGACTCCTAGCCTCGGAACTTCCATACACCACGAGTGCGGTGCTAAAAAAAAAAAAGACAAAAAAAAGACCAAAATAAAAAAAAAGAGTTTAGATAGAACCTCAAGCATCAACGTTGTGTTTGAACTTGGATTTCCTCCAGGGTAGGGCTGGCGTGGGGGTACCAAGAAGAGAGTGGGGGTGAGGTAAGAGGGAAGCTGGAAACCTGCAAGGCCAGCCCTGTCTCCCACCGAAGCAAACCACAGTCCTTAAACACTCCCCAAACAAATTTATGATGTAAATCTGGTTTTGGAATAACAATAAAGATAAATAAAAAGAGTGATTGCGGGCAAGGGGGAGGGGATGGCGGGGGGGGGGGTGGTGCTCAGCCAGGCCCCTCCCCCCGGGGACACCGAGGGGGGAAAAGCACATGGAAAAATTGAAATTAGTTGTGACAGCTGAAATTCTGTGCTCTGCAGACGACATTTGACAGGGTACTTAAAAAAATAATAAGAAAAGGGAAAGTGGATTGGGCTGCCCGGGGAGGGGGGAGATGGGGGGGATTTCAAGTGACACAAGACGCATAATTCAAGCTTCTTAGATTGCAAAAGCTCTTCTTACCTAAGGGGCCTGCTGCCTTTATTTTTATCCAAATGGCTCAATTACCGCAAAGCCCCACAGAGAAAATTACGGATGTTTGCCTCTATTTTTCTCCTCTTGTCTCGACAACTGTAGATATTTTGTTTTCCTTCTTTCTTTCTCCCTCTCTCCTTTTTTTTTTTTTTGGTGGTGGTCGGGGGTGAAGAGAGAAGGGGGGGTGTTCAGATGGGCTAAGGGGCTCCTCCGAGCCTGCATATCTCCCTCTCTCTCTCTCTCTCTCTCACACACACACACACACACACGCACACACACACACACACACACACGTGCGTGAGTGCACATACAATCTTAGGCCACACCACAACTGGTTTTTGTGTGTGTGTGTCTGTGTGGACGTCTGTCTTTCCATCTGTCTGTTCCCCTCCCTGTGGCTTCCTTCTGTCCTTGGCCTCCTTCCCTGCCTGGTGGCAGCCGCTCCCTGGGCCTCTCAGCTGCCCGGTGGGCACCCCCGCCTTGTGGCTCGCCTTTCATCTCAGCTATTTCCAAACCCTGCAATAGACACAGGGAGGCACAGAGGTGCCCATTTTCCAACCTTCTTATTGGGTCTCCATTTGTCATTTTCGGAATTGGCGCTCCGGGGAGCCGGGCCTGGAGGCTGCGGTGCCCACACCTGCCTGCACTGCCGGCCGAGAGGGCTGAGACTTGGAACCTGCCACCGGCTCCAGAAAGCTCTCTTTCGGGCTCTGGGGGTCCAAGGAATGACGTGAGAGCATCAGGCCCCAGAACCCGGATGGGTGGGACAAGTCGGTGATTAACCTCTTGCTCAACCGCTCACCTGCCTGGGGGGCCCTGCAGCCCACTTTTCTGGCCTTTCTCTGGACCAGCCTCACCCTGGGCTCGGCCTCCCCTCCCACCCATCTCCCTGCCCCCCCTCTGATCCCTCCCACCAAGCCAGGACACTCCCTTGTCTAGAATCTCTTCTGGCTTTGACTGACTTTGGGATAAAGGCTTGGGATTTGCCCAGCTTTGGGATCAAAAGCAGATCTCAGCCCCCCACACCCTCAAGAAGGCCTTGCAAGTCCAGGCCCACCCTCCCCTCCAGCTTCATCATGGAGTGGCTCCCGCCTCTCCCAGTGCCATCTTGCGCTGGGCCTTGGCAGCTGTGTCCACCTGGCTTGCCTAATCAACTCTCCCTCAGCCTCAGGGACCTCTGAAATGTCTTCTCAAGGAACCTTCCCAGGTTACTCCTCCCCCGTCAGGCCAGGCTCTGCCCAAAGCCCTCATTACCCTGCAAAATCCGGAACAGCCAATCAGAATGGGTGCTGGTGGCAGCCCAGCTGCAGGGGGCCTTGACTCTTTAGCCAGTGGCCCAGGTGAGGGAAATAGACACAGAAGTATCCCAAGAGTTCAACTACCATTCCTGCTAGTGACCATCAGCTTGCCTGTCCCTGCTGGACACGGTTCTCCAGCCGTTAGTCCCTCTTGGTTTGATGTCCGTCACCTCCACGAGCTGTAAGCTCCACGAGAACGGATTGCACCCCCTTTTATTGCTACAGAGTGGTGCACAGAGCAGGTGCTGGAAAAATAGTTGTCAATGGACCAAGAGGCCATGGGGACCAGGCCCTCGCTGGGACCACTGATTCCTGTGCCCACCAGTCCCCTCCTAGTTCTACATGTAGCTTAGCCACGGGCGGGCAGCCCACAGGTGAGTAAATCCAAAATGGCACCGGAGTTGAACTTCAGAGGTTCAGGGTCAATGGGTCTGGATGCAAATTCCAGCCTCAGTGCTATCTGGGTGGCCCTATGCCCCCACCTGTACATGGCACAGGGAAATGCTAATGTCACGTATAAGATCCTTAAACCCTTGTGCTGGCTTATAGCATTGTGATTATTGAATTAGCTTTATTTCTGATTTTCTGATCTCCCGGCCTTGCATAATCAAGAGAGAGCCCTGCTGGCTTCTCCTGTCCGCTGACCCCTTCTCCGGTCACTTGACTCACATCTACTGTGTGTCTAGTATTTTCCGGGCGTGAAGATACAGAAGGAAGCAAATCGAGTGAAAATCCTGCCCCCAGCAGATACGGTGCACGGAGCATCTACGTCGCTCGGGTGCTGGGCTGGTGGCTTCACACGGGGTCTTGCTGACTCTCCGCCCCACCCCCACCCCGTACCTGTTGGCAGTAGAACCTACGATTGTCCCCATTTTACAGCGGGAGAAACTGAGGCTCAGAGCTTGAGCAATTTGCCCGAGGTCACTTGGTTAACATCAGAGCTGAGATTTGAGCTCAAGTCCTTCTGAGGCCAGATCCTGAAATTTCCCGCACTCATCACTCATCAGACTGGGCTCCTTCCTGAACTCGGCCCAAGCGTCCAGCAAGACCTGACCCCTGTCTTCATCATCTCCTTCAGCTCTACCCCTGTCTCCTCTGGGCCCCTTAGCCCTGGCTGGCTGGCTCCCTCCGGCCACACTGGTCCTTCAGGTCCCCATGCAGGTCTAGGTCTCTTTTACCCCCTAGACTTCGCACATGCTGTTCCCTCCACCCAGAACACCCTTCCCCTTCTCTTGGCCTGGCTAACATTCCTTCTCTATCAGCTCTCAGCCAGAGCTAACCTTCTCAGGGGCGCTCTTCTGCCTGAGGCTGGGAGGCGTCCCCCACTGCCCTGAGTGGCTAATCCCCCCACGAGCCTGGGAGTTCCTGAGGCCAGGGCCTTTCCTTACCTTTTCCCAAAGTTACATAACACCCAGCACGGGGCCCGGCACTCAGGAGGAGCGGCAACATTTGCCAGATGAACAAATCAATGAAAAATCGCGGAAGCCACTCTCCTGGCCTCTTCGTCTCACCCATTCTGCTAAAGCGAGCCGTAGGAGAAACACAGAGGGTATTTTTTCACGACAAATGAAAATGGGCAGTTGTTAACAGACTTACTGTACCTAAACTTGACACATCTGATTTCGAAATGAGCATTCCACTAGAAAAAGCATTTGAAGAATATTTTCCCCTTAAAAAAGAAAGATGCAAACAACTCTGGAGAGATCAGTGGGCTCCCTGTGCAGAGAGAATATTCTGTAAATGCGCCCGCGACCCTGGACTTAGTAGAGGCCGCAGGACCCAGCGGTTGAGCGGCTCCGCAGGGGGGAACGGAGCCCCCCACCCCGGTACCCCGCAGGGGAATCGTGCGCAGCTTAGGCCAACCTCAGCATTGCAAAAATAACGGGGTAGGACTTGCTGGAACTGCTGTCTTAAAGGACTCAGCAGCTTTCTTGAGCTGGGGCCAGATGAGAGTTCCAGCGGGGGCTCAAGACATCAGAGGTGCCCCACAGAGCAGAGGAGAACATGCGTCTTTGGGGCTGGGGTGAGGGCCAAGGTGAGGGCCAGCACAAGCCTCTCTGGGAACCCCCTCCCCCACCCCAGCCCAACCATCTCCAGGGAAGGCCACAAAATCCACCAATGCCGGCTGTGGGAGCTGACGACAGGACTGGGGGTCCTTGTGGGGTTGCCGTGAGGGGAAGGTGGACCCCCCAGAGGCAGAGCAGAGCCCCCCATGCTGCCCCCAGTGCAGGCATCCTGGGCAGCCTGCAGTGTCCACTGTGGCAGTGACTGCCCACAGTCAAGGGCAGGGAGGCCCTGGCAGACACCTGTCGGGTCAGCCCAGAGCCCGGGCGCAGAACTGGGGAGGGGGACAGCAGAGGTGCCTCCACGTGGAGCCCCAGGTGTGGAGACACCAGATCCTCCTGCCGGGTGACAGGACGGGCCAGGTCTAGGCTGGTGAGGTCTGGTTCGGGGGCTTGGCCAGCCTGGGGGTTTTGGCTTGCAGGTTCCAGGCCCCCCACCCCATGCCCCACAAAGTGGGGTCAGTATTCAGAAGCTGGAAACCAGGCAGGCCCAGACCCATCTCTGAGTGGTCTACACTCCAACAATAACACTCTCTTTCCCCTTCTGTCCAGCACAGCCTCCATCCTTCCTCTTTCTTGGAAATGCTGCCCGGCCTACTTGACAGGGTAGGTACCCATGACAGGGCACCAAGAGCCTGGAGGGCCTCGGGGGTGGGGGTGGGGTGCTCACAGTTGCTGCTGGTCCACCGCCTCTGTCTTCTGCTGGCTGTGAATGCAGGCCCTGGAGTCACAGGTCTTGGGTTCATGTCCCGCCTCCACTGTTTAGTTGCTGTGTGTCTTTGGCAGCTGACCTCACTGCCAAGCCTCAGTTCTTCCACCTGTAAAATGAAGATTCGAGGAGACACTGTGTGTTGAGGGGCGAGGGCGCAGTGCTTGTCACAGAGGAAGTGCAGGGCTTGGGACTGGTGGTGGCTGCTGGGTTTATCGTTGTTCTTTTTCCAATCTGGGAAGCTCTGCCTTAGAGAGCCACTGCCCCATCTGCTGGGAGTTCCCTGGTGGCCTGGTGGTTAAGGATCTGATGTTGGTTCCTGTTGAGATGGGGTTCTGTTCCTGGCCTGGGAACTTCTGCATGATGCAGGTGTGGCCAAAAAGAAAAGAAAAGAAAAGAAAAAGGATGGACATCTGTCCTGAACACAAATGACTGGGGGAAAGGTGACATCCTATTTGGGGCCACAGGTAACAGATCAAGTCCAAGGTTGAGGGCCATGGACTCCTGAGACCCAGAGAGGACAGGCTTGTGCCTATTACAGGTAGAGCCAGGACTAGAACCCAAGGATCCTGAGCCCAGGCGTACAGCACAGCATCACCCACTCCCGAACTACCGACTACACCTCCCTAGAGCTCCGGGGCAGGGAGGGTGGAGGGTGGGGCTCAGCCAAGGGTTTTGAAGAGCAAATGAATGGTAAAAATATGGTCCTGTCAGTCTTGGTTGAAAACATCCCCCAGCCTGCAGGAGCAATTTCAAACACGTTTGCTGCAGAAACTTCAAACAGAATCTTAACACCGAAAATCTAAACTTAACAACCAATGAAAACACAGCTCCCTTCTCTGAGACCGGGGTGGGGGCTGGGTGCAGGGCCTGAGCCAGGGCCCCCCCTCTTTGATTCACCTTCTTCCCAGTGCCTGGGGCGCCTCTGGAGGAAGCCCTAGACTTCCAGGGAAGTCTTTGAACCATTGGCCTAAAGCTCAAGTTCAAATGCCTGAGCAGAGTGTATAAGGCAGGTCACGGTGCAACCCCTGACCACCCAGCCTTCCCACATGCGCCCTCCACCACTCAGAATGGCCCACAGTCCTCCTGCCTCGACTGATTCACATCCTTGGCCAACCCTGCAGTCTGTTCCCCTCCTCTTCCACCGCTTTCCACCTGTTTTCCACCTGGCTCACTTCTACGCATCCTTCAAAACTTAGTCAAAAGGAGTTCCCGCTGTGGTGCAATGCGTTAAGAACCCGATTGCATCATTTTGGGCCCCTGGGGAGGTGAGGGTTCAGTCCCCAGCCTGCTGCCGTGGATTAAAAGGATCTGGCGTTGCCACAGTTGCAGCATAGGTTGTAGCTGTGGCTCCGATTCAGTCCCTGGCCTGGGAACTTCCAAGAGGCTGTAGATGCGGCCATAAAAATTAAAACTCAGGCAAGCATCACCGCCTCCAGGAGCCTTCCCAGGCCCCTGGGGATGCTGGCCCTGTCCTTCTGGTTCTGCACATGCCTTGCTGAGAGCATTTATCACCTGCCTGGATGATTGCTGCTGCGTTGTGTAAGGAGGCAGTCATCTGACTAGGAGCTCAGAGCTGAGGTCTTGGCCTCGGAGACTGGGGTTTAAATACTGACTCACCATTTAGCCGCTGCAGTTCCTTGGGCAAGCTCCCTAGCCTGTCTGAACCTGGTTTCCTCACCTGCAAAGTGGGAGTAATGACAACACCCACTTCGCACAGTGGAGGATCAGATGAGCGAGCATGGGCGAAGGGCTCGGCCTGGTCTACACATTTCTGTTCACAGCAGCCGCCCTTCCTGCAGGCGCCCGGGGAAGCCTGCTGGGGAACAATAGACACTGGGGATGGAGCCACAGTGAGACAGAAGCTGTGGATCTGCCCCCAAGGAACTGACAGTCCAGGCTGGGGAGCAGAAGTCTAGACGCGGGGCAATGAAATAATGCAATACTATCAAACACAGGCAGGGTGGGGTAAGTCCTAGATCATGAGTCTCAAAGAAATGCTTGATAAATGTTTCAAAGGAAAATATTGAGTTCAGAGTTCTCATGGTGGCTCAGTGGGTTGAGACCTGACAGGTATCCATGAAGATGTGTGTTTGATCCCAGACCTCGCTCAGTGGGTTGAGGATCCAAGCTGTAGCGTAGGCCACAGATGCAGCTCCGATCCACTGTGGCTGTGGCTGAGACGGAGGCCGGCAGCTGCAGCTCCAGTTCGACTGCTAGCCCCATATGCTGCAGGTGCTGCCCTGAAAAGAAAAAAAAAAGGAAGGAAATGTTGAGTTCAGTGGAAGGAAAAAGCACCCAGTCTAGGGAGCATTTGTAGGAAGTCAGAATCTGAGCTGGGGTTTAGGGGGTGGCCAGAATGTGGAAGAGTAAGGACTGGGGGTAGCTGGAGCCGGGAAGTCTAGGCAGGGCTGGGGAGCAGATGGGGGAGCACCCCGGTTTTATTCCAACTCTGTTCCCAATGCTTCAAAATCATTTCATTGTTTTTCTCTTCCATCTTTCCATATTGTCTTAGATGTTTTTCAATGAGCATGTGTTACTTTGAAAGTCAGGAAAAGCAATTAAGTTATTTTCATTTGCAAGATTTTTCCCCCCTGAAATTACACGCGCCAAGGATAGTTAAAGTTTTCAAAGCAAAAATAGAAGAGGCATCAGAAGCAACGATGAAGGGGGTGGTAATTATACCAGGAACCTGGGAAGAGTGAGTTATTTTGACCAACAGTTCACTTTGACTTTGAGCTTCCAAAGACAAGCCCAAATGGGAAACTGGCAGGGACAGAAGACGCAGTGGCCGGGGGGCGGGGGGGGGGGATAATAATAACCATCACCTTGCAGCATGGAAGTGTGGGGCGAAGAAGCAGGGAATTGGGGGGGAAGAAAAAAAGCACTGGCTTGCTGGGCATTTCCTGCCATCATCATCGCTGAGCAGGTGAGGGACTAAATCAAGGCTCAGAGAGGCGAGCATCATATCCCAGGTCCAGGAGCAGGAATCGGCCAAGGCATCTTCAAACTGGAGCTGCTCAGACCTGGGCCCACGCTGCAGGCTGAACCCGCGACTCCTCGCCTCTGGGGTTGTGGCCAGTGGAGGGTTCAGTAAGGACCGGCGGACAGGGCGCAGGTGCGGTGGGGCAAGGATGCACCGTCCTCCCGGCCGCCGGCCTGACAGCTGTGAGCCAGCGCCTGGGCCTCCTAATGGAGTCCCGGTACAGTGCACCGTGGTGACATTGAGCCCAGAGATAGTAGGGTGCGTCGTGCCTGTCTGACAGAAGGGACAGGGCAGCGGCAAACATGTAATCCTCTGATTTCTGCAAGGCTCTAGTGCTTAACCCCTGCCTCTCCAGACCGGGCACACCAGCCAGAGGCACCAGCAAGCTGGGGTCCTGAGAGTGGGGGAGCCCTGGCTCCCCTCCCCCGCAACAGGGAGGACCTCCCACTTCTGCCGCCCAGCCAGCACCTGCTTGGGCGGTTGGAGCAGCAAGGCGAGAGCTCCCTGCCTCTTTCTCTCCAACTTTGCCTCCCAACTCCTTCTCCACCTGGAAGCCAGTAGGGGTCTTTGACAAAGAGAAATGGAGTGAGAACACCTCGCTGCCCCCATCCCTTCCACGGCTCCCTACTGCCCTCAGGGTAAGGCGAGTCTCGTTACTGTGTCCTGCAGCGTCCTTCTGGCTCGGCTCTTGCCACTCCCCAGCCTTTCCCTTCGGCCCGTTTCCGGTCCTCCAGTTCAGCACCACCTCAGGGCCTTTGCACATGCTGTTCCGGCCACCCGAGATCAGGCCCTACCCCGTCCCTGCCCACACAGTGTGCTGGCTCCGCTCTGGTCTCAGCTTGACCCGCCTGATTCCTGAGACTGAGTCAGAGTGCCCTGTGATGGGCCCTGGCAGCCCCTATTTTAGCCTTCAAACTATGCTTCTCTGAGGGCTGAGGGGGGCTGGGCCTCCTGGCTTCAGGGTCCACACGGGCACCACCTGCGTGAATTCTCGAAGCATCCCTGAGTGCCGGCATGGCACCGATCCTGTTTTTCCCATCCGGAGAGTAATGCTGGTGGAGGCCGGGGCTCCAGGCCATGTGGCCAATCTGGAGCAGAGTTGGGATTTGAACCTGCCCTGTCGCAGGCTCTGGAGCACTACACCAGGCTCTCTTTGGGAGCTCGAAGACACCCTGGAAGCCACAGTCCAAAGTGCCCCAGGGATGTGTGTAGAAACCGAGTCCTAGAGATGGGCAGTGACCCCGCCCCCTGCTGCCCCCAGGGTCCTGTGGCAAGTTGGTGGGGAGCTGGGAGAGAATCCTGCCCCCACCCCCCCCACCTCGGCCCAGAACTATGTTCTTCTTGGGCTCCACCCCCAACCGAGTGAGCCCTGCCTCTTCTCTCCCAGTGGGAGCCTCCGGGTACAGAGCCTGGGAAGGGAGGTGACGCTGGCTAGGACCCTTCCCCAGGAGCTGGGCTTGGGAGCAAAGGGGCTTCTTGCAGAAGGTCCCCTCGCCACCCCTCCCCCAGCCCTGCCAGCAGCTGCTTAGCACAATTAGCCAACAAGTGGCTGTTTTGCGGAGTTACTGCTGATGTGTTTTAAGTGGCTTTCTGAGTGGAAAACGTTCTGCAGGAGAGGCAGGCAGACAAAGGGGAGCGAGTGCATTAGGTTTTATCGGTCTGTTTTGCACACATCTGACATCACTCTTTGAAGCAGGCTCTCTTTAGCCCTGGGAGAAGGATGCTAAAGAGACAGGAGGGAGAGAGGGCAGACAGGCGGACACGCTCGATCGCTTGCACACGCACCAGTCCTCCGAGTGGAGGCATAATGGCCGGAGACACTGGAGCGGAGTGTCCGACAGATGGGGCCCGCCCCCGCGCCGAAAGCAAGGCTCCGGCCGCAAAGACAGTCTTCAGGTGAAACAGAATAACTGAATTAGCCAGCCATTGTGCTGTGAGAGGATAAAGCGTCTGCCTCTTCCTAATGGCCGCCCAGTTGCCAGAGAACCTCTTTTGATCACACAGACGATCCAAGGACAAAAGTCACCTCGAGATGGCAGAGGGAGTGGGGAGGAGGGACCCCCTCCCCAGCGAGGCTTGAACAAAGGACCCATCTCTTGGCCATCCTCATGCCCCATGTCTTCTGCTCTAGGTTTGCTAAGAAGCGAGCAAGGAAGTAGGTACTTGTGGAGGCGATGATGGTGTGCGGGGCAGGGGTCCCGGGAGCAGGAAGGAGTGTGGCTGACAGGCCATGGCGACACAAGGGTAGACAGAGAGGGTATGGTCTAGAGTTAAAGCAGCTTTCTTTAACCTGAATTCAATGCAGCCATCGTTATTAATCCCCTTTTTCCCCAGGTCTTGTTTTGGCTTCTTTTAAATGAGTTCTGATTTAGCCCATTGTCCATCCATCCATCCATTCTTCCTTCCTTCCTTCCTTCCGTCCATCCATCCATCCAGACGGTCGTTCACTTCATAAGTATTTTTTTTTATAAAGGTTGAACATTTTATTTTGCTGTGCGCATGTCTCTGAGTGCTGAAGCTGACATACACCACCACGCCTTTTTCATGGTGAGTTCTCTCCCTGGAAGCTCCCATCTTTCCGTTTTTGCTTATTGACATTTTATCAACTTTCAAAGCCCATTTTGCATGTTAGCTCCTGTGTGGTGCCTTTTCAGATTTACTCATCTCTATTTGAGTTATATATCATTTAATAAGTTTGTTTCTCTTTTTAGAGCCACACCTGTCACATATGAAAGTTCCCAGACGAGGGGTCAAATCGGAGCTGCAGTTGCCAGCCTACACCACAGCCACAGGAACACCAGATCCAAGCCGCATGTGCGACATTTGGGGTAGCTCACGGCAACACCCTGATACTTAACCCACTGAGCAAGGCCAGGGATTGAACCCGAATCCTCAAGGATATTAGTCAGGTTCTTAACCTACTGAGCCACAACAGGAACTCCCAATAAGCATTTTATTTATTTATTTTTTTGATCCCTGATTATGGGCCAGGCATTCTGCTAGGAGCTGGGAATACTGAGTGAACAAGAAGCTCACAGGCTAGCAGAGGGACAGATGGTAACGAAAAATGCCATTACGGTCGTGATGTGTGCTCCTTGGAGAAGGTGCACTTTGGTGGAAGGTCGGGAAGACTGCCTGGAGGAAGAGGCCCTGCGGAGGGGGGAGGGTCTTCTGAGGGCGGGGCAGGAGGAGGGGGATGGGGGACACTGGGAGCCTCTGGTGGGCAGAGAGGGAAGGCAAGGAGACGTCTGGGCAATAGAAGAGTAGTCACAAGGCCCCGAGGATGGACAGAGCCCTGAGGGGTGGGAAGGGACGCAGGAGGGCCAGTGGAGCCCCCACCGAGAGTCTGGGCATGGGGTGACTCCAGGCGGGGTCCCAGTTCTCCAAGTCTGGATGGTAAACACTGGCCGTGACAGAGGCGAGGATGAAGGGCTTTGCCAAGGACAGTCCCCGCCGCAGAGGATCTGGCTATGGAGGGAAGCCTGTCTGGGCTGGGAATCTAGTTGATGGCGGAGAAAGATGCTCTTTGTACCCAAAGCAAGAATTTCATTCACCTCATCCAAACCTTCTCGCTGGCCCTCTTCCTCACCCACCCCCTGGTCCTCTCTTCTGGGCCTTCTTCTCCTCCACCCATCCCTCTGGGTCCTGGTCAGAGGCTGGAGGACAGGAAGGGCGTAGAATGAGTAAGATCTTCCAGGGGCACCTGGGGAAGACGGCGCCTCCTGCAACTCACTCCCCTTAGGATCGCTTTCACCACAAAGGATGCTTTTTTTTCTCCCTGAGTAAAAGAGAACCTTCTTTTCTGTCTCATTACAGTAGTAACACATTCTTGCTGAAAGAAGTCAGGAATCTCCGAGCTCAACAGACGCAGAACCTTGGGGCCCCCTTGGCTCCTCCTCTCCTAGCACATCCTTTCCATCAGCTAATCCCGTCGGCTCCACCTTCAGAATCAATCCTGGCTCCAGCACTGGCTGCCACTTCCACCCTGTGCCTGGCCCAGGCCCCCATCACAGCTCTTCTAGACCTGGCAGTAGCTTCGTAATGGTTTCCAGACTGAGCCCCCGACTCAGGCTCTTGACTCAGCAGCCAGCAGAGACCATGCCATTGGAGGTGGGATCTGGGGAGGGGTGAGTGACCATGACGCCTCTCTGCCTGAAAGCCTCTGGTGCCCTTCATCCCAGAGCAAAGGCCAAAGTCCTCTTCTCCATCCGCGAGATGCTGGATGCCCCGCCCTCCATCTCTCTCCCCTCCCCTCCATGCCTTCCTTCCCGTTCTCTCTCTCCTTCTGTCCTCCACCCACCCCCTTCCCACTGGCAGTTTCCTCGCTGCTCCTTGAGCCCACGAT
The DNA here is from genome assembly GCA_004024745.2 of Catagonus wagneri. Lineage (NCBI taxonomy): Eukaryota > Metazoa > Chordata > Mammalia > Artiodactyla > Tayassuidae > Catagonus > Catagonus wagneri. The sequence goes on from PVHT021183634.1 coordinate 2,410,804, forward strand.
CCCACTCTCGCCTCAGGGCTTTTGCACCTGCTTAGTTGAACATCCCTCTCCCCCGTCTGGAGGGCTAGCTCAAGTTGCTCCCCAAATGTCACCACTTCAGAAAGGCTTTCCTTACCACCTTCTTTAACTCCTTCCGTCGTGGCTCAGTGGTTAACGAATCCGACTAAGAACCATGAGGTTGCGGGTTCGATCCCTGGCCTTGCTCAGTGGGTTAAGGATGCGGCGTTGCCGTGAGCTGTGGTGTAGGTTGCAGACGCAGCTCGGATCCTGCGTTGCTGTGACTGTGGCGAAGGCCGGCAGCTACAGCTCCTGTTAGACCCCTAGCCTGGGAACCTCCATATGCCGTGGGTGCGGCCCTAGATAAGGCAAAAAGACAAAATAAAATAAAATAACCCCTTCCCGTGCTAAGGGGAGAGACAAATGGGGCGATACTGTTTAATGGGCTTCGGGTTTCGGCTTAACAAGATGAAGACAGCTCTGGAGATAGATGGCGGTGATGGCTGCATGACAATGGGAACGTATTTAGTGCCACTGAGTCGTACACTTAAAAATGCTAAGATGGTAAACTTCGTATTATATGTATTTACCACAATTAAAAGTTCAACAATGTATGCAAATACAGCAGATAGTACTCTCCTGGGTAGAACTCATAGGAAGTATAGATAACCTGCTTACAGCCTCCAACCTATGAGCAGCTATTTTCATTCTTTGGGACTCTAACATGGAAGCAGGTAGATGGTTTAAATGCAATTTGCAATTTCTAAGCAATGCAGTGGCCCTAGGCTGGGGGAGCAATTGCAGCATTCACTGCCATGGAGGTGATTATAATCAAGTCCCCATGAAAGAAAAAAAAAAGTCCTGCCTCAGCACTCTCTACCTCTTTGCTCTGCTTGATGGTTCTTTTTTTTTTTTT
>PVHT021183634.1:2415203-2443787 GCA_004024745.2 Catagonus wagneri
TAGGGGTCTAATCGGAGCTGTGGCCACTGGCCTGTGCCGCAGCCACAGCAACGCAGGATCCGAGCCGCGTCTGCAACCTACACCACAGCTCACGGCAACGCCGGATCGTTAACCCACTGAGCAAGGGCAGGGATCGAACCCGCAACCTCATGGTTCCTAGTCGGATTCGTTAACCACTGCGCCACGACGGGAACTCCTCCTCTAAGAGTTTTAGAGTATACAGTCCTATATTTAGGTCTTTAATCCCTTTTGAGTTTATTTTTGTGGATGGAGTCAGGAAGTGTTCTAATTTCATTCTTCTACATGTAGCCGTCCAGTTTTCCCAGCATCACTTATTGAAGGGGCTGTCTTTTCTCCATTGTATTTCCTTGCCTCCTTTATCAGAGATTAGTTGACCATAGGTGTGTGGGTTTAATTCTGGGCTCTCTATCCTGTTCCACTGATCTATATTTCTGTCTTTGTGCCAGTACCATACTGTTCTGATGACTGTAGCTCTGTAGTATAGTCTGAAGTCAGGGAGCCTGATTCCTCCAGCTCCATGTTTCTTTCTCAGGATTGCTGAGACATACTCTGACCTCTGCCTCCCCAGCTCAGTGGGATGACTGTATCCAGCTTGAACCCCAGTTCTCTGATTGGTAGTTGGAGCATTGGCCCCAGGCAGACACCTGGGTGAGTGTGGAGCTCACCCCACAGGTTTCCTTTCTCCCAGGGACTGCAGTCTTGTGCTTCCTGAAAATAGCTGCCTCATCTGTTTGATCTAGTTTGATGGATGATTCTGGTGGGGATGCTAGTTGTGGACCGATTACTCCACCATGGCCAGGAGCAGGTGGTTGCTAGCGGTATTATTCAGTTGCTTCTTAAATAAACTTTTTATTTTGGAATAATTTTAGCTTCATGGAAAAGTTGCAAAGGCAGTACAAAATTCCCCTCCATACCTTTCACCCAGCTTCCCCTGTTGTTTACATCTTTTATGTAACCATGGCACATTTTTCAAAACTAAGAACTTAATGCTCATCCAATGTAATTAAACTGCAGACTTAGATCTGATTTTACTAGTTTATTTTCCCATTAATGTCCTTTTACTGTTCTAGAATCAGATCCAGAATTCCCCCATGCTAGCAGTTCTATTTGAATAACCAGAAACTGGGAAAAACTCAAATAGCCATCCACAGAGAATGGGTGAATAAATCATGGTACATTCATGTGATGAAATACTATGCAACAGTGAAAAAAAAAACAAATTACTATTCCGGCAACACAGACACAGTGTTGAGTCAAGAAGCTGGGCACAAAGAGACACTGATTCCATTCATGTAAAGTTCTAATTGATGATGATAGGTTAGAATAGTCGTCACCCTGTGTGGCAGGCAGACCCTGGGAGGACACACATGATTCCTGGTACTACACTCTGCATAATCCTCACGCCTTGGCTATGGGTAGGGCCAGCGATCGGCTTTTAACCAATTGACTGTGAAAAAGCTGAAGGGGTTTTATGCATGTCATTAAGGGCCTAAATCAATTGGATTTTGAGTTCATGCAAAGGTTGGGCCAGACTTAATCAGATGCAAGCCTTACAAAGAGAGAGTCTCCTACTGGCTTGAGGAAGCAAGCTTCTGGGATGTGACGCTGACAGCCAGCAAGCAGAGACCTCGGTCCTCTGGCTACAAGGAACTGAATTCTGCCGACAACCAAGAGGTCTTAGAGGACAGATCTGGGCTCTAGAAAGGAACAGAGCTGATGCCTTGACTGCAGCGGTGGGAGACCCCGAGTTGAGGACCATTAAGCTGTGCCCGGACTCCTGAGCCATGGAAACTGTGAGATCATAAATGGATGTTTATGGTCACGCTTTGTGTGTGGTCATTTGTTATGCAGTAATAGGTATCTAATATGCCACTGGAAGGAGAGCGACTGGGAGGGGGTGGAAGGGGGCTTTTGGGGTGCTGCAGCTGTTCTTTATCTGGATTTAGATGGTAGTTATGTGGGTATATTTAGTAGTAAAAATGCATCAAATAGGCTTAGGATTTATGTCATTTACCGTATGTAACTTACCCCTAAATTTGAAAAACTTCCAACGGCAAGCACAGTGGACGGCCAGCCCTAGTTTTCTACCCCAGCCGCCCCCCTCCACTCTTGTTCATCCAGGCACTCAGGACCACCAAGTCCTCCCACCCAGCATCAGACATCCCCTTCCTTGTCCTCTAGTCGTCGTTGCTTGCATAACATCTCACTTACTTGGGCAGCATTTACAGAGCAGAGGCAGCTGCTCTTCTCGTGTGACCATCTTTCCAAAAATTTCAGCTGAATCATGTCACCCCATCTAAAATCCTCCCGTGGAGTTCCCGTCGTGGTGCAGCACCAGCGAATCCAACTAGGAACCGTGAGGTTGCGGGTTGGATCCCTGGCCTCGCTCAGTGGGTTAAAGATCCGGTAGTGTGTAAGTTGCCATGAGCTGTGGTGTAGGTCACAGACGTGGCTCGGATCCTGCATTGCTGTGGCTGTGGCACAGGCCGACGGCTATAGCTCCGATTTGACCCCCAGCCTGGGAAACTCCACATGCTGAGGGTAGAGCCCTAAAAATCAAAAGAATGAAATAAAATAAAATAAAACAAATAAAATAAAAAAAAATTGGAGTTCCCTTCGTGGCTCAGTGGTTAACGAATCCGACTAAGAACCATGAGGTTGTGGGTTTGATCCAGGGCCTCGCTCAGTGGGTTAAGGATCCGGCATTGCTGTGAGCTGTGGTGTAGGTTGCAGACACGGCTTGGATCCCGCATTGCTGTGGCTGTGGCGAAGGCCAGCGGCTACAGCTCCTGTTAGACCCCTAGCCTGGGAACCTCCATATGCCGTGGGTGCGGCCCTAGATAAGGCAAAAAGACAAATAAATAAATAAATAAATAAATAAATAAATAAAATAAAATCCTTCAGTGGCCTGAGATCGTGAGTGATTGGGGTCCTGCCCAACCCACCACCCATCTGGGGACCCCTTCCCTCAGCCACCCCACATCTCTGCTTCTTTCAGGTAGGATCTGTTCTCTCTCTCTTTCTTTCTTTGGCCACGCCTACGGCATATGGAACTTCCCAGGCTAGGGGCAGCAGCAACACCAGATCCAATTTGCATCTGCGACCCACACCACAGCTCACGTCAATGCCTTGACCCACTGAGTGAGGCCAGGGACGGAACCTGCGTCCTCGTGGATGCTAGTCAGATTTGTTTCTGCTGAGCTGCGACAGGAACTCCTGTTTTTCTTTATTGCTATTATTTTTTGGCGGTGCCTGCAGCGAGCAGAGGTTCCTGGGCCGGGGATGGAACCAGCACTGCGTCGGTGACCCTAGCCACGGCTGTGACAGTCAGCGTTGCAGCCTTAACCTGCGGAGCCACCAGGAAATTCTTATTTTGTTTCCCTTTTCTTCCTTTCTTTCCTTCCTTCTCCCACTCCCTCCCTCCCTCCTTCCTTCCTTCCTTCCCTCCTTCCTTCCTTCCTTTCTTTCTTTTTCTTTCTTTCTCCCTCTCCCCCCCCTTTTCTTTCCCACACTGTGTAAATTCCTGAGCCAGGAATCAAACCCACGCCATAGTTTCTCCCTTTTTTTAGGGCCGCATCCATGGCATATGGACGTTCCCAGGCTAGGGTTCTAATTGGAGCCACAGCCGCCAGCCCATGACACAGTCACAGCAATGCCAGATCTGAGCCTCATCTGCGACCTACGCCACAGCTGGTGCCAACACTGGATCCTTAACCCACTAAGAGAGACCAGGGAAGGAACCTGCATCCTCATGGACACTAGTCGGGTTCTCAGTGCACTGAGCCACGACGGGAGCACCCCAGGCCACGGTGTGGACTTGTGCAACGCCAGACCCCCAACCTGCTGTGCCACGCAGAAACTTACATATTCCGTTTTTCTTTAATGAGTTGCCATGCGCTGTTCTAAAGTGACTTCTAACACTTGTGGACACAGGCAGAATAACCCTGTCTTCCTTCTTTGTTCATTTTCAGGCTTTAAGATAAAGATCTTAACATGCACATATGCCACCCCCCCCCACCCCGCTTCTTATTTAACCGTGGGAGACCAGCCCTTCTCACGCCTATGCGAGAATGTGAATCCACTGCCTGAAGACCTTGCCAAAAGGCAGATTCTGATTGTAGGCTCGAGGGAAATGGGCCCCCAATTCTGCCTTTTGGCCCCGGGATCTTACTTGGTGTAGAGGATTGAAGGGCCATCCCCTTTTCCTCCTGTCCCTACTTGTGGGGGGGCAGGGGGGCATTGAGGGGTGACGGGTCACAGGACAGAGGAAAATTTGGACTTCGCTCCTCCAGCTTTTGGTAAACCTCCTTAAATTAAAGCTGCTCTCAGAGTTCCCGTTGTGGCACAGAGGTTAACGAATCCGACTAGGAACCATGAGGTTGCGGGTTCGATCCCTTGCTCAGTGGGTTAACGATCAGGCGTTGCCATGAATGCGGCTCAGATCCCACGTTGCTGTGGCTACGGTGTAGGCCGGTGGCAACAGCTCCAATTAGACCCCTAGCCTGGGAACCTCCACATGCTGTGGGTGCGGCCCTAAAACGACAAAAAGGCAAAATAAATAAATAAATAGATAAAGCTGTTCTCCCCGGGGGGGGGGGGCAAGGGGGTCTGAGCACGGGGTAACTTGGTGCCTCTGACCGCTGCCTTGGCTGCCTCAGGAAGACTGTCCCGAGCTCTGGCTTCCACATGTGGAGTCAAGGGCAGGGAGCTCCATCCTGGTGGCAAGTTCGTTCCTACTTGAAGGCTGTGGGAGAGACGAGCTTGGCCTTTCAAGCTGCCTTTCAAGTGACACCCTGGACACCAGGACGGTCACCTTTCCCCACAGGAGAAGGCAGAAGGGCCGAGCAGGAAAATACCAGAGACCTCCTTGAACTTGCTCTGTGACCTTGAGGAGCCCCCACCGGAAACCTAGGCGGCTGGACTCCCTGACTCCCAGCTCTCGCGGGATGTGCCTAAGACACTCCGGTGGATGAGCCTGGTGTTGTCCTGCGCCTGCGTGTGCTCGCAGACCTCTGCCTGGTGGCTGCCACGGTGGGGTTCCCAGGGGAGGGGGTCCTTCTCTGCTATCCTAACTGGGTCACTTGGGGCTGTTTTCCACGGCACCATTGATCCAGCTAAACCAGGGAGCTGCATTACACCTCTTCCCCGGGTCAGGGGCTGGGCAGCCCAGCTGGTGAGTCGCCCCCGGGGTGGTGTTTTAAAGCCCGGCTCTGTGTTTTGGCTCCGTGGAGCCCCGCTTGGGAGCAGCAAGGCTGGGGGGAGGCTGCTGAAGTTTGATACGGCTCTGGGGGCTGGCGGGGTCAAAGGGCTCTAGCCAAGGAAGGGACAAATAGATGGATGGAAAACTGCCATGACCTCATGACCTCAGAGATGGCTTCCAACCAGGTTTTTAACATGCCCCAGTAAATCTGGGGGCGGATCCCCCTCCCCTGGGGGACAGTGAGGACCGTGGGGGTGGGGACAAGGAGGAAGCAAGGCAGGGGATGCCAGGCAAGTGACAGACAACGGAGCAAGGGGCTAGATGCCCAGGATCCCTGGGCAGCCAGCCTGGGTTTGTCGGCTGCCTTTTGATATCATATCATGGGGCCACCGCACTTTACAGTTTGCACTGAACTCTCCCTGCATCCTTGTTGCAGCAGCCTATGAGAAGGCAGGGTTCACAGCCCCCTCTGACAGTGGGGAAATGGCTCCAGTTGGGCCTAGGTGGCCCAGCTTGCCGGTGGCAGAGCTTTTGAGGAACTGCAAAGGGGTCAGTTCGGCTGGGAGACAAAACCCTGGGGGGGGGGTCCGGATGGGAGGGGGTGAAGCCCCCGAGGTAGCCAGGGACCAGCTTCACTCCTTAAGGAGCCACAGGAGGGTGTCGGCTGGGGTGGGGGAGGGGCACGGCGTGATGCGATTGCTGTTCTGGAAAGCTCACACTGCGAGGGTGTGGGGAAGGCTAGAGCGGGCGTCCTGGGGGCTGGTGTGATGGAGGGACGGAGCTTCAACTTGCCTCCCGACACCATTCTCGGCCCCCACCAGCTTCCCAGGCGATCACCCCCGGTTCCTGGAGTCTGACGGACCTGGATTCAAGTCCCTTCTCTGCCCCCAACTTGCTGGGTGGGTGCTGGCACGTGACTTCACCTCTCTGAGCCTCAGTTTCCCCAGCCTTACCTCCATGAGTGTTAAAGGTCTGGCGGCATCTGCGGTGGAGCAGGGAGCGTGGCTGCTGTTATTATCCTATTTCCCCTTCCCCCGGCCTCGGCACCCCCCTGCCCCCGCCGCCGCCTCAGCTCTCCTGGTCTGGCGCTTCTCCAGCTGCCGGTGGGGCTGCGGGACAGAAAGATGTCACCCCTGCAGGTCCCTGGTGCCCCACACGAATGACCGAGGGTACAGATGCCACACTGAGCATGGGGCACCTGCCCCTCTGCCTCCTGCTGCACTAAGTGTCCCTGCTGGACCCCGTGCAGCCGCCCCCCGCCCCCGCAGTGAGGTGCATCCAGAAGCCAGCAGACCCAGGTTCCAACCTGCGCTTTGCTATGACAGGCCCTGCATGGCATCTCCTTGCTGGGCCTCAGCCTCCCTCTTTGTACAGTAACTGGTGTTTCCCCAAAGGAACAGGTGCGGCCGGACGAGTTAGGACCCTGCGTGGAATAACATCAGAGCACATTGTGATAAATATACTGTCCTTTAATATTTAAAAATTTTTTTGCTTTTTAGGGCCTCACCCGCGGCATATGGAAGTTCCCAGGCTAGGGGTCGAATCAGAGCTACAGCTGCCGGCCTACACCACAGCCACAGCCACACAGGATCTGAGCCACGTCTGCGACCTACACCACAGCTCACAGCAACGCCAGATCCTTAACCCACTGAGCCAGGCCAGGGATCGAACCTGCAACCTCATGGTTCCTAGTCGGATTCGTTTCTGCTACACCAAGACCGGAACTCCTATACTGTCCTTTTAATGCTTTTCCGTCCCTTCTTATTACGTCAGGGAGACTTGGGTGGGTGTTGATTTCTCTTTAGCGCTTTTAGTTTAAAAAAATTATTTTTTATGGGTGTACCCGTGGCATATGGGTTCCTGGGCCGTGGACTGAATCCGAGCCGCAGCTGTGACCTTTGCTGCAGCTGCAGCAACGCCAGATCTTTCAGATCTTTTAACCCACTGTGCCGGGCTGGGGATGGAACCCACAGGTGCCTTTTTAATACTGACTCAACACACTTTTAAAAAATGTTTGAACGTTTAAAACAATGTTTTAAGATTGCTAAAACTGACCATCTTAACCAGTAAGTGTGCAGTGCGGCAGTGCTAATCATCTTACTTTTTCTCAGGAAGAGCAGAGGCCCTTCAAGAAAAGACGGTAAGTAGGAAATAGCGGTTAGTCCCCGGCAGGACGGTGACCAATTTGTGCACCTGCTGTGTCCAACGATGGGGCTGATGTGGGGTTTCTGCACACACCTGCTGTTGGCCGGTAGGCAGACCCGGCTCAGCCAGGGGGCCAGTGTGGAGGGTTTGAATTCCCGGCTCTGCTTCTCACCAGCTGGGCGGCTTTAGGCAGGGGTTCTAGCCTCTCAACCTTTGCAGCCACACCTGTAAAACGGGGCCCCTGCAGCCCCTGCTAGAGAGGGTCTTGCGGATCTAAGAAGTAACCCCCAAGGAGGAACGCCATGGATGGTGCTAAGCAGGGCTAAGCGGGGGTGACAAAGACGCAGCTGGGGGGCCATCCCCAACCCCGAGCGTCCAGGAAGAGCCTGCTCAGTGAAAGCCAGCCCGCTGACATTTCTTCTTTCCATTTTTCCCTTCCTTCCTGCCTTTTGCTGTGCCTGCAGCATGTGGAAGTTCCCGAGCTAAGCTAGGGATCAAAGATTCGCCATAGTGACCCAAGCCTCCGCAATGACAACCCCAGGTTCTTAACCGGCTGAGCCACCAAGGAACTCCTGATGTTTCCTCTTTCTGGTTCTTATTCTCATCTCCAGTCCGCCCAGTGGTGGCTCAGGCATAGGTCTGTCTTTAATTAATTCATTTGCTTTTTAGGGCCACATCCGCGGCATATGGAGGTTCCCAGGCTAGGGGGTCAAATTGGAACTGCAGCTGCTGGCCTATGCCACAGCCACAGCAACACGGGATCTGAGCCACGTCTGCGACCTACACCACAGCTCATGGCAACGCCGGATCCTTAACCTACTGAGCAAGGCCAGGGATCAAACAAGAGACCTTATGCATACTATCAGGATCATTGCCACTGAGCCACAATGGGAACTCCCTTTTTTCTTTTTTCTTTTTATGGCCACACCTGGGGCATATGAAAGATCCTGGGCCAGGGATTGAATCTAGGCCGCAGCTGTGGCAATGTAGGATCTTTAACCCACTATGCCGGGGATCGAACCTGTGCCTATGCAGCAACCTGAAACATTGCTCTTTTTTTTTTTTTTGTCTTTTTGCCTTTTCTAGGGCTGCACTCGCGGCATATGGAGGTTCCCAGGCTAGGGGTCCAATCAGAGCTGCAGCTGCCGGCCTTCGCCACAGCCACAGCAACGCGGGATCCAAGCCGCATCTGCAACCTACACCACAGCTCACGGCAACGCCAGATCCTTAACCCACTGAGCGAGGCCAGGGATCGAACCCGCAACCTCATGGTTCCTAGTGGGATTCGTTAACCGCTGAGCCACGACAGGAACTCCCCGGCCTAAGTCTTTCTTGCAGCCCCTTATCACGTGGAAGGCACGTTCCCGGTGGGTTTGTTCTCCCTTTGAACTTCCCAGGACTAGGGAGAGGGAGTGGGGAGCAGGCCCAGGGGATGTGGTCACAGGTGGCTTAGCCTTACCTGCCTCCCTTCTTCCAAAGGGCGGGGGCTGCACAGAGGGCCATGCCACTGACCAGCGCGACCGAGTGACCAGATTGCAGGGATGAGGAGGGGCGAGGGGGTCCCTATGCAGCTCTCTTGTCTTCCTCTGGGACAGGGCTTGGACAGGCTGCACCCCTAGGGCACTAGTTTGTCCCCGGCCTCGCTATGCATCTGCGGTCTCCAGAATCAGGGCTGAGGCTGCTGCCTGGCCCGTGTGCCAGCCCTGGCCGCCCGCTTCCCAGCAAGCTGCCTTGGACACAGATAAAGCCGCCTTTCAGAGCTCCGCAGGGGGCTGGGGAGGAGTGCTGGGGTCCCTGGAGCTGCCAAACAAAGCTGCCTTGTTGGGAGGGCTCAGAGGGAGCAGGGACCCCTCCCCTCCCTGGCGAGACCCTTCCCCTTAGGGTCTCTCCAGGGTACGTGGGGCCAGCTGCTCCCGGGGCAGCGCATTGGCCTCACTGGGAAGAGAGGGTGGGGCTAAGGGGCCCGGTTCCCTGAGATCAGCGCTCCTGGGCTTCGGGGTGCCCCAGCTCCCTCAAGACCTGGCTCGTCTTCACCATGCAAGCCACCTGTTATTCTGGATTCTCTTAGAACAAACCTGGCAGCACTCACCTCATCAGGCCCACGTTCCCGCCCTCGCTGAGCCCACATAACCCTTTTGTCTTTTTTTTTTTGCCTTATCTAGAGCCACACCCATGGCATATGGAGGTTCCCACTGTAGCTGCCGGCCTACACCACAGCCACAGCAACGTGGGATCTGAGCCGCGTCTGCAACCTACACCACAGCTCATGGCAACGCTGGATCCTTAACCCAATCAGCAAGGTCAGGGATCGAACCCACAACCTCATGGTTCTTAGTTGGATTCATTAACCACTGAGCCACGATGGGAACTCCCACATAATCCTTTTGGATGCTTGAACCTCAGGTCTTTGAATGTGCTGTTCCCTCTGCCTGAAATGCCCTTCCCTGCGCTCCTCACATGGCGCCCCCCCGGCCACCATTCTTAGAGGCCTCCCTGACTCCTCTGTCCAACACCCCCCTGCTCCCCTCCTCGTATCCCATTTACTCCCACGAACGTCCCTCTGGTACATGGAGGCGGCGGCAGGGTGGGGGTGGGACCAGTCTTCTTCCCCTGTGTCCTCGGGGCCTGAAACAGTGCCGCACACAGGACACAGGTGCTAAGTAGTTGTTGAATGAAAGAAATGGTCTGTTTCACCAAGGGGGTGTCACCAAGCAAGTGGAAGCAGCAGCTGGGCCTGAAGCCTGCCGGCGTTTTCTTCTAAAGCCTTTTCTCTTAAAAAACAAAAATTATTTATTTTTCGTGGTTGCACCTGTGGCATATGGCAGTTTCTCGGGCCAGGGATTGAGTCCAAGCTGCCGCTGTGGCAACACCAGGGCTCGAACCTGAAACTTAGCTGCAATCGCAGCCACTATAGTAGGAGTCTTACCCCACTGCCCCGTGGGGGTAACTCCCCAGAGCTTTTCTGGGGTTTCACAGTCTCTCACCCACAGCTGGAGAGTGTCGCTTTGGGCCACTCCCACCCCACGAAAGGGGAGAGGTCCATGTCCCCTACCTCTGTCTCATTAACCCCAACTCCACCCTCTGAGTGGTGCTGAAGGGCTGGGGGCTGCCTCCGCCCGAGCCCAGGCTGGGACATCTGTCTTCACGATCGGGGCCTGGTAGGGCCAGGGCGAGGCCCAGGGGAGGCCCAGTGAAGGCGGAGGGGAGCTGGGAGCCGGCCGGGGGCCTGCGCCACACGGACATAAATAAATGATCACAGCATCCTAAACAGCCGGGCTGGGGCTGCTGGAGTCCGCACGGTGATTTCTCAGACCTCAGGCAAGAGTCGGGCCAGCCCGGGTCCCAGCTGGGCAGCCCTCTTGTGTCACAGCCGCTTCATTACTGTCTTAACTGAGTGGCCGGCTGGGTCTCAGCGAGCTCCCCCCGGGGAGGGGCGGTGGCTAATGTCATGATTAGTCACAATCAGAGCCTGCACCCACCCCAGGGTCAGGGGTGTGAGGGAGAGGTCGGGGGAGGGAGCAAGTGGTGGTGGGGGGCTGGCGGAGTTGTGACCACTACTAATCATAGCGCGACAGCTCTCATTTCTGCGACAGTTAAGGGGGGCCAGCCCTGTGTTAAGCATTAGGCGCTTTACGTGCGTTAGTAGTCCCTCGGGCTGGCCTTGTAAGGGAAGGGCTATGACTGGGCCCATTTTACAGATGAGGAAACTGAGAACTCAGAGACATAAAGCGATCGGCTCCAAACCCAGGTCTGCCTGAGTTCAAGCCGGAGTTTGCAACCACGGTGCCCTTTGCTGTCACTGTGGAGGGAGCCCTCAAAGGGCCCAGCAGCTCAGGCCACTCCCCCCAGGGAGGCTGGTGTGGGCTGGGCCCGCACAATCTTGGTGAAACACGCAGGCCCTTGGCCCCTGTCAGATCCTTTGGCGGCAAGAAGGGTAATGAGGCACCATCACAGAGCTCCTTTATCAGGCCTCGCCTTTTGTGGATGCACTTGGCCTCCATCTTTCCAGGCCTATGGTTTTCAATCTCAGCCAACATCGGAATCACTCAGGTAGCTTTTTTTTTTTTCCTTTATGGGGCTGTACCTGCGGCATATGGAAGTTCCCAGGCTGGGGGTCGAAGCGGAGCTGCAGATGCCGGCCTGCACCACAGCCACAGCAGCACCAGATCTGAGCCGCATCTGCAACCTACGCTGCAGCTTGTGTCAACACCAGAACCTTAACCCACTGAGCAAGGCCAGGGATCGAACCCGCATCCTCGTGGATACTAGTCAGATTCTTAACTCGCTGAGCCACAGAGGGAACTTATTAAACGGGTGGGCCCCAGACTAAAAGGGCCCAACTCAGAGGCAAACTATTACATTTGGAGTGGATGAGCAATGAGATCCAGCTGTACAGCCCAGGGAACTAACTCTAGTCACTTGTGTCGGAGCACGGTGGAGGGTAATGTGAGAAAAAGAATGTGGGCATATACACACACATACATGTATATATATGTGTATGTATGATTGGGTCACATTTTGCTATACAGCAGAAATTGACAGAACACTGTAAATCAACTATAATTAAAAAATTAACAAAAAAAATAAAAGGGCTCAACTCAGGAATCTGCCTGTTTCAGGAAACACCCACCCTCTGTGGCAAACACAGCTCCTTCATTTCAAAAGTCACAAAGGAAATCAGCTCAGCGTCCTTTCTCACTGGCCTGCCTGAGCTCAGCCAGCACTCAGACAAGTGGGCTGGAAACCTGTGGAAAATTCTGACTCGTCCTCGCTGAGCCTTCCAGGCTGTCACCAGCTGGGACCCCGAAGCTTCACTGGGAGAACGCTGGAGGCGCTTCCGCGGCCTCACAAGCTGTAGAAAAGACATCTGAAAAGAGAGGGAAGCTGGCGGCCATGAAATCCAGGCCCTCTGTTTTACATGTGGGGAAACTAAGGCCCCCAAAGATTAAGGGACCTGCCTAAGGTCACACAGCAGGGTGGGGTAGTCAGTTCAAGGTGTTCCATGACACCCATGCTTGGGGCGACAGGTGTCTGGGATTCCATCACTGAAGGGTTAGAACTGACTACTAAGTTCCCAGAGGCGTGCACAGAGCCAGCAAGATAAAGGGCTTTGTGTTAGCTGGGCCGATGTGCTCCCGGGCCCGGCCTGGGGACTGGCACAGAGCAGCTGCTCAGTTAATGCTTTTGAATCATGCGCCGGACATCCTCCACAGCCGTGCGGGAAACAGACGCAGCCCTTGCTGTCACGAGGGCTCGTAGCCCTGCGGCCTGGGAATCAGGATGAGGAAGATCTGGCCCCCCCGTTCTCCAGGGCAGGAGGCTGATTCGCTTCTTCCCTACCCCACTAGGCCAAGACCTCAGTTTTACGGATCCCAGGTCAGACAGGGAACTCAATACTCAATGTGCGAAGCTGGTGGAGTGGGAGAAATTAGGGAGTGGTAGGGACTGTGGCCAATAGCAATGGCATTTAGATCCTAGTTTATCTCAAGAAGCATTGAGCCAGAAACTGGAAAACCCGGACAGACCCAAGGGCCAAGTATGGTCCATGACCATGGATTTGCTGTGGTCAGCAGGCTGTGTAGTACTAGATGGGGAGTTCAGAGATCAGAATTTATTTCTGGCCCTTGGCTGAGTGAGTGACCTTGGGTGAATCAGTGGCTTCAATCTACCCATCTGTGCCCAGAAGAACAGGGTCAGGGTTAGCTCCGAGGCTTTGTGCCGGGAAGCTGCCGGGAGACCAGGATGGACACCAGCAGAGAGTGAGGCCGCTGTGGCTTTAAAAGTGCCTGGCCAGCCCCAGCGGCAGCAGCAAGCAAGCGGCGTAGGCCACCTGCGGAGCCCGCCACAGCTGGGAAGATTAGTCTCTTCCACTAGACAACACCCATTACCATGTTCCAATAGCCATCACTTCCGCTAGGAGAGCTGCAGATGAGATATCGATTGCACTGACCCCAGGCGAGCCCTTTCCCCAGCCTGAGACGCGTGCAGATCAGCTCTGCGCCCGGCCAGGCGGCTGCCAGGGCCCTGCCGCCTCCTCCCCGCAGCCCCCGGGGCTCGGGGTTCCAGGTGAACTTGGGGGCAGCCCCGCCAGGTGGGCTGGTTGGGGCTGACCAAAGCCCGGGGCTCTGTGTGCTCTTTGCTTTCAAGAAGGGAGGTTGGGGAGTTCTTGCTGTAGCACAGTGGGTTAAGAATCAGATTGTGGCAGCTTGGGTCACTGCAGAGGCGCAGGTTTGATTCCTGGTCCGGGTTCAAGGGATCTGGCATTGCAGCACCTGCAGCACCGGCCGCAGTTGTGGCTTGGATTCGATGCCTGGCCCAGAAACTTGCATATGCCGCTAGTGCAGCCATAAAAAATTAAAAGGGAGGTGATGAAAAGGGCAGTTCATGTGGGCGGAGGTGTGAAGATGGGGAGGGAGGGTTAGAGTAGAGCCTCAGAGGTGAGCTCTGGCCGGGCCGTGGGGAGGGGGAGAAGCAGGAGGCCAGGCTGCATTTGGGGTAGGATGGCCTGATGCCAGCGTCGGGGCAGGCAGTGCAAGCTTTGGGGCGGGAGGTGACGCAACCTCAACCCGCCTTTGACCCTTGAGAGTTTTGCCTCCTCTCCAAGGCAGCCCAGTCTGCTGGGAGCTCCTGAGGTCCGCTCCTTCTTCCTCTGCTCAGGCACCGGAGCCCCAGAAATGGAAAGGGGGTGCCCTCAGGGCTGGGTCCGGGAGGCGGGCTCAGTGAGGACAGAGACCGTGTCTGCCCCCTCCCTGCCCACCTTGCCACACCGTCCCCACCATGGCACAAGGCTGGATGCATCGCCTACATGAAAGCTGGACGGTCCTAGCAGAAATCAGCTGAGAGCCAGAGTCAGAAGCAGGTGCAGCCTCCTTCACCCATTCGCTCATTCGTGGAATCCCGCAGGGCGGGAACCAATCACAGCCCACAGCTCTTATCGGACAAGCAAGATGCCCTTGGCCTCCACGGGTGCTGGGATGCGGGCAGCCCCGGTGGCTTGAAGCCTTCTTATCTGCCCGTCGTGCCCCTGCCCGTTTTCAAAAGGAGGGCGTTCGCCTTTTCTTTCTTTTAACCCTGTGATTTGCACGAGTGCACGTGGCACCAGGGAGGTTTCTGGTGCACCGCGGATGTTCTTATCCTCACGTGGGTTGTGGTGACACCAGAGGGCACACGGGAAATTTTATCAAGCTGTTCACCTCCGAGGTATGCACTTCACTGTGCGTGTGTGTGTGTGTGTGTGTGTGTGTGTGTGTGCGTGCATGTGTGTGTACATGCATGTGCATATGCGTGCATGTTTATAGGGATGTTTGTGTGTACGTATATTGTACCTCAACAAGACTAACTCCACCTTCTGTCTTTGAACAGGAATATTCTGTTTCCTCTCATTTTTGTTGCTTTTTTTTTTTAGGGCCGCACCCGTGGCATATGGAGGTTCCCAGGCTAGGGCTGAGTTGGAGCTGCAGCTGCCAGCCTACGCCACAGCCACAGCAACACAGGATCTGACCTGTTCTGCAACCTACACCACAGCTCACGGTTATGCCAGATCCTTAACCCACTGAGCAAGGCCCGGGATCGAACCCGCAGCCTCGGGGACATTAGTCCCATTCATAAACCACTGAGCCGCAATGGGAACTCCCAGGAATGTTCTGCTTCTCCCAAGGAAGTGGGACTTGGAAGGTGGGCCTGACTGGCTGGCGGCCTGGACCACCCCTCAGGTCCCCGGCCCTGGAAGGTGAGGGGCCTGGGGTCCTGGCTTTGCTTATGCTGCTCAGGCCCAGCCTCCCAGCATCTGATTTCTAAGGACTCCCCCAGACATGAGAAACCCCCCATCACCTAGTCAGGAACTGGACGAAGGAATTGGGGGGGTACTTAGAAAGAATAGCAAAATAATAAAATGATGGGAGTTCCCATCGTGGCTCAGTGGTTAAAGAACCTGACTAGTATCCAAGAGGATCTGGGTTCGATCCCTGGCCTCGCTCAGTGGCTTGAGGATCTGCGATTGCTGTGGGTGTGGTGTAGGCCGGCAGCTGTAGCTCCGATTAGACCCCTAGCCTGGGAACCTCCACAGGCCCTGGGTGCGTCTCTAAAAAGACAAAAGCAAATAAATAAAATAAAAATGATTCATTCAATACAATTTCATTGAGAGCCTCTTATCTGCGAAGCCCTGAGCTGAGTGCCAGGGGCTACAGCGGTGGGCACAGCAGACACAGTCACTGCTCCCAAGGTGCCTGCAGCCTGCAAGTAAATGGAGCCCATCTCAGGAATGTCCGGGGCTGGGTGTCTAGGGAAAGCTGGAGGATGGGGTCCTTCGCTCTCAGATGCCAAGAAAATGGCCCTTGTCAGGGCCCAGGCTCATCAGGTCAGAAGCAGTGGCTGCCAACAAACAAAATGTTCCCAATTGTCAAGTTGTGACTTTATAACAACAACCACAACAAAAATGGAGCTGTCACGAAAACACACCAAGAGAGCACCTGCTCCCTGTAAGTGTCCTGCACAGGCTGACAGGCTGTGGTCAGGGCCCCGAGACCCTCAGGTGCAGCCTAAAAAAGTGTTCTTGCAGGGTGGGCACTATGGGTACCTGGTTTTATAGCTGATGGCACAGGCCAGTGGGAAATTCTGAAGAAGTCACCCATTTCCTGTTAGGAAGTGGCAGAGGAAAGATTCGAACTCAGGTTGGCGCAGCCTCGCCGGTAAAATGGGGGGCTCGCCTTCCCCCTCCTTCCCTCACCACGATGGTTGTGAGGCACCCATGGCAGAAAGGGGAGAAAGAAAGGGTCTTCTGAACTGTCCACCCAGGGCGCATGAGAAGGGCACCTTTTACTTGCCTTGAGCAGCTTCTGGGATTCTCAGTGCCTCTACGGAGAGCGGCGCCCGAGACCAGGCTCTGGCCCTGATGCCCACTGGGGGCAGGGGTGGGTGCCCAGCAGAGCCTCCAGAATTCCAGGAGGAAGGGCCCATTAAAATTGCATCCTACAAACGGAGAAACTGAGGCTCAGGGGGTGAAGTCTTTGCCCAAGTTCTCACAATAGAAGCCGAAGTCGCCAGGAGTCGGTATGGGTCAAGCCTAGATCTGGCCCATGAGCTGGGGACGCATTCCTGCCCCTCTCCCGCCACCCCACCTGCTCGCCCACCGTTGCCTTGCAGGATCCTGTGCTCCACGCTGGCCAGACGCCTTCTCTGTCCTTCCCAGGGTCCTGTTCCAGCCTATGCTCTTCTCAGTTCCTTTCTTTAACACTGGCCATCTCCCCCGCTACCCTCTTTTCTTAAAACATTTATTTATTTGTAACAGTTTTATTGAGACACAATTTTTTTTCCATTATAGCTGGTTTACAGATTTCTGTCAATTTTCCAACTGCACAGCGTGGTGACCCGGGTACACATACATATATGGATTCGTCACAAGTGATTAGACATAGTTCCCAGTGCTATACAGCTGGATCTCCTTGCTTTTCCATCCCAGAGGCAATAGTCTACAACTGTTAACCCCAGACTCCCATCCCATCCCGCTCCCTCCCCCACCCCCTTGGCAACCACAAGTCTGTTCTCCAAGTTCGTGATTTTCTTTTCTGTAGAAAGGTTCATTTGTGCAGTATATTAGATTCCAGATATGTGACATCATGTGGTATTTGTCTTCCTCCTTCTGACTTCTTCACTCAGTATGAGGTTCTCTAATTCCATCCATGTTGCTGCAAATGACATTATTTTATTCTTTTTTATGGCTGAGTAGTATTCCATTGTATATATATACCACATCTTCCTAATCCAATCATCTGTCGATGGACACTTGGGTTGTTTCCATGTCTTGGCTATTGTGAATAGTGCTGCAATGAACATAGGGGTACATGTGTCTTTTTCAATGAAAGTTTTGTCCAGATAAATGCCCAGGAGTGGGATTGCTGGGTCATATGGCAGTTCTAGGCATAGTTTTCTAAGGTACTTCCATACTGTTTTCCATAGTGGTTGTACCAGCTTACATTCCCACCAACAGTACACAAGCGTTCTCTTTTCTCCACACCGCTTCCAGCACTTGTTGAAAAATATGGAACGCTTCACGAATGTGCGTCATCCTTGCGCAGGGGCCATGCTAATCTTCTCTGTATCGTTCCAAGTTTAGTATATGCGCTGCCGAGGTGAGCACTTGACACACAATTTATATCTCATATAAGATTTATCACTCCCCCTTTTTTTGGCCATGCCCACGGCAGGTGGAAGTTCCCAGGCCAGGGATCGAACCCATTCCACAGCAGCAACCTGAGCCGCTGCAGTGACAACACTGGACACTTAACCCACTGCTCTCTGAGGGAAATCCGAGATTCACCCATTTTAAGTATGTAATTTAAGTTTGTTGTGAAGCCTATCCACAATGTGGAAAATTCCTAATGCTGTTCTTTGTTTTTTTTAACTTTTGGGTTTTTAAAAATTTTTTACTTAATGAATTTTATTGCAATTATAGGTGTACAAAAATCACCACAACTCAATTTTTATAGCATTTCCATCCCAAACCCTCAGTGCATCCCTCCGTAATGCTGTTCTGTTAAGTGAAAAAAATGAAGAGTTCAGATTCACAGTGCCAACAAATCACACTGCATGCCTGAAAACGAACGTGCATATGCAAAAAATAACTAGCAGGAAACACTATTAATCACAACATTTTGGTGAACATATTGGATTCAGAAATGAATTGTTTCCTAGTTATATTCCAAAGTTTCCGTAATTTTTGATATTATTCTACTAGGACACTGGCTGAGCCCAGGGGAACAGTAGTGAGATGCTAACAGACCCATTTATGCCCCAACACCTATTTGCGTTTCCTGATTGAATTGAGCTAAAAATGTATCTAGGAAAAGGTCTCCAATGTTGGGAGTGACCTGATTCAGACATAACCGTATCTCTGTAATGGTCTGGGGGCAACTCCATATAAGCCGGGCGTGGGCAGATCTAGGGTCTCCCAAGGACAGAAACTACCCTGCAAGAAGGCAGAGCCAGTCCAGATGAGCTAACACTGCCATAGGATCTGCTAGATGGAGGATGAGGTGGTTCCAGGGGTACCCTGGGGTTGTTGATTTAAACTCTTGCCAACCCAGGCCATTTGGCCACATCTGCAAGCTCAGGTGACGAGGGGATTCGTATATGAAGAAGTAAGGGTTCCAGCATCTTGGTAGCCAGGCAACCCTAGTCCAGACCCTCTAAAAAGTGGCAGTTTCCCACCTACTTCTCAGCGGAGCTGGGGTCAGCGGTCTTGAGAGCCGGAGTAGCAACCAATGGCACGGGCAGTGGCTGAAGTGGAGTGACGCGAGGGTCAGAGGCAGGTGAAGGCAGGTCCTGGGCTGTGGCATGAGGACCGGGTTGGAATGGCTCCTAGGTACCATTCTTCTGGAGCAGGGAAAGCCCTGAAGTGGGGGGAGGGGGAGGGAGTGTGAGCCCCTGAAGTTCTTTGGATGTGGCTTCTGAGCTAATGAAGACCAGATCACTGTCTATTCATTCGAGAAATGTTTATTGAGGAGTTTCCATTATGGCTCAGTGGGTTAAGGATCTGGCATTGCGGGGGCTGTGGTGTAGGCCGGCAGCTACAGCTTCAATTTGACCCCTAGCCTGGGAACCTCCATGTGCCGTGGGGGCGGCCCTAAAAAGATTAAAAAAAAAAAAAAAAGGAGTTCCCATCGTGGCACAGCGGAAACGAATCCAACTAGGAACCATGAGGTTACAGGTTTGATCCCTGGCCTTGCTCAGTGGGTTAACGATCCGGCGTTGCCGTGAGCTGTGGTGTAGGTTGCAGACCTGGCTCGGATCTGGCGTTGCTGTGGTTCCGGCGTACACAGGCAGCAACAACTCTGATTAGACCCCTAGCCTGGGAACCTCCATATGCTGCAGGTGCAGCCCTTAAAAAAAAAAAAAAAAAAAAGACCAAAAAAAAAAGAAAGAATAAGGGAAGACAGGCGTTCTTGTCATGGTTCAGTGGTAACGAATCTGACTAGCACCCATGAGGACACAGGTTCGATCCCTGGACTTGCCCAGTGGGTTAAGGCTCTGATGTTGCTATGAGCTGAGGTGTAGGTCACAGACATGGCTGGGACCCGGCGTGGCTGGGACTGTGGTGCAGGCCAGCAGCTACAGCTCCCATCTGAGCCCTAGGATGGGAACTTCCATATACCACAGGCTCAGCCCTAAAAAAAGCTTAAAAAAAAGAGAAGACACAAGTTACCAATGAAAGTGGGACGTCACTATCGATGCTGCAGACACTTAAGGATAATAACAGAATATTATGAAAAGCTTTATGTTAATAAAACTGACAGCCTCTAAGTGGATTGGGAAAATTCCCCCAAAAAACGTACAAATGCTCAAAGTTGGCCCAAGAGGAAACAGACAACGTGAATAACCCAATATAAAGAAAAGAGACTGAATTTATACTTTAAAAGCACCCACCAAGAAAATTCTAGGCCCAGATGGCTTCACCTGTGAACTCTATCAAATATATATGAAAGAAACATTACAAATGCTGCACAAGAAAAAATATAAACACATACCCTTCTTATTTGTAAACTTTTTTTTTTTTTGTCTTTTTAGGGCCATACCTCTGGCGTATGGAGGTTCCCAGGCTAGGGGTCCCATTGGAGCTACAGCTAACGGCCTATACCATAGCCACAGCAAAGCCAGATCCAAGCCACTTCTGCAACCTACACAACAGCTCATAGCAACGCCGGATCCTTAACCCACTGCGTGAGGCCAGGGATCGAACCTGAAACTTCATGGTTCCCAGTCAGATTTGTTTCTGCTACACCACGATGGGAACTCCCTTATTTGTAATTTTTTTATAATGATTTTTATTTTTTCCATTATAGCTGGCTTACAGTGTTCTGTCAATTTTCTACTGTACAGCAAGGTGACGCAGTCACACATACATGCATACATTCTTTTTTCTTTTAACAATGATTTGACTACCCGAAGAAAAAACAGCAACATTATTTTGGGGTTTTGTAGCAGCAATATCTATGACAACAGAAGCACAAAGAGGGAGTTCCCATCGTGGCTCAGTGGTTAACGAATCCGACTAGGAACCATGAGGTTGCGGGTTCGATCCCTGGCCTTGCTCAGTGGGTTAAGGATCCGGCGTTGCTGTGAGCTGTGGTGTAGGTTGCAGATGCGGCTCAGATCCCGCGTTGCTGTGGCTGTGGCGAAGGCTGGTAGCTACAACTCCTGTTAGACCCTTAGCTTGGGAACCTCCATATGCCGCGGGTGTGGCTCTAGATAAAAGCAAAAGGACAAAAACAAACAAACAAAAAAAACAAAACACAAAGAGAAACATTCTAAGATTGTACTGTTATAAGAGCCTTTTTTTTTTTTTAATGGCCACACCTGTGGCATACTGACGTTCCCAGGCCAGGGACTGGATCCAAGCCACAGCTGCGATCTATGCTGCAGCTGCAGGAACACGGATCCTTTAACCCACTACACTGGGCCAGGGATTGAACCTGCACCTCTGCAACAACCTGAGCTGCTGCAGTCAGATTCTTAACCCACTGTGCCACAGTGGGAACTCTATGTTCTAAGATTCTTATATAACACATGAGATGTTATAACATGAATGAAGCTAGACCGTGGTAGGCTAAAGACATACAGACATTGTAAACCCAGAGAAACCACTAAAATGACCAAAAGGATAGCTAATAAACCAAGTATTAATCTCCATTAAATCCAACAGAAGGCAGGAAAATAATTTAGAATGGAAAAAATGAAATCTATAAATGGGGGAGGTTAAGGGAGTTGGGGGTATCAATATAATAGAATATTATATAGTTGTCGCAATTGTTTAAGAGTTTTTGATGTAGAAAACCATTTATGATGTAATGTTCATTTAAAAGAAGGGTAAAACACTTGCTTTTAAAATACTTTAACCTGTAAAAATATAAGCTGTAGAAAACCATGTCTGAGAAGAAATAAATTAAGTATAAGCAGTGTTTATAATTATTTTTTGAAAGTAAGATATAGCCTAATGGTGGTTAAGGACATAAACACATAAGATTTGGGGGGCCAGCCAGGCCAGTGTTTAGTTCTTGGCTCTGTCACTTGCCAGATAACTGAACATTTGCAAATTAATTTCTCTGCATCTCAGTTGCCTCCTCTGCCAGAGATATAAGCAGCTACCTCAGTGTCATTTTGACGATTCAATGAGATACTGTGAATTAATTGCGTAGAAAACTGTCTGGCACTGAGTTAATATTCACTGAGTTATTCATTTATATCTTTCATAAAAGGAAAAAAGTTTTAAAGACAGAACTTCTTTTGAAAGAAACCCTAGGACTTCCCGTTGTGGCTCAACGGAAACGAACCGGTAAACGAACCCTAAATAAACCCCATGAAGATGGGGGTTCCATCCCTGGCCCTGCTCAGTGGGCTGAAGATTTGCCATTGACCCGAGGTGTGGTGGAGGCCACCGACGCAGCTCAAATCTGGCGTTGCTGTGGCTGCGGCATAGACTGGCAGCCGTGGCTTCCATTTGACCCTTGCCTGGGACCTTCCACGTGCTGCACCTGTGGCGAAGGCAGGAAGGCAGACAGACAGGCAGGCAGGAAGGAACCTTCATTGACAAAGGCTGTGGAATGGAGCTCAGAACCGGGGCAGCGCCCAGAGCAACCAGCACTTAGATCTTCCCAGTAAGGGTGCTTCTGAGTGCAAGTACCAGACTCTTACCAGCTTCAGCCCTGAATGGTAATTGATTACGAGAACACCACGGTGTCTCAGAGAATCCAAGTTAAGAAACGCCACCAGGAGTTCCCTTCGTGGCTCAGAGGTTAACGAATCCGACTAAGAACCATGAGGTTACGGGTTCGATCCCTGGCCCTGCTCAGTGGGTTAAGGATCCGGCATTGCCGTGAGCTGTGGTGTAGGTCACAGACGCGGCTCGGATCCCGCGTTGCTGTGGCTGTGGCGAAGGCCGGCAGCTACAGCTCCTGTTAGACCCCTAGCCTGGGAACCTCCATATGCCGCGGTGCGGCTCTACATAAAGGCAAAAAGACAAAAAAAAAAAGAAAGAAAGAAATGCCACCAGCCTCCATTACGTGTACCAGAACACCCACTCTTCCCACCACTTCCCTCTCACTTCCCTTTCCTTCTGCTTGTCCAGGCACAGGACCCCCCAAATCACTGGTCCTCACTTCTGACCACCTCCCATTCCCCTGGCCCCATCCCTGGGACGGAGATTCTGATTGGTCCAGCTCTAGTCAGGTGTCCAGCCGTGGTCCAATCAGATATGACCAAGGGGGCGGAGTCAAGCACAAACATGGCAGTTTTGGGCTGTGGCTTGAGGAAGGAGGATAGTTGGAACTTTGTAGGCAGGGTGGGTTATTGCCCTCATCCCTTTGCACCTATACTCCCACCCCTGGGCACCAGGTTCTGTCTGTTCTTTTGTCCTCTCTGCTCAGGTTTCTCTTCTTCCTCGGGTTCTTCCTCCCTCGTAATATACGCTTCTTATACGGCCATCCAGCGTGGCGGGGAAACTTCCTGGCTCAGTCACGGCCGCCATTGCCGGAGCTGATGGTGGGCTCTGGGCAGGACTGCCCGCAGGTATGTCACCTAAACTCTACTCAGGTCCCCTGGCACGTGCCTCAGGGCCACAGTTGGTAACACAATGCCAGGCTGCTGGGCTAGGAGGTCTGATCCAGGTGGGCACTCTTGGATTCTATGGTTTTTGCTGGAGACAAGGGTCTATTCTTCCAAATAAACAGGTTTTCTGGCAAAAGGTGGCCTTGGGCAGCACAACTCGGAAAACACAAAGGTTGGTCTAAGAAAAGCATGACTGACTACACACACACACACACACACACACACTTTTATCCCTCTCTCTGCAGAAATAAACAAAGACTAACGTATCATTTTTTTTTAATCATCATTTCACAGCCCCTCACTGCAGCCACCCCCCACCCTTCCGTTTGCTGACCGCTTCTGCAGGCTACAAGGGACCGTGGAACAAAGCTGGGGCCTGGCATCCCCACTACACTGCCAGCCCCGGAGAACAAGGCATGGTTGCAAATGGTCACGACAATTAGCAGCTGTACTTGGGAGACGGGCAAAGGGAGGAGGCCCAGCTCCTCATTGTCACCCAGCCTATTTGGCGGTGACCTTGCTCTGGAGGCGATGATATTCCTTCAGCCTGTGAACCAGATTCAAAACAAAGAAAAATGTAAATTGACAATAACAACATGCACTCAGTTCAATTAATTCGGGCGGAGTTGGGGTGGCGGGGGCAGCTGTTTGTTAAGATGTGTGTGAAGTTGTCTTTTTTTTTTTTTCCTCCCGCTATTCCTTCTCCTGCCCTGGCCCCTCCTGCCCACCAATCAGGATAATGTAATTAATTTATCTTAGGGGGAAAACATTGCTTGTCATTGTTGTAGACAAAGCGCTTAACTGGCAATGGGAGAGATAAAGAGGCCATTTTGAAAACCTGAAGTGTTTGGAGCCATTTAAAAGGGTTTCCAGAGTCATAAAATACAAACAGGGTGAAGGAGGCAGGGAGGTGGAGGTGACTGTGGGGAGGGGAGAGCGCCCAGGGCGGTTGGGCTGGACTCGCTGTCTCTCCCGGTCTTGGCTCCAGGGGGCAGGACACTGGGTCTGGGAGGAAGTGGCCCTGTGCTGAGGGCATGTGATCAGGGAGAGGACAGAGACTCAGGCTTTATTCCTGACCCCAAGCCCCACGAGAAGGAAGCTGGTGACTAAGAACCCAGAACTGGACAGACGGGCCTTCTGGACTCAGCCCCGCTGAGCACCTGTGCCCTTCCCGATACCTAGGGTCTGGCCAGACGGCTTGATTTCCAACTAAACTCATACGGAACTTTCACTGCACCTGTGAGGCAGGTACCGTTAATCTAGGCTTTTCCAGACGTGCAGAAGGGCTCTCAGACCAAACTGCAGAGCCAAGATTTGAACCCAGGTCTGAATGGCTTCAGATGATTCGTATCACCCCACTGGGCCAAGCAGATCCATGTTGCTTGCAGCTCAGGTATGGGGACTTGAAGGCAGGAGCTGGCCAGGTCACCTTCCTAGGCTCCTGGTTTTTTTTTTTTTTTGTGTGTGGCGTGCCCTTGATGGAGGTGAAGCTACAGTAGTGACAGTGCCAAAGAGGATGGAAGCAGGCTGCATCCAGAGCAGGTGTAAGATGCTGTGGCTGAGGGGTCGGGAAGGTGAGGCTTATCTAGGGCAGGGCAGGGGTCAGAGCATCGAGGTCCCATCAGAGCCTGTTCCCCCCACTGGAGGGTCCGCGGACACATTGGGGCCTGGAGCCTCTCACCTGAGGGAGTTGATGTTGATGAAACCAGTGGCATCAACTGGCTCGTAATCTCCCTGCACATTCATGCTGCAAGGAGAGGGTAGAAGCTTGTCGGCGGCCCCCAGGGCCTTGGTCCTGGCATCCGAGGCCCAGACATTTCCCCTGTGTTGATCCGACCCTCTCTGCACTTTGGCTTTTCTTTCCTTTGCTTCCAATTCAGGAAGTCCCACCCTGGACCCGGCCTCCTGCTGGGGCTCGAGAGCACAGAGCCGCTTCCTTTCTATGCAAATGAGCAGCTTGGGTCCTGGCCCAGCCAGCGCTGCCTGGTGAACGGTGAACTCCCACGAACCAAAGCACCGCTGTCTGTAACCCGAGGACAGGTCAAAGCCAGCTCTGCTCTCAGGCTGTGGGAGGCTTTGAGAATGGTCCAGCGAACAGCTGATGATGTGCAGCTCCTGAAGGCCCAGGAGGCCAGCGGTTACACACCCGGCAGCCTCAGCTCTGTGTGACAGCAACCCCTCAAGCTGCAGAGAGGGCCCAGCATTCAAGATTTGTCCACCAAATCCTTTTCACCCAACAAGCGCGACCCCGTCGAATCCATCAAACCCGGGTACCCAGCCCACGGCAGCTGCTGGTAAAACGAACCCAGTCAACCCCCACTGTACTTAAAAAATGCCTCTACAGTTTCCATCTTACAGACTGGACAGCCTTCCTGTTGGATTTCTCACTGAGCTGCCCTTTGGAACCCTTCCCAACCAGTCATTCAAGTCCGGCCACCTGGGCGAGCATCCTGGCTCCGGCCCCAGCAGAGCGCTTAAGGCAGGTACCTGCTCTTTGAGCTTCAGTCTTTCACCTGTGAAGTGGGACTCACAGCCGTATTGTTGGCTCCAAATGATGGAGCTGGCACCTGGCGAAAGCACTCACTATTACCAACATCATCCATTCACACATTCACTTAGGTAAGCACCTACTATCTGCCAGCCGCTGTGGAAATGACTTTTGGGGAGTGTGTGGCCAGTGCAGACATGAGCAATCAATCAATCATCCATCTGCCTTTGAGAATTACGGCCGTGGTGCCCTCTTTGAGGACAAGTTCAGGGCGCTGTGGTCTCAGATCTGACTCCATAAGGCCACCCTCTGAGGCCCCCACCCAGGGGAAAGGGGCTCCCATTTCTCACGAGCCCCTTGCTGCATCCTGCCCTGAATCAGCCCCTTGTCTGCACGTCTGCAGAACTCCAGCCTCAGGACAAAGCAGTCTCAAGGTTCTCGATGACTAGGAGGTGGCCTGTCCCCTCAGGAGACTTCTCCAGAGAGGTGAGGGTGGGGAGCGGGAGGGCAGAGGGGATCTGCCACTTTCCCGAGACCCCGAGGCCGTGCCTCTGACTGGCTCTTTTGTGGGCCGTGGACTTTGCGCAACAAACAAACGGGGTCTCTGCGCCCGCTGCCCTGCCCCTCGTTCAAGACTTGGGCTCTGTGCCCCCCCGCCCTCACCCTGACCTTCATGCGACCTTGAAGCTGGCACATGGGACTCCCACACTTCCAGCGCTCCCTCCTTTTCACCTCACTGGCCCCTCTGGGCTCAGGTGGCTAAAGCCACTGAGAACTGACTCTCAAGTCCCCCGTGAGGGACGGTGGTGTCAGACCCCGGGGGGGCTGCCGCTTGGCACCCCTCGCCAGGCAGGGGGGAGAAATGGACCAAACTCAAGCATCAGCTTCCTTGAATGGCCTTTACCGACCTTGCCGGAGGTGACAAATGGAGCTTAACACGACCCCCCTCCACCCCGCACCCTGCAAACCATCACAAACAGGCTTCGGACACCTGGCCTCACTCTTGCTGTCTGAAGGGGAGACCTTGGAAAGGGGCCCTGCGCTCAGCCCAGGGAGAAGGCAGGGCTCGGACCCCCTTGCTGCTCCTCCATGTCCAGAGAGTCAAAACACACTCTCCCTCCCCTTTTCCCCCAGTGGGCCCTCCAGAGCACCTCGGCAGCCCCTGCAAAGACACCTGTCCCACCAGACTGCTGAAGAGTTCCCAGAGATGCTTCTCGGGAACT
The DNA here is from genome assembly GCA_004024745.2 of Catagonus wagneri. Taxonomy (NCBI): domain Eukaryota; kingdom Metazoa; phylum Chordata; class Mammalia; order Artiodactyla; family Tayassuidae; genus Catagonus; species Catagonus wagneri. The sequence goes on from PVHT021183634.1 coordinate 2,441,878, forward strand.
GAAAAACCGCTTTTAAAAACTGTGGTTTGGGTGTGGGGGGGGAGCTAGTGGAAAAAGAGTTTACAATGATTTTTTTTTTAACCTCCCCTGACGGTCTACAGAAAACCTCTGTGCTTTTATTTTTGTTCATTCGAGTGGCTCTGACCTGCTCTATAATTACGTTACTTTCTACCTACTGTGCCGCGGCATTTCCAGTTCTGCTGCCTCTCGCGGCTTCCTTGCTGGTCCCTGCGACGCTGTCACTCAAGGGCTTTCAAGTCAGCGATGTAGAAATCAGAAAGAAAAGGGAAATGGTCGGAGACACAGTGAGAATAAATGCTCCTGCTTTTCTCTCTTTTTTTTCCCCCTTTCCCTTTTTACTTTATTCATTTAATCTCCCTGAGTGAGACTGTAAGGCTTAATGAAGGGTTGGACGGATTATTAGAGGCTGTTGATTTGGAGGGGGAGGGAAGAAAGAGCCAGAGACAGAAAGAGAGAAGATAATTTGACATTTACCCCGACTGATCTAAACTGATTCGGTTATATTTATGGCTTATAAAGTGTTTAGAAAGATTGAAGGGGGGAGAGAAACGCAACACGGCAAAGAGAAGGGACAGAGAAAAGTAATATTGACTACCAAACAAAACTCGTGCTTTAATTCCCGACCAGCTTCCGGGAGGGGGAGAGCTGGCCTCAGCCTGAGCTGAACGGGGCTTGGGACTTGAGTCAGGGGGGCTGCCTGTCTTCACCTCTTGTTTGGCCAGGTGACCTCCAAAGGGTCAAGGCCACCCTCTCAGTCATGACACAAACACAGGTGCAGCTCATAGGCAACTGCTACCTTTGACCCGGCCCACTGGGGCTCCCCAACCTCAGAGCCTTCAGCCTGGCCCATCACTGCAGAAGGTTTCCTTCTGGCTCCTTCTCATCTGACTATAAGCATCCAGTAGCCAACTAGAGTTCCCCTGGAGGACCTCAAAGAAAACTCACCCTTGAGATGCTCAAGGCCACATGCATGACTGTCTCCCATTCCCTCACCCCTGTCATCACCACCAAAGCGTACCCAGTGGCTCAGGCCAAAAAACCCCAGGATGATTCTGGACCCTTCCATCTTCCTCCCCACCTTTCGATTCCACCTCCTAGAAATCTGCCAAATCCATCTGCTTCTCTCTCTTCCCAGAACCATCCGCCAGGTCCAAGCCATGACCGCGTCCCTCAGGGAGCCCTGGTCTCCCCCCTTGCCCGCTCCCATCATGCTCACATCCATTCCCCAGAGCAGCCAGAGGGGCTGCAAGAACCACAGGTCTGGTGGGGTCCCTTCCCTTTAAGATCTGGCTCCAGGACCCTCACACTCGGGTTCTTGTTGCACCTAGGATGTTCCAGATTCTTCCAAGGCTCAGAACCTCTGCACAGGACGTGGTCTCTCTGGAAACTCTCCCACCCCCTCTCCAGCTGGCTCACTCCCTTCCCGACACCAGCTCAGAGATGACTTCTGGGTGGGTGGTAGCCGAGGCTTTGCCACATCCCATTATTATACCCAGCTGGAGTATCCTCTATCGCCACACGGCCTGTGAGCACCTTCCCTGACCCCACCTTCCCTGATCCCTTGATCGGGGTCTTCCTGGCCAGCTGGCCTGGAGGTTCCAGGAGGGCAGAGATGGTGTGGATACTCTTCAGGACTGTGTCCCTCGTGCCCTGCACATGCTCAGGCACATCTTTGTTGAGAACGCCAGTCAGAGGAGACACCGGACTGAGGGTCTTTGCCAAGCTGGGGGCCGGGGTGGGGGCACCTACCTCACCAGCTCCTCGTTGTAGAGGGACAGTGGGGACTCCCGGCCGAGGATGTACACCTGGCCCTTGAAGACGGACAGCTGCACCTTCCCTTCCACACGCTCCTGAGACTTGGCGATGCAGTGGCGGACAAAGTCACACTC
>PVHT021183634.1:2460713-2493892 GCA_004024745.2 Catagonus wagneri
CGGTGGGTGGGTTTGGGGTTGACTTTGAATAGCGAGGGGCACTTTCTCGAGCGGTGTGAAATGAGCAATAAATGTATTAGAGGCCTAACAAGAGAGCTGTAACAGTGACAAAGAAAAGCTGTTCAAAGTTGGCGGCTAATCCCCCACCCATCTGCCCAGCTCATTACCATGTAGCCTGCGATCGGTGCCAATCAGGCCTCAATAGCAGCTTTTTCGAGTCTTTATTAGCCAGGCGCCGCTTGGAGGGGCTTCGCTCAGGCGCCATCAGCCTCACCATTCTTAACCCCCATTTCCAGGGGTTTTATAACTTGGTTGTAAATTGCTATTAAATGTAAGTCTGCCCAATAATGAACCTTAAGCCCCTCTCGCCACCCCCCGCCTCTCGCCTCTCCCTTTCTCTCTGGTTCTATTATCAGCCTCCCGGGGCCATGGATGGGGCCTGCCCCAGAGTGGAGCTGACATTGTTGGTGCTGCTGCCGGAGAAAGCCTCTTAGCCTTTAAAATAGTTAATAATTAGATTAAAACTTCAAATAAATTAACTAGAGGGTGAATGGGGAGTAGTCAGGGAGGGCTCCTCCTGTCTTCTTCTTCTTTTTTTTTTTCCAGACAATCTCCAAATCATTAAAATGGATCACGCTTCTTCTTGAGCTCAGCCCTTGGGGCCGTCCTGGTTCCTGGAGGAAAGGGGGCCGGAACCTCCTGCCGGCCTCCCATCCTCAACTCGCTCCCAGGGTTCAAGGGGAACCTGCGGGGGGTGCTGCCTGGGTCCACCACCCCCCCCATCTTCTCAGAGATGATGCTCAAAGAGGCCCCACAGCCGCACAGGCCTGGGTCAGACAGAGGGGGTACAGGATGGACTCAGTGCCCCAGCTGTCTTCAGGGGCCTTAGAGGAAGGGCCTTTTGGTCCCCAGGTGGTGTGAAATTCAACAGTTTGAACAGATAGGGCGGAGCAATGAAAGTGCCCACCGGCTTGGCCAGGCTCTGGGGAAAGGCCACAAGAGCCACACCATTAAGGTGCTGGCAGCCTCTTTTGCCAGGACCGCATTCTGCACAGCATGGTCGGTGCCCACGAGCATCATTTCTGGGTCCTGCTTACGGGTGAGTGAGCCTGCGGTCCAGAAGGGTGAAGCTGGGGGTCAAGGTCACACCAGCAGGAAAGAACAGGGATCTGGGCCCCTGCTTGCTGCTCCCAACCGTCCATCCCTAGGGTGCCCTGGGAGAGGCCCCTGCCCGTCTGTTCCCTCCCCGCAGCTGCCTTGCGGATGGAAGGGCCAGCTTCCTTGCCCGGGCTTGGGATACCCTCACGCCCTTTCTCAGTTCCTCCAGTTCTGGCCCAGCACCACCTCCTCCAGGAAGCCGCCTTGATTTCTGCAGCCTCCTGGAAAGGTCTTCTCCTGGGACCCCCTAACCCTCAACCCGAACCTTGTCCTGCTCCTCCTGTTACCAGGCGCACCTTGTCTTCCCTTCCACCCTCCAGGGCAAAGGGGTGTCCCTGGTGTCAGGCTCGAGGCTGGGCACTCAGGCCAGATTTCTTGTTGATGGTGGAGAAGATGGCGAGAGTGGCGGCAGCTTTGAATCCAGGGCGTGGGGGGGTATAGGGTGAAGCACCCAGCAGCTAACTCGGGACTAGCCATGGGGTCAGAGGGACCCCCGGGGCTGGTTCTCTGAGACGCGCGCTTGCTGAGCACCTCCGGGCCCCATGCTGGATATGCCTTGGTTCTACACCAGGGAGATTTGAGGCAGCAGATGCTCTTCTGTCCCCAGTTTACAGATGCGGAAACTGAGGCCTAGGAAAGTGGAGAGACTTCCCACCAAGGGCCAAAGCAGCTAGCAAGTGGCTGCTCAGGGACTAGAATGTTCCCTCCCGACCTGGTGCCCACGAGCTGGGGGACGGCTGGAGGATCCTAGAGGGTTCCACGGATCACGCCATCCGGGGAAGGGGGTGCGGGGAACACCCTTAGCCCTGGCCGGAACGCTAGCTTCTGGGGACACAGGAAGGATGCAGAGGGCCCAGGCTGCCGGGCAAGGAGGGGAAAGGAACCAGAAGGCCACCCCTGAGAGCCCCGACAGGGCACCCACCTTTCTTAAACTCGATCTCGAGGATGTCCGGGCTGTTGGGGGCTTTGGCCGGGTCCTGGGTCTTTGTGTAGAGTCCTGGAGGTGCTTGGTTCTGACAAAAGACAGAAAGAGGTTGGAAGACGGCGTGTCTGAGCCAAGCCGTGCCATGCCAGTCCCTGGACACCCTGCATGCCACCTCCTGCAAAGACCCGCCGCCCTCTCCAGGACCAGGGTGCTGCTGGCACCTGCCATCGGCCGGCCAGTCCAGCGGGCCTCCCAGCCCCCCGCCCGGAGCCAGCCCCACTTGCCAGGGGCCTGGGAAACAAAGGGCTCAAGAAATCAGACAATTTTTCCCCTCAACTTGATCTCATCTTTTTCTTCGACGCCCCCACAGCTGGAGGTATGGTCGCAAGAGGAGCCAGTCAGGCAGGAAAAGCGTGGCTTTGGGGGAGCGGGGCGGCGGCAGCGTTCGGCGCTAGCGGGCACACACGCTGTCGCAGGCACCGGGAATTGGGGTTTCTTCCGCACTGACCGCAAAGCTAATGACTACGTGTGACCCCAGCAGGTGCTCCGGCGAGCAGAGCCGTCCCCGGGGTCCCCGAGGTTAATACTCACAGGGAGAAAAGAGGGAAGCAAAGCAAAAACCCATTTGAAAACACATCAACCTTTATGTATATTTTTTCTTGGGCGTGTTGGAAAATGGGCCTCTCGTGCGTCTTGATGCAGCCAGCGGTGGAGGGGCCGCTGGCTGCCTGGAACTCTCAAAGTCCCTCCCGCCTCCCGCTCCCCGGCGCCCCCGGGCTACAGCTTGGGCCCTCGCTTGGGGGCCTCTTGGGGCTGAGTGCTCTGGTCCCAGGTGGGCATCCCAGGGCCCAGCTGCTGTCGTCCACCTGCTGTCGTCGGGGGACGCGCAGTGCTTTCCACCTCTGCTTTCTAAACCCTGCCAACGTTCACATGCCACTGTGTATCTGCAGTTTCTTTTGCGTTCTCCACAGCCCTGTTTGGTAAGGTCAAGTGCTGTCACCCCATCCACAGAGGAGGACGTAGAGGCTGGGGGGGGGGGGCGGTTGGTGTAGCTGTGTGTTCTGTGCAGACGGGGGCGACGTGGCACAAGGCAGGGGGCCCTCAAGGCTATCAACAGTGATGTGCCGGATTTTAGAGGGATGGACAATACCCCCCAAGCCAGGAGTCGAGACCTCAGGCTGTGGGGCCTTGGGCAAGTTGTTTCACCTCTTTGAGCCTTGACTGTACTCGTCTGTAAAACGGGAGGAGTTTCCACTGCCGCTCAAAGGATAAAGAATCCCATCCCTGGTCTCGCTCAGTGGGTTAAGGATCCCACATTGCTGTGTTGCTGTGGTGTAGGCCGGCAGCTGCAGCTCCAATTCGACCCCTAGCCTGGGACTTTCCATGTGCTGCAGGTGTGGCCGTAAAAAGACAAAAAAAATAAAGAGGGGGCAAATGATACCTGCTTTTGCCTTAAAATTCAAATGTGTGGACAGCTTGTATGTTTTTCACCGGACATGAAAGTCACCCGAGATGAGCCCAGAGAAGGCCTGGTGCCAGCTGGAACCTGCTCTCTCTGCGGGCGACAGGACAGGCAGGGTATTCTCCTGGTGGTGCCACTCCAGGAGAGGTGGGGCCATCAGGAGTCCCCAGATCCCTCCCTCATGGTCACTTTGTTGTTGGCTCTATGTCAGGGTGACCAGCCATCCCGGCTCCCTCCAGCCCTGGACAAGCAGGGACAGCTGACCCTTGAGGCTTTCCTTTGGAGCTCAGATGGGGCTGGTGATGGAGGCCTGCACCTCAAAGCACCGTGTGGCTGGGGGCCAGCTGTGTCCATGTGTGAGTCAGGGACGAGGACCCAGAGCGGACTTCCAAGATAGATCCAAGGATAGCTCCAAGGACCGGTCGGAAAATCAAAGCCAAAGAAGTCACTTGTCTGAATCAAGCCACTCACCCCCTGGTGTGGGAGTCGGGCCCTAGGACTACAGAACCTCTGTCCAGGGCTCTCTCCTTCATCCTGTGCCGTTTTCCCGCCGTGTTAGTAACCTGAGCGCTGAGAAACAACACGAAGGATGTGGCCAGAGATAGTGCGGGCATCAGACTGGCTTCAGAGGGACGCCCGGCACCCGGGGCCCTATCGGGTTCTGCCAACCACTGCCTTCCCTGGGAACAGACAGGCCTAGGGATGCTTGGCCAAAAGGCAAAGTGGCCGGGGCTTGGGACCTCGGGTTGACCAGCAGTGATTCCCACTGCCCCGTCCCCCTCTGCCTGGGGCTCCTCACTGGCCGTCCAGCCCGGGCTGAACCCAAAGCAGGTGCCAGCACCGAGAGCCCCAGCACCCCCCCCGCCCAGCCCACCTCCCTCCCACCTCCACCCACGCTTCACCTGCCCAGATGCTTTCCAACCTGGCGCCTGTCACCTTCTCCCGCCACATCTAACAGAGCCACACACAGGATGAGACCGTTTGCCTTCGGAAGGAGAGGGACTCTCTCCATAGCAGGAAGTTGGAGGCTTCCGACACCCTGACAGCACCGATTAAACCAAATAACTAAATAGAAATAAAGTGACATTTGCTTTGCATTCCAAGGTGGCTCGCGCCTGCCTTCTTTTTACTCTCCCTCCTAAAAGCCCAGTTCAAATGACAAATAGTTTGTTGCTCAGTATCAATACCATCTATTTATCCATCCCAGCGGGAGGGCTCACTTCCAATGTCATTTGGTGGGGGGGAGGTTGGGGGAGGGAAGAGAGTGAAGAAAAAAAGAGAGAGAGAGAGAGAGAGTGGGGGGGGGGGGGATGGGGAGAGGGCGAAAGAAAGCATGAAACAGGGCCGAGGAGGAGAAATTGGAAGCAAATGGCCCATGAACTAAACCATGATGTGGAGGCATGATCGATGCTGCAAATGGTTTATTCATCCATCAGATATGGCGGGCCAGCGACTGAATGAACTCTTTCACTGTGGGCCGTATGAAGTTAAAGCAAGTAAATTTCTATCTTTCTCCGCATTAGCTGCCTCATTGCCCTTCAATCAGCCCTCACGGAGGCAGAAAATGGCTCCACCATCTGCCTGCACACCCTCCCTTCAGCAGGCAGGTCTCTGGGCTTTTTTTGGAGGGTGGTGGGGAGGGGGACACGGGTTCTCTGAAGCTCTGGCTCCCGCCCCCCTGGGGTGCGGCGCTCCTCCACCAGGGAGAGTCGCGCGCCCCCACCCTGGCGGCTGCTCCCTCGCTCCTGCGACCTGTAGGTGACCACGGGCTCCCAGGGCCGCCCCCCCTCGCACCCTGCACTGGGGCAGCCCAGGAAAGCAGGGCCAGAGCAGCCAGACCCTGGGTTCCTCGGCCGGGCCCCATGCTTCTCAGCGGGGACCAGGTCTCCCCTGCACTGACTCACATGGCCCAGCCCTTCCTGCTGAGGGATGAGAGGGGCCCTCAGCGACCCTTGACCCCTTCCTCCACACAGATCTTAGCCGGCTTGAGGAGGGAGGGCGGGACCCCTTGGCTCCACGAAGGAGGCCTTGCCCTGTGCCAAGTGCTTTCGCAGCCCCTTTCGCAGGAGGTGTTGTGAAGGCCCACTGTTCACAGAAGGAGGCTCAGAGGGGTTGAGTAACGTGCCCAAGGTTGCACAGCACTAGAAGCAGAGTGGGGATTCAGACCCGGGTGTCAGATCTCCGGGAGCCAAGCCACCTTTGCACCCGGATCGGGTGGTAGAATCCTTAAAAACACATTCTTGAGCCCTTCCCTGACCGCCCACTGCCATCGTGAGAAAGGAAGCTGGCGGGGGAGGGGGACACCCACACCCGGTGCTGCCCGAGGGGTGGGGCCGGCTCTGACCCCCTTGGTCCTGAGAAGGGGCAGGATGGTTTCCCAGCGGGCCTGGGGCCCAGTGGACACCTGCCTCGAAGGCGCCCAGCTCCGCTCAGCCTCCCCCACCCCTCTTGGCGCTGACTGACTGGCTAATTAGGGGTGGCCGGCCTGAGTGTCGTGGGGTCAGCAGAGCATGAACTGGAAAAGCCCGTGGCCAGCAGGGAGCAGCCCCGTGAAGCCATCAGCCCCCCAGGGGGGCGAGGGTGCGGGCTCTCCTGAGTGCTGCGGTCGGGCTGAGGGCTGAGGGGGTGGGCCAGGGAGGTGTGGGCCGTGGGGGACCCCAGAGGCCCAGGGGCCCAGCTCCACAATGGGAGCGGCTGGTACCCTGGGGCCAGTCACTTCTCCGGGCCTCGGTCTCCTCGCCCGGGAGATGAGGAGCCTCACAGCCAGAAGCCAAAGAAAGTAAGCCGGGAAAATGAGCTCCTCGGGCCTGGCTCCAGAATCCGTCACTGGTACTCTCTCCATTACTGCCAAACAGCGACCAAGAGGCTGGGTCCCTCTGGCGGGGCTCCATCCGACAGGGGACCCCCGACAGGGCTCTAGCTCACCCCACCCTCACCAAAGCCACGCGGGCATCCACCGCTCCAGCTGGCCTTCCTGGATCCCCCAGGCCCAGCTGCCCCAGCACCGCACCCCCCCAGCACGCTTCTCCCCTAACAGCAGACAAGCAGCCCCCCGCCCCCAGACCAGCCGCCTGCCTGGGTATGAGGCTGGGCCAGGGGATGGGGACACAGCCCCTTGGGGACAAAGAGATTTTTCTCTTCCCAGGGTAGATTTCGCCCTGCCTCCCCATCTCCCACGGTGGGCAAGGGGCGGATACAAAGGAAAACTCCCCCAGGGAGAGAAATCCTAAACTTCAAACAGGGCCGAGGCCCAGCCCGGCCAGTCTGGGAGGCTGGGGACAGGGGGTCAGGGCGGCCCGCCTCAGGCGTGGAGCACAGGCCCAGACAAACGGGTCCCGAGCCTCTAAATCTGTGCCACCTCCCCTGGCGGCAGTGGCAGCGCAGCGGCCGGAGAGCTGGTGGGCACAGGCTGGGCCCTCCCACAAGCGTCTCATCTGCCTAATTGCTTCTTTATTGTCTCACCATCACACACTCCCTGTGCCGCTCTGAAATATTTCCTTCCCCTATTCATCCCGGCAGCAATTAGAAAAAGAGGGGCGGGGAGGGGGGGCTGGATCTTAAAACCCAGTGTGGAGTGGGCAGGCGGCGGGGGGCCCAGTGGGGAGGGTCGGGGAACACAGGCAGGGCTGGCCCCGGCCCCGCGGCCGGCCCCCCGTGAAATTTCAAATTAGGCTACAAACACACCAGACAGCATCAGCGGCAAGGCCAGCCGGCCGGCTCGGGGGCACAGGGACTCACCTTGGGGTTTTCCAGGATGCCAGCCTCGTAGCTGTCGGGGAGAGGGAGAGCCGGGTCAGTTGGGGAGAAGCAGAGGGACAGAGCTCTGCCTTGACTCTCCCACCCCCAGCCCAAGTCCCGCTCTGTCCTTTTCTCTCTGCCAAAGCAAACTGCGGCCAACACCAGCTGGAACATTCTGGACCCACCACAGTTGGCTGTGGGAGCTGCGGGGTGCAGGCAAGGGCCTGGGCCTGGTGGCTCAGTCTTCTGGGCCTCAAGGAGCCAGATCTGTGCAGAGGAGTGTTTTCAGGTGCTGTTCCCTCCACTTTAAATGCTCTTCCCTGTGCCCAGGCTGGGCCCTCCTTATCTTCTTTTTTTTTCTTTTTCTTTTTCGGCTGCCCCGCAGCATATCGAGTTCCTGGGCCAGGGATCAGATCTGAGCCGCCGTTGTGCCCTATGCCACGGCCACGGCAGTGCTGGGTCCTTCAACCCACTGTGCTGCGCCGGCGATGCAACCTGCGTCCTGGGGCTTCAGGGACACTGCTGATCCCGTTGCGCCACAGCAGAAACCTGGTCCGTCCTTATCCTTAAGGTTTTTAACCTCAGATGCCACTTACTCGGAGAAGCCGAGGCCAGTGCCTGTTACCTTTAGCTATCTGCCGCAGAACTGCAGCGAGAGCTGGGAGGGAGTCCGTTTTGAGGCGGTCTGTCCTCCCCGAGGGCCCCCCCGGGCTCGGGGGCAGGGACCACGTGTCAGGTGGGTCACCGCCACATCCTAGGCCCGGTCAGCCGGGCGCTCACGGATGCCGGGCAGAGGGGCGGCCGGGCGGGTGGCGTCTTACCTTATATGCATCAGGTTCTCGTCCATGCTCCACGGGTCCTTGGGGGTGACCGGGACGGGGATTCCATGTTGCTGTGGATGAGAGGGAACAGGGCCGGCGTCAGGCAGCTCGAAGTAGCCGCAAGGGTCAGGCCCAGCTGCCTTGGTTTTTCTCTTTGATTTTTCTTGGCCACGCCGGTGGCACGCGGAAGTTCCCAGGCCAGGGATCGAACCCTCGCCGCAGCAGCGACCCCCCAGTCACGGCAGTGATAATGCCGGATCCTTAACCTGCTCAGCTGTAGGGAACGCCTGTCTTGGTTTGCTTTCAAGGCCAAAGACATCTCCAGACTCAGGTTCCATGCAGACAAGACCTTGGCCCACCCACATCCCTGGGGAGGGAGTCAGGGCCCTACTGCCGGACACGCCCAGGCAGAAACTACGAGACCCCACATCTGAGATGTTGTGGAATGGAGGCTCCTTCCAGAAGGTTCTCTGAGTCTACACTTCAAGCGCCCCCAAAGCACTTAGGAGGGTCTCCCAACCACGGCTTGCTGACCCCCACGGCCTCCCTATGAGCGGGAGTTGGGAGGGACCCGAGTTCCAGGGTGCATCCCAACCAAGGCGTCTGCATCCACATTGTCCCGGGGAAACGAGAGGCGCCCAGAAGAGCTGCCTGCTTGGGATACCTGTGGCCCAGACCGTTATGGGGCCACTGCTGCCCCACTGCCTGGCACAGTCGTCACACACCTCCCTCTGCAGCCCTGAAAAGGAACGAGTCCCCATCCTCCCCGCTGGTTCCAATTATGCTTTTCTTCCCAAATGATCCAACCCTTTGTGCAAGGAGAAAAGTCACCCACATGGAGACCCCGGGCCGGAAAGGCTGTTGGGGACACTTTGAAGGCCTTCTGGATAAAAGACGCAGCTGGCTCCCGCACCGCCCGGTGCTGCTCTGGCCGACACGGGCTGGATCTGGGACACACAGCCCGTCCCGCTTTCCCCTCCCGCGAGCCAGCCGGGCACACAGCACAGCTCAGCGGCCCCGCCCCGCCCCTGTGAGTCAGCAGGACTGTGGGTCCTGCTTCCAAGCCCCCTTTCAGCACCTCTTCCCAAAGGGTCCCAGATCCTGCCAGCCCCCGCCCCCACAGCCTCCACCAGCACCATCCGGTCTCTCCTGATGGGGCTCTGCCCTGACTCAGCTCATCCCCACCACTAAGGTTCTAGAAGCTTCCTCCAGGGAGCCACTGTTGCCTTCATCACCTTAAAATTTCAAAGTAAATTAGGTTAACCACCCCCCCCCTTGGCCTTTTGTCAAGCTTTACCAGGAGTCTCACTTAAAAAGCAACAGCCCTCGGAGTTCCCCTTGTGGCTCAGCGGATTAGGAACCCAACTAGGATCCGTGAGGATGCGAGCTCGATGCCTGGCCTTGCTCAGTGGGTTAAGGATCCGGTGTTGCCGGGAGCTGTGGTGTAGCTCGCAGATGCGGCCTGGATGCCGTGTTGCTGTGGCTGTGGTGTAGGCTGGCGGCTACAGCTCTGATTTGACCCTTGGCCCTGCGAACCTCCATAAACCTCGGGTGCGGCCCTAAAAATAAATAAATAAATTAATTAATTAATTAAAGTAAATAAATAAATAACAAAAGTAAATACATATAAATAAATAATAAAAGAAATAGCCCACATCCACTCTACAATTTGTATACACTTCAATTTAAAAGCCCCTGAGCCTATAGCAGAAATTGACAGAACATTGTAAATCAACTATAATTTACAAAAAATTTGAAAAATATAAAAAACAAAACTACCCGGGCAAACAGAAGAGCTCATTAAGAGGCTGCTCCGTTTTGGAGGCGTTGGGGTGTTTGACCCCCACAAAGTTGCCCAGAGGCAGCTCTGCACGCTCCCCTGTGCTGTCCCCAGGCAGCGTGGGCCGGGGCGGGGACCGGGAGCCGGTGCAGGAGGGTGGACCGAGGGCCCCACCGAGAGGACTCCGAGGGCTGGCGGCGGAGGAAACCAGCAGGCGGGCGCCCCGGAGCCTTTCTCCTGGGGGGTTTGGAAACGCTCCTGCTTTCTCCCTCTCCCACTGGGGCTCCGTGGGAGCTAGGAGAGGAGAAAGCGGGGGGAGGGGTGGGGGAGGGAGGAGCAGGACGAGCAGCCCCCCCGCACGGAGGGAGATGACACAAAGGCCGAAAACTGTCCCTCGGCCAGAGATTTGTACCCTCTCCCCTCTGCGTCCTGAGCTCCCTGCCGAGACACACACACGCACCCCGGAAACTCTGGGAGCACCTAAAACAAAACCATCCTCAACACATACACAGGAGACCGCCCTGCTTTCCAGCCCCTACCTCGCACGCTGGCTACAAACAAAAATCAGTTATGGTGACAATGATCAGGCTGGGGTGATGCCGCGGGTTCTCCCCTTGGCCGACGGCCCGGGAAGGAGGGAGATGGAAAGTGACACAAATGCCTGTTTTTTCTGAGTCTCCTAACAGCACCTTTTGGCCTTGGCGACTTCTGGGTCTTGAAAGCAGAGGTTTTTCAAAGCCCCATTGGTTTCTGTCTCAGCTGAAGCAGCTGCCTGGCTCTGGATTTTGGACCAAGTCTGGTGGCTGCTCAGTTATCCTGGTGCTTCCTGGGTGCAGAGACACGGCCTGTCCTAGAAGGTGCCTGCATTTCCCCAGACCTCAGTTCTGACACCAGCCTCGGAGGGCGGGCGGGTCAGAGGCCCAGGGAGACCCAGGCTCCCCGGGGCCCACTTTCCTGTTTCACAAGGTTATCTGAGACAGAGGCTGAGCCAAGGGCCTTCTCCCCAAAATCTGGGGAGAGGGGGACAATGATTCTCCCGAACTCCATCTTTTCTGGGAAACCCAGGAGCCGCTTTTGTCTGGGGGAAATGAAGGACCTCCCCCGCTCCCCCCCCCCCCCCGCCCGCTCTTGAGCCTCGACTGCAGGCGTGAGAATGTAGATGGGGTGGGGGGAGGGGACCCCAACTCATTATTCTTTCAGCTAAAATGTGCTTCATATTCTGTATCATCAAGGAGACCAAGCGGGGGGGGGGATCCGCTAAGCCCGTTCTCTTAATAGCTCTGCTATTTGAAAATTTGTTTGGCAACATATGGGCTTGCTCTTGTAAACTCCTCTCTTAATAATAAAACAACAGATGGTTGAGGAGACGCTTCCTGCGAGCTCTCCAGGTCTTAATGGGATGCTGGCGGTAGGGGCAGGGCTGTGTCCCCGCCTCGTCCCCTACCACGCGGCACCTTGGCTGCCGCAAGTGCTCACAGCCGGCCCTGGCGACTGCTATTTAAAAACCTGAGCAATTTTCTGGTGTATGCACCGAGTTGCTTTCCCCCGTCTGATTGATTGAGGCTGTTTGTCAAGAGCTGCCATCGAGTCGCTAAAAAGAAAGGTACCCTGGGGAGTGGCTAAGGATCTTGATGCAAAACTTCTGATATATTTTTATTGCAACTTGTACTTCAAAAGGGCTGGTGCGACAAAAGTCTTTGTCTGGCTCTGCCCCTTGGAGTGCCTTACCTGTTCCCCGGGAAGCGCTGGGGACAATTAGGCAGGTAATTGAGGGGCAGAGAACCACCTCGTTCACAGCCCGATCCGTCCGCGGAGTGACAGGCGCCGCAGAGGTGGCAGTGCGAACGGGGGGCTGAGGGGGCCCGGCAGCCTCCTGTTCCGGTGGACCGCGGGCTCCCTTTGGAAGCGACCAGCCCAGGCAGTGACCACGCCTCGGCAGGGCCGGCCCCGGGAACAGGCGCGGTGTTCAGTTTCCCCGCGTAGGGATCCGTCGCGGCCTCGTACCTCCCGCCCAGAGGGACGTGGCCGGAGGGCGCTGGCGAGGGAGGGGCGGATGGGGGGACCAAGTCGTACCTTCGCGTACTCCATCAGGTCGCTGCGGCCCTGGAACCGGGTGTAGAACTCGGGCATCCTCCACGGGGCGATGACCTGGACACGGGGCGGGGAGTCAGGGCCGGGAGGGCCCCTGAGAGGCGGAGCTGGCCTCTCTGGTCAGGGGCCGGAGGCTGCACCGGTCACCATGCGGGGCTGGGGCGGGGGGGCTGTTCTAGGTGATCCAAGGGGAGCGGGCAGGGGCGCCCCGTTAGGTGGGGACCAGGGTGGGGGGGACACGGCCTGCCACCCCAGAGGGTGGCTCTGGACAGGCTTGTGCGTGGTGGCAGAATGGCTGTGTCCCCGCCCCTCTGGGCCTCAGTCTCCCCAGCTGAAACGGAAGGGTCTGAGCTAGACAGGCCTCAAGTCTCTCGCTGGCCCCTTGGTTCAGAGAGCCAGGGCCTCCCAGCCCCGGTGACTGAGGGAGGGTCCATGTTACTGCGGCCGCCCAGCCTGGCCCTGCGGGGCAGTGGGGCGCAAAATAACATGCAACACCCCCACCCCCCGCCCCCAACTCCTCTTGCCTCTCTCCCTTCCCGGGGCTGCTCTGGGTCGGGAAACGGGGAGTCAAAGCCTGACTAAGGGGACAAGGCTCATCCCACCAGCCCGGGGGCAGGGGGGTGTCAGATAAGAAAAGCCCCCATTCAGCCCTGGGACAAGCCAGGGCCTGGCCTCCGCCGGCAGCAGCGCACCTGGGGCTGGGACGCTGTCACGTTGATGGAGAAGCCGGCTTGATTTCTGGGCTGGGGAGCTGCTGCGGGTGGGATGGGTGGGTGACGGGCCCCCCCCCCGGTCCCAGAATGAGCGGCGCCTGGGTCTGGCTCAGCTCCGGGAATGGCCTCCGGCCTCATCCTAGTTTCTGGGGACCAGCTAGGGCCCTGGCTCCCAGCCTCAGCTCACCCCTGGGCTTGGCCTCGGCAGACAAAGACCCAGAAATCAGACACCCTGGCCCCCCAAGCCGCTGTGGGAACAGAGGGTGGGGGTCAGGGGAGGGCCCCGTGTCCTTCGGCCTGTAGCCTGCAGCACAGACAGGCAGCCACTGTCCGGGGCTTGGGTGTTTGGGGTCAAAACAGATCATTAAAGCTCATTACCGCTCACCTCCAGGCCACTCCCCACCCCCCAGAGCAGCTGCCGGCTGGTCAAAGGGACCAGAGAGAGGTTCCACTTAAAAGAAAAAAAATGAAGCCCCTTAGGGCCCCTTGGAGGCTTGGGCGGGGTGGGGGTGAGAAATGTCTTCTGCAGCTTTAGCCCGAAGTGCCCTCAGAGGAGAGGGGACCCACGCCTGCCCGTGCTGTCCAAGGTGGCAGCCAGGAGCCACACGTGGCCGCCGAGACCCAACTGCAGCCGGTCACAGCTGTCAGTGCAGGGCACACAGTGGGTCTCAGCACCAAAAGAATGGAAAACATGTCCATGACTTTAACATCAATCACACGTCGAATGTATCCCTTTGGGAAACATAGGGTTCGATCACACGTTATCATTAAAAAGACGTCACCTGTTGCTTTTTATCTGGGTTTTTCACTAGAAGAAATGTAAATCGCCCCCGGGGGCTTGCACTGCTGGCTTTCAGTGCAGCTCTCTTGCTCGGCCCTGTGCCCTGGACACCTGCGGGCCTGACCCTGGTGATTTCCACCCCAGGAGAGAATCTAAGACACGAGGGGTCAGGGGTCAGGCAGCGGGGGACGGGGGGGTGCCTTAGGGGGGCGGCGCCCGTTGGGGCTTCCAGCTGTGAGTGGCCCAGGCATCGGCCAGCCGTGTCCCAGAACGGTCCCCTGTGCACCCAGGGAGCCAGACCCGGGATGGCAAGGATGCTGGCGGAAGGGCAGCCACGTCTTCCCTCCAGGGTCTGTCCCACCCGGGACCCGGGCAGCATCTCCAGGAAGGACAGGTGCAGGGACAGTGTTGTTCCATTAGAGCTGGCACAAGGGAGGGCTGCTCGCCATGGGAAAGAAGGGTGCCACCCACCGCAAGGCTTGGAAGCACACGGTCCTGGTCTATGGAACCTCCCAGAACCCCATGCCCCCGCCCCCGCCAGGGGCCTCAGCCCCCAGCCCCCACCCTAAAAGGGGAGGAGCAAGAGCTTACCTTAATCTGGGGGGCCAGGGAGTAGCAGCAGAGCTCAAATCGGACCTGGTCGTTCCCCTGAAACACAGAACCGGGGCTGGTTAGGGGGCTGGGGGCACAGGCAGTGCCACGTGACCTTCCATGGTGCGTGCCCCGGGTGCCCACTTCTCATGCAGCTGCTAACCTCTAACCTCTCAGCCTTCTGAGGTGGGGACCATAAGCCCCTTGGAAAGGTAGAAAACGGGCTCTCTTAGGACACGCCAGCTTCTGCCCCACAGGTGTAGCCAAGACTCAAACCCGGGACTCCCAGAATACAGAGCCAAGCCGTGTGGGCCCTCAGGTTGCAGGACGTGTACCCAGGCGTCCACAAGATGCCCACGTGCCCAGCGTGTGCTGGGCTGGGATCGTGAGACCTCTGCATGCACTGGGGTGTGTGTGTGCCCATGGGCGCGTGGGGGCTGCAGGCTAGAGGGTGGGCGAATGCATACGCATGGAGGGCATGTGACAGGGAACATGACAGGGCGTGTGCACGGGTCATCACGTACGTCTGCGCACCCGCGAGGGGCTGGAGGCCTGGCCCGGCTGAAGCTCCAGGCAACCCCCAAGCTGCCCCCACCCTAGCCTCTTCCTGAAAGACCCCACCCGCCTGGCCCCGCCTGCCCCCGAGCCAGAGGTCAAGCTCACGTCCACAGTTCCAGGTGCTTTGTCCGTGAAGCTGGGAATCCTGTATCCTCCGGGAGCCTCAGTTTCCCCGTCTACACGGGGGCTGGGCCGGGGCCGGGGTGGGCACAGGTGACCGCCCAGGGCCCTTTGCTCCTTGGCATCATAGAGAGAAATTGAGGCCCGGACGCCAAAGGGCCTGGTCCAAGGGCGCAGAGCCCGGCCAAGCCCGGGTACAGGGCCCCAGCTGCCTCTCTGTGGCCGCGTCCTCCGCCACGGGGACCCGGAGGAGGGAGAGGAGGCCGCCAGCCCAGCCCAGCCAGGCAGAGACAATGGCTGCGGGCGCCCCGCCTGCTCCCCACCAGCTTGGCGGCCTGGAGGGAGGCTTAAGCGCTGCGGAAATAACAGAGGGACCTTTCGCCTACTGTGAAAACTGCAAGGGCGCAGCGAGGCAGCGGCGGGAATAACATGTTATTTTCCAGAGTCTTGTCAGGCGACGCGGAAACACAGGTTTCAGCCCCTCTCCTTGGAGCCAGGAGCCGAGGGGCCGCGGCCGCTCCTCTCCAGTACCTTCTGGGGCCACGAGCTGGGCCGGACCAGCCGCCCCACTCACCCTCCATCCAGTCCCTTCAGTGAGCACCTACTACGCACCGACTATCACAGTGGAGAGCCGCCTGGCACCAATGGGAGTGTTAACCCTGTCTTACAAGGAGACAATTCAGGCTCAGAGAGGGGAGGTCACTTGCCCAGGGACACACAGCCAGCAGACACCACTCCCATCCTGAGAGCTAACAGTCAGGTAACGGATCTGAGCTCTACCTGCTCACTGAATCCTTACGGTAGCCCCCGAGGCAGGTTCTATTATTACCCCCATCTTATGGATGGAGAAACTGAGGCACAGGGAGCTAACACCTGCCCGAGGACCAGCGGCCAGCAGAGTCCCTGGAGCAATGGCGGCTATAATAAAAGCGGACTCATAGTAAAGCATATGGCCTCGTGTTGCATGTCCTGGCGATTTTTTTTCTCCGGGGCTTCAAGTTTCCCCGGCACAATGGTGGCCTGTGCCTCCTTGGACGGCCATGCCCGGCTGCTGTCTGCCTGGCAGATCGCCGCGCGGACACCCATCTGTTCCAGAGCCAGAGGCCCTTGCAGGAGCCGAACATGCTTCCTGGATTCAAACTCTGTTGGAGACAAGAGCCGCCGGCCTGTCCAGTCCACTCCCTCCCTGACCCCAGGCCCCCCCAGCAACAGGGTGGCCCTGGCAGTCCCCCCACCCCGGGGAGGGGGGCAGGCAGGAGGTGTATTGCGTCCCACGGCCCCCACGTGCGGCCGCGTTCTGATCCACGCACGGATCAGACGCGCCCTCGGGGCCCGCCCAGGTCTCTCCCATCTGCTCCTGGACCACCACACAGATGGCGCCATTTACAAAACCCTTCCCTACTTCTCAGGCTCCTGTTTCCAGGCCCCTCTTCCAAAACTGCGGTGGGGGAGGGGAGCGGGAAGGCCCTGGAAGGGCCGTCCACCTTCTGGGCAGCTCTCGGTGGGGAGGGATCAGGCTCCCCAAGGGGTGTGGAGGGGGAACCCCAGCTCTCTGTTCACCAGAAGCCACCTGGGCTGGGCCGGGCGGGGAAGTTGCCTCTGGCCTCCAGGCCTTTGCACCAGCTGTTGCTGCAGCTGCGGTGTGCTCTGGCCTCGGCATCACTATTAAGTCTTGTTCCCTGGATGTCTCAGGGTCACCGCTACTCCCTGCTGGCTTAGGGGACCAGCGCTGGGGAAGCAGTCAGTGGGTGGGGTCGGTGAGCCAGTGTATGAAGGTGACTTCGGGGAGGCAGAAAACAAGGACCCCGAGGCGCTGGGTGTCCCCATCACCTGACTCAGGAGCCAGAAGCTGGACCAGTATCTCAGGACCGGCTGAGGATGACCCCCTGCTGTCTGCTCAGACTCATCTTTCTCTTCATTGTGAACCCTTCGCAAGAAGTTCTGCCCAGTGTCCCACCAGGATCGGCCTCTCGTTGCCAGCCTCCCCCAGGCCCTGTCCTGCACGGCCGCACTCACTCTGGACACCCAGCTCTGAAGTGGAAGCTCGCTGACGCCCCACCCGCATCCCCTGGGGCACGCAGACCGCCAGCCTCTGCAGGCAGGCTGCCGCCGCCCCCCACCCGCCCCCACTCCGCCCGCACCCCGGCATCTCTCCGGACACCTCTCCAGGCCTTCCTGGCCCCACCCACTCACATGCCCCGCTTCTTGGAAGCTGTCTTCAGGGACTGCTGGGGGCTTCCCCGGGTTCTGCAGATAAGGGAAACCGAGGGACAGAAGGATGCCTCGCCCATCGACCCCCGGAAGAGATGGGACATCCTGGGAGCACCGGGACCCGCCGTCCCCTGAGGGCTTCCCACTAGTGGAGGCCCCCCCCACAATGGTTCGGACCTTGTGGACACTGAACTGCAGGCACGCCCCCAGATCTGAAGCGGCCAGAGCTCCGCAGAGGATGTTCTCGGAACCCAAGCCAGCCATGCAGAACGGGAGGGGCCAGGAGAGGACCCTGGGAGGCCTCAAACTCCGGCCTCTGGTGCCCTCTGGTGGCTGAATGAAACAGAGCGCCCAGCTGCGGGTGGCTGCTCCCAGCTGCCTGTGACCTTGTCTGGGGGAGAATTTCCCTGCCATCCCAAGAGCCTCCCAAGCCAGCGCCAGACCCACCAGCACACGTTCACACCACTAGCCCTGAAAGCCACCCGTCTTCCGTCCTGATGGTGCAGTTGGAGGCATCTTCTCCAGGCAGGCGCCTTTGCATAACTCTGATTTCCTGGCCTCAACTTGAATACCTCCTGGAACAGGCAGCTCCCTACCCAGCGCGCGTCAGCACTGACAGGTCAGCTGGCGCAGAGGGTCTTCATTCTGCACCAAACCTTGTCCTCCCAGCCCCGGTACAAGTCTGATGGCCGTGCGCTCAGGGCCCTTCCTGCTCGTCAGGTGCCCACCCTGTGCCAGGCCTGTGCTACTCCTTGCTGCCCTCTGCTCCACAAGCGGGTTCCATCTTAATCCCACTTTACAGATAAGGAGATGGGGACTCTTGGGGTGACATCACGCAGTATGAAAGTGGGGGAGCCAGGATCTGAACCCACCGTACCGGCCCCGAAGCCCCCGAACCTCTGGGTCCTCCAGCCTATCCTACCGCCCAAGTAGAAGGGGGCACGCAGAGCGCTGCCAAGCAGCCTGGTCTGCCCACTGCTCCACCTGATTTCCGCCACCTGCCCTCAAACTGTGCTTGCGACTAGGGTGCACAGTTACCAGTCCTCTCTCCGGAAGCCCACGGTTTCAGCCCAGAACAACCTCCCACATCCCACGGAGGAGCCGCTGGCCACCCCCGGCCAGCCCCAGGGCATCCTGCGGCCTCTCAGGTGCTGCCTGAGGAGGAAGCCGAACCCCAGCCCTGGCCCTGCTGCTTGTCTCGGGGCCGCGGCTCCCGCTCAGGGTCCCTTGTCGCCAGGCCTTTGCTCAGGCTGTTCCCTCTGCCTGGCACACTCTTCCTGTGCCTGTAGGCCCCCCCCTCCGGCTTCCTGCCTGCTGCCCCCACGCCACGGCTGCCCCAGCCGGGACCCTACAGTCTCCTTATCCGGGGTCCATTCTGCCCCTCGCTAGAACGTAGACCCCACAGGGTGTGAGAAGGGACCCAAGGGACTGTTCCTGTGCCTGGCGTGTGTACCACCCTTTCCAGATGTCAGGACAAGCTTGCTGGCCCAGCACCGAGCCAATGAGTGCGCCTCCCTGGACGTGAACCAGTGCCACCTGGTGGCAAGGCCACTCCCAAACGTCCTCCATCACATCCAGCTGCATAGTCCCGTGTCACACTGAGCCAGAGTCTGCAACCAACCTGGGGGCGGGGGAGGGGTTGGGGGTCGGGTCAGGACATGCGGGAGGGGGGGAAGGAGCCCCATCTGTGGGCTGCGGGGGTAAGGAGCCAATGCCCGTGGCAGGCTGCTGGCGGGGTGTCCGCTGACCGGGAGCTCACGACTCAAGAATCCTTACGGTGACACTGCCTGCCAGTGGCCTACTCTGGTAGGAATCTTATTTCCGGAGCCCTGTCACCCACAGGACGGAGCACCGGGGGGCTCTCCCGCCTCACACGCCAGGGTCACCCTTGAGTCCTCACGGCTGCCCCAGGGCCGGAAGTAGGGGCGCGCCTTATGACCCGAATTGTGTCTCCCACAAAAGGCAGGTTGAAGCCCCTCCCCCTGCCCCCAGTCCTTCAGGACGTGACCTTATTTGGCATTAGAGTCTTTAGGGACATAATCAAGTTAAGGTGAGGTCGGCAGCAGTGATGAGCGGTGTCCTGATAAAAAGGAGAAACTTGGGCACAGAACCCGGTACACACAGAGGGAAGACGGCGTGAAGGCGGAGGCCTGGAGTGAAGCACCCAAAAGCCTAGGACATCTGAGTCACCAGAAGCCAGGAGGGGCCTGGAACCAAACCCTCCCAGTGCCTTCAGGGAGAGCAGAGCCGCCAGCACCTCGATTTCGGGCTTCCAGCCTCCAGAACCCAGTCCTGTTGTTTACGCGGCCCAGACTGCGGGGCTGCAGCCCCGGGAAACTAAGACAGGGCCTCGCACCCATTTTGCAGGTGAAGAAACTGAGGCTCAGGGAAGTCACAAAGCTGGGACCCAAGCCCCCTGGCACCTCGGGGTTTCTGACCCTGTCCGCCACGTTGCGTAGTGACTCATGCCGTGACCTCGGCCAGAAGTCTTTGAGCTTCAGTGGCAAGTTTGCAAAAACGGGGTGACACTGCTCCTGCCACACGTGTAACGGGCACACAGGACTCACACCCTCGGGCAGCAGGGCAGAGCAGTCCCCACCCCTGGACACTTGCTGCTGGAAATATTCGTCTTACTCAGACTGGACAGGGCAGTCTGTCCACGAGTGCCTGACTGTTACGAGGGAGATTCAACAACGGCCAGAGGGCCATCCATCGCCTGGCTCCCTGTGTCGCCCTGGCCCCCTGCCTCCTTCTCCCTCTCCCACCATGCATCCCAGCCTCACCTTTCCTGTGGCGCCGTGAGACACGTACTTCGCCCCCTCCCGCTGGGCAATCTCCACCTGTTTGCGGGCGATGCAGGGCCGGGCCAGGGAGGTGCCCAGGAGGTAGCGGTCCTCGTACATGGCACTGGATTGGATGGCGGGCCAGATGAACTCCTCCACAAACTCCTTGCTGATGTCCTCGATGAACACCTATGGCGAGAGGAGCCTGTCGGAAGGAGCCTCGGCAAGAATGGGGCTCAGCCAGAAGATGAAGCCCTGGGGTCCTCAAATGGCTGGAATCTCTACTGCAGATGCTGTTAGTGGATCCTCGGGTGAGCCGTACCTCCGCTTTTCCTTCTGCATCTGTAGTAGACATCACTAATCAATCCAGCACACTGTACTGTGACTCTCCCTCCCGCACTCACGGCAGACATTGCTAATCAATCCTGATATACCATCCAGCTGAAACTGGATATGGTGCCTAAATTCCTCCCAACACAACATTCTGGGCCTGAGATAAAACAGTTGCCACCTAACATCTAGAAGAGTAGAGAGATGTAATCCACAGAAGCCAGGGATCCCTTTCCCCCGCAGGGGACAGCTGGAAATATCTGGAGATATTTTTGGTTGTCATAACCGATCTGACAGGTTGTAGGGCACGGTTTGGGCATCTCATGGTTAAAAGGCCTGGAATGTGGTAAACATCCGACAACGTAACAGGACAGCCAAGGGAGGCACAAGTTGAACCAGCTTTTTCTCGTAGAACATCATTCTTTTTTCTTTCATTTTTATAGCCACACCTGCCATGTACAGAAGTTCCTGGGCCGGGGGTCAAATCGGAGCTGCAGCTGAGGCCCATGGCACAGCCACAGCATCGCCGGATCTGATCTGTGAGCTACGCCACAGCTTGTAGCAACGTTGGATTATTCTTGCTTGAATGATAGACTGACGGATAAAACAGGGTCCTTCAGACTTGGGTGTGTGGCCAACATTTTCATAAAAATGAAGTAACACTGCACTTCAGGGAAAACTGAGTATTTGTTGCCAATGATAAAACTTCAGCTTTCCAGTAAAAATTGTAATTATGGAAAACTTGCATCTGACGCTGTGAGCCTGGCAGTTTCCCGCCACTTCTGATGCGAGTTTTGTTGCGTTTCCCAGACGCTGCGTTTTTTTCACAAATTGAAGGTTTGTGGCAGCCCCGTGTCAAGCATTTTTATCTGCGCTATTTTTCCAGCCATTTTTCTCACTTCATATCTCTCTGTCACATGCTGGTAATTCTCACACTATTTCAGACATTTTCCTTAAGAACATGTTTTTCATTATGAACATTATATTTGTAGGACGTTCTATAATCAGTGATCTTTGATGTCACTGCAATCCACTGAAGCCTCAGATGGTGCTTAGCATTTTTAACAATAAAATATTTTTCAGTTATGGTAGGTAGTTTTCAGTTTAGGTATGGTATGCTGTTTTTTTCTGAGGTTTTTTTTTTTTTTTAATGGCCATACCCTCTGCATATAGAAGTTCCCAGGTCAGGGACTGAATCTGAGCCATAGCTGTTACTATACCATAGCTGCAGCAATGCTGGATCCTTTAACCCTCTGTTCCAGGCCGGGGATCAAACCTGTACCTCTGCAGCGACCCAAGCCGCTGCAGTCAGATCCCCAGTCCACTGCACCGCAGCGGGAATTTCTGCATGTTGTTTTTTTTAAGACATACTGCTACTGCACACTTAATAGACGACAGTGTCAACTTTTATATGCACTGAGAAATGAAAAAATTCATGCGCCTCGCTTTATTGTGATATCTGGAACTGAACCCATCCTATCTCTGAGGTCTGCCTGAATGGACAATGTAATGTTTTGATATTTTGTAATGAAACGTATCAATCTTTGGAAGCTCTGCATAACTCAATGAGACAGTATGTTTCAAATGACCAAGTATGTTATGCAATCTTGTGTGGGTAAAAGATCCATTCAAAATGTAAGATAGGGGAGTTCCCATTGTGGCGCAGCGGTTAACGAATCCGACTAGAAGACATGAGTTTGTGGGTTCGATCTCCCGGTTAAGGATCCAGCATCGCTGTGCGTTGTGGTGTAGGTCGCAGACATGGCTCGGATCTGGCGTTGCTGTGG
Source organism: Catagonus wagneri (assembly GCA_004024745.2). Lineage (NCBI taxonomy): Eukaryota > Metazoa > Chordata > Mammalia > Artiodactyla > Tayassuidae > Catagonus > Catagonus wagneri. The sequence continues at coordinate 2,482,563 of PVHT021183634.1, forward strand.
CATAGTCTGGCAGCAACAGCTCCGATTTGACCCCTAGCCTGGGAACCTCCATATGCCGTGGCTGTGGCTCTAAAAAAGGCAAAAAAAAAAGTAAGATGGACCAGTGTGTTTCAAGCCCTTGTCAGTTGCACCATTTGAAACTATTTTCTCCCATTCCGTTTGTAGGCTGTCTTTTTGGGTTTTCTTTTTTTTAGGGTTTCCTTTGCTGTGCAAAAGGCCAGTGGGTTTTAACGGATAAAAAATTCACTGTGACTGTTTCCACACTCTTCTTCAGGAAACTGACGCTTGTTGAGTTTCGATGCAACTTCAAAGAATGTCCTACCTGAAAAGGCTCAAGTATTCCTTTCCTCTTCAGTGATGTATCTGTGAGGCTGAATTGACTTCATAATTGCAGCCCCAACAGCAGATCACAGACCGAATGCAGAAGTGGCCAGGAGAAGCCAGCCAGTTTGTCTTAAACTAGCCATTAAAGAGAGGGCAAAAAGTAAACCAATTCCACTCCCACTAAACCTTTTGGTTTTGAAAAACAACTTTGCATTTGCAAACATGTTGCTATTATCATGTAACATCTTTCATGTTGTTTTAAAAGGAACTAGTATTTTCAAATGTTCCATTTTTACTTTGAATGTGATAAAATCGATGGATGTAGCCCGTAAAAGCTCCCTGGGGCTCTCAACAATTTTAGGAGTGTAAAGCGGGGTTCACGGGATCATTTGTACTATATTTGCAACTTATGAGTCTGTAATTATTTCAAAGTAAAACCATTTTTTTTAAATGAAGGAAAGGCTGAGACAAACAGGGAAAATGAAAAGAAAAGCAATGGGCACTATACCCCAATGCCATATGCACGAAAATAAACATTCCAAATAGGAGTTCCCATTGTGGCTCAGTGGGTTAAGAACATGACATAGTCTCTGTGACAATGCGGGTTCCATCCCTGGCCTCGCTCAGTGGGTTCAGGATCCAGTGTTGCCATGAGCCATGGCGTAGGTTGCAGATGCACTTGGGTCCAGTGTTGCTGCAGCTGCAGCTCCAACTTGACCCCTAGCCCAAGAACTTCCATATGCTGCGTGTGCGGCCATAAAAAGACAAAAAAAAATCCACAACAATAAGAGTGCAGAGGGGTCCCGGGAACAAAGATTCGAGAACTGCCTTTCTAGAGTAATGAACTAACTCCAGGTCTTTACACAAAAGCCCAACTCAAGAGTGGCTGGAAATACATTTTCATCTTCAACCCTCAAGGGTTCCGAGCCCGCCTTCTGGCTCCTGCTGGGACAATTCCTCTCCGAAACTTGAGGGCAACACCCAGCGGTGGAGGGACACCTTGTTTAAGGACCGCGGCCAATGATGCGAAGCGAGCCTGGGGGCGTTCACCCCCTCACATGTTCATTTTAACATGCGGATCCAGCTCTTAGTAAGCGCCAGGCTCCTTTCTCTAGGTTCGGGGGACCCCACAGAACTGTCCTGGCAAGGAAACTGGTTCTGACTGATCGGGGGGGGCTGATGGCCTGGCACATCACCCTCGCTGTGGCCCCTGCCCACTCCCCCTAGTAAAGGGGCATAGGTACCAGCAACTACCTCCCGGGAGCAGCTCACACTGTGTACGGTGAGCCTGTGAGAGCAGGGACCACGCTGGCCACGTTCGCCTTCCAGGACTGCTCATCACACAACTGGATGCTCGATGCACTGATTCTACCGAATGGATGGAAGGATGGGTGGATGGACAGGTAGACGGATGATGGGTGGATGAGTGAGTGGATGTATGGATCGACAGTGAGATAAAGAGGGCTGGGCAGGTAGACGGATGGGCGGGGAAGAGATGGAGGGGGAGGTGGGAAGCGCAGATGGTTGGGAGAGATCAGAAGATGGTACCCTCACGTCCTCCTTCCGGAAAGAAGAAGGAACTGACCTTATACTTGGAAGCAAGAGGACCACGTGGAAGGGGGTGTAGGAGACGAGGGTCCTGGCCCAGGAACCCCCATAGCTGCCCCCACCGACTCAAATCCCAGCCCCAAGCCCTGCCTCCCCCACTTGGTACCTTTTTGGCCCCGAGCTTCAGCGCCTTCTTCCTGGCTTCCTCAAAGTCTTCCTTCTGGCCGATGTTGGCCTGAGGAGCAGAACCATAGAGGACCAATTAGCCCCAGGCAGAAAGAAGCGCTGAGAAGAGTGTCAGCCCTTTTCCCGCCCCAGGGCGAGCCCTGGGCAAATGCCTTTCACACACAAGAGTCCTCCAATGAGGTGGTTTCCCTGTGATGGCCGAGGTCCCAGTAGGAAGGAGAAAGGCCTGGAACCAGGGTCTGGAGAAGCTGGAATGTTCTCCCAAGCTGGAGCTGGCTGGCGTGCTGGGGAGCAGTTTCTGGGCGTTGGAGGATGGCCTGAGCCTGGTCCTGTGCGCCCGGGCTGCTAGGCTGCAACGTGTGCTGTCACTGCTTTGAAGGTCAAAGGCTTCCCCTGAACCAGTCTCTCTCTTCCCACAAACTCCCCCAAAGCCAGACAAAGACTGGCTGGTCAGCAACTGCCCAACCCCCCGCTCACCTCCCCAGCCAAGCGCAGCAGGGCACCCGAGCGGGCAGCGGGCAGAGGCCTGAGCTAGGGGCGCCCAGCTGTCCCCCTGCTGGAGCCTGACCCCCAGTTCCAACAGCCCCGTCTAGACACAGGCATTTCTTCTGCTGGCTGCACGCTGGCCTCTTGCCCAGAACTTGACCCTGGTTTCTGCTCAACAGACTCTGGCATCTTCCCAGGGTCCAGCTGCAGGTGAGTGTCTGGGGTCACGTAGCTTTGAAACCTCCGGGACCACTGGGCAGCCTGGGATCCTGACCACCCCACTGCGCTGCCGACGGCAGGATGGACACAGCCCAGGCTCTATGCACCTGCGCAAGGCCAGGGCTCTCAGCTGAGCAAGGCGCTCCCCCCTCCCTGGGCCTCCCTCCCCCACCTGAGTGACACGGGTTTGGCACCGTTGGGCACGTCAAACCATCCTGGACAGCAGCTGAAATTTTCCTGACCAGAGCACTACCCTTACTTCCTCTGGGAACAGAACCTTCTCTCCTGGGACCTCTTGCACGGGGACGGCGGAAAGCAAATCATGTCTCCTGCTCACTAGAGGGGCCCCTGACAAAGCCTAGCCAGTCAGAGTCCTCCACGCACAGCCATACTGACCAATGCGCAGTGGGCAGGGTCTCAGGCCAGTGAATGAGTGTACCCCAGGCCTACCGTCTGAGCCTCTCACAAAAGCTCTCCTTTCTCTGGGAAAACTAGGGTCTGATGTGAGCCTTGCCTGTCCTGGGAGAGGCCAGGAATGAAGCCAAGTAGAGATGGAGACAGAGCTGGATAAGCACCTGGATCCAGCCTTGCCTGAAGCCATTCTACCCTGGCCTTCTCAGTTATATGAAAAACTGTATGAGTCTGGTTTTCTTTTTTCCTTTTGTTTGGCTTAAGCTGGATTTCTAGAATTTGCATGGTCATATGGAGAAAGGGTCAGAGGTGATGTTCAGATTTACTGGACATGGAGCTGGTTTGATTAGGGATCTGCTTTGGACCCTGGATGGGCATAACTTATTGCCTACAGCCTGTGACTTATTTGCTGTCCCAGAATTAGGTGATTTCTAAGGGCTCTTTCAGCTTAGCCAGCGTAGGGTGCTGAGCTACGGAGAGTGGACAAGCGACTTCGGCAAAAGAGAAGATTCTGTCCGCTCCTGTAGCCTTCAGCAGACCCAAGCCCCTGGTCCCTCTCCAGGAGGCTGGCCCGGGAGCTCGGCCAAACTCACTCCTGGTACCCTGTCCAGTTACTCTTGCAGAGAACCTGCCTCCTCCGAGCTCCGGGGAGCATTTCAGACCAGGGGACAACATCAAAGGCGTCCGTCCACCTGACAGGCGAGAAGAGGGAGGCAGTGCCTCGAGAAGCCTCTTCCTGCAGTTCAAGACAGGCTGCGGGGGGCGGCAGGGAAGCCGGGCTTGCACCCGTGACAAGAGCCGGCGGGCAGGCTGGACGGGCAGCAGGGCCAGCAGTCAGAAAGACCAACAGGCCGGGCGTCCCCTCACCAGGTAGGCGATGACGTCATAGCCTTGCTCCTTCAGCCACACGAGGATGCACGAGGTGTCCAGGCCACCACTGTAGGCCAGAACCACAGAGCCTTTGGTGGACATCCTGTCTGCGGGAAGACGAGGAAGAGGGTGAGTGACCCAGAGCCAGCCTGCCCCGCCTGCCAGCCTCCGCCAACAGCTCGCTCCTGGCCTGTCTCCCAACCCCACCCTTGGCCTCGGGTAGCCTTATCCCCTGGACACGCCGCCAGCGTGTGGTTTGGAACTGGATGTTCGCCTGTCATCAGGGCCGGCTGAGGAGCTCTTCCTTCCTGCAGCCACACCCCTTCCACCCGACACCCTCCGGGGCCCTGAGCCTGCACACAGCTCCTCCACATCATGCTGGGGCCTGGCAGAGGGAGGCACCTCTTAGAACCAATCCACCACCAGCCAGAGAAAAAGACCGATGCTGAGCTGTTGGGACCAAAGGTCAAGACGCTAAGGCTGTGAAACACTAGGAGACTTGAGAAGGACCGTGGCCGTGAACTCCCGGCAGCTCACACATTTCCAATCAGAACTGCTTCTTGCTGATCTGGACCGTGCCAGGCACGGTCCTGGGGGCCCCTGATCACCCTGCACCCCCTCCATGACCCCACGAGGTAGGTGTTGTCAGGCCCGTTGGGGAGGCAGAGACTGGAGCTCAGAGAGGTCAATGGCCAGCTCAAGGTCACAAAGCACGTGTCTGTGTCTGGCTACAGAATCTAGGTTCTTTCCAGCATGCAGGACTGCCTCCCTGCTCTACAGGGTCTAGGACACTGGGGGAAGAGCCCGCCCACTGAACCTCTCCCATCTGGGCCTCCCATGGGACTTTAGTTTCTTTTCAAGTGCAAGGGGCACTGAGAGGGGAAAACTGAGAGAGCCCGAGCGCTTGTAAGCTCAGCTCTGAAATGATCAGTTAGGAGAAGCTCAAAGACCACTGTCCCCACGTGCAGAGGGGGAAGGTAACAAGGACATACAGACGACCGGTTTGTCCTTCTGAATCAGGGACAGGTGTGTCCCACCCTATCGCTCCCTCTCCTCAGCTACACTGAAGCTTCCAGAAGGCACCTTGGGCTCCTGAACCCCTGCCTTGGGAGCCTCTGTTCCTTCTGCTCTCCCTGAATCCTGGGGCTGCCTTAGGGCCTGGCCTGCCTCCCAGCAGTCTCGACGTGGCCCTGAGGATAGATGCTATTATCGTGCCCACTTTGCTGAAGAGGAGACCGAGGGTCAGAGAAGCCAGGTCACTTGCTAGAGGTCATATGGTCAGCAGGTGGCAGGGCCAGATTTGGACCCAGGCCATCCGGCTGTAGCCTCCATGGCTGTGGGCCCAGCATCCTGCATTTACTGGAGGCGTGCTTGTGTCTGCTGTGAATGTTTACACTGGAGTCTGGCCAAGGTCAGCGTCCTTAGTAGATGCTTACTGGGAAAGGCTGTGGACGCCACTGCACAGATACATGTGAGCCCCACACACATACACACGCACGTACGCACACACACGCACGCACACACACACGCACGCACGCACACACACACACACACACACGCACACACACACGAGGATTTGGGCTCCTGTATACTGAAGGTTTTTTCTGTGCCTGGAGGTTTAGAGGCAAAGCACTGTCCTGGTCACCCAGCCCTCTGCAGCAGAACCCAAGAACACTCATCTTTTGTGCAGCCCCTGACATCTCACGGGGCCGCCCGCCAGCCAGTCCCAGGGCCCGCATTTCCTTACTGCCCTTTGGACTTGGAAGGGAAAACAGTCTATGCAACAGGGATGCTGGGGGCAATCCTGATGCATCTCCACAGCTCTCCCCTTCCGTGGGCATTCAGCCACCTGCCAGGCTGTCCTGGACGGGCTGCCCCCACCCCACCCCCCGGCCCGCAGATGTGCCCATGGCAACCGCAGCCAGGCAACAGGCCATCCAGGATGGAGGGGAGGCGGTGGGAGGGAGGGAGGAAGGATTCAAGGTCCAAAGTGCTTGGGGCAGCAGGTGCGGGTTGCAGCTTCCAGAATCTGCCAGCGAACCATCCTGCAAACTCAGAGACTGCTCAGCTGCCTGGCCCTGCAGCCGGATGATGTCAGAGGCCCTGAACCCGGTCCATCCAGCCCCTGGAATCCCCCTTGGGCTGCCTTGCTGAGCACAGAGACTCAGGAGCCCGAGTCACCTGTCCCAGGAAGCACTGAGAGCATGTGTGCCTCGAGCAGTGTTTGCGTGTGACAGGGATGATGGTGTGGTTGGGGTGGGGTTTGTGTCCCTGTGTATTTGTAAAGCTCTTTTTTCGGGTTGTGCCCAAGGCACACAGAAGTTCCCAGGCCAGGAATCGAACCTGCACCAGAGCAGTGACAATGCTGGATCCTTAACCTGCTGAGCCAACAGGGAACTCCTGTAAAGCTCTATTGAGATATAACTGACATACAATAAATTGCATATGTCTAAGCGTGCAATTTTTGTAAGACTTAGCACGTGTCTATATCCAGGAAATCATCACCACAATCAAGATAAGGAACTGTGCTATCCCATTTTAGAGACAGAGAAACTGAGGTTCGGGTTGAGGAACTTGCTCCAGGCCTTGCTTGGCTGGTACATCGTAGCAGAGCCAGGATCCACGTCTCCTAAGTACAAGGCTACCCCTCTATGGGGAGGGTCAGGGAAGGGGGTCCCTGGGAGAGATGTTGTCTGGGAAGCCAAAGGGGACCCCGACACCCTGGAATGACCAGGGTGGGCTCGAGACAGAAAGAGGTGATTTGGGCCCAAGATTCACCCGGCTCTTAAGAGTCACCCCTGCTCTGCCACCTCCCAAAGGCACTGGAGCCTGAGGAGGGCCACCGGGGTGGCGGAGGGGCATGGAGACAGCCCCGTTGTGCCTGCCAGGCTCTGCCTCTGTGACCCCCCCTGTGCCTCGAGCGTGGCCCATCCCAGCATGTCATGCTGCATTCTAACATCCCACCCTCCCCGCGTGACCCCTGTGGGGACAGGGACCATCTCTCAGTGCCTGGCATGTGACCGGCACTCGGAACAACGCTGCTGATCCCACTGCCTGGAGGTCAGTTCCTCACCTACAAAATGAGAGGCTTAAGATCCCTCTCGGGTCTGGAATTCCACGCACGCTCTCATCCGCAAACCCCTCCTCCTGCCAGGCCTGAGCCACGTGATAGGAGGCACGCACCCGGGAGCGCGCGCCTGAGTGCAGGGGTGGGTCTGTGTGTGCCTGCGTTTCCTGGGCGCGTGCACCTGAGACTGCGCGCGTGTGCCTGCCTCTGCGCGCGCGCACACACACACACACACACACACGTGTGTGTGGCATGTTTGGAGCTACGTGTGCACGTACAGAGACTAGCTGGGCAGGGGGACTGAGAAGATGATGCAATCCGATCTGGTGTTGCTCCCGCCTTGCTGGTGAAGGGCCCTCCTCCCCGGACCAGGAAGGTCCCCGTGTGTTGAGGCTGCAGCGGGATGCAGCCGGCAGAAACTAAATGAAGCTGAGGCCTCATTTGCGGGAGGGAAAGAGGAAGGGAGGGGAAGAACAGCCGCCGTCCAGCGAGTGAGCACGCACTCTGGGCTAAAGCACCGGGGCTGCGTCCTCCAGACCTGGGTCCAAGCTGCGGAAGTGCTCCCCTGCAAGATGCGAGCAAGAATCACCCATGCCCCCACGCGGCAACCGTGGACCCAGGGAGATAAAGGGAGGAGCCCAGAGCCCTGAGCTGGGCACCGTGCCTGTGCCCACTAAACTCCCCTTACCGCCGTCACAGCTGACCTCGGGCAAGCCCCTCTCTCCGGGTCTCAGTATCACCATCCACTCAACAACCTGAAAGCCATTCTGGTCCTGACACCCCAGGACACTGGGCTTCCTGCCTACAGACTCAGCCACCCCGAGCCCCAGCCTTGCCGCCACCAAAGGGCACAGGGCAAACTCCCAGGCACATGACCACTGCCAAGACCATCCGTGCCCCCAGGGCCAGCTCAGCCATCCTGCTCCAGGTGAGGGACACCTGGGAAGAGAAGAAGGGGGCCACATGCCAAGAGGCCTGCCAGCCTGGCCTTAGCTGGCAAGGCAGGGGGCATGCCCCGGGGTCCTGGCCGGAGCCATTGGGCCGGCTCCCGGTGAACGTGCTGGGCCAGCCTGGGCAGTTGCTCAGCGCTAAGAAAATCTGCACGGCTCTAAAATGTCAAAGCTGGAAGGACGACAAGAGCAGTTACTATGTTTAGTGCCACACGTGCGTCATTTCAAGACGGGGACTATTATTACCACCTGTTTCCAGACGATGAGCCCGAGGCTCAGAAAAGTTCGGTGACTCGCCCAGGTCTCCAGCCTCCAGGACGGCCGAGCTAGGGTCAAAGCCCAGGCTGACTGCGCACCACCCCCTCTTTACTGCTCGCTGGCCTCCAGGGGACCACAGCTTGTCTCCCCCCCACTTGACTTGTCTGCCGGAAAACCAAAGCCCCCAGCGAGTCATCGCCAATCTGTATTCTATTTCTCCGTCTGTCATGGCCACAGCCACGTGAGCCTTCCTTTGGAATCCCTCCCTCACATTCTAACTCAGCCGAGCTGGGATCACTATCACTTTTTAAAACCCTACCTCCACCTGGGCCGCAGAATTCTTCCTGACTTAGGGGTTTGCTCATTTTAGGATCGCATCTCTTACCCCTTTGGGGCCCTCATCGGAGTCTAGGGGAGCTAGGCTGCAGTTGCACACTTTGACCAGGAGGGGCTGCTGTCAGGATTTAGCCTTGAACATTGGCTCAGACGCACTCGGCTCATTTCATCTGCATCCTTGGTGAGGCCCAGGGGAAGGCTTTTCTTCCCAGCTGACAGATGAGGGAGCTGAGGGCAGTAGGGCTGCCAGAGGCTACACCCTGAGCTGGCTCTTGGCAGTAAATTGCTGGGATTCAAATCAGGGGTGCCAGGCTCTCTAGGAGACACCAGCAAATTTCCTCCTCCAGGGTTGGGGGGGTTGTCATCTGCAAGTGCCCCCAGATCATGGGGGAGATCGAGTCTCCAGTTCTGACGAGGCTGTCCCGAGGTAGGAGGTAGGAAGACCAAGCAGATGTCACCAGGCCCCGGTGACAGGCACCCAAACCCTCTCCTACGAGCGTTTGGTTATGGAGGGAAGAATGCGCGCATTCGTTTGTTTATTCCACTATGCTGACTGGCCGAACCCGAGTCTGGGGGGGCACCCGCCCTGCACGAAGGAGCGGGGCGAGACTGGAAGATCAACTTTGCCCCAAGTGTTTCGGCAGAAAACAGAGCTTTAGGATCTTGAATTCCAGAGCTTATCTCTCTCCACATGGATGCCCACAGGCAAGGCGCTCGCCTGGGGAGCTGTGTGCTCAGCACGCTGATGAAGGCATCTGACTGTCTGGCTTGCCTCCCAGGACCCACGGGGCGAAGATGAGATGGGGGCACAGAAAGTGCTTGCACAGCAGGTGAGTCTGCACCTGCCCCCACCCCATCTGCTCGCCCCGCCCCCACGGGTCAGGCTCCGGGGGCCCTGGACAAGGAGAAGCGTTTACCACTGGGGCCGACTGACCACACAAGCCCAGGCGAGTAGGCAGCTGATGGGGGCACATGTGAGTACTGAGGGGAGCTCAGACAGTGCTCAGCGGGGCCTCCCTCCGCCATCCTACGCCGCGCCTGGCCTGGGGTCTAGGTGCTCAGTGGGCAGGATTCTCCATTCATTCGCTACGAGCACTCAAGCCAGAATTACTTCTCAGCAAAACGCACAGGTGGCTCCAGCTGGGACAGGTCCCCCTACCCTGGTTCTAAGAGGGGTTGAAAGGGGGGGGGAGGTTAATATCAGACTATCCTCCAGGTCCCATCCATCAAATTTCCCATCCCCTTGGCGACTGTTTTTGCCTCTACCACCTCCTTCTCCCACCAGAACCTAAGGTAAGGGGGGGCCAGGACCGTGTCGCTGGCTCCCAGCCCCCAGAATGCCACCATCGGACAAGCCGTTCCCAGACACAGTGAATGAACGAAGCCAGGCACCCTTCGCAACGGCATTCAGCCTCTTCCTGTTTCCTGAGCCTGTGCCAGACGTGACGAATAGAGCAGCCGAGGCTTGGAAAACTGGGAGGCTGACCCAAAGCCTCACCCAGTTGTGGAATTACCTCTGCCTTCAGGGCTGGGGTCCACTGGCATCCAGAATCCACCCTCTCCTGTCACCGGTCTGGGCTTGGAGGGGAGGCATCAAAGCCCAGGGCCCGTTTGATCCTTGGGGAAAGGACAGGTTTGTTCCTGCCTGAGAAGTGCAGGCAGACAGGTGCTGCTCCGGAGGAGACGCGCCCACTTCGCAGAGGTGGCCAGGTCACGGGATCGCCTCGGGAAGAACCCAGGCGGGAGAGGAGTTTCGCAAAGACTCTGCCTCCCTGCTGCCCCAGGGGCCAAAGGCAACAGCAGCCAAGGCGACTGACATTTCCTGCGGAGCGGTCCCTCCCACTGCCCAGTGCCAGCCGGAAACCGGGCACCGCGGCCAGGCGGCCAGGCGAGGCCACCGACCCCACCGGCCGGGGAACACAAATCCCTTTCCGAAGGCAAAGCCGGGAGACTGACGCCCCCTGCAGGGGAGGGAGCGCAGCCACACCCAAAGCACCCGGGCCCGCGGCTTGGAGCCCGGAGCCCATCTAACTTGGGGACACTGAGGCTGGGCTGGGGGAGGGGCCCAGATGTTCAAGCCCCGGGGGCGAGGGGCAGAGGTGAGGTTGGAGCTCTGGTTTCGAGTAGAGCAAAAGAGGCAGAGACAGAGACTGGGAATCAGAGAGGGGGCGCGAGCACCCCACACCCTCCGGATTCTCAAGGTCTCCGTTTTTATAGGGTTCGTGCTATAAAAGAAGACGGATCAGAAAAGGAAAATCCGGAAAGGACCTCGGCCCCCAAAGGCGACATGCTCCAATTGAGATCCCCGGACTCGAGCCCCGGCTCCAGTCCCCGCGGCCCAGGAACCCGGCCGCCAGGTGTTTGAGCAACAGGAGTCCGGGCGTCGGCCCCCTTCCTTCCAGTCTAGATCCCAGCCCTGGGCGCGCGGTCCCCTCCGCCTCCTCCGGTGAGACCCGGGCAGTGGGCGACCGAGGCTGGGGAGTGCGAGGGGACTCCTTACCGGGAGCTAGGTGGCAGAGGCAGGCAGCGGAGCAGGGCTGGCTGCGGCGCTCATCCCGGTTATATGCCCGGGGCCGGGGGCAGGGCCGAGGGCAGGGGACAAGTCGGGGGACGCGCGCGACAGGCCCCGCCCCCGGGCCCGGCCCCCTCGAGGAGCCGCTCAGCGTTGGTCGCCA
>PVHT021183634.1:2494892-2566334 GCA_004024745.2 Catagonus wagneri
AGGTGTAGGTAAGCAGGCAGCCCCCTACAACCAAGCTTCCTGCAACCAAGAAGCAGCCAGAGAAAGGGAACCTCAGCAGCAAAGGCCGCTCACTTGGTCACTCTCAGCCCCTCCGCTTGCCAGTCCCCTGCCCCGCACTCTCACTCAGGCACAGCAAAGCTCTGAGTCCTTCAGGAGGGAGAAGGCTCCAAACCCACTTACAGGCAGAGCCGCAGCTCCCTGCAGGTGATGAGATGATGTGAGTGGACCAGGTGGGAGGGACACGCTGTCACTGAGAAAGACTCCGTCGTTATTACGGGAAAGGCCTGGGGTCTGTGGCATCGGTATAAACGAGGCCGCCTCTTATGCGACAAGAAGTAGGACTTCTTGTGGTCACAGGTGTGGCTGCTCCGGATGGATGTTTTATTGGACACCTGGGATGCCTTGCGGTGGAGGCCAGTTCTCAGGCAAATGCCCAAGTTTTTATTTGGAGAAGAGGAGGACCTGGCAGGTTGGGGCACCTCTGATGGGTGATATAAAAGTCCTCGTTTTCAGTGGGAGTGCCGCAAGATCCATCCTGACTCAGATGTCTGAGCAACGTTTATAGTTTTCAGGGTACGTTCTTGCTTCTCTTTCATTAAATGCATTTGCAAGTATTATAAGTTTTTAGATGCTATTGTAGGTGATATTTTAGATGTCATTTTCTAATTGGTTGCTGCTAGTGTATAGAAATAACACCTGATTTTTGTCTGTTGGCCTTGGGTTCTGCAACCTTGCTCAATCTGCTGATTAACTGTAATAGATTTTTTAAAATATCTTAGGTTTTTTTAATGTAGACCATAAGGTTGGCTCTGAATAGAGACAGTTTTACTTCTTCCCTATATTGTCTTTGTGCTTTTTTTTTTTTCTCGCCTTATTTTGATGGTGAGGACCCCAGCATAATGTTGAATAGAATTGGTGAGAGTGAGTACCCTTGCCTCATTCATGATCTCAGGGTATCGTTCATTCAGTGTTTCACCATAAGTGTGATGCAGTTGTGGGTTTTTCTTAGATGTTTTTTACAGGGGAAGAAGTTCGCTTTTATGTTTTGGTCATAAGTAGGGGCTGAATTTTGTCAAATGTTTTTTCTGCTCCTATTGAGATGGTCATGTGATTTTTGTTTTAAAAGACAGTGAATTACATTGCTTGATTTTCAGATGTTGAATCAACCCTGCAATCCTAGAATAATTCTATCTCAATACAGTTTCCTTCCTTCTTTTTTCCTTCCTTCCTTCCTTCCTTCCTCCCTCCCCCCTTCCTTCCTTCTTTCTTTCTTTCCACACCCGTGGCCTCAGAATTTCCTGAGCCACGGATCAAACCCATACCACAGCAGTGTCAACACCAGATCCTTAAGCTCTTGAACCACGAGGGAACTCCAATAAAGTTTATTTTTTAATTTTTAAGAAAAAAGGAAGAGAGAGGGGAACTTTGAGCTAAAAGACACTTAGATGGCATAATCAGTCACAATGTACAGAACGTATCCAGATCCTGGGTTTTTTTTTTAAGTGAAAAAAACACCATTTTTATGAGCAGTTGGAAGTTTGACAGGCTATTTGATGACAGCAAGGAAATATCATTGATTTTCTTAAGGTATGACAAGAGTATTGTAGCTATCTTTTTTCGAAAAGAGTTTTTAGGCTCAGAGACATATTCTGAAATATTAATGAACTGATGATTTCTAAAAAGACTTTGATGGTCCCCCATCAGTCTTAGGATGAACTCTAGAACCATGCGCTTCCTCTTCTGTTCTCCCCGACTGGGCTCCACCTGCACTGCCTGTTTGTGGCTTCTTCAACCTGTCAAGCTCTTTGCCTTACGGTCTTTGCACATACTGTTCCTTGGGCATCTTCTCTGACCCCTCCCCCTCCTCCCAGCAGGTCAGTCCCGAGTCGTAGGCTCTCTCCCACGCTGGCACACAGAAGATGCCTGAGGTCTCCAGCAATGAGATGGAGGAAGTTTAAGGTCAGGTTCCTCCTCCCTCTTCCCACTGCCACGTCCTAAACCACCTCTCACCCGAGCCTCCGAAGGAGACACCCCACATGTTTTCCTGTCTGTGCCCAAAGCCCACTCTTACACGCCCTCCGCACTGCAGCCGTGGGGGCTGTGACTGCCAGGGCCACTTGGAAGGATGCGGTCGATGGATGTGATCTCAGGAGCTCCCGCTGTGGCCCCACAGGATCAGCGGTGTCTTGGGAGCACTGGGACAAAGGTTCAATCCCCGGCCCAGCACAGTGGGTTAAGGATCCAGACTCGCCGAGGCTATGACTTTGGTCACAGCTATGGCTTGGATCTGATCCCTGACCTGGGAACTCCATATACCGCGGGGCAGCCAAAAAAGGAAAAAAAAAGGATGGAAACTCGATGACTCCCCCAGCAACCTATAAGCCTAGGGACAGCCTGTGCACCTGACCGTGGAGTAGGTCACCCTTTACCACTCAAGGGCTCTGCTCTGCAGGTCGGGGAAGGGCCTGGGCATATAGAGACCCCAAGCGCCATACCCTACAACCATCTCATGGTTGGCATCAGGAGCCACATTGCTGCTGTCCAGGCCTGGGCACCGGCCCCAGGAACAGAGAGTGTCCTCTGGGCTGGACCTTGGGTTGCAAATCCCCACCCAAAGGGAACACAGAGTCCAGCGTGGGTTCTTGGAAAAGCTGCATCAGGGAGTTTAATGAGTGACCTGCAGGGCTGTTTTCCACCCTTGACAGTTCAGAACAGACTCAGAGGTCAGGCGGCACCAGGAAGCCAGGCGGCTGGATGGGCCCGGGCCAGTGGCGGCTGGCAGCTGGAAAAGCGGAAGTGGAAAACACCCCTTGGGGGCTGGGCGCCTCCTCTCCTCTGCCACCCTTCTGTGGGGGTGGGTGGACTCGGGGAGCACAGGACACAGAATCACAGCCTGGATTCCAGGCCAAGTCCACTATGACTTGCCGCAAGGCTTCAGGCAACCACTCCTTCTCACCAGTTTGTTTCAGAGCCTCAGCTGGGGAATTTAGGAGAAGGTGGGGGGAGGGGAGGAGGCCAGGGGAGCACACACTCCTTGGGCGGCTCCTCAGGTCTGGAATTGCCATTGTCTCTCCTCTTTGCTCTGCTGCTCCACGCACTTCCTCTCCCCGCATCCTCCATCCTTGGAGATTGGAGGCAGGGGAGCCTGCAGAGTCAGATGGGCTTGAACTGAGTCCTTCTCTTCCCCTCCAGGTTGTGTGAGCTTGGACAAGTGGCTCACCTTCTCTGAGCCCCGTCTGTGAAACAGACATACTATTTTTTTTTCCCCCTCTGGAGTTCCTGGGAGAATTAAATAAACTCAAGTCTACAAGACACTGAACAGTCACCAAATAGTAGTTTGACAAACACGAAGGGCCAGGGTGAGACTGGGGAGGGACAGGGCGAGAGAACAGGGGTGACAGAGGTGTGGGCCCCTCCCCGTGCAGGTCTCCCCTCTCAATGCCACAGACAAAAGGCAGACCCTTTCATGGGCTGCAAATTCCCCGGCTCATGAAAAAGTAACAGCCCAGCAAAGGGCAGGGCTCAGTCGTGACCCGTGACCCCCAGAGCTGCACAAAGAGGGAGGTTCCGTCCAAGGAAAGTCTTTGCAGGTGGGCCCTGGACAAATGGGGTCTGAGGGGGAGCTGGGAGCCCCCTCCCTCCCCTCTCCCCCCCTCCCTGGAATCTCTCCCCCAACCCAACCTGAAATCCCACCATGGGCGACTTCTGCACTTTAAACCAGGGTTGGCCAATTATGGTCCTTAGCTGCTTTTGTAGAGCCTGCAAGCTAAGATGGCTTCTGCATTTGTAAATGGTTGGGAAAAAAAAAATATCAAAAGAAGACTGTTGCAAGATACATGAAGACTTGATGAAATTCCCGTGTCAGCGTCCGCAAATAAAGTGTGGTTGGAACCCAGCCTCGCTCCTTCTATGTGTGTTGACGGTGGCTGTTTCTTCACGCAAGGGCCAGGGGAGTCGTTTCATCATGTGAATTCTCAAGGCCAAAAACATTCACTCTCTGGTCCTTTACAGTGGGGCTTTGCAGACCCTGATTCAAAAGAAACCAGCCTTGAAAGTGGGAGTGCCCTGGGGAAGATTCGGTGGGGCTGTTGGCGCGAGTCAGGACTCCCAGTGTAACCATTAACCAGTCACCAACCGGGCGAGTGACCGGGCCATGTTCCCTCTGAGCATCCTCTTGTCCATCTATGAAATGCACCCGGGACACTCCTTCTCTGTTTCCCCCAGCGTGGCTGGAAGGCTCCGCGGCCCCCCACCTCCTTGCTGGAGCTCCACCCCAGAGCACCCTCCTGCCTGAGGGCCCCGGTATTTGCTGTTCCCTCTGCCAGAACACCCTTCCCGCCGATGTCTGCATGGCTGTCTGCCTCACCTTCCTCGGGTCTCTTCTCTGAGGCCCACCCCGATGTCCTATTAAAAAGTGCCCCCTAACCCCCCCACCCCTGTCTTCCCAACTTGGTTTTTCTCCCCAGCACCCTCACTAACCGACAAGTACACATTTCACGCTTCATTTCCTTGCTGTTTGTAAACTCTCCGTGAGAACAAAATGTGCGAGTTTTATGTTCGCCGCCTGGCACATACATAGGCCCTAACGAGTCTTTAGTGGATGACCAAATGATTAAGTTTAATTACTTCATTAGGTATAATTTAGGAATTATTCTTAATTAAGAAGTACTTTTTGCAACCATGTATAGCTGCTGTCTGTGTGATCCACGGCATTCTCATTTAATTTTCCCCACAGTCCTGGAGGGGGAGGTGCTGTCCTATCTTCTGTTTCTGGATGAGGGAACTGAACCCAGAAAGGTGTCTGATCCACCTGATTCACAGGGAGTCGGGGCTCCTGGACCAGAACCGTGGGGTCTCCCTCCTAGCCAAAGCCCCTCCTTACGAAAGCCAAATAACTGAAGAAATCGAATTGGGTAAACAAATGTTTTTATGGCATACGTACACACACCGGGTTCAGGATGACAGTGTTAGGGGTGGTGGGTGACAGCTGCTGCCGTCTGCTCCTACCCTCCGGTGCCTGGTGCCCAGGCTCCCCTGGGGCTTGGGGCAAGCCTGGAGAAGCCTGCCAGACTTCACCCCAGCCCCGCCTGTGGTCTTTGCCACCTAAGGGCAGCCTCTGTCACCTGCCTGCTGGTCTCCACCCCCACCATAAATGGGGCGGGGCGGGGGGAGGGGGAGCCCGGATTCTTGCTGTCCTGAGGTCAAGGCTGTGCCCAGGGTCCTGTTTGCTTAAGGTCTTACTGACGCATGGGACGGGAGATGACGTTGCTTGCCAGGGCAGGTGGCGTGGACAAGGGCCACCTAGCGGAAGGGGCGGGGCCGGCTCCTTCCCGCCCCCATCCCCGGAGGTTGGAGGTCGCCGGCCCCCAAACCGCTGCCAATGACCGAGGACCTCAGTAGGGATAGGGGGACACAGCGATGAGCAGGACGAAGACGCTTTGGTGGCGCGGCGCCGCGGCGCGCACGGTGAGCCGGTAGAGGCCGGCGCGGGTGAGCGCGCGGCGGGTGTAGACCGCGCCGTGGCCCGAGCGCACCTGGCGCAGCGCGAAGGGGCTGCGCGGGTCGGGCTCGAGCACCGTCAGCTCCGTGCGGTTGACGGGGACGCCGGCCTCGGAGAAGGCGGCGAGGCGGGCCACGTCGTGGAGGGGGCGCACGCCCAGGGGCAGCGGCAGCAGCTTGTACTGCAGCGTGGAGGGGCCGCCGGCGCTGCAGTCCTGCGAACAGCGCCGGAAGCACGTCCTGCGGGCGGGACAGACCGACTGATTCCGGGTTGCGGGTTGCCCTCCGAGCGTGCATAAACCCGACCTCAACCCCCACGTCTGCAACTCTCCCGTGCACCGCCTGTCCCCCCGCCCCGCGCCCCGCATGCTTCTCTGCAAGCGCCAGTGTTAGCCCATTTTTGAGAGCTGCAAACTGAGGCCCAAAGAAGCCAGAGACGCCCATTCCCTCCAGTCTCATGAGCCCTCTAGGTTTCCCGGAACCCTAGAGCTGAGTTATGCACTCTGGATTTGCAGCGCGGGCGGGGCCGGAGGCTCAGCCTTGCTGTGGGCGCCCACTCCCTCTCACACTCACACCCTCAGCCCAGCCTAGGCTCCCGGATTAGTGGAGTATGGCGTAAATCACCCCCAGGCTACTTTAGCTGCAGCTCCTGCCAGCCAAGGTCCCCGTGCCTGTAGCCACTGTGCGTGACGTGGAGGAAATGTGTTTTGTGTTTGTGTGGCTGTGTGCATCTGAGCCCTGGCGTTTTGTGTGGGATTCTGGTTGGGGTTTATGTGTCTGTGTGTGTGTGTGTTCCTGTCTGCAGAGTTTCATGAATGTATCCTTGTGTTCCGTGTGTCCATCTCCCAGGACCCCTCCCCTGCCGTCCTCTCCCGCGACCCTGGGCTTCATGCTCGGCAGAAGCACCACTGGGCAGGAAATGAGTGTCCAGGCCAGCTCACGCCCCCGGGGGCTGCAGGAAGGTGCTCTTTGTGAGGGCACGCTGCCCTGTGGGCACAGGTGCCCTGCCCAGGAGCTCTGGCAGAGCTGGCCCACTGGCCCTAGGAAGACCCCTGGGGAGACACGGCCTTCCCTGGGGAGGAGTCTGGCTGGACAGGAGCCAGAGTGTCAGTTCCAGGCAGGCAATCGGTGCCCCCATTCACTCGGCAGCCGAGCCCGCCCTTACCCGGGGCTGGAGCCCTGCCGGTAGGTGGCAGGACATGGCGTGTCCACACACTGGTAGCTGCCACGGGTGTTGAAACACATCTGGCTGGGCCCGCATTCGATGCCGTCCTCCTCACACTCGTTGATGTCTGGGCGGGGAGGTTGGTGAAGAGATGGGGGGAGGCAGGAGCCAGAGGGGCATGGGGGAGGGTTACGGGGGAGAGAAATGCCTTCAGAGCGCAGTGGAGGTGGGCAGCCCCGTCCCCGGTCCCCCGCCAGCCCGAGCCACGACAGCCCAGCCGGCAGGCCCCCAGCACCTCCTCCTCTCCCCAGGTGGGCACTCTGGGGACCCCCTGAGCCTAGAGCTGGGGTGGAGAGGCTGGGGGGCGGGGTGTGGATAAGGGCTGCTCTCAGACCCAGAGTGGCCACTACCCATGATCCTTCTCTGCCCCCGTGGGAGCCCCTGGGGGCTGCGCTCTGACCCCAGGGACAGAGCGAGTGAAGGAGATCGGCCAGGCAGACATGAAGCCCGCTTTACAGGGCGACACAGCGTGACCGGCCTGGGCCCCAGGGCCCCTCAGTTAGGGAAAGCGTGCTGGCCTGGGAGTTAGAGGCTTCATTGCTTCTCCAGCAGCAGCTGCCGGGTGCCAACACCGGCTCTGTACCCACCCTCCGTACGTCTCATCCAAGTACTTCGGGGGGGGGGCTGTGTTAGCCGCATCTCACCAGGAGACTGAGGCACAGAGAGGTGAAGGGGTTTGCCCAGCGACACACAGCGGAGCTGCTATTGACCCCCAGTGCTGCTTCCAGAGCCCGCCTACGCCAGCACTCAGTTGCTGCTTGGAGTGTGGGTCCTGGCCTGGCTCTGGCCACCTGGGAGGGGGTCACCTAACCCCTCTGAGCTCGACTTCCTGCCCCTCCCCCACAGGAGATGGCTGAGAGGCAACTGGGTGAGAGGTACCCCTTCCCACGAAGCCCCGCCTGGCCCCTCTGGCAGCGCTGGCATCTGGGAGGCCCCGCCCTGGGCAGCCCCTCACCCTGGCAGTTCTTCCCGCTGGGGAGGAGGCGGTAGCCCGGGGGGCAGAGGCACTGGTAGCTGCCCTCGGTGTTCCGGCAGGCGTGCTGGCACAGGCTCCTCACCTGGCACTCGTCCAGGTCTGGCCCGGGGTGCAGGGGGTGCAGGGGGGGGGCGGGGATGGGGGCAGAGAAACCCTGTGTCACAGAGGCCTTGGGTGGCCCCGTGCCTGCCCGCCTCCGGGCTCAGGACAAGGCAGGGAAAGTCCCAGACTGGGCCGCCAGGGCCGCCTCCCTGCCTCGCCCCACTCGGTGGATGTTCCCCGAGGCGTGGGTGCGAGACAGCGCTCCTGGTACAGGCCCCTCTGCCCAGGCGGCGATGCTGAAGCACATCCGCCCTCCAGGCTATCCCCCCGCCCCGCTGCAGCTCCACGCCAGTCTCTGCAGGGCCCCGGGCCCTCCTTGACCCCCCACCCCCATGGCACCTGCCAGTCCCCATTCTCATTCTCATGTCAGCCTGGAGCAATCTCCTTCCCGCCCTGACTGCTTCGCCTCTGCGCACCAAAAGGTGTGTTTCTCAAACTGGGCTCCTGGGAACACTTGCCCTCCCCCTGGGTAAAGTGTCCTGAGGTCAAATGGTTTGGGAAATACACCATCCGCTTTGGAAGCCCCTGGGCCTTCAGCACAGTCAGGGCTTCCAGACACGGTGTGGCGAGAGAGCGCCGCCTGCGCCGCTTGCCTGTGAGCCCCGGGTTTCTGAACGTGGGAGAGGTGCCCCCACCGCAGCCTAGGAGCCGGAGAACACACCGGGGTGTGTCCCCGAGGCATGGCTGGGGCTCAGTCTTACCCGTGCAGAGGCCGTTCTGCCGGATGAAGCCAGGCGGGCACCAGGCCCGGCCCACACTCAGGGCTCTAGGGCCCGGTCGGAGGGAGACCCAGGCGTGATAGGAGCCGCTGGGGATGGGGGCACGGGGACGCAGCCAGGACACCAGGGGGCCCCGGTGGCTGACGGTGGTCACGTTTTGTCCGCTGCGCTCCAGCGGGGCGCAAGTCTTGCCGTCTTGGAGGAGGGTCTGGCCTGGCGGGCACAGGCAGCGGTAGCTGCCTTGGAGGTTGTGGCACTGGTAGGCGCAGGCCCTGGGCAGCTGCAGGCACTCGTTGATATCTGGAAAGGAGCGGGGCCAGGCATGGCGCTGCCGGTGGCTCCAGGCTGACTGCAGCCGCTCCACCCGGCCTGGCCATCTCTTGCTCTCTGGCCTTCCCTGGAATCCAGCTGCCTCACCCGCTGCTCAGAGGCCTGCCGCCAAGCCCTCCCTCTCCCAGGCCACCCCCAGCCTCCTCTCCCGCTCCAGCCTCCACTGTGCAGAGAGGCCCCAGCCACCCCATTGCAGCGCCCCTCCCTTCAGTCTCCTGGCAATGCCCATTCCACCTGCAAAGCCTCTCTAGGGCCCACCCATTTCTCTCCACCCTCCCGCTCCTCCTGGGCTCCCGGGGAGGTGACCTTGCAGGGCAGCGGGTGAGGTTTTGGTGCAAAACGGTGGGCAAAGCACAGATCCAGACCCATGGCAGGCACACAATTAGAGCTGGCTGCAGTATTAGTCACAGAACTCATCACCCCTGTCACAACGACTCCCCGTCCGTGAGCTGGGGGCGCCGACCAGGGTCCCAGCGAGGGGGCGGCTCTCCCCATACCTAGGCAGGGCAGGCCGGGGCCCTGGACCCGGTACCCCCTGGGGCAGCTGCAGCGGTGCCCGCCTCGGGTGTTCTCACAAATCTGGTTATGGTGACACTCGTCTGTCTGCTCCAGACACTCGTCCACATCTGGGAAGGCAGGGGTGGGGAGTGGAACGGTGCTGAGCCCAAGCCCCTCCCCCTAAGGCATACCACGCCTCTCCCTGGGGACCTGGGGACGCATCTGGGCTTCATCCCTCTCCCCATCTCCAAGTTCAGTGCCACCAGATGGAATGTCAGGGTTTGCAACCACCCCTCTCAATTATACCAGCTTGGGAGGGCGAGAAGCTTCGGGAAAAGGACTTAAAGAAGGAAGGGGCTGGGAGTTCCCGTCACGGTACAGCGGTTAACAAATCCGACTAGGAACCATGAGGCTGCAGGTTTGATCCCTGGCCTCGCTCAGTGGGTTAACGACCCGGTGTTGCGGTGAGCTGTGGTGTAGGTTACAGACATGGGTTAGATCTGGCGTTGCTGTGGCTGGCGGCTGTAGCTCTGACTGGACCCCTAGCCTGGGAACCTCCACATGCCGTGGGTGCGGCCCTAAAAAAAAAGAAGGAAGGGGCTTAAAACGTGCGCTTTGGGGCCAGAGTCCTGGGTTTGGACTGAGCGCTCCCTATCTCCTGAATCCTAAGCCAGTAGCGCTCCCTCTCTGAGCCTCAATTTCCTCATCTGTAAAAAGGGGTCATGACAAGACTCCTTTATGGGGTCCTGGGGGAAAAGATGGATCACACTTGTCAGGGGCTTAGGACGCTGCTATAATGGCAGAGCTCAAAAAATGCTGCGAAGGAAGGAAGAGGAGCCACTGTTGTGGCTCAGTGGGTTAAGAATCTGATATAGGGTCCGTCGGGATACAGGTTCAATCCCTGGCCTTGCTCAGTGAGTTAAGGATCTGGCATTGCCATGAGCTGTGTTGTAGGCTGGCAGCTTGCAGCTCCGATTAGACCCCTAGCCTGGAAACTTCCATATGCCGCAGGTGCAGCTGTAAAAAGAAAAAGGAAGGAAAGGAAGGAAGGAAGGAAAGGAAGGAAGGAAGGAAGCAGGAGGCAGAGGCGCCCTATAAAGTCACTGAAGTGGATGACTGCCTTTTCTGAGTCCAAGGTCACCACCTCCACGCTGTCCTCTCTTGGAGGAAACAGGGGGACCCACAATCATGAAACCCTAGAATGCTAGAGCAGGAAGGGCCCTAGAGGTCACCCATCTGGGGTGCCACCTAAGTTTTATCTCAGAGACTGACTGCAGCTGATTCGCTGTAAGCTGTGTTGAGAAGGACTCAGAGGCCGTCTCCAGGCTGGACCGTGACCCGTCAGGGGCATAGGGGACGTGGAACGGATGTCACACGTTCGCCGTCCCTGACCTGCTCCCCCTTTAGAGGACAGATGGGAAGCCTAAGGCCCAGAAAGGAAAAGACGCTTGTTGAAGGTACTCAGGTTGCCAGCAGCCAGGCCAGGCCAGGGCTGGGACCCCCTGAGCCCAGCTCAGGCTTTCTCCCCGGACTCGACGGGCTCCTTCTGCCAAGTGACTTCCGGTTTCCCCGCAGGCCCAGCATCCCAGGGACACGGCAACCCCTCTGCTGGAACCCTGGCAACCACTGGCTTCCCAGGAGTAGGACGGCCCTGCCCCATGCCCCTGTCACCTTCACAACCGGCTCCATCGGCGGCCACCCGGAAGCCAGGCCCACAATCGGGGAGGCAGCGGTAGGACCCCAGCAGGTTCATGCAGCGCTGTCCCTCTTGGCAGAGGTCCCCATCCCACTCACACTCGTCCACATCTGGGGGGGCAGACAGGGGCAGGGGCTGCATGAACACTTGCCCCCAGCCCAGAGCACCCACAGAGGCTCTGTGCTCAGGTCCAGAAGCTGCTGGCCTGAAGGTCCCCGCCCCGCCTTCTAGCTCTAACCATCATCTCGGCATCCCCGCAACCCAACCTGAGGGACCCGGGGCCTTGGCCTGAGGCATCTGAAGTAAGGCTGCAGACGATGCCCTCTGGGTGCCCCAAAGAGATTTGGCAGCGCCAGGCCCCACTGGCAGGACTGGGGGGATGCAGCTGGGGGACCAGTGTCCAGATAGCATCCTAGGCTCAGATTTGTGGTCCAGCAGCTTCGTGAAGGGGAGCAGGTAGAGCGAGGGGGGGTGGAGAGCTGTCAGCTCCCTTCCAAGCCCAGCTGGCTGGAAATGCCCGCCGAGGGCCGGGAAAGCTTCTGAGGCCGTGTCCAAGCTCCGTGGGTAGGAAGGCCATGAGCATGTGGCAGCCACGTGTGTATCTCTGGGGATCCCCATTGCCCCTGGTACTTGAGCCTCTCTCCTCTGTGGCCTTCAAAACAGGAAGCTCTCCCTAGGCTCGGGTCCCCTGAGGGACGTGCCCCCTGGCCCGGGGTCCCGGCCCCAGCACCTCCCGGCACACGCCTGGGCCAGGTCCAAGGCGGGCCTCTCCGCCGGGGGCCCACTCACCCCTGCAGTTCCTGCCGTCCTTGGCCAGGGCGAAGCCAGCCGGGCAGGAGCAGGAGAAGCGGCCGGGTGCGTTGTGACAGGCGTGGGAGCAGGGGCTGGGGCCGTCCGAGCACTCGTCCCTGTCTGGGGGGTGGACAGGGGTCTGCTGGCCTGCGCTTACAGGCCCTCCCGCCAGTTGGCGGGGACAGCGCGTCCCTGCAGCCTGAGAGGCCTCCCTCGTCCGTGCAGGGGGCAGGGGGCGGGCGCTCACCCGCGCAAAACTCTCCCTGGGTGTCCAGCTCAAAGCCCTCTGGGCAGCCGACTTCATTCTCTTCTGCAAGGCAAAGGGGACAGACCCTCAGGCGCCTGGGGACAGAGGACCCAGGCTGGTGGCTCCCTCCCACTGGCTTGGCCAGGCCAAGGCCTCTTCCGCTGGGGGCTCAGCCCCTGTCCTGAGCCAGCCCGGGCGCCCAGTGCATCAGCCTGTCGGAGACATGGGCTGTGGGTTGTGTCTAGTCACCTAGAGGTGCCCTGAGGGGCTCCTGGTGGGGTGGCCAGGCCACGGCAGACACGGGAGAGGTCATTAATTAAGTAAAAGCGGGAGGTCCACACGTGCCAAAGTCTGCTCTGAGAATCCAGAGGGGTGGATGTGGTCAGCAGCTGGGCACGGAGGGCACACAGTGGGTCGAGGAGAGCATCTGACGGGGGCAGCGAGCGGGTGGCATGCGCTGGGGGCAGACTGTGTTCTGGATACGGGACAGGACCAGGCCGCTCAAATTATTGTAAGAACGGCAACACCCTCGATAAAGCAGTCACTGGGTGCCGGCTGAGGGCTTCGGAGACGGCACCTCTCTTCCTGACACCCTGCCAGGCCATTCTACTGATGGGAACAATGAGGGTCAGAGGAGGACAGGGCAGTGCCTCCAAGGTCCCACAGCCGAGAAGCGGTAAGGCTGGGCTTGAACGAGGGGTCTGCCTGATGTCAAAGTTATGCTCCCACCACTGTCCCAAGTTCAATGTTAAAGACACACTGGGGAGTTCCCATCGTGGCTCAGTGGTTAGTGAACCTGACTAGCATCCATGAGGACATGGGTTTGATCCCTGGCCTCGCTCAGTGGGTTAAGGATCCGGAGTTGCCATGAGCTATGGTGTAGGCTGCAGACATGGCTCGGATCCTGCTTTGCTGTGGCCGGCAGCTGTAGCTCCAATTGGAGCCCTAGCCTGGGAATCTCCATATGCCGCGGGTGTGGCCCTAAAAGACAAAAAAAAAAAGATGCACTGGGACACCAAATAATGGTAACAGGTGTATCTTTAGCACCCATTGGTTGAGAACACGTGGCATGTTCCTGTGTGTCTCCAAGGGTTCCAACAGTGGCCCTGGGCGGGGCCTCTCATGCAAGCCCCCTTGAGAAGAGGGTGGGGTATGTCTTGAGGCTTGAACGTGAACCTGGGGGATCAGACCTTCACCTTGGGCCCTGGAGAAAGGCTCCAGAGGGTTTAGGCAGGAGTGGCCTGAAGAACCGTGTCCTTGCTGGGGCTGCGGTCGGATGGACGGAAGCAAGGAGAAGAGTTTGGAGGGGGGCAGACAAGCAGGCGAGCTGTCTCAGGCCCGAGTCTCTGGCCCATGGCCAGGGGATGCAGGGGCTGGGACGTCAACCTGGCTTTCTGCCAGGTCCATGGGGGCCCCTGGCAGGATCCTGCCAGGGCTGGGGACGGTGAAGACGGGAAGGGGAGTGGCCTCACCAGCTTGCAAAGCCGTGGAGAGCTGGAAGTGCAGGGCCTCGGCCTCAGGGTCGAAGGCCGAGCTGATAGCGGAGGCCCGCAGGTGCTGCACCAGCTGGGGCTGGGGGCCCTGGGCCGCGTCGTACTGGATGCTGTGGTTGCAGCGCAGCAGCGTCGGGAGGCTGTCTTGCAGGAAGCTCTGCGTGGAGCCCACGAAGAGCCGGCCGGGCCCCACCTGCACGTATCGCTCCTGGAAGTCCTGGCAGGGGAGGCAGGAGGACTTCCGGGATATCAACTTCCGAGAGGGGGAGGGACCCCCAGGCCCCCCACCCCAACCCCGCTGGGGACGCTGAGGGCGGTGGCGGCCTGGGGCCTTCCAGAGCGTCCTCCAACCAGCTGGGCACCCCTGGGCAGGCCCCTTGGGGGTTCTTGTTTATGGAAGGGGAGAACACCTGCCTTGGCGAGGCCGGGCCCAGAGCACCCTCCCACTGGGCGGCAGGTCCTCCCCTAAGTCCAGCAGGCCCACCACAGCCCCTTTGGGGAGTCGGGAAGGAAAGTGGGCAGGGCTGCTGGGGGAGGGGGCTTAGGGCACAACATCTTTTCTCTCGTGCCCCCACCGCTCACCCCAGGGCTCGTCCCCCACCTCCACTTGCAGATCGGCGTCCGCGAGGCTCTCGGGGACGATGCCGTTGACCGCCACGTCCAGGAGCAGGAGGCCGTCGGGATCCAGGCCCCGGGCCACCTGGGTCACGGTTAGCAGCTCCCCTGCAATCCGTCCCCGCCCAGCCTAGAGTTACCACGGGGAAGAGGCCCTGGGCTCAGACCTCAGCCCCACCTGGCCCCCCCGGGGGAGACCCCCCGCTCACCTGTGGCAAACTCCACCTGTGACAGCTGCTGGAAGCTGCCACCTGTCAGGGAGTGGCCGTTCAGGGCATCGCCACTCTCTCTGGCCAGAGCCCAGTAGATGGGGGCGATGGTGACCACGAGCACACGCATCAGAGGCCCTGGGTGGCGGGGGGGGGGGCACGGAGGCCAGGTTAGAGCCGATCCGAGGGCAGCCGCTCTCTGGCTCAAGGTCCCTCTGTGGCTCCTTATCGCCCCCAGGAACCTTCAGCCCCTTCCCTCCCGGCTCAGGTGCAGCCCATAACTACCTGGCCAGTTATTGGATCAGAACCTGGGATGTGATGTAAGCAAATATCTACTTCACGGAGTACTTGTGCAAATTAACAAAACACTGTCTTTTCTTTTTAAGGCCACACTTGCTGCATATGGAGGTTCCCAGGCGAGGAGCTGAATCAGAGCTGCAGCTGCCGGCCTACGCCACAGCCACAGCAACGCCAGATCCGAGCCCGCGACCACAACCTACACCACAGCTCATGGCAACGCCAGGTCCTTAACCCACTGAGCGAGGCCAGGGATCGAACCTGCATCCTCATGGATCCTAGTCAGGTTCTTAACTCACTGAGCCACAACGGGAACTCCCACAAAATATAACTGTAACAAGAAGTGCATTGAATATTCAATCAGGTTCAATAAATATTGAGGCTACTGGGTCACCACGGAGCCTGGGACTGCAGACTGTTCACTGCGCATATGCTGGACCAGGCTGAGATTCAACCCAGCCTCCTTCCTTGCAGACACCTTCCAGAAGAGCCCCCGGAGAGGTCAGATCGTTCCAAACCACTGACTTCGGAAAAAAAGCCCCAAAGTGTCCTGGACGTGGATTCTCAGAACTTCCCAGGATGCCCTGCCCTCCTCCGGGGCCGGGTGGGGTCTGGGACTGGGGCAAGTGGAAACTCTGCTTGTTTGGAGGCGGGCAGGGCCCAGCTTTTCAGCCCAGCTGCTGGCGCGGAAGAGAGATACAGGAAGGCCGATGCTCAGAGGAGCCAGCCGGGCCCCAGGGCCTGGGAACAGAAGCTTCTCGGCCTCCCCGCACCTCTGTCTTCACTAAACGGAGCCGGGTGCCAGACGCTTCTCCGCGGCTCCTGCAGCCGAAAGAAGCAGCCGCGTCTGGGCCACGTCTCACTTCACTCCTCTCTGCCGACTGCCGGGCTGGAGTGACCGCCCCAGCCGGAGTCCCCTGACCCCTCACTGCTCACACAGTCTGTGGTCGAGGTCAGCTCTGGAGGAGCCGCTTTTAGCAAAGCCCCTGTCAGCACTGCCCTCTCCCTCCTCTCCAGAGGGGGACGCGGGACCCATGGGCAGGGCGATAGCGCAGGGTCCATTACAGCAGCATGTGCAATATCTCTCCAGAACATTCCATCTGCTCAGGACACACTACTTGATGAATCTGTTTGAAAGCGGACATTTCCTGGTTCTCTAGCTAATCGTATTCTCCACGTCTCCTGCTCTCTGTCCCCTCAGCCCCACACTTTTCTCCTTACAGTGACCCCTTCGCTCTCCTTCCGGCTCTTGTCTTAATAGTGGGAAAAAACCTCCCAGGCAGTCAGTGGTTTCAAAAGTCATTATCTGAGCCTGCCTTCACGTAAACCTGGTAGTTTCACATTCTCTTGGGCTCATTTTTATTTGTTTTCTTTTTAGGGCCACACTCAGCATATGGAGGTTCCCAGGCTAAGGGTCGAATCAGAGCTGCAGCTGCTGGTCTATGCCACAGCCACAGCAACGCCAGATCCGAGCCGCGTCTGCGACCTACACCACAGCTCATGGCCACGCCGGATCCTCAACCCCCTGTGCGAGGCCAAGGATTGAACCCCCAACCTCATGGATACTAGGTGGGTTCTTAACCTGCTGAGCCCCCACAGGAAGTCTCGGGCCGATTTGAAATACAGTTTTGTCTGGCTGGGGGGCTGAGGGGTGAGGAGGAAGCGGGCTGCACCACGATCCACTCTGGCTCAGACTCAGCTCGGGTTGGAGGGTCCCCAGATGCAGGAGATAGATGGTCTGGCCCCCACTTACCCACACTCGCAGGGATGTGGCTGATGCTGCTGCGGATGGTGGTGACCCCAGAACGAGCCTCTTGTTGCACACTGGTGTTGAGGACGGCCACGCCAAACCTGTGGCCATTGATCACCCCGACCATGCTGCCCCGGCCCCCCCGGGGGTCCCCTGCGAGGAAGAGAGAGGACGAGAATGACGTCATCCACCTCTGTGCCCTCAGGATACGCAGGCACCGTTATCCATTTCATGAGGGAGTAAACGGAGGCTCAGAGAGGGGGAGTCACTTGCCCAAGGACACACAGCTAGTGGGTGATGAACTCAATGCCCAGGGGATCCTGGCTCTGAGCCCTTTACGAGGAGCGCCACACACAGATGGATGGTACCCGCTTCTAATTCCGGCTCTGTCATCACCTTCTTGGAAACCTGGGCCACCCAGGCCCCCAAGCCACACTTGGGTTGGTTTATCTATAACACTAGGAGGTGGGACCAGAGATGCGCCAAAGACCCGTTGGGTTTGAAAATGCCAGGGGTCCGTGAGAGTGCTTGGGGGCTGGCACACCGGAGGAGCCAGGGCGGAGAGGCAGAGCACCGACCGAGCCAGGAAGTGAATGCTGCCACCTCAACGCCTCCCATTCCATCAGTGGCCCTGGCTCCAGCCGCCCTGCAGCTGGCCTGGCTGGGGTGGGCTGGGTTTCTCGCGGTCGCCAGGCAGTCTGCAAGCAGGCGCTCTTCAGCACTAATCAGATGGATGGTACGGGCGCCGCGGGGTTACTTCCCCCGGCTAATGGGCCAGCTGTCTCATTTTGGCAGATGGCATTCCAGGGGGCAAGAAACAGAAGCTGGCCCGCTCCTCCACTCACCAGCTCTCGGGGGAAATTAGCAACAAATTGCTAATGATCTGTCAGAAAAATAACAGAACACACTCAACTGCCAAGATCTTAAATGGATAAATCAGGGGGCTGGTTAATTTCAGATGCCAGGAAGCAGTGCCATTGCCGGTGGCCTGTAGCTGGGATCTGATGAGATCTGATGCCCATCTGGGATGTCTCTTGTTAACATCCGTCTGCAGCTCCGGGGTTTATGAGGGTGACGGGAGACAGCCATGCACTTACCCCTGGCCTTGTAATAAGGGGGTAAGGAAGGATTTGGGGGCAGGTCGGAAGGCAGCAGCAGGGCCCTGGCGGCTTTAGATGGGGACACGAAATTGGAGGCCAGGAATGGCAAGCCACTGTCAGCTTCCTCAGGGATGGAGTGACGCAGCAGCCTCTGGTCCCCTGCGAAGCCCGGGTGCACCTCCCCCCAGACGGATGGAAAAGGAGGGAGAGAGTCATGGGGCCTCAAAGCCTTTGCACCTCTGCTGCCTAGCCATGTGCCTTGAAGAAATCCATCCTTTAGAAATATTCAGGCCAGCACACAGAGATGTGTGCTGTGGGATGGCTTTTGGAGAGGAAACTGGAAAAAAGAAAATCCCTGTTGCTTATTGAATGAAACCAACAGCAATAAAGTTTAAAAAAAAAATACCTTCTTATAGAAGGATATGAAACCGTACAGAAGGTGTGGCTAGACCTGCTGTCATGGGATGTTGTCCAAGACAGAGTAAGTAAAACTGGAGGGTTGTGAAGACGACTTGTATTTTTTTTTGTCTTTTTGCCTTATCTAGGGCCGCACCCGCGGCATGTGGAGGTTCCCAGGCTAGGGGTCTAATCGGAGCTGTGGCCACCGGCCTTCGCCACAGCCACAGCAACGCGGGATGCAAGCCGCATCTGCAACCTACACACAGCTCACGGCAACGCCGGATCCTTAACCCACTGAGCAAGGCCAGGGATCGAATCCGCAACCTCATGGTTTCTAGTCGGATTCATTTCCGCTGTGTCATGACGGGAACGCCTCAAGGGGAAATTTAGAGACAGACATGAGCACAGGGGACACCATGTGATCACGAAGGCAGAGCTCAGGGTGATGCTTGTCAAGCCAAGGGACTGGGAATGTCACCAGCAAACTACCAGAAGCTACAGGAAAGGCCCAGGATAGACTCTACCACGGACCTCAGGAGCAACCAACCCTGCTGACACCTTGATCTTAGGTTTCCACCCTCCAGAACCATGAGATCAGACATTTCTGTTTTTTTTCAAGCCACCCGCTTGTGCTACTTCGTTATGGCGGCCGCAGGAAGCTCATCCAGAGGCCACATGAAAGGTGCTGTGGTTTGGGTTGGGGGCTTTCTAACAGGATGAGTTAAGAATTGGGACGGAGCTCTGAAATAAAAGGAGCATCTGCTGGGACCTACAGGTGCCCTAGAGACAGCTCTGCATGGGTGTCAGAGGACCACAGAATGTTCAGAGCTGTGGGTGTTGGTGTTCCACCCCTGCCTGAAGGAGACGAGGAGACCACAAAGAGGCCAGGAGTCCCGCAGTTGGTTGTCAGTGGGCTTCAGGTGGGTTTTCATGTGGCAAAGTGTCAATTCCCAATTCCAGGTAGTCCAGGGGTTCTGTCTGGACTATGGAGAAGGAATCTGATGTTGTGTGCAGTGATAGATTAGTGATGTCTGCCATGGACAGGGACAGAAACAGAAAGCCATGATTTTAGGGCCGCCTCTGCAGCACATGGGAGTTCCCAGACTAGGGGTCGAATTGGAGTGCAGTTGCCAGCCTATGCCACAGTCACAGCAGCGCCAGATCTGAGCAGCGTCTGTAACCTACAACGCAGCTCATGGCAACGCTGGATCCTTAACCCACCGAGTGAGGACAGGGACGGAACCTGCACCCTCATGGATACTAGTCAGGTTTGCTACCACTAAGCCACAATAGGAACTCCCAGCCTGAGTCATTTAAATGTGGTTTCTTGGGATAGTCCTTTTCCGAAGGGAGCTGACTGAGGAGACAGGGCCGTCAGTGGTTAGTGACACCAGTAAGCAGCATCTGTGACCACCCCTATGGCCAGCAGAGCTCGGGACAACACTAATTCACAGCTTCCCAGCAACCTCCACGGTGGGTACCATGGAACCCTGGCTCTACTCTGCCTGCTTCACAGGGTTGCGTGTGTCCAAAGACAGGTGCAGTGTCTACACCACGTTAGCTGGAAAAGTCCGGGTCCCCTGACCAAGAGGAGCTGCAAACACTCAGCATCTCCGAGCCTCCGTTTCCCCGACTCTAAAAGGCAGGGTGGACAACATGACCCATATAACTGCCTGGGATGGTTCATTCTGAGTCTGTGCCTCTAAGCAAAGAGAAGAGTCAGGGAACTGGCAGGTACCCCACAAGCAACACACAGACCCCATCGGGCAGGGGACCCCACAAGGTCTGGGAAGGGCCGCCCCATACCTCTCACGGCCAGGAACGCCCGGGCTGTGACAGAGCCCAGGAGGTTGTGAGCGACGCACTCATAGGTGCCCGCATCCCCAGCCTCCACTTGCTCCAGCCACAGGCTCCCGTCTGACAGGGTCCGGAGCCGCAGGCTGGTCCTCAAGGGCTGGCCCCTATGCAGCCACTCCACCGTGGGCACCGGCTCGCCAGTGGCCTGGCACCGCAGGGCCACAGCATCCCCGGATCTCACTGTCACATCCTGGGGCTTGACCTGGAAAACCGGTGCACCTGTGGGAAGTCCAGGGCAGATTGTAACAACATTTTTTTTTTCTTTTCTTTTCTGTTTGTGGCTGCACCTGTGGCATATGGAAGTTCCCAGGCTAGGGGCTGAATCGGAGCTGCATGCCACGGCCATGGCAACACCAGATCCGGGCTGCATCTGCAACCTACACTGCAGCTTGCAGGAATGCTGTACATTTAACCCACTGAACGAGACCAGGGATCAAACCCACATCCTCACAGACACTATGCCGGGTTCTTAACCTGCTGAGCCACAGTGAGAACTCACTAGACACATTTTACTCTTTTTGTACAGGCGGATCTCAGAGATATTGTGGATTTAGTTCCAGACCACCACAATAAAGCCAATAAAACAATAAACTGAATTGCATGAATTTTTTTGGTTTCCTGGTGTGTATAAAAAGTATGTTCATACTATACTTACTCTATTAAGCACACAATAGCATTATGGCTAAAATTTTAATCTATATACATTAATTTAAAATAATTTATCACTAAAAAATGCTAAGCATTTTTGAGCCTTTGGTGAGTTATAATCTTTTTGCTGAGAAGTTTTGAAATATTTCGAGAAGGGCCCAGCAGTGACACAGAGACACGAAGTGAGCAAATGCTGTTGGAAAAATGGTGCCAACAAACTTGCTTGATGCATGGTGACCACAAAACTTCAATTTGTTAAAAAAAAACAACAATATCCTTGATGTGCAATAAAATGAAACCCAATAAAAACAAGGTGCTCCTGTATTCAAGTGGAACATATTCATTCAGACAGATTAGAAAATAGAGAGGCAAACAAAAAAAGCCATTTGCAGCAACATGGATGGAACTAGAGACTCTCATACTAAGTGAAGTAAGTCAGAAAGAGAAAGACAAATACCATAATATATCACTTATACCTGGAATCTAGTATGTGGCACAAGTGAACCTCTCCACAGAAAAGAAAATCATGGACTTGGAGAACAGACTTGTGGTTGGCAGGGGGGCGGGGAGGGAGTGGGATGGGCTGGGATTTGGGGTTAATAGATGCAAACTATCGCATTTGGAGTGGATCAGCAATGAGATCCTGCTGTACAGCACAGAGAACTAGGTCTGGTCATTTATGACGGAGCATGATAACGTGAGAAAAAGAATGTGTACATGTATGTGTGACTGGGTCACCTTGCTGTACAGTAGAAAATTGACGGAACACTGTAAACCAGCTATAATGGAAAAAAATAAAGTCTCGTTCAAGCTTTAAAAAAAAGAAAAGAGAAGAAAATACAGAGGCAATGATTCTCCCACCCACTTACTGTATTCTTGACCCTTTCTTTCTAGACCATATTTCCTTATGAGAAAGTAACCACATTGCTTGCTTTTTTTTTCTTTCTCCCTCTCTCTTTCTTTCTTTTTCTTTAATTCTACAATAGATCATAGCTACCTTTCATGGCATTAAATACCCATTTTTAGTGATTATTTGACATTCTACTCTTTGGATCTATTATGATTTGCTTAACCAGGTCCCTATTCCCATGGCTGCTGTAACCAACAGCCCCAGGTGGGTGGTTTAAAACAGCAAAAAACGTATTCTCTCACAGCTGTGGAGGCCAGAAGTCCGAGATCAGTTGTTTCATGAGGCTAAGGTGCCGAGTTTTTCCAGAGGCTTCAGAGAAGGAGGCTTTCTTTGCCCCTTGCAGCCTCTGGTTGCAAGACTTCTAGAATTCTGTGGTTTGGGTTCTGTGGCTGAATCACTGCATTTCCTGCTTCCACTTTTTTTTTTTTTTTGTCTTTTTTGCCTTTTCTAGGGCCACACCCGCAGCATATGGAGGTTCCCAGGCTAGGAGTCTAACAGGAGCTGTAGCCGCCGGCCTTCGCCACAGCCACAGCAACGCGGGATCTGAGTCGCGTCTGCAACCTACACCACAGCTCACGGCAACGCCGGATCCTTGACCCACTGAACGAGGCCAGGGATCAGACCTGCAACCTCATGGTTCCTAGTCGGATTCATTAACCACTGAGCCATGACGGGAACTCTACCTTCTTTTTTTTATTTTTTGGTTTTTGGGGCCGCACCCATGGCATGTGGAAGTTCCCAGGCTAGAGGGTGAATCGGACCTATACCACAGACACAGCAATATGGGATCTTGGCCATGTCTGTGACCTACACCACAGCTCACAGCAGCACCGGATCCTTAACCCACTGAGCAAGGCCAGGGATCAAACATGCATCCTCATGGATGCTAGTTTGAGTCGTTTCCACTCCAACACAATGGGAACTCCATCTGCCTCCATCTTAATATCATCTTCCTTCTTCTCTCTCTCTCCATCTCTGTCTCTCTCTCCAACTCTGTCTCTTTTATAAGAACACTTATGATAACATTCAGAGCCCGCCAAGACAATTCCAGACAGCCTCCTTATCTCAAGATCCTTAACTTAATCACATTTGCAAAGATCCCTTTTCCAAATATGATAAGGTTCATAGTACTAGAGACAAGAACCCAGTCATATCTTTGGCAGTCATTTATAGGCTCCCACAGCCATTAGGTCCTAAAACTGAACGGACTTGTCCTGTACAGTCAGCAATTCCGCTCCTGGATCAATACCCTAACGGAAACGGGTATGCGTGTTCACCGGAAGGCGTGCATAAGGTTGTTGCAGCAGCACTGTTGATATTTGTCCCCGACTGGACACCAGGCCTGCAGCAGAACATACAAATAAACTGTGGCAAAGCCACGGAGTGGAAACCACACAGCAACAGGAAGGAATAAAGGCACTCCGCATGCAATCTCACATGCCATGAAGGCACAAGGAGCCTGACACAGAGTACACGTGACGCGGTGCCATTTAAACAAAGGTCAGAAATAAGCAAGATCGGGAGTTCCCATCGTGGCTCAGTGGTTAACGAATCCGACTAAGAACCATGAGGTTGCGGGTCTGATCCCTGGCCTTGCTCAGTGGGTTAAGGATCCGGCGTTGCCGTGAGCTGTGGTGTAGGTTGCAGACGCGGCTCGGATCCCGCGTTGCTCTGGCTGTGGTGAAGGCCGGCAGCTACAGCTCCTGTTAGACCCCTAGCCTGGGAACCTCCATATGCCACGGGTGCAGCCCCAGATAAGGCCAAAAGACAAAAAAAAAAATAGAAATAAGCAAGAGCAAGGCTTTGGCTATGGCTGAGTGAAGAGGTCAGCAAGTTGGCTTCCCAAGAAAGAAGTGCAAAACTTGACAAAAATTAAGACCATCTATTTCGGGGCTCTAGAAATCAAATAAAAGCAAACCACAAACTGAGAATGATTTATCTCTGAAAAGCTTCTAGAACTTTGGGCACAAACAGTGGAACTGGGGCAGCTCCCATCTCCCAACCCCAGCCGACCTGGTCCTCACCCTAGTTTAATGAGGGGAGGGCTGGCTGTGAACCCGGCAGTTTTGCTCTTACTGGGGCTGACTTGATTTGCAGTAGGGGATGGAGGCATGACTGAGAAAAGGAAGTGTTGTCAGGGAGAGGAGGGGCCTCTAGGAAGCAGGTGGGGAACTGGCCCCTCTGCTGGTCTGTGGTCCTGGCACTGGTTGAAGAGACCAAGGACCAGCCGGCCATGTAACAGGGAGATCCTGGAAATGAGGGAGAGGCCGGACTGACTCTCCACACACGCCTGGCTGATGTGGGAAATATGCATCTGGGCAGGGCTGGGAGAGAGTCAGAGCCAGGGCTGACCTGAAAGCCGCCTGAGCTGTTATTTGTTGTTGTCTTTTTAGGGCCACAGCTGCAGCATACGGAGGTTCCCAGGCTAGGGGTCAAACCAGCGCTGCAGCTGCCGGCCTACACCACAGTCATAGCAACGCCAGATCCGAGCCGCATCTGCCACATACACTTCAGCTCGAAGGGAGGCCAGATCCTTGACCCACTGAGCGAGGCCAAGGATCGAACCCACGTCCTCATGGATATTAGTCGGGTTCTTAACCCACTAAGCCACAACGGGAACTCCTGTTGTTGTTTTTAAATGTCAATCAGATCTCAATAAAGTGATTCTGAAACTGCGATCGTTCTCAGATGAGACTCCCACTCCTGAGGCATATGGAAGGTCCCCGGCTAGGGATCGAATCTGAGCTGCACCTGCAACCTACACCACAGCTGTGGCTAGGCCAGACCCTTAACCCACTGGATCTGAGTCAGGACCAGATCCTTAGCCAGCTGCACCACAGTGGGAACTCCAAGAAGCAGATTTATTAACGTAGGATGCTTGTGAAGGATACAGGCAGAGGGCTCTGCCCCGAGAACTGAGCGGGCTACGCTTTTATAATCAAAGGAAAAGCGGGGAGCGTGAGAAGACCTCCTCTGCCTCTTCCTTTTTTAAAAGATGTTGCAGGAAAAAGGGTCAGGGCAGGATGGTCACGTCCCAGGTTTCAGGCAAGTCCCTGGGACAGACAGCCACTGGAGGGTCCTTGGCTTCAAGCAGGAAAGAATTCAAGCGTGAGCCACGTAGTAAAGTGAAGGCAGCCATATGCATCCCACCTGCAGAACGTGGTCCTCCTTAAAAGGCGAGAGCGGCCCTGAATTACTGGGTGGTGAGTTTTTATAGGCTGGGTAATTTCACAGGCTAACGAGTAGAGGATTACTCCAGCTGTTTGGGGGAAATGGTAGGGATTTCCAGGAATTGGGCCAATGCCCACTTTTTGGTCTTTTAGGGTTGGCCTCGGGGGGCGGGAGGTGGCGGCACCTGTGGGCGTGTCGTTTAGATGCTAATGTATTATAACGAGCGCATAATGAGGCAGTTGAATCTTTGGCAATCTTGGGCCCGACTGGCTCTAACCAGCTTTGGTCATATCCTCAAAGACCACGCCATCCTTTGAGAGGGTATGTCCCGCTGCCTTCCCTCCTGTCTCAGTTTCAAAAGCAAATCTTTTTTTTTTTTTTTTTGGTCTTTTTGCCTTTTCTAGAGCCGCACCCAAGGTATATGGAGGTTCCCAGGCTAGGGGTCTAACAGGAGCTGTAGCCGCCGGCCTTTGCCACAGCCACAGCAATGCGGGATCCGAGCCACGTCTGCAACCTACACCACAGCTCACGGCAACACCGGATCCCTAATCCACTGAGCAAGGCCAGGGATCGAACCTGCAACCTCATGGTTCCTAGTCGGATTCGTTAACCACTGAGCCACGATGGGAACTCCAAAAGCAAATCTTAATGAACATCACAAGTTTGAAAAAAGAGCAGTAACAGGTGGCACTCGTCTATTTCTTACCATGTGCTGGGCACTGGGCCTAGCACCTCATGGGTATTATTTCATTCAAGCCTCACGCTGCTGCTGATGGCTGTTCTATCATTAGCTCCATTTTAAAGATAAGAAAAAGTAAATACAGAGACCCGAAATGATTTGCCTGAGCTCACGGAGCAGATGGCTGAGCCGACAGCAATCCCACGCGGACGGAGTCTAGAACTCACCCTCCCAACCACCGGCATGGAAGCAAGTACCACCTTGGCTTGCCTCGGGGCCTGTTCACTCGCTCTTCTTTCTGCTTGAAACCTTTTCTCCCAGATTGTCACGTGGATGGATGCCTCCTTCTCAAGAGTCAGATCTCACAGTAAAAAGATATTTTAGGAGTCGCCGCTGTGGTGCAGCGGGATTGGTGGTTGCACCAGGATGCAGGTTGGATCCCCAGCCCAGCACAGTGGGTTAAGGATCCTACACCACACCTCTGAACTCTGTGGCTCAGAGGTGCTCCCTGACTGGGGAACTCCGTATACCGCCGGGCGGCCAAAATAGAAAAGATATACAAATTGCCTGAACTTTTGAATTGTTCCTCAGCCACACTCATCAACAGAGGATGAGTTTTCTTTCCTTTGCCTCTAACTTTCAGAAGTTTGATCGTGATGCGTTTCGTCGCAGACTTCCTTGAGCGTATCCTGTTGTGAATTTTGCTCAGCTCTCTGAATCTGTAACGCTTATGGAGCTCGTGAAGTTGTGGGGGCGGGTGGGTTCAGCTCTTGTTTCTTTGACTGCTTCTCTCCTCTCTTTCTCCTCTTCCTCTGGAACTCCAGTGACACGAATGTGAGACCTTTGGGGGAGCCCCTCAGATCACAGAGGCCCTGTGCATTTTTTCACCCAGTCTGTGTTCTCTCTGTTGTGCCGACTTGTTAAATTGTGTTCATAGCTTTAAATTCACTATTCAGAGGTCTCATCAATGTGATAAGCAACATGGGAGAAATTAAAAGTATCCAGAGGGAAAGGAAGAGATAAAACTGCCTCCACTCATAGAGGACGTGGAGAAAATTCTCTGCGTAGGACGTTTTAAGGAATCTGCCCCAAAATGACTAGAACCAAGTAATTCAGCAAGGTTGAAGGATTTAAGATCAAGATACAACGATCAGTTGTATTTCTACATATTAGGGATGACCCCCCATCCCCCACACACAACAAGGGCGTTCTCATCATGGCTCAGCAGTTATCGAACCCGACTAGGATCCATGAGGACGCAGGTTCGATCCCTGGTCTCGCTCAGTGGGTCAAGGATCCGGCGTTGCCGTGAGCTGTGGTGTAGGTCGCAGATGAGGCTCAGATCCCGCGTTGCTGTGGCTGTGGCAAAGGCCGGCAGCTACAGCTCCTGTTTGACCCCTAGCCTGGGAACCTCCATATGCCGCGGGTGCGGCCCTAGATAAGGCAAAAAGACAAAAAAAAAAAAACCCTAAAAAACAAAGCAAAACAAAACAAAAAACGACTGAGTAACGGAAGAAGATCTGATTCAATAGTACAGAACAATTGGCTATCCATCAGCAAAAATCAAATAAAATAAAGAGAGGAATTTAGATCTTTACCTCATACAAACATTAACTTAAACAGATCACTGGCCTAAATGTAAGAACTAAAACTGTAAAAATTGTAGAAGACAATGTGACCTTTGATTAGACAAAGATTTAAAAAATATAACAGAATCCACAAAATACAATTGAACCTCACCAAATTTTAACACTTCTGCTCTTCAAAGGGCCCATTAGGAAATGCAAATACAGGCCACTGACTGGTAGAAAAGATTTTCAAATCATCTATCTGATAAAGGACTTGTATCTAGACTATATGAAGGACTCGTAGAACGCATTAATAAGACAAACAATCCAATTTAAAAATGAGCAAAGGGGAGTTCCTGTCGTGGCTCAGTGGTTAACGAACACAACTAGCAACCATGAGGTTGCGGGTTTGATCCCTGGCCTTGCTCAGTGGGTTAAGGATCCAGCGTTGCCATGAGCCTTGGTGTAGGTCACAGACACGGCTCAGATCCCGTGTTGCTGTGGCTGTGGTGTGGCCCTGTGGCAACAGCTCCGACTGGACCCCTAGCCTGGGAATCTCTATATGCCACGGGTGCAGCCCTAAAAAGCCAAAAAGACCAAAAAAAAAAAAAAAAAAAGCAAACGACCTGAGCAGGCTACTTAGCCAAAGAGGACATATGAAAGGTAATAAACACATAAAAAGACGCTCAGTAATATTAGACTAAGGAGATGCAAATTCAAACTACAATGAGACGCTACTTTGTACCCACAAGTAGGGCTGAAATCAAAGAGACTGACAATGCCAAGTGTTGACAAGAATGTGGAGAAAACAAAACCTCAGACACCACTGGAATGAAAGCAAAA
The DNA here is from genome assembly GCA_004024745.2 of Catagonus wagneri. Classification (NCBI taxonomy): domain Eukaryota; kingdom Metazoa; phylum Chordata; class Mammalia; order Artiodactyla; family Tayassuidae; genus Catagonus; species Catagonus wagneri. The sequence continues at coordinate 2,522,537 of PVHT021183634.1, forward strand.
TAGTACAGCTAGTTTGGCGGTTTCTTTTTCTTCTTTCCTTTTTTTCTTTTTTAGCCACCCCTTGGCATACGGAGTTCCCGGGCCAGGCTTCAGATCCCAGCCGCAGCTGCCACCTGTGCTGCAGCTGCAGCAACAGCTGGTCCTTTAACCCACTGTGCTGGGCTGGTGATGGAACCTGCGTCCTGCGCTGCAGAGACACCACCAATCCCCTTGCGCCACAGCGGGAACTCCAGTTTGGTGGTTTCTTAAAAAGTGAGCTATACACTGATCGGGTTGCCCAAGAATTAGACCCCCAGGAATCTACCGAAGAGAAAGGAGAACATATCCACACAAAAACATATCCACAGATGTTCACAGCAGCGTTATTTATAAAAGCCAAAAACCGGGAAACAATCTAGATGTCTAGTAACCAGGGAATAGATAAACCAAATGTGGTCGATTCAGACTATGGGAAACTGTGCAGCAATAGAAGGGGGCATGGCTGGAATGGCTGCAACATGGCTGAGCCTCAAAATCACTGACAGTGAAAGAAGTCAGAGCCAAAAGCTGCATATGATTCCACGCATGTGAAATTCCCGGAAAAGGCTCATCTAAAGGAACAGAAGGGGGATCAGTCAGGGGCTAGAGCTGGGGGCCAAGCAGCTTCTATGAACCTCAAAATAATGCTGTGAACCTCAAAATAACGCCGTGAACCTCAAAATAACGCTGTGAAGTCCTCTAAATTCCGCATTGACTGCAAATGGGCAGAGGAAACTCGAAAATGCTCTAAAAGTGGGTTGTGCAATGCATACCTTTACTGAGAGTCACCAAACTGTAACCGTGAAAGGGGTGGGCCGGCATAGGTGGCAGCCATGGCTCGGATTCGATCCCTAGCCCAGGAAATTCCATATGCTGTGGGTGCAGCCAAAAAAGAGGGAAAAAAATCCCTATTTAGGAGTTCCCTGGAGGCCTAGAGGTTAAGGAGTCGATGTTGTCACTGCTGTGGCTCAGGTTCGATCCCTGGCCCAGGGAACTTCCAAGGGCCGCGGGCACAGCCAAAGACAAAATCCCTGTGCAGAATTTCCCAAGGTCACTCTGAGGGCTCTGTTGACTAGAAGCTGCTTGGCAAACGCAGGAGCTGTCACTACCATCTCAATGACAGTCCTGAGTTTTGAAGAAGCAGGTCCCCCGAGGCCTGGCTGTTGGATCCCCGGTCCTCACCAGCCTGGACCCTGACTCCCATTCCACACCGGGGAGTCATTTCGTGGGACCTTCACTGTGCGTTTTGCATGAATATTCAGAATGGCCCTCCTTTCTCGTTGGACAGCCTGGACGGCGGTGGCCACAGCCTCACCATAGCCGCTGAGCACCCGCTTCGCCTGGTCCCCCCCACCCAGGACCCAGGAAAGGATGACCCTGCTGGCGGGGCAGAGACTCACTCTGCAGCACAAGGACCACCACTTTCTCCGCGGCGCCCATCTCATTCTCCGCCAGGCACTGGTACTGTCCCGCGTCGTCCATCTGCAGGTGGGAGGGGGACCTGGTGTCCAGGAGAGGGGGAGGGGGAGGGGAGCATCTGGGGACAGCCGGGCAGACAAAGGGGGGACTGGAGCAAGGTCCATCTAACCAGGAAGGAGCTTGGAGCATAAACCGGGGCGAGAGGGGGGGCTTGAAGATTCCATGAGAGGGGCCTCCCCAGCCGCTTGGCAAAAGAATCCAGAGATAATCCAGCCCCTTTCAGACCTGGAACCTGGGGCGGGGGTGCGGTGGCGGCCAAGGGCAATGGATCCCCAAGGGAGCCACACGCTGCAAGAGCAGAATTTACATCCACCTCTTCCAAACTGCAAGCACTCAGGTATTACGGCTCCGTGGCACATTATTGGGGTTTCCTTGATAAAGGGGTTCTGCGGTCAAACAAGTTAGGGAAACGGAGTTAGACAATAATAGTTGAGGTTTCTGAACCGCTGGCTTCTCAGGGTTGTGCCAGGGCACACCTCGAATGTTCCAGAAGGGGAGGGTTTGCGAGATTTCCCGGCCTCGGTGATAAGGAAATTTTCCCTGTGACCATAGACAGTGACGCAACTCAGGAAGAATGCTGGCTCAAATGGACTTCCTGAGGCAGCTTGAGGCCACTGTCCATGCCCAGACGGTAACATCCTGGAGACCGCTCCCAAGGGCTGGTCGGCGTGCAGCACAGCATGCAATTAAGCCTGCAGATTTGGATGTCAGCCCAACATGGGACCGCATCCCGGCTCCATGGTTTGCCGTATCGAACCGGTTACTAGTGCACTACCGTGTCGCCAAGCCGCAGTGTCTCCACCTCTAAAATGAGGATAAGAGCCAGCAGGACTGTTCTAAGTGTCAAATGAAATGTGTGAGGCACAGGGCCTGGTGCACAGGTAAGCACTCAGGTCACAGCAGCCCTCTTGCTGCTGCGGAAACTGCCATGCCAGGCTGCAGATTCCTGCCATCTAGACATGGGCTCCCAGACCAGCAAGATCAAGGGCGCCCAAGATGAACTTGACAGCACCCAACTGTCCAACGTCATGATTTCTGCATGACCTCCGGGCCTAGGGACACAGAGGGGAAGGTGAGCGGGGGCTGCTCCAGTGCCCAAGGCTTTGGAAATAGTGTGGAGTAGGAATTGGGAGACCCAGGGCGGGGTCCTGCCTTGGGCACTGACGGGTTGTGGGTTTCTCTGAGCCTCAGAGTCTTCATCTGTAAAATGGGGGAGTCTTACCTGCCCCTCGGGGTTGTGATTATTTATTTATTTATTTTTGTAATTATTAACATCTATTGGCATTCCCGAGGGGCCAGCCACTCTTAAATACCTGGTCTGGGGGTCATTTCCCTGGTTTCTCACTATAAATCTATGGGATAGAAACAATAATTAGCCCCATTGAATGGACGAGGTAACTGAGGCACAGAGAAGTTAAGCCACGGGCTGGAGGTCACCCTAGTTAGTTGCGGGGAGGATCTCCGGGTAGCTGGCAGGGAAGTGTTTTGTAGACTGCAGAGGTTGGTGCCAACCTAAAGAACCATCCTGAGCAATTAGGCAAAGCAGAGAACTGTCCCAGGTGCCCCAGCCCAGGCCCCGGGTCCCGCCTTGCCTCGGTCCTGCGGATGGTCAGCGAGCCATTCTGCAGCCGGTACCGGAGACGGCCGCCCCGCAGCGGGAGGCCGTCTTTGATCCAGTGGATGTCAGGCGCCGGGTCTCCGTGGGCCACACAGTCCAGCCGGACGCTGCCCCCGACAGGTTCCACCAGGTAGGAAAAGGCTTCCCCTTGTAGGACAGGAGCCTCTGCGTGAGGTGACATCAGACAGGAGGTCAGAAAGGAGATGCCCTTCAGGCTAAGCCTCCCATAAATCCACCCCCAAAGGCCTGCCCACTGGACCCCAGGAGTGCACAGAGGCTCTGGCGGGCTTGGCGTGGCCACGGAGGGTCAATGTTTCAGGGATGGCAAACAGCTTCCACATCACGGGTCAAGTGAAATAGACTGGAAGGGGCTGCTAGGAATGCTACACTGAGAAGGATTTGAAGCTGAGTGGGAATAGTGCTGTGACTGATTAGTGATGTCTGAGCCAGGAGCAGGCGGGAAGGAAGGGTATGCGTGTCATCCACTCGCTCTCCTAGGCCGCTTATCCCAGTGGCAGGGAAAACGAGGACTACGTGATCATTAGGACACCTGGCTGGACACAGCAACACTAAGACGTCCCCAGTGCTCATTTCATGCAGCTCTCGAACCACTCTCACGGTTGCAGCCCCGTGCTGGCTTTCAGGCTGGCAGGTTTGAATCTACCCACAGCTACAGTTGTGTCCTGGTGCCCTGGGCAGCTCATTCCCCTGCATTGAGCCCCCCCCCCGCCCCCGCCCGGCCCCATCCTAAAGTGGAGCATGCGACTCATGATGCTGCCCCTGGTGGAGCAGGGCTGTGGGGAGCGACTGGTGAGCTGGCAAGATTCACCAAGTGTTTGCCAGGGTCCCTGGCCCCCTAGCCCTCCCCTACCAACACCAAACAGCTGAGGGTCGTGCTGCGGGCCGATCAGCCAGATCTCCATTCTGCCTCCAGCCAGGTCATCTGAAAAGTCTAAAAAATACTGATTCCGGGGCCCCTCCATTACTGAGTTGGGGGTGGAACATGGGCCTCGGTGTTTTATAAAGCCCCCAGGAGACCCTAAGGCCCAGCCAGGGTGGAGAGTCCCTAGTTCTGAGATTAGGAGGCCTGTTTGTCAGAAAAAGCACTAGACTGGGTCAGCGGAGGTCAAGGAAAGACCATGTGGTCACGCCCTACCCTTCACGTGGACGAAGCTGACCGCCTGCACGCGGCCCACTCTGTTTTCGGCCCAGCAGACGTAGGTCCCAGCGTGCTCTCTGCCGACTGCCACTCGCAGCAGCGTGCTGCCCCCATCCTGCTCGGACACCCCCTCTGCGGCAGAAAAAGAGACGCCCACGGGGCTCTGAGCCCGGAGTGCCAGGGACCTCCCACCCTGACCACGTCCCTCAGGCCTGGGTGCTCAGCAGGTGCTTCTTAAAGACACCAGGAGTCCCTTTCCTGCTGGAGGCCTCAGCAAGGTGGACCCGATCGTGGCGGGCACAGGCCACGTCAGGGGACGGGGTCGAAGACCTGCCTTTTCTCATTCAAGTCCGCACCTTGAGTGTGATGAGTGGCCAGGCGGCGGTCTTTGGGGGTCTGTTAACATGTGGCACTTATAGAGCTCTTGCCACGATTTGCATACAGATGGATGCTACTAACGGCCCTTGTCTTGCCTGTAGTCGTCAGACACTGTTGCTACCCGGGAAACAGGCCAAGTGCTACACCGAGGGGCCACTGATTCGGGGCGAGGCCCTGCCAAGCGGGCCTCCTCATTAAATCAGGACCCCCATCATTTCCCTTTTAAGAGGAAAAGCCGGCCTCACAAAGGCCGAATCTCTCGAGTTCCCTGCCCAGGAAGTGCTGGGATTGAGGCAAAGCTTCTTCACGGGTGTGCAAAGGTGAGCTGCACGTGGTTACCTGCCCTGGACTCGGGTGTAGGAGGGTCTGAATGTCCGTTTGCAGCAATTCCTCCATCCAGCGGACATTTATGGAGCACCTACTGTATACAGCACAGGGCCTGTGGAGGCCCGGGGCCTCCCTAAACACCACCTGAGATGCTGGTAGGAGGAAAGAGCCCCCAGGAAAAGTTTGCTGAGGGGCTCATGATGAAAGCAGCAGCACTGGGCTGGAACACAGACCTCTCTCCGGGCCCCAAGGTCTCCAGGGTTGCATCTTTTTCACAGGTGGCTCCTGGCCGGGTCACTTAGGGCCACACGTGTGTTTGCCCTGTTCCCGCAACGCAGGGCCAAGTCTGGAGACCCAGAACCTCCAGCCCAGTTGGCACCCTCTTCCTTTCCACCAGGTTGGTGGCCCTACCTGTGCCTCTGTGCTCCTCAACCTCCCAGGGTCCCGGGTCCCTGTCCCACCCGTCCTCAGCAGGCCCAGACCTGTGACTGGCCGGTCATTGACAATCCAGCCAATTCGGGGTGTAGGGCTGCCCCGGGCCGCACAGCGAAGCCACAGCTTGTCCCCGAGGCGCAGGCTGCGGTCCCCAGGCAGGGTGGTAAAGACAGGCAGTGCCAGGATGGTGAGGTGCACGTGGCGGTGGGCGCGGCCCACGGCATTCTCGGCGGTGCAGGTATAGGTCCCAGCATCCTGGCTCTGGGGACAAAGGCAGGGGTCAGCCCAAGAACTGCCCGCACCCCAGCATGGACCAGAATGCCCCCAGAGACCCGCTCTCTGGCAGGCTTCCCTCAAACCATCCAGCCCAGAGAGGCAAAGTGACATGCTCGAGGTCACACAGCGAGCAAGCAGCTCAGCTTCACCATGGTACCACTGCGCCTCCCCGCAGGTTTCAAATGGCGCCTTGATGAAATAAAATTTGTAGTTTAAGGCAAAATTCAACATAAAATTGCCTTTGGGGTCTCCTCCCTCCCTCCCTAATGTGCAGTATGCATCTGCATTGCCCGTTAACCAGAGCTCCATAGATGGACGTGCCAGTTCAACTTTAAAGATCAATTTTTCCCCCTTCCTCCTGACGCTAGCAATGTAGCTTCTTAAAAGAACAGTGTTCTCTCCCAGCTCTGTAAGGGATTGTGGCGATGTAATGCTCGCTTCGCATGGGTTTCCTGGGCTGTGTGTCTTTGGGGAGTTTTATGCAGAATATCAGTATGGCATTCTGACGCATGATCCTTTGTCTTGAAAACGTGGGCGACTGTGCTCCCTCAACTTCTAACAATTCTATACTTCTCAGTTTGGCTCCAAGCAAATTCTGGTGCTTTCGTCTTAATCTGATTGTTAACTGAATTTTCAGCCTTCCTAATCCAGGCCTGACGACATGCTCACGACAGCTGTCATTTATGGAGTACCTGCTCCGTGCTCAGAATGGGACCTGCACCAGCTCCCCCGTGCCCCCCTCCATGCATCTGGAGAATGATCTCTCTTGCAATTACAGAATATGATGAGTGCCGATGGGAGAAGGGGATTGGGGTCCCACCCACGTGCCTGGCTCAGGCTGAGAACGTTAGGGGCAGTTTGGGGACACAAAATCATTGCCACTTGCCCTCCCTCGCCCCTGGCTGTCTAGGGCTTCCTCCCTCCCCCAGAAACTAGCCATAGAGATCCTGGTGCAAATCTTGCCTCTTGACAATAGCTCATCTTCAAAACCTGGGTCCACTCTGAACCTCTGTTTCTTCATCTATAGCTGGGGTGATAACATGTATGTCCCCAGGTTCCAGGATTAAGAAACTGCACAGCTTTCAGCACAGAGCAGGACACACGAGGGGCGCTCAGCAGGTGTTTGCTGTTCCCTGTCGTTGCTGTTATCCCCCCCTGCTCCCCCGGCACCAGGCCCGAACCTCTGAGTTCTTCACCAGCAGCTCCCCAGAAGGCTGGATGGTGAACTTCCCCTCGGCTCCAGACACAGGCTGGCCATCCTTTTCCCAGGTGATGCTGGGCTCAGGACTGCCACTGGCCGCACAGGGCAAGAGGGCGTGGGAACCTTCGGCGGCCGACAGGTCGGGGAGGCCGGCCTCGATCACAGGCGGGACTGTAAGGAGAGGGAGATCCGCTTGGGCACTGGGGCTGGGCTGGGCGGGCCACCTCTGCCCAGCACACCCTCAGCCCGCCCCCTCCACCCCCATCTGCTGTCCCCACCACCCCCTGGTCATAGGCCACTGCCCGCGGTCTGGACAATCTGGGGACTCTCTCGAGTTTGGCGAGGCTGTGGTGGGGTGACCCCCTTCACACACGGGCACACACAGTGACTAAAGGGGCAGAAACGGCTTATCACTCCTGGATGACCAATTACCCACCAAAGGCCAGAGGAGGCAGAGGGGCCCGGAGCGACTGTCTAAAGCCAGACCTCGGGCGCAACACGGGAGATGTTTCTCCCCGAACTCCTTCTAGAACCACGAGCTGTGCTGGGGTGGGGGAGGAGGCAGGGAGGTGCCTTCTGGGACCAGAGCCGGGCAGGGGAGGGAGAGGCTCTCGGGAATCTCCAAGCCCGTTGCTCACTGGGGGCCACTTCCGTTCCCCTGCGGGGGCCCACCTCGCACCACCAGCCGAGTTTTCCCCACGGCGCTGCCTGCGCTGTTCTGGGCGATGCAAAAATAGTTCCCGGCATCCTCTGGGCTGACGTGGATAATCCGCAGCTGTCCACCGGGTAGGACCTGGGTACCCGCCCCTGGATTTGGTGGGAAGAAATTGGGGGCTGCTGGCTAGCAGGACCCCCGGGGAGGGCAGGCAGGCTGCCTGGGCAGTTCTGTCTGACCAGGCAGCGTGAGACTTGCTGTGATCACAGGGCCACAGGGGGACAGAGTGAACACAGGACCCAGGTCCAGAGCCCAGCCAGGCTGTCCCCCTCCTCAGCCTCCCAACCTGGCCACCGAGTGCTCACGCAGAAGCCCGGACGCTGGGGTGACAGGAGGTGAAGTGGGGGCAGGGCGTGGGTGACGAGCCTCTGGGTGGGGGCGGGGGGCAGGGGGCTTTCAGGACCTCCTAGCAGATGCGCGGAGGCCCCGGGGGAAGGAGGAGGCCCCCAGGTTCACGCCATTCTCTTCCCACCTGTGCTGGCTGCGAGGACACTCACCTGCAGGCACGCTGAGCCCCTCCCTCTGCCAGGTGACGCTGGGCCGGGGGATGCCCGAGGCCTCGCAAGGCAGCAGCACCTCCGTCTCTGCCACCGCCCAGACCACGCTGGGCAGCGGCTTCACCACAGGGGAGGCTGCAGAGAAACAGGGCTCTAGAGGTCCCTGGGGACACTGTCAACACCCAGCACCCCCCAGGGGGTCTCTGAGCACCAGAGAAGCCTCTAAAGGGAACCTCAGACAGGAGGACACAGGCGGGCTGATTTTTGCTCCCAGAGAATCCTCTAGCTCTCCATCTGCCCCCCGCCCAAGGGCCACGGCTGTCTGGACCGGGGTGCACACACCTCGCACGGTAAGGACCACGTGCTTGTGAGCCACGCCCACGGAGTTGCGCGCCGTGCAGGTGTAGCGGCCGGCGTGGATGGGGAGGGCCTGCCCGATCTCCAGGGCGCCTGCAGACGGGAACGGGGCACCGAGAGGGGTGAGGGGACGCGGGACAGACGTCCCAGGGAGGGAGCTGGCAGGCGACGCAACCTGCCCCTCTGCCCGTCTGTAAGCAGCAAAGAGGAACCTGGGCCCGTCTCTGCTCCCTGCCCGGAGCTTGACCGTGGCACGTCCCTTCCACTCTCTGTGCCTTCCAGTCTCGGGGCCAGACAACGAGGAGTCACACAGGGTGGTCTCTAGACCCTGCTGGCTGTGATGGACCCGGATCTGCCTATCCCGCCTGCAATCCCTGGCCCGCCCTTAGTTCCACAGGCCCTCACCCTGTTACCCTTGCCAGGCTCTGCTCACAACATGCCTTCTCCAGGAAGCCTCCCGGGACTGCTGTCTCCTCTGTCTTCCCTTTTGCCCTCTCTCGCTCAGCCCTGGCTGCTCAATGAACACCGTTTTAACCTTCCCAGACCACAGACCGCACTACACCTCCACAGTCAAGTAAAGTGGTTTCGTTTATTTATTTATTTATTTATTTATTTTTGTCTTTTCAGGGCCGCACCCGCGGCATATGGAGGTTCCCAGGCTAGGGGTTGAAACGGAGCTGCAGCCGCCGGCCTTCACCACAGCCACAGCAACGTGGGATCCGAGCCCCGTCTGTGACCTACCCCACAGCTCACAGCAACACCGGATCCTTAACTCACTGAGCAGGGCCAGGGATCGAACCCGCATCCTTTTGGATACTAGTCAGATTCATCTCCACTGAGCCACAAAGGGAACTCCAAATAAAGTGGTTTCTAAACCGTCCCCTGAGGACCCCTGAGGGCCTGCTGAGTGGGCAAGAGGAGTGAGGCCCATCTGACCCTGGACCACCCCGCAGCCCCCACCCCAGCCCCAGGTGCAACCAGATCCTAGCTCCTTTCACACGTTGGGCTTCCCCATAAACACTTGTCAGAGGAAGGGTTCTATTGCTTTGGAAGAGTTTGAAAGCCACACATCTGGCCAGTGGTTCACAGACCTTAAGTTTTCACTAACCAACCAACCAACGAATAAATTTAATTTGGAGAATCCCTGTAAAGTCGCCAGCTTTTTATTTTGACAAGCGAAGACAATTTAAAAAATCACCATCCACTAACACCATAACTTCATAAAAAAAGGCAAATTCAACACCAAATTATTAAGAAAAGCACGATTTTAGAGTAAAGGGACAATCTTTCTTCTTCCTTTTTTTTTTTTTTTTTTTTGCTTTTTTGGGGCCACACTCATGGCATATGGAGGTTCCCAGGCTAGGGGTTGAATTGTAGCTGCAGCTGACAGCCTATGCCACAGCCACAGCAACGCCAGATCCGAGCCACGTCTGTATCCTGCACCACAGCTCATGGCAACACCAGATCCTTAACTGACTGAGCAAGGCCAGGGATCAAACCCACCTCCTCATGGATACTAGTTGGATTCGTAACCCACTGAGCCACAGTGGGAACTCCCGAGGACAATCCTAATGAGCTTTAGGAAAACTCTCACATAACTAGTATTCTTCTCATTTTGCCATTAAGCATCACCCATCAATCACTAGCATTAGAGACCCCCTGGAGGTTATCAATATTCTAGTGCATTGATGGGAGTACTGAGGCCCAGAGAGGGCAAGGGGTTTTTCCCAGGTCACACAGCAAGGAAATGGCAGAGCCAGGCCAGAACTTTCCATCTTGCTCCACCACCAGGCCCCAGTGGACAGCCTTCACACCCTCTGCCCAGTTCCTCCAGCGTCCCCTCAGCAGTGGGTCCACGTGGTTCACCCTTACTTACCTGAAGGTGAGAAACGGTAGCCGTGCCCCCGCACCCCCAGCCGGGTGCCTGCCTTGCTCCACGACACTGCCGGGGCCGGCACGCCTGTGCTGTGGCACGTGAGGACCACAGGCGCCATCATGGTCACGGTGAAGTCTGTCTGGTCGTCAGCAATGGTGGGAGGCACTGAAATGCAAGTTCAAGCTGAAGGAAGGGCAGATGTTGCCTGGGTGACGGGAAGAGTGTTCACCGAAGAGGGAACAGCATGTGCAAAGGCCCCAAGGTAAGGAACAAAAAGCTGAGCGGCATGACCAGGTCCCAAAGTGAGCAGGCCTTGGTGGGGTTGGGGAGCTGAACCTGGGATGGGGGTCCAGCAGGGCTGACCATTGAGCCCAGGTGACATCAGGCATTCTATCCCAAGGGCAGTGGCCTCTGTGGTGGGAAGGATTTTAACCAGGGTGATGACAAGGTCAGATGTGGGTTCAGAACATTCTGGATGGGGGAGAGGCCTCTCCCGTGAGCTCCCACAGGCCAGGAACTGTGCTGGAGTCAGGTTATGTCAGTGTGGGAGGGCAGGATCAGGGAGGGCTTCCTGGGGGAGGTGACCCGAAGAGCTCAGAAAGGTTCAGAGGGAACCGGTGCAGGTCCCTGCAGGCAGAGAGAGCACGCAGGAGAGGGAGGCGCTGCCCCCATCCCGGCTCCCCCATCTGCCCCTCACCTTCAACGTGAACTCACCATGAACTGTCACCCAGTAGAGCCTGCGGGCCTCGCCCACCTCATTGCTCACCACACACTCAAACTGGGCTGAATCCTCGGGGCTGGGGGTTGCGAGAAGCAAGGCATTGGAGGGCAGGAGCCTGGACAGACAGACGGACAGTTGTCTGCTGAGTGACTGGCCTGGCTGACCTGAAAGCAGCCAGCAGAGGCCTCCCCACCTGGGGAATTTAGAGGGAGTGTGTCTCACGACTACTTCTGCTTCCTGTATCCAGCCTGTAACCCCAACTTCAGAAGCTTCTAGAATTGTCCACCCCCCAAGATATAGCTGTTGAGTTTGTGGGCTATTTTATTTCATTTTATATTTTTGTCTCTCTAGGGCTGTAACCATGGCATATGGAAGTTTCCAGGCTAGGGGTCGAATCGGAGCTGTGACTGCCAGCCTACGCCGCAGCCACAGCAACGCGGGATCCAAGCTGCATCTGCGACCTACACCACAGCTCACGGCAACGCCGGATCCTTAACCCACTGAGCAAGGCCAGGAATCGAACCTGTGTCCTCATGGATACTAGTTGGGTTCGTTACCGCTGAGCCATGGCGGGAGCTCCTGTGGGTGACTTTAAGGTTTGTGCCCATGTTTCTCCATTACACTAAAAGTCTTCTGCAGTCACCACCTATGGTAACTTCTCTGATAGAAACCACATCCAGAGCCCTGATCAGAACTGCTTGGGTTCACTGAACACCTGCTTGAGTCACAAAGCCCCACGACGACCTGGCACCTAACACAACAAATATCTGGCAAATTAACTGGTGAGCGGACTCCCTTATTTCTGCCAGTGATCATTTCACCATCAGCTGCACTTGAGAAACGGGGAAACCAGAGCCCCTGCTGGAGCCTCGGGTCCAGGCTCAGCCAGCATGAACTTGGGCTTCAACAAAGGTTCTTAAACAGCGACTGAAGTGGTTTCAAAGGCCGTGCGTATATTTTCTGTTCGGCTGTATGTCCCCAGTGCCCCCCTCCCCCTGCCACCAGGCATCTCGATATAAAGACGTTCCTGGCTCCCTGAGTTCGGGACACAAATTCCAGTGCTGGCGTGGGTGAGACCTGCCTCGGTTCTGGCGGGGCTCCCGCTCTGCGAGATGGGCGGGCCCTTCCCCACCCCGCGCGCGTCCCCTGCGGTCCCCGGAAGGACCAGCTCAGTACCGGTAGGCGCCCTGCTGCAGGCGGAAGTCCAACTTCTGTCCATCCTTCCACCAGACCACGAGGGGCTTGGGGGAGCCGCTGGCCTCACAGGGCAGCGAGGCGGGGCTGTGAGCGGTCAGGGTCAGGTTGGAGGGGCCTGGGGCGATGGCCGGAGGTTCTGGGGAGAGAACACCATCAGGAGACAGGGTGCAGGATCGGGGCAGGGCAGGGGTCTCTGAGGTTGTGCCCAGAGGCAAAGCCCAGGAGCAGGGGGTACCCTCTTATCACCTTCAACCCCCCACCCCAAGGAAGCAGGATCGAGGAAGCAGGAGAAATATCCTGAGGGGATCATCCACTGGGCTTCCAAAGCTGCAGTGATGGGGGCTTTGCTCACCCCATCACCCGCCTTTGAATGAGGCCCCCCAGGGCGCAAGTCTCCAGCAGCGCCCCCGGAGGCCCAGCCCCAGCCACCGTTGCGGTGATCAGCGGATGGAAGTACTGATTAGACCGTGTTTTATCACTCACTCAACAGCACGGTAGAGAAGTCTATATAATGTAGGCATAAAAATCAATATGAATCTTTTTTTTTTTTTAGGGCTGCATCAGGGGCATATGGAAGTTCCCAGGCTAGGGGTCTAATCGGAGCCACAGCTTCCAGCCTACGCCACAGCCACAGCAACGCAGAATCTGAGCCACATCTGCGACCTACACCATAGCTCATGGCAATGCAGGATCCTTAACCCACTGGGTGAGGCCAGGGATTGAACCCACATGGATACTAGTCCACATGGATACTAGTCGAGTTCATAACCCCTTGAGCCATGACGGGAACTCCTCAATATGCATCTTTGAGTGTGCATGCTCAAAACTTTTTACTAATGGGTTTTAGGGGCTGGACCATTGCTCTTGGCTCCTGGCAGCTAGGATGGCCCAGAAACCAAGCAGGACATGGTCCAGAAGGAGGGTGGATGCTGAAGGCAAAAAACACCCCTTCCCTTGTCTACTTACCGAAGACCTGGAGGTCACGGCCCTGCCGATCAGAACCTGCGGAGTTGGATGCCAGGCAGAGGTAGTGTCCGGTGTCCTGGGCAAGGACTGGCTGGATCCTCAGGGAACCCTCAGGCAGAAGCTGAAACCTGAGACAGAGGGAGGGGTTGCCAGGGGTATCAGTGGGTCAGCAAGGGGCTGGAGCCCTGCTACTGTCTCCAGCAAGACCCTCCCCTCTGTCCCTGGCTTTTCCAGCAAAAGGATGTGAATTCAGGAGTCTGCATCTGCGAGGCCAAGGTTGGGTAGGGGTGGGGTCACGGCCATGGGCAGCAACTCGCATGGCAACCTGGCAGCAGAAAGAGTGAAGTGGGAATTCCTGTCGTGGCTCAGTGGAAACACATCTGACTAGCATCCATGAGGACGCAGGTTCGATCCCTGGCCTCGCTCAGTGGGTTAAGGATCCGGTGTTGTCGTGAGCGGTGGCGTAGGTCACAGATGCGGCTTGGATCTGGCGTGGCTGTGGCTGTGGCGTGGGTTGGCGGCTACAGCTCCAATTTGACCCCTAACCTGGGAACCTCCATAAGTTGCAGATGCAGCGCCCCCCCTCCAAAAAAAGAGAGTGAAATGGGCTGCCCAGCTGGGCGCAGCCTCTCCCCAAGAGCCAGCAGGCAGTGTTCTGAGAACGACCCCTAGATCAGGCCTGAGAACTGCCCCTTCCCATGTCTGTACTGCGTGACCCTGCCCCCAGCCACAGCCGATTGGACCGTGGATCAACACGGCACACAGGCTGGGCCAATAGAATTCTCTGCCCTGGGAATTTGGAACTGGGGTTTCCAGACAGCTCTCCAGGGTCTGCAGGTTGTGTGAATGGAGGAACTGTGCCCTGGGGGCAGGGGGAAGCCATCACCACCATGTTCGCATGGAAAGAAGGTGTAGAAAACTGGTCTGAAAGAGAGAGAAGCGTGAAGTCCCACACAGAGCAGGGATTAGTGACCATTATTGTCAACTCCAGACAGACAGACAACCACCAAGAGTTCTCATGCCCTCAACCGATGGGCGGCCTGACCTTGGGTTCTGAGAAGACTCGTGACCTTTCTGCTCCACCTGCCCAGATGGGCTTCTGTTTACAACCCCGTAAAAAAGAGGTACACGCGCCCTCCCCTGCCAGCTCCCACCTGGGGTTCCCAGGATCCAGAGGGACCCCGTCCTTCCGCCAGCTCACGAGGGGCGGGGGGGTGCCGTCTGCCTGGCAGGGCAGCAGGGCGGTCTGGTTTGCAGAGGCGTTCACTGCAGGTGGTCCTGGCCGGATGGAGGGCACAGCTGGAAGAGGGGCACAGGGGCAGTGGGTGCTGGGAGCCTGTCACTCTCAGGGGGGTGGGCAGGGCCAGTGGGGTGGGGCCGCTCACTGCGGATCTCCACGCGGAAGGCCACGCTGGTGCTGCCCGCAGCGTTGCGGGCTGTGCAGCTGTAGTCGCCACTGTCGGCCGTGCTCAGGGCCTGCAGCTGGAGGAACCTGCCCTGCTCTGGGAACTGGGTGTGAGCATCTGCCTGTAGAGACCCCCCAGGGCGGAGAGAGAGATCAACGCTGAGCCAGGCCAGGCCAGCCCTCGGGCACCGGGACCAAGGAACCAGTGGGGCCAGAGAGTAGCCTCTGCCCCACAGTGGGCTGGCCTGCAGCCCCTGAACTGATGCCCAGCTGAGGACCCTCTGGGGAAAAGAGCATCTCCCCCGGGGCCCTGGCAGAGCGAACACACGCTCAAATCAGGAGCTGAAGCTTCCTCCAGATCTGCAGTGCTTGGGTCCACAGAAGAAAACGGACCCCATTTCAGGGTGAGCACAGAGAACCTCACCACACAGCCACTCGGCATAGCCCAAAGGGACCACACAGAAAGACATCAGAAGCCCTGGGAGTTCCCCTGTGGCTCAGCAGGTTAAGGACCTGCGTTGTCACTGCTGTGGCTCAGGCTGCTGTTGTGGCACGGATTTGATCCCTGGCCTGGGAATCTCCCCATGCCGCAGGCGCAGCCAACAGCAACAACAGCAAAAAAGAAGCCCTGGGTGCGAAGTTTAGCCTGGTCTCAGTGTTCCCATCTACAGTATGCGGGCAACAATAACAGCAGGAGGGAGAACAGGAGAGCAAATATGCGAAGTGTTGGCACGGAACAGACCCTCGGCACCTGGGATCCAGGCCTGAGAGGGACAGAGGACGGTGCCCCCTGGGGGCCCAGCCTGGCACCCACCTGCAGCAGGATGCCATCCCGGTACCACTGGATCTCCGGTGCTGGATCTGCCTCCACCGAGCACTCCAGAACCAGCTGTCCCGGGGCCAGGCCAACCACAAAGCGGGGACCTTGGGGCCCAATGACATTTGGGGGGGCTAGTGGGGCAGGCAGAGAGGGCATGAGAGATGCACCCTCCCCTTTAGGTACCTCCTGCCTCCCTCTCCCGCCCCCACTCTGGCACCGCTTACCTTGAACCCTGACCCGGAAGTCCTTCTCAGTTTCTCCGGCAGGGCTCTGGGCCAGGCAAGTGTACAGCCCAGCATCGCCCACCTGGGGACGGAGCGGGATGAGCAGCTGCCTCTGGCCCCAGCCTGCCCACCTCCTGATCTGGTTTCCCGCCTACACAGCTAAGGACCCAGGATTCAGACTCGGGCTAGCTGAGTCGCCTTCTGCCCTCCCCACCAAGCCTTTCTCTCCAGGATGCTTCTTCCCTCTCACTGTCTCATTGCTTTAGGGCTAGGTCAGAGCCTGCCTCCCCCAGGAAGTCCTCCTTGACTGTACCAGCTCTTCCCTGATCAGGCTAAGGATTTATCTGACCGGGAGCTCCTGAGGGCATGGCTCCTGGGGTGGGGTGGGGGTGGGGAGGGTTGTCTTCGCATCATCACAGCCCGCACAAAAGCAGAGCTTGGCCAAACCTTGTCGAGCGCCACCGGGTCCCTCGCCTCCCCTCCCCTCCCCCGGCCTCATCCCACGGTGGGTGGCCCAGCAGCACCTGTATGCCCTCCACCCGGAGCACGCGCCCGGCCCTGCTGCCGTCCGCCAGTCTGCTCAGGGCCTGCCCA
Source organism: Catagonus wagneri (assembly GCA_004024745.2). Taxonomy (NCBI): domain Eukaryota; kingdom Metazoa; phylum Chordata; class Mammalia; order Artiodactyla; family Tayassuidae; genus Catagonus; species Catagonus wagneri. Next base: position 2,538,800 of record PVHT021183634.1, read on the forward strand.
TCCTTGTGCCAGGTGATGTTGGGTAGCGGGGTGCCCCGGGCATCACAGAGGAGCTCCAAGGGGGCTCCGGGGATCAGCGACAGCTCTTCTGGCTGGCCTGAGTCCTCGATGTGGGGGGGATCTGCAAGACACCCCGCCCCGGGTCAGAGCACCGTAGGCTGGGGCCCTCTGCAGCCCCTCCCCCTCCCTCGCCATCCAGACACTGACAGCAGGTGGGGCCACAAAGAGGCGGGTGGCGGTTGTATTGGGGGCGGGGGTGAGTCTTAACAACACGAGACCATGGGCCCGTATGCCTGGGATCACCATCTAAGCTTTTTTTTTTTTTTTTTTGCCTTTTGTCATTTTATGGCCGCACCCGCGGCATGTGGAGGTTCCCAGGCTAGGGGTCTAATCGGAGCTGTAGCCACTGGCCTGCACCGCAGCCACAGCAACGTCTGCAACCTACACCACAGCTCACGGCAACGCCGGATCGTTAACTCACTGAGCAAGGGCAGGGATCGAACCCGCAACCTCATGGTTCCTAGTCGGATTCGTTAACCACTGTGCCACGACGGGAACTCCACCATCTATGCTTTAAATCCAACAAGGACACGATCGGGAGCAACAAGCACAGTTAATGCACATTTGCCAACGTGGCACAGTGCTGGCGAGATCTCGTGCTTGAGATTTAGGCTCTGCCCCAAGATTTCGGGGGCCTCGTTCCTGCTTCACAAGGTTTGGGGGACAAGGTGAGGGGCCCAGCCCCAGGGGAATGGAAAAGCCTGATGGCTGAGCTAGGACCTGCAGCCTGTTCCCTAAACCCCAAGTCTCTGGAGGTGCTCACCCAGCTTAGTGCTTCTCTGTCGCCCCCAGAGGCCCTCCCTCCCGTCCCTGGCCCCCCCCAGGAGCTGGGGCTGGAGGCAGGCGACCCACCCATCACCGTCAGCTGGAAATGCCTCCTCGCTTCCCCCGCTTCGCTCACGGCCACGCAGGAATAGGTCCCCGAGTCACCAGCTCCCACCGTCTCCAGCCGCAGGCCGGGCCCCTGATCCGGGCTCTGGGGCAGCAAAGGTTGCCCGTTCTTCATCCACGACACCAGGGGCAGGGGGCTGCCCCGGGCTTCACAGGGGAGGACCACCGGCAAGCCCCGGACCACCGCCACATCATTCTGGAACTCTGCGGGCTCCAGGGTGGGGGGCACTGCAGGGCAAGAGAGAGTGGACACAAGCCATTTTACTCCACGCCAGGGGGTCCTCCCCACTGGGTCTTTGCACAGGCTGTAGCTATCAGCCCTTCTCATCTCCGGTCCTCAGCTTAGAGCTCACCTCCTCCAGGAAGCCTTCCTGGATCCCCGAGGCCAGGGAGGCTCCCTCCCTTGTGTTCCCATGGCATCCTCTCCCTCCCCTGGCATCACTAGTTTGGGGTATTTGTCTCTCTCTCTCTTTTTTTCTTTTTACAGCTGTACCTGTGGTATATGGAAGTTCCCAGGCTAGGGGTCGAACTGGAACGGCAGCTGCCAGCCTACGCCGCAGCCATAGCCACAGCAACGCAGGATCCAAGCTGTGTCTGCGACCTACACCACAGCTCACCAGATCCTTAACCCACTGAGCAGGGCCAGGGATCGAACCTGAATCCCCAGCAACGCTATGTCAGGTACTTAACCTGCTGAGCCACCATGGGAACTCCCTCTAATTGTCTCATTACAGAGCTATTTTCCCCACTGTCCTCCTGGCATCAGGGGTCACCTCTGCTCACTGCCCTATCGTGGTGCCTGGCAAGGGCCGGGCAGCCCCGCATTCAGTGACTTCCTATGAGGTCAGTGAATGAGTGGCTGAGTGAATCCAAGACTGAGTTTGCCCACCCTGACCTCTGAGAACCAACCCTGGGCTCCAGCCAGATGGGCAGAGAGGAGGGGACAGGGGCCTCGATTCCACCCCCACTCAAGGCCAAAGGACCCCCTTACCCGCCCACCCCCACCCCGGCCCCACTCCGTACCGTGCACCTGCAAGGTGAAGTTCCTGTTGGCCACACCCGCTGGGCTCGCAGCCACACAGGTGAAGATGCCAGAATCTGCCAACTGCACCTGGGAAATCCTACAGCAGAGGGGGAGGGAGGGATGGAGAAAGAAGCTCAGAGGCGAAGACCCCTCCCTTTTCCATCCTGTCCCCCCCCCCCCCGACAGCCTGCTGGCCAGAGGGGCGGGGCTCCCAGACACATCTGAACAGGTCCAAACTCTGCTTAAACCCCTTTCCTGCCTCCCTGGGGCCCCTAGAATAAAGCCCAGACTCCCTGCCCTCCCCCTGTTGCCTTCTCTGCCCACCTCCCTCTGCAGCCAGACTTCCTGCTCCCCAGATTCTGGAAGCTCCACCTTCCCCTCCAGGACAGCCTGCCATCGCCCCCTCCCCTTCTTCTAGAAAATTCCTCTTGGCCTTCAGGACTCAACACAAGTCATTCCACTCCCTCTCTCCACTGCCCGAACCCCCACTTTCCCTCAAACCCCCTTTCACCCAAACTGTTCCCCAGAAGCCCTTGTCAACGTCCCCAATGACCCTGAAGTGGCACCTTCTTCCAGGAAGCCTTCCCTGCTTTCTCCCAGCCGGGGCCAGGCTGAGGCAGGTGCAACCATATGTCATCACCTGCATGGGCACCTCCCCCATGGGGCTCTGAAAGCCTAAGGGGAGAGGCCCCTCTCGTCCCTGGAGTTCCGTTTGGGCGTGGAGTCCTCTCCCTCTCCCCAGCAAAAACCTCTGTGTGTTTTTTTTTTCCTTTTGTCATTTTATGGCCGCACCTGCGGCATGTGGAGGTTCCCAGGCTAGGGGTCTAATCGGAGCTGTAGCCACTGGCCTGCGCCGCAGCCACAGCAACGCAGGATCCGAGCCACGTCTGCAACCTACACCACAGCTCACGGCAACGCCAGATCCTTAACCCACTGAGCAAGGGCAGGGATCGAACCCGCAACCTCATGGTTCCTAGTCGGATTCGTTAACCACTGTGCCACAATGGGAACTCCCTCTGTGTGTTTATATTGCTTTTATTCTGGACAACATTCCGATACGTTTTTAAGCCCGAGCTGCCCGAGGAGGGTATCTGGGGCCTGCCATCTGCTGGCGGGGGCGGGGTGGGGGCGGGACCCGGGAGCTGCTCCTTTACCTGAGGGTGCGGCCCGAGCCGTGGAGGTGGGTGCGCTGCGAGAGCGGAAGGGGCAGGCCGTCCTTGAGCCAGCTCACGTGGATGGGCGGGGAGCCCCGGACCGGGCAGGCCATGGTCACCAGCTCCCCGGGCCTGCTCACCAGGGTCCCCGCGCCCTCCGCCCCCTGCTCGATGGTGGGAGGCACTGGTGGGTGTGCAGAGAAGAAAAAGGGGGCCGTGAGGGGGGTCTGGGGAGAGGAGGGGTCTCTTCGCCGGCGATGTCCCAGGAGGTGACTTTTGCCACCAGCAACCACCGCGTGGCCACCATCACGTGGTTCTGGGATCCACACCCACCCCAGGCGAGGATGAAGCCCACCGTGCGGGCACCCCCACACCGTGGCTCTCTCCTTTACCCCCCGATTCGCTTGCCGCACCCTGGGCTGGAGCGGCCGTGGCCCCCGGGAGTGAGGAGGGGGCAGAGGCCCAGCGACGTCAGGCTGGCCTGGCACACAAGCGGGTGTGGCTGGGGTTCCAGCGGGTGTCCCACATCCTGGCCCGCTCATCACCCTCCTGGGACAGTGGGGCCGCCTGCCCCTCCTCGCCCCTCGGCTGCTCACCCAGCACATTCACCGTGTGCAGCCTGGCGTCCTCCCCGGCCGCGTTGTGGGCCACGCAGGTGTAGGCGCCAGAGTCTGAGGCCCTTAGGCCCTTCAGCACCAGGGAGCTGCCATCCAGGTAGAACCTGCCGGGAGCAGGAGCATGAGGGCCCGGAGGACCCGCCCCCAGGGATGGGGCGGGCGAGGCTGGGCCTTACCGGAGGTGGGGGCTCGCGGCCCGGCCCAGGGGGCCACCGTCCTTCAGCCAGGCCACGTCGGGTGGAGGCTGCCCATCAGCCTCGCAGTCCAGTCGAACCTCCTGGTCCTCCAGGACGCTGTGCTCCTGCGTGGCTCCCGAGCTCCGGATCCGGGGGGCCACTGCGGCAGGGGCTGCGGTGAGGCTTGGGGCGGGGGCTGGGGCTGGCGCGGGTGTGGGACGCGGGGGTGCAGGGTGCAGACGTACCCAGCACGGCCACCACGAAGTCCTTGCGGGCCTCGGCCTGGGCGTTCTCAGCCACGCATGTGTAGGTGCCAGCCTGGGCTGGCTGCAGGTGACTCAGCTGGAGGCGGCCACCCCTCAAGACCACGCCATGTGTCACACTGCTCTCTGTGGGACAGAGAGGTGTGGCAGGACCTCTCCCGCTCAGACCCACCGCCCCAGGTGCCACCACTGGGCCCAGAAAGTCATGTGACTCCTCAAGAAGGAACTTGACCCCCACGCTCACAAGGCTGGGGGGACCCTGGAAACCCCTGAATCCCTCACCCCTTTCTTATGTTCATGGGGAAACTGAGGCCCAGACACGGGCAGACTCTTACCGTCCACCTCTCAGCCTTCCCCAGCCCGGACTCTGTCACTTGCTCTGTGACAGAGGACTTCCTTCTCTGCCTGGTGACTCTCAGGCTCAGCTCGTCTCCCACCAGCTTCTCGCTGATGCCACCCACAAGTCACGCTAGGGAGGGGCTCCCCGGAAGCGGGGCTCGGCCCAGGCTGCACACCCTCCCCTAGCCTGGAATGCCTCCTGCTCCGTGCTCTCCAGGGGCACCTCCACCCTGAAGCCCTCTCTGACTGCACCAGCCCAGGCCGGCCTGGCCTCCCCAGATCCTCCGCTGTCCTCGGCCTTTCAACAGAAAATGTGCTGAGCAACCACTACAGGTCTGACAGCGAGCCTGGGACTCAAAGATGAGTGAAACATGGTCCCTGTCCTCAAGGAGTTCAAAATGCATCAGAGACTGTGACACAGGCACGGTTTTCCATCCCCGGCCCTGTGAAGCCCTGACGGACCCCGGGGAGACCAGGCCAGGCTTCTGGAGGAGGCGAGTCTCGGCTGGGACTTGATGATGAGTGTGAACCAGCGAGCTGAACGTGGAGGTGGCTCAGGGGGTCTGGGGTGGATATTTCAGGAAGGTGACAGCGTGTGCCAAGAGCTGGAGGCAGGAGAGAACAGGACCTGGAACCACTGCACTCCCAGGTATATGTCAAAGAGAAAGGAAAGCACACAGGCCACCCAGACACTTGGACATGAACTTCAGCACCTTATGCATCACAGCCAAAAGGTGGAAACAACACAAATGTCCATCAACTGATGAATGGATAAGCCAAATGTGACACATCCACACAGCGGAATGTTCAGCCATAAAAAAGAATGAAAAAAAAATGAACTAAAAAATGGAATGAAGGAGTTCCTGCTGTGTCTGCAGTAGGTTAAGAATTCAACTGCAGTGACTCAAGTCACTGAGGAGGTGGGGGTTTGATCCCTGGCCCAACACAGTGGGTTAAAGGATCCGACTTAGGCTGCACGTGGCTTGAATTCACATCCACATCCCTGACACAGGAACTTCCATATGCCTTGGGTGAAGCCATAAAAAAAAATTTAAAAAGCAATAGGAGTTCCCATTATGGCTCAGCAGTGAACAAATCTGACTAGCATCCATGAGGACGCGGATTCAAACCCTGGCCTCGCTCAGTGGGTTAAGGATCTGGCGTTGCCGTGAGCTGTGGTGTAGGTCGCAGACGCAGCTCAGATCCTGCTTTGCTGTGGTTGTAGCCTAGGCTGGCAGCTACAGCTCCGACTGGACTCCTAGACTGGGAACCTCCATATGCCGCGGGTGAGGCCCTAGAAAGTGATAAATAAATTAATTAATTAATTAAAAAAGCAATGAAGCAATGATAACATGCCCCAACATAGATAAACCTTGAAAACATGATGCTAAGTGACAAGAGGCCAGGTGTTTACGAGTCCAAGTGTTATGAGAATCATTCAGAACAGGCAAATCCTTAGAGACAGGAAGTAGGTTAGCAGCTGCCTAGGGCTGGGGTGGCTGGGCGTGAAGGTGATGGGTGAGCGGTTTCCTCTTGGGTGATAAAAACGTTCCGAAATTGGAGTTCCTGTTGTGGCTCAGAGGAAATGAATCTGACTAGGAACCATGAGGTTGCGGGTTTGATCCCTGGCTTCGCTCAGCGGGTTAAGGATCCTGCGTTGCCGTGAGCTGCAGTGTAGGTCATAGACATGGCTCGGATCTGGCATTGTTGCGGCTGTGGCGAAGGCCGGCAGCTACAGCTCCGATTCGACCCCTAGCCTGGGAACCTCCGCATGCCGCAGGTGCAGCCCTAAAAAGAAAAACAACAAAATGTTCTTAAATTGATTATGGGGATGGTCTGTGAATATACGAAAAAGAACGGAACTATCGGCTTTAACTGGGTAAATTGTGTACTATGTGAATTATATCTCAATAAATCTGTTACTGAGACAGACAGACAGACGGATGCAGGCATATGGGAGGAGCCAGGAGCCGCCGAGTCTGTCTGGAGCATGGAGTTGGGCGGGGAGAGGTGGGCTGGCCTGGGCTGGGGTCCTGACAGCCACAAAACGATTTTCAACAGATCACTGACCCACTCAAGCTGCATTGGGCCATCCTTTCTGCCCTGCCCGGGGGAGCCGGCCCCGGAGGCATGGAGTGGGCCCAAGAGACAGGTGGGAGAGGCCGCCCTCACCCAGGGGTGCCGACAGGGGTGTCTGGAACGAGACAAGCTATGGGTGGAGAGTGGGGCTGGCACCAGAGGTGTTTACATTGACCAGATAAGGGATCCAGTGACTGAGGGACGGATGGCAGGTGTGGGGTGTGGGGTGGGGCGGGAGGAAGGGGGCGGGGCAAGGATGAAGGCCTGGATGGGCATGACCAACAGCGGGGCCAGGGTGGACCTGAGTTCCCGGAGGAGGGGCAGCTTTGGGGGCCACTGCCAAGGCCAGGGTCAGGCCAGCTGGACCCTCGGGATTGACTTTGCTTTTCCGTAACTTGGGAGCTGAATGGGGACACAAACACGAGAAGCCTCTGAGCCCCCACGAGAATGTCTTCAGTGTGGGGGTTTCAAGGCCAACAGGATCCAAAGACAAATGGGGGACGGGGGACCAAGAGGGCGCCACCAGGTTTTGACTTTGCCAAGTAAGAACAGTTGACAACCATGCATGTCAGGACAACCAACTGGTCTAAGGCGCCAGACTCCAGAGCAGTTAACAACCAACAACCCGCTTCTGATTCCATGGCCATTTCTTTAAAAAAGGAATAGGAGTTCCAGTCATGGCTCAGCGGTAACGAACCCGACTAGGATCCATGAGGATAAGGGTTCAATCCCAGGCCTCGCTCAGTGGGCTAAGGATCCTGTGTTGCCGTGAGCTGCAGTGCAGTTAGCAGATGCGGCTCGGATCTGGTGTGGCTGTGGCTGTGGTGTAGACCGGCAGCTGCAGCTCTTATTCCACCCCTATCTTGGGAATCTCCATATGCCATGGGTTCAGCCCTAAAAAGACCAAAAAAGAAAGGGAATAATTGGCACTAAAAGACAAGGACTGATACACTCACCTACGGGCACTCTGTCCTTCAGCCACGTCACAGTAGGTGCAGGGACCCCGGTCACATCACAGCTCAGGACCAGGGGGCTCCCAGCCACCTGGCTCACGATCTCCGTCTTGGGGTTCTCAAACGTTGGGGGCACTGCGGGAGAGAAGCCAGATGCCCAGAATCCTGGTTCTCGCTCTGCACCCCCACAAATTCCTTCCTCTCAAGCAGATCAGAGGTGTCCTACAGGCCCCTCCCTGTGGTTAGGAGTTGACACCTTACGCTTTGTCACTTATGGAGCTACAGGTTGCTTTATTCACAACTATAAATACAACCAGCAGCGGCCCTTTCAAAACATTTACGAAGCAGAGCCCAGGAGAAGACCACCTAGCCCAAGGGTGGCTATGGCACCAGCAGGCCTAGGCCTGTGCCAGGGCAGACATCACTAATCGATCCCAACACTCTCTCCTGCTCAGCCAGGATGAAGTCATGCACCTCAGGCAGCCACGACCAGTGGAACAGAGATGGCTGTGATCAGATCAAACATCTTCTCCCTCAGAAACCAGACGTTCACCCCTTCCCACTGTTCCCCAAGGTGGCCATCAGGAGAAGGAGCTATGAGCTTTGAGCAGCAGACCGGGTACCAATAATTTCCAACTCTGGTAGTCAATATGGCTCAGGGTTGGGTCCGTATACCGTCCCCCTGGCGGGGAGGCTACAGTCTTGGCCATCTGTGGCAGACAGGTGGTGTCCTGCCTTCCCTGCCTCTTCTTTCCATCTTGCACAGCAGTTTTGGCTGAGCACAGGGTGGCTCAGGGAGAAACTACATTTCCCAGTCTCCCTAGCAGCCTGCTGTGGCCAGCTGCCTACGGTCTCACTGATGGGACACAAGTGAAGGGGACAGGTATGATTTTTGCATTACCCACTTAAAATAAAAATGCTTGCTCTCTTATTTCTGTTGGTTTCTGCTTCACGGCATGGGGCAGGGACAACCCCCAGGGGACGGGAGAGAAGTAAGATGGAAGGACGCTGGGCCTGAAATTACCACTGGGTAGCTCCGGAGCCACCCTCCAGTCTAGACACTCTCTGCTGGGTGTTGGGATGAGAGAGGTAAACGTCTGTCCTGCTTGAGCCACTGTATTTTGGGGTCTTTTTTGTTACACAGCTATGTCTATTCCCTAACCAACACAACACCTGGCCCCAAGAAAACCTGGCCAAGCCTTCATCTTTTGCTTCCCTAGGCAGTTCCGACAGGCTCTCCCTTGCCCCCGGCTTGAGCCATACCCAATCAAATGCCACCTACCTTCCATCTTTGGGTGGTGGGGCCCAAGGCAGAGGTGACACAGCCCCAGGACTCCGAGAGTCTGACGACTCTTAGCGCTCCCATCCCAGGGCTGCCACTCGGGCCCTGTGCCCGGCACTTTACAGACACAGACCACAGATTGAGCGCTTCCTGTGTGCCTAACAGGTGGGTGTTGCTTTTAGCTCCTTTTACTGAAGACACTTCTGAGGCTCAGAGGGACAAAGTCACTCTCCCGAGGCCCACAGGGCAAGTCATCGGTGGAGTCCTTTGGGGATCCTGGTCTTTTCGATTCCAGGTCTCGTGCCCTAAATTCTCAGCAACATCCCTTCCCTCGCCCCTAGCTTCCAGTCACTGCCCCTCCCATCCTTGGCACCCTGTGGGCTGCTAGGGGTCCCGCGGCGGTGATGCTCGCAGGCCGGTCCCCAGCTTACCCTGGACGGTCAGGATGAAGGTCCGCACAGCCTCCCCAGCGGCATTGCTGACTCGACAGCTGTATAAACCTTTATCCAACACCTGGGATGGAATCGGCATGTGATGAATGCGGCTGGGGTGGGGCTGCATAAGGCTTGCCCCCAAACAGCTAGACCCCAGAAACTTCCAGAGTTGGGTCCCAAAGATGCTGGTCCCGCCTGGGAGGCCAAAGGGGAGATGGGACCCTCTGGCCTTCCCCGAGAGCCTCCCGATGCAGGAGGGCTGATGGAAGGCGAGTGCACGGGATCCAGACCCCACCCTCCCCTGGGCCTGTGCATCGGCCGAGCCTGGAGGAGAAGGCCCCTCGCCGTGGGGACAGGGCTGAGCCAGGCAGGGGCCCGGTGCATTGCCCGAGGAGCAGCAAATGCTCACGCGGTGAGCACTCGTGAGAATCTAATCCACGCAGCGTGGGGATGGGGAAAGGTTGGTGAGACAGAATCCCAGGGAGTCATAACCAGAGCGGAAAGGTTTCTAGATCCCGGGGAAGGAGTTCCCCTTGTGGTTCAGCGGGTTAAGAACCCGACTAGTAACCATGAGGATGTGCTTTGGATCCCTGGCCTCGCTCAGTAGGTTAAGCATATGGCGTTGCCACAAGCTGCGGCTCAGATCTGGCGTTACTGTGCCTGTGGCATAAGCTGGCAGCTGTAGCTCCAATTCGACCCCTAGCCTGGAAACCTCCATATGCTGCTGGTGTGACCCTAAAAAGACAAAAAAAAAAACCAATCTAAATCCACAGGCCAAGGAGGCAGTGGCCCCCACACCTTGACGCTCAGCTGCCCTGAGCCCCCCTCCAGCACCCGGCTCACCAGGATGGGCGGTGTCGTCCCCAAGGGCTGCCACCCCACCAGACGGCTCACCTGGGCGTCTTGGATCTCCAGCCTCGGTCCCCCCAGCAGAGCCTGGGTCCGCTGCGCCAGGACCAGGGGCTGCCCGTCCTTGTACCAGGTCACGGCCGCCTCCGGGAATGAGTCTGTCTCACAGTTCAGGACGGCTGTATCCCCCGCCCTCACCACCACTGCGTCCAGGGGACCGCTGGGAGCCTGCCTGAAGGTGGGGGGAACTGGGGCAGGAGCGAAGCCGAGTGAGATGCCACGAAGCCGAGGGTCCTCCCCGGCCCCAGCCACAGACTAACAGCCCGTGGAGAGACAGGGGTCGCGCAGCAGACCCCACCCTAGTGGACGGCACAGACCTAGGGAGCTGGAAGGAGAGCATCCAGGCCAGCGTGTCAAGGACCCGCTGGGTGACTCGGGAAAAGCTGCCTTCCCTTTCTTTATTTCTTTTTTTTTTGTCTTTTGTCCTTTTAGGGCCGCACCGGTGGCACACGGAGGTTCCCAGGCTAGGGGTCTAATCCGAGCTGTAGCCGCCGGCCTACGCGAGAGCCACAGCAACACCAGATCCGAGCTGCAACTGCAACCCACACCACAGCTCAGGGCAACGCCGGATCATCAACCCACTGAGCGATGCCAAGGATCGAACCCGCAACCTCATGGTTCCTAGTCAGATTCATTTCTGCTGCGCCACGATGGGAACTACCTGCTTTCCCTTTCTAAGCTCAGCCTCCCAGGTGGGGGAGATGCTCTGATGACGCTTCCCGGCTCTTTCCTACACAGGGCAGGTCCCAGCTAGGTTAGAGCCCTTCGTGGGCTCCACGGCCCCTGTCGCTCCAGGAAACCAATGTAGAAGCTCCCACCCTCGAGAGCCCTGTGCCTGGCACAGCACCGCGCACACAGTAGGTGCACAAATGAGTAAACCTGCTCCGGAGGCTAAGGAGAAGCCCCCAGGGAGTCCTGGCTCGGGACCCCTTGGGCCAGATTTTCCCCAGGAGAATTGCGAAGACCAGGAGCCCCCAAACAGACTCCCTTCGGAGACCAGCGTGATCAATCAGGCCTGGGAAGGGCCGTTCCTGAGCCAGCTTCTGCCGTTGTCCTGCTGACACCTCCTCAGCTTCGGAGCCCACTGGGTACCAGGCACTGGGCCAAGCGCCCACGAGTCACCATCTAATCCTTATACCAGCGTCACCTTCCAGGCGAGAGTCCCGAGGCCCAGAGAGGGGAAGTGAGGCCCCCAAGGTCACAGAGCAAATAAGTGCACAACTGAATTGCAAACCCGGGTGTGTCTAGGAGTTCCCGTCGTGGCTCAGTGGTAACGAACCCAACTAGGTATCCATGAGGACACAGGTTCGATCCCTGGTCTCGCTCAGCAGGTTAAGGATCCGGTGTTGCCGCAAGCTGCGGTGTGGGTCGCAGATACAGCTCGGATCCCACGTGGCTGTGGCTGTGGTGTAGGTCGGTGGCTGTGGCGTAGGTCGGCGGCTGCAGCTCTGATTCAACCCCTAGCCTGGAACCTCCATGTGCCGCAGGTGTGGCCCTAAAAAAGCAAACAAACAAAAAACCCAAGCACGTCCAGCTCGAAAAACCAAGATTCTAACCACCACGCCCCCCAGATGCCACTGCTGCAGAGGCCACGGGGCGTCCCGCTCCCCCCACTGGGCCCGGTGGCGGCCCCTCTCCTGGCAGTGCTGCCTGAGGGATGTGGGGCTGGGGGCTGATTGAAGGACAGTACTGGCAGGGGACAGACAGGACGTACCCAGCACACTAAGCTGCACCAGCTTCTGGTCCCGGCCAGCGGCATTGAGGGCCTCACAGGTGTACATCCCGGAGTCGGATGGCTGTGCCCGAGCCAGCTGCAGCGTGTGGGTGCCTGTCGGGGGTGGCGGAGGAGGGGGGAGCCGGCCCTGGTACCAGCGAACTAGCCCCAGCCGCCAGGCTCCTCGCCCACCATCCTAAAGCCCTCCCGGACTCCCAGTCGGGTGCCACGTTCGGGGAAGCAAGCCTGGCTCCCCACAAAGCCCCAGAGCCGGTCCCCAAGTCTCAGTTTACCCACCAGGCAGCAGGAAGACCCCTTCTCCCAGCGGGAGGGCCCGGCCGTCCTTGTACCACGTGACCTCGGGGCTCGGGTGAGCGTGGACCTCGCAGGGCAGAGAGATGCTGCTGCCGAGGACGGCAGTGACCTGCTCCGAGTTCAGACCTGCGATGCGTGGTGGGGCTGTCCCCGCAGCCACCAGGATAAAGAGAGACACATGACAAGGCACGCTGGCAGGGCAGCAGAGAGCCACAGCGTGGAACCCAGGGCCTTCGTGGGCTCCTGGTGCTTCTCCACTACCCTGCGCAGCAGCCCGTGTCTGTCAGAACCATCTTAGAGATGCCAGCACGGGGGCTCAGGGATCAGAGCGGGACAGTCGCCTGTACAAGGCCACTTAGCTGCTCCGTGGCCGAGCCAGAACACCAGCTCAGGGGTGAGGGCCTAACACTGCCGTCCCCCCGCCCTGAGGGCACAGCTGCTCCTCGTCTAGAGGCAGAGCTCATGGTCACCGAGATGCGGGGGTCACGAGAAGACAGAGGTTGAGGGGACCGGCTCCAGCTGGGGACAGTCCGCTGCGTCATGGCTCTGAGTCTGTTTCCACGGCCCGAAAATCAAGCTGACCTCCTGGCTTCGCTGGAAGGGGTGAACCCAGGGAGAGGGCTCTGCCCCTCGCCAGGTACACCGTAAGTGCCCAACCATGGTGCCGTGAGGCCTCGGAACAGCCCTGCTTCTGGCAGCCTCTAAAGTTGCTTAACCTTATCTGGGGGCGGCCCTTAGTGATCAGGGTCCCCCAATGTGCTCTCTCCTGGGGTATGGCTGGCGCTGGCCCAGAGCCCAGGGTGCTGGAAGGACCGGGGTGCTGTGTGTGCCTGCACAGCGAGCCCACGCAGGATCTGGGGCAGACCCGGAGCAGCACCCATCCACCCTCGCCCCGTTCCCCGGGGAACCCACAGGCGCTGCCGGCTCAGCCCCGCTCACCTTGCACCCTGAGGGTGAACAGCTTCTCCGCGGAGCCCGCAGGGTTCTCAGCCACACACATGTAGCTGGCAGCGTCAGCCACCTCCGCCGTGGAAACCTGCGGGCGCGTGCCACCGGCCTGATGGCTCTGGGCTCCCCCAGGGGCCACGGGAGGGGTCCCTCCCACCCACCCCCAGGCACGGCTCCCACCAGGAGGAGACCCCCCCCCCCGGAAGACCACTTTGTCCACATGGAGCAATGCTTAGGGGGTCACGCCACATCCGTCTGCGACATTCAGGGGGACGTGAGGCTGATGGATGATTAGCAAAGTAGACGGTGACAATGGCCCCCACCCCCAGCCCCGAGGAGGGCTGCTCTGTGCCGTGCTGGGCTCCAGGGGACCCCGTGCAGCTGTGTCTGGATCCTGGGTGGCCGAGGTGCTGCCTGAGGTTCCTGGCACTTCTGAGTCCGATGGCACTTCTGAGCAAGGCTGCCCTGTGCCGCGCTGTGCTCCCAGGCGACACGCCTACACATCTTTTTCAGGTGCTACGTGTAGCCCCTCAAGGCTTCTCACAGACGATTATTTGGGGGGGGGGGAGCTGAATTACATCCCGGGGGCCCCACCCTAGTTTCAGGCAAAGCGCCTCATTTGGCACAGATCCTGGGAGCGCCTTGGTCCCCAGACAGGCAGCCCTGAGTCACAGCAGCCGCCGCCTTTGGCCCGAGTGGGAGGCGGTCCTGACCTGCAAGACTTGTCCATCCTCCAGGACCCGCAGGCGCGGGCTTGGGGAGAAAGGCAGCCCATTCTGGAGCCATGAGATGCTGGGCACAGGGTTGCCCAGGGCTGGGCACTGGAGGCTGACGGTGCTGCTGGCGTTGACAGTCACTTCCTCCACCAGCTCCTCCGTGTCACCCAGGATCACGGGCGGGGCTGGGGTGGGGGAGAGGAGCGTGAGGAGCAGGCACCTCTCTGGGAAAGCTCTCGGGGGGAGGGACGGGGGATGGAGGTAACACTGGCACTTGATGCCAAGCGCTGGCTGGGGCTCTTCGTACCCTGCCCACTAAGCCTTCCCAAGCCCTGAAAGAGCGAAGGAATCTGGGGCACAGAGAGGGCTGTCATTTGCTCAGGGTCACACAGCTGGGCAGCAGCTCACTTGGAACTCGAACCCAGTCCTGTCCGGTTTCAGAGCCTAGGCGTGTCACCCCTACATCTTCAACCTCCGGGTACAGCGGGGAGAACATGCCCTCTGCCTCGACCCCCTTCGGAGTCAAGACCTGAGACCGCGCCCCCTCCCCTCCCCGCCCCCGGGCCCGGCCACTCACTCAGTACCAGCAGCTCGTAGTGCAGCCAGTCCTCGCCCACCTCGTTGGAGGCCTTGCACGAGTACCGGCCCGCGTCCTCCGCACGTACCAGGGGTATCTGCAGGACCCGGCCTCCTGCGGGGACACGGGGACAGAGGCCTGAGCCGGGGCAAGGAAAGCCGCCGTGCCCCCCGGAGGGGGCCTGGGACACATCACTGACACCCCCCACGCCCCCCTCACTTGTGCAATGCAGAGTCGCCTGTTCTGCCCAGGTCACGGGTTTTGGGGGCACTGGATAAAGCGCAGGAACAGCCTGTGCTGTGCCAGGCTCTGGGCCAAGCGGGGCTCTGGCCTCTGACTCTGTGCTGTCACCACTCCCATCTTACAGATGGAGAAACTGAGGCTTCCTCTGGGTGCCCAGCAGTGCCGAGCCCAGCTCCTCGATGAAGGCAGAGGGAAGGGGCAGAGCGATGGGCAAATGTCCAGGCAGAGGCTCTTAGGGGGCTGCGGTGGCTGGGGGTGGGGGTGATGAGGGGTGTCACCTGGGACCCTCTGTGACCGAGAGCCAGCTAGGACCCGATTTGAGCATCGGCGGGGATGGAGCTGATCTCTCGTGGGAGCTGGGCACGGGTCACTGTGTGCTCAGGATTCTGGTTTGGGGGACTGCCAACCCGGGCCGTGTGGGGGACTCGTGACCAGGGTCAAAATCAGGGGCTTATGCGAAGGACCAAGGAACAGTGGCTGGGACTGGGGAGGTGGTGGCCATGTTGGGGGGGGGGAGTGTGACGATATATGAGGTTAATCTATGATCTGAGTCAGAATTAAGGACAGCTATGACCGTGACCACTATGTACCCAGGATTAGGGGTCAGGGGCCAAGTTCAGAGGCCAGTGGTGGGACTGGAGGACTCAGCATGTGACTGAGCTCACTGTGTACCCAGGTCAGAGGGTAGTGGCCAGGTTAACGGTTCGATAACAGCTTTCTACAACACATCTGCTGATCCTATAACCCACCTGCTCTCCCTCCACCCGCCACCCCATACAGGCCAGCGCCACCACTGGTCCAAGCCTGGCAAGGACACCATGTGAATCCCAAGCCAAGAAGCCACTCCCTCCAGGCTCTGTGTCGGCGGCATCTCCCGGTCCTGCCCCCGCCCCCGCCCCCAGAGAAGCCAGGCGTTTTTCTAAGCCCCACCCCTGGAGCCTTTTAAGCCAAAACCATGCACAAAAAAACTACTCTAAAATAAAAGGGTTATTTTAAAAAATTAAATAACCTTAAGTAAACAGATTTTTAAAGCAGTAAAAGAGAAATAAAGCTATGACCTGGGACCCTGGGTGGTCATCGGAACCCAGTGAGAGCTTCCTCAGCATTTGGGGGTCACAAGATCT
This sequence comes from Catagonus wagneri, assembly GCA_004024745.2. NCBI lineage: Eukaryota > Metazoa > Chordata > Mammalia > Artiodactyla > Tayassuidae > Catagonus > Catagonus wagneri. The sequence continues at coordinate 2,554,618 of PVHT021183634.1, forward strand.
TAACAGAGGGACCCCCTCCCCCAGCTCCAGAGAAAGGGACCAGGGCATCACAGACCGTGCAGCCCAGAGGTGGGCACAGCCCAGAGAAGAACCTCTGTCCTACAAACCAGAGGCAGAAGGGGAACTTGCTTCTGCCTTCAAACCAACACAGAACTTCTAGCCTGAGTTTACAAGAGGCAGCTAAGGTCCAGAGTGGTCACGTGCCTGCCCAGGGTCACACAGCAAGCAGTGCACAGGAGAGCTCAAGGACTTGCAGGAAGGCAGTGGCGGAGCCCAGCTCTGCCCTGGGTGTGACCCCGGTGCCCGCCTGCAAACGCCCTGCTTCTCTGCGCAGCCCGGGCCTACCTTGCAGAATAGACGCCGCCCCATCCGCGGCCGAGAGGGGCTGGTCCTCGCGGTACCAGGTGAGCTCTGGGGGCGGGACCGCGTTGGTGTCGCAGTACAGGTAGGCGGGGTTGTTCTCCACAATCTCCCGGTATTCTGTCACCCCACCCCGGGCCTCTTGCTCCTGGGACAGCGTCTCAAAGGGGTCACTGGCATCTCCCACCTTCTGGAACATGGGGGGCACTGGGGCGGGGAGCAAAGCCATCAGGACCCCCAGCAGAGGGAAGCAGATGCACCTCTGCTCAAAGAGACGCGCCTCCCAGCCTCTCCCAGCATCGGAAATTCCACCGTTTGAGCCAATCCCTTCAGTCAAAGCACTTTTACAATTCACTCACTCCATCTACTGCTGTTTATTGAGCAACTACTACTAGGTTAACACTTTTCCTTCTGGAGCTCGTGTCATTTTCTTTTGCTTTTTGGATATGACTGCGGCATAAGGAAGTTCCCCGGCCAGGGATGAAACCCGAGCCACAGCAGCAACCAGAGTCACAGCAGTGACAATGCCAAGTCCTTAACCCCCTGAGCCGCCAGGGAACTCTCAGGGGCTGGTGTCTAATGGACTCTTTCTTGTGACACACTGATATTTCTCAGGGGAGGAAGCCAGATACTAAGCATTAGCCGGAGAGGGTGCCTTAGAGCGAGAGGCACAAAATCACCAGCTTTTGGAACCCGAGGGGGCCCCCAAGGCCACCCGATTCCATCAGCCACACTTCACAAAGGTAAAACGAAGGCCCAGCGGGGCAGTGATGGCCCTGTCACTACTGAAAGGGCCCAGGCCAGGGTCTGGGGGCCAGACATGGCAGACACCCCAATGAGATGGGGTGAACAGCCAGGAACAGGGTCCTCCTGCCAGGCCACCCCGGAAGCACTGAGGCTCCCTACCCCGGCCACATTGCCACCCCAGTTCCGTGGCCCCCACTCACCCTGGATGAGCACGTTGAAGTCCTGGTCGTCCTCACCAGCCGCATTGGTGGCCACGCACAGGTATCGCCCGGAGTCTGAGAGCTGCGTGGCCTGGATCTGCAGCAGCCGCCCTTCCCCAAGGATGTGGATGCGCTGGCTGGGAGTCACAGGCTGGGGTGGAGGGAGGGGCGAGAGATCAGAGACGAAGGGCCGAAAGCACCCAGACGAACGTACTTCCGTTTTCATGCAATTTTAAAAGTACAACATAAAGAGGTAGGAACCCCCTGACAATTTTTTTTCTTTTTTTTTTTTGTCTTTTCTAGGGCCGTACCCGCAGCAAATGGAGGTTCCCAGGCTAGGGGTCTAACAGGAGCTGTAGCCGCCGGGCGACAACACAGCCACAGCAACGCGGGGCCCAAGCCACATCTGCAACCTACACCACAGCTCACGGCAACGCCGGATCCTTAACCCACTGAGCGAGGCCAGGGATTGAACCCCCAACCTCATGGTTCTTAGTGGGATTCGTTAACCACTGAGTAACAAAGGGAACTCTGCCCTGACAATTTTTGAACACAACTTAAAAACTGGAAGAGAATTCAATGAACGAATAGAGTTTAACATCTGTGAGACCTGTTTTCTATAAAGAGCTTACTTTATTACTTATTTCTTACTGAAATACAAAGGGTGGGGCAGGGCCCAGGCCAGCTGGGGAGCCAGAGCTTTGACTGCCTTTTCTTAAAGGTTCCGAGCAGAGGACGGGGACCAGACTGAGAGTCTGAGGCCACCAGGGAGCCCCCGGCTCACCTGTCCGTCCTTGTACCAGCTGACGGTGGGCGGGGGCACGGCCCAGCTCTCGCACTCCAGGGTCAAGGTACTGTTGACCTTGGTCTTCACCTCCTTCGTGCCGGCCTCCCCCGAGGGGTCATCTTTGGAGATGGAGGGAGGGACTGGAAAGCACAAAGGAGTCTGAGGAGCGGGCCTGGGGAACGGGTGCTGTGACCTCGCACACCCCCGGTCCCAGGCCAGTCCCAGAGACGGGCGGCTGGCTCCAGAGAGCGGGGGAACAAGGACCCCGGAAAGCCACCCCCTCCCGGGGAGAGAAGCTTACAGGATGGGGCAGACCTAAGGCAGGGGAATTCCTGGAGTGAACTCTGGGGATCCTTCTGGGGGTACGGGGTTGCCAGTTGGGGGCCCTCTGGTTCCCCTGCCGTGCAACTGGCAGATTAGAAGCAAGGACCGGTATGGGTCTGGGCATTCATGTGGTTCAAGTCCCAGCTCACTGGTTCCTTCCTCTTAAGTCCTTGGTCCCAAACTGACTGCAGCCAGCCCGGGATGGCCAGCGACCCTCAAAGGAGACCAGTGGGGTGTCCAGGGCAGCCCAGGGTTCCTGGACGGCTTCCTGCCACCTGGCTGGGGCCCCGGAGGCCCCGACTCACTGAGGACTTCCACGTGGTAGTTCTTCACAGCCTCTCCCAGCTCGTTGGTGACCACGCAGGTGTACTGGCCTGCATCTTCCTTCTGGGCATTCAGGATCTGCAGCCCGTGGGTGCCTGCTTGGAGTCGGGGGGGCAGTGGCCAGGGTCACCGCCGGGCGTTTCCCCATCGGTCCCTTCCTCTGACCCAGCCCGATGACTGGCCACCTGCCCCCTCGCTCGCCCCACCCCACCCCCTCGAGAACATCACCTGGGAGCAGCTGGATGTTGTTCGAGGCCTCAAACGGGGCCCCATCCTTCATCCAGGTGACGGTGGGGGAGGGAGAAGCCAGGGCCTCGCAGATCAGAGAGATGGGGTTGTTGATGGTCACGGTCACCTCCTCGTCCGTGCTGTCCTCGGTCACTCCCAGGATGCTGGGAACCACTGCGGCGGGGCAGGGGCGTGTGCTCATTGAAAGAGACTCCCCATCTTGGGCCCAAGGATCCAGAAAAGCCTTCAGCCCTGGTGCTCGGCTTCGGCGTTTTGCTATTTGCATCCCACAGGTGGGAAACAGAGGGACCCCTGCCCTGTGTGGCCGGACCTGAATTCAGGCCGCGGGGACCCAGAGCCCAGGCTCTCCACCGCTAAGCAATACCGCGGGGGAGGCTGGTCATCCTGCCTCGGACTCCTTCTCAGTTCTGCTTGTGACTCCAATTTGTACCATTCTCTGCTAAGACGTGGGGGTGGAGGTTGAGTAGAGCAGCACAGTTTTTTTCTTTTTCTTTTTTTTGAACCTGCACTTCTGCATCAACCTGCACCACCGCAGTCAGATTCTTAACCCACTGCGCTGCAGCAGGAACTCCAGCTCTGCTTTCATTGGCCCCCAAATTTCCCCTTGCAGCCTCTGCTGGGGACCCTCCCTTTTACCAACAGCATTTTAATTTTATTTTATTGCCTTCTTTAGTGTGTGTCTCTTTAGTACTGCACCCGTGGCATATGGAAGTTCCCAGGCTAGGGGGCGGATTGGAGCTTCAGGTGCCGGCTTACACCACAGACACAGCAACACGGGATCCGAGCCTCCTGTGCCCTACACCACAGATCATGGCAACGCCAGATCCTTAATCCACTGAGCGAGGCCAGGGATCAAACGAGCATCCTCATAGATACTAGTCGGGTTCATTTCTGCTGAGCCGCAACCGAAATTCCTGTCTCTTTTGGCTGCCCCGAGGCATAGGGAGTTGCCAGGCCAGGGATCAGATCCAAGCTGCAGTGGTGACCTACACCACAGCTGCGGCAACACCAGAAATGCAGAGATGCATTTCCTTTGCGCCACAGCGGGAACTCCCCAAGAGCATTTTTAGAAACAGATTTTCACCCAATCAGCCTGTATCTCTCTCACCTTCTAGGTCCCTGTTTCTCCCAACGAGACCGTTCCTGCTGATGACCTGTGGGTGACTGACAGCCTGGGCGTGAACCCCCACCTTGGGGCCTGGAGTCTTGTCACCTAAGCCTCAGGGCTTCATTGGTGACATGGGGACAAGCACATCTCCCGCCTCCTGGGGTTGTTGTAAAGATTCAACTAATCAGGCCTGTCCCAACACCCGGCCCGTGGTAGATGCTAGGCCCATATTGCTGCTATCATTATTTTTGTTGTTGCTGAAGTGGAAGAAAAAATAGTAAAGGGTTTTGGGGGAAGCTGTCTGCAAGGAGCTGGTCACCTTGGTTCTCCCTCTCGCCGGCATCCAGGGCGGCCAGGAGAGGCTTAGCACTTACCCAGGACGCTGAGCTGGAAGTGTTTGGTCTTCTCTCCTACGGCATTGGCTGCGATGCAGGAGTAGTGGCCTGTGCTGGACAGGTTGGCCTGGAGGACCTGCAGGAGGTCCCCACCGGGAGAAATGCGGTGGGCGTCTCCACCAGCCAGGGGCCGGCCGTCCTTGAACCACGTGACCTTGGGCGGTGGGTGGCCTGTGTGCAGAGGGGAGGGGCAGTTGAGACCACTGAGCCGGTTTGGACCAGGTCAAACTGGAGGCCAGAGGTCGCTCCAAGATGGGGCAGGAGACAAGCCACTCTCCATCACGGTCTGGAGGTCCGTGCAGCAGGACCGGAGACACAGAAACAGCCACCAAGCCTGGCTTTTCAGCCCTTTCCTACGTGGTTTGATGGCCTTTTCCTTACTCAGGTTGTAGGCAGAGATGGCTTGGTACAGACAGACCGGACAGAAAGGCAAGTTGTTCATTTTATCCATCCATCCATCCATCCGTCCGTCCGTCCATCCATCCATCCGTCCACTCATCTCTCCCCACCCACGAGCATCACGGGAGCCTGCTCTGCCAGGCACTGGGGGAACCGTGGTCCTCAAGCAGCTCGGAGCCTGCCTGGGGTACACAGATGTCACAAGGTCACTGTGGTCCAGTGTGGCCAGTGCTGGGCTAGGGGAGCCCGGGGACCCATAGGTAGGTGCTGGAAGCTGAGATTCTGCAGTCAGGAGTGGGCACGCGTGCTTGGGACAGAGGCACGGAGAGTGCAAAGCTGAGCGGGGACGTGGCGCCAAGTCCAAGAGGCAGAGAGACCCTCCGCGGGACGCAGCAGGGCCGGGGGCAGGCGCCCGCAGCTGCCTCCCCGCCCTTCCTCCAGTCCACCTGCCGCGTGTGCCCGTTACCTGTGGCGTTGCACGTCAGGTGGGCCGTCTGCCCCTCAGGCACCTTGACCGCCTCCTCCAGGTCCTCGTTCTCGATGCTGGGAGGAACTGGGAGAGGCAAGGAGGCAGACACTAACCGACCAGCCCGAACAACCACGGAGCAGGAAGCCAGGAGCCCACGGCATCTCTCTTCTGCTTCCCCATCCCTCACTCCTGCTGCCAGGGGGCAGTGAGTTTCATAAACATTTGCTGCCAGCTGAGGGCAGTTACCAGTGCCTCTGGGAGAAGGCCCCCATCAGAGGAAAGCGGTTGGGTGGTGTTGAAAATCTTTGCCCCCTTTCATTTTGGGTTAGTCCCGGCTCTTTCTGGAAAGTTCTGGCAGCCTTAGAGAAGAGGCTACCGACGAGGCAAAGACAGCTAGGCTTGGCCTGTGCTGGGCCACCCCCGGAAGCTCCCAGGCAGTAGGAGAAGGCTCCGCGGGCGCCCATGGGGCTGTGACATACCCAGGACCTCCACGCTGAAGTTTCTCCGCACCTCCCCAGCCTCGTTGCTTGCCAGGCACGAGTAGAGGCCTCTGTCTCGCTCCTGTGCCCGGGCCATCCTCAGCATCCAGCCACCTGGCGAGGGGGGCAGCTATGAGCGGCCTTCTGCCCCAAGCTGAGCCCAGGCTGCCCACCAGGAAAAGGAGCATGCCAGGCATGATATTTGTTTTTCCATTTTTAATTTTAATTTCTTTTGTCTCTCTCTTTTTTTTTTTTAGGGCCACGCCTGTGGCATATAGAAGCTCCCAGGCTAGGGTTCAAATCAGAGCTGTAGCCACCAGCCTATGCCACAGCCACAGCCACAGCAATGCCAGATCTGAGCTGTATCTGTGACCTACAACATAGCTCACCTGGATCCTTAACCCACTGAGCGGGGCCAGGGATCAAACCTGCATCCTCATGGACACTAGTTGGTTTCCTTACCACTGAGCCATGATGGGAACTCCTGGGCATTATATTTAGATGTATATGCGTCTGCCTCTCATACTGTTCCATTTCTCAGAGAGGGAAACTGAGGCCCAGGACAGTAAATAGACAGATGGAGTCCCCTGGACATTAGGCCTACAGCAGGGTAAATTCGAGTCCCCTGTTCTAGTAAGAAGGACCCGTCACCAGGCTACCCTCTAGGCTGTGGACTGGCTGGAGCTAAAAGGACAGAAATGGTTTCTGTGGTCCTGGCTCGGATCAGAACCCCCATTCCCTGATGGACCTGGCAAAAGGCCATCTTCTCCCAAGGGCCTCTCAGAGGTGAACCAGCTCCCCTCACAGCAACGAAAGGATCTCCTAAGACCCCAGGGAAGGAAGAGACACAGCACGCATGTCATTATGGCTATTCCTGCACCCAAGGCTGACATCACTAATTGATCGCCACTCTCCTTCCTACTGGGCCCAGATGCAGTCTCTGAGTTTGTAGCATCACAAGAATCTGATGGCTCCCACCAAGTGCTCAGAAGTGGAGCACAAGGGGAAACTTGGTTGCCATCCCAGCTTTGGCTGTGGGGAACAACTGATGGGTCGCTGAGGCTGTGCTTCAGGGGGCCTGAAAGTCCTTGCAAGATTCTGATGGGATATTATCTCTCGGCCTGGGTTTCCCTATTTGTGTTCCGGTAAGAACCATCACAAACCAACTTCATGAGGAAGATGAATATTTAGAGGGGAAAGTGCTTAGACCAGCATTTCCAAAACTTTGTTACAGTTGTCTGGGATGTTACATAAGCGAGAATTTTTGCTGCAGGACTTATCAGAACCTTGACTATACACACGGTCACTGTGAGTGTCTAGGACAGCAGATCAGGAAGCCTTTTCTAAACTTATTTAAACCAGTTTTCTTTTTCCTGGAGCACCTCACCTGACCAGAGTTTTGGGGTGCACGCTTGGGGGACCAACAGCTGAGGCGGTTATCCCAAAATCGAGCTTGGCAGCTCCGGGTCAGAGGTCGTAGGTGTGTGATGGACAAAGGGAGAAGGCCAGACGTGAGAGCCAGACACTCCCCTGACCGGCACCTCACCTGCCAAGAGGTAGGTGTCGTCCCCGGGGCTGACGGGCTCCTCGCCTCGGAACCAACGGACACCTGGGGGTGGGATCCCTGTGGCTTCACAGAGCAGCGTCAAGGGGCTGTGCAAGGCGGCCGTGACGTTGGTCAGTGGGTCCAAGTCTCCAATGAGCTCCGGGGGCACTAGACAGGGAAAGAAGCTGCATTCGGGTTGCAGGTGGGGGCCGGGCTGTATGCTCTGAGCCCAACGCCCGCCCAGCACCAACGCCCTCCCAAGGACCCCACCCTCCAGTAGGGGGACTCTGAGAAGCAGAAGGGACAGAAGCAGAGCTGCTCCCACTGCAGGGAGAGAGTGGTGACCACAGGCTGGGCCTCCGTTTCCCTGAGCCTTTAGAGGGACGCCAGGAGGATCCAACAAGGGCACGTGTAAAGCGCTTAGCCGGGTCCAGAGCAAAGACTGAGCAAACGGGACTGGAATCTGAGGCAAGGGGAACACAGATGGGTCCCGAAAGCCACACGGCAGAGCTCCATTCACAAAGGAAGCTGCGCCCTATCAGACAGGGATACGTGGGCAAGGCTGGGGACCCCAGCAACGCTGGAGGCATAACGGGGGGTCTCCCCAAAGGACCCCTGCTTGCCCCTCCCTCCCCATACCCTACCCCTCCCGGCCTCCACCCCCCTAAGGTCTGCAGTAGGCGTTCAGGAAAAGGCTGGAATCACGAGGCTGTTCTAGCCACCGAGAAGGTGCCCCAGGCCTCTGCAGATCTGTTCCCTCCGCCTGGCACGCTTCCTCTCACCCCAGCTCCTGATGAACTCATCCTCAGCTGGTACACTTCAGCTCAAAAGGTCACCTCCTACAGGAAGCTGCCCTGATTTTCCAGGACAGTAGCCAGGGTCTTCCCCATCTCTCAGGGACCCCAAGTTCCCCCACCATGCACAAGTCATGCGGGGTAAAGAAGGCCCAAAGAGCAGTAGGCATGGGAGACAGAGGGAGGGAGAATGAGGGCTATTTGGAGGCAGTTCTGATCTCAAGAGCAGTGTCTGCAGCTTCGCCCAACAGCAGCCCTCACTAGAGGCCTGACTCGGGGTGGCCCCGGGAGGACAGCTTGGGGACCGAAGCAGCCTTGCCTCCTCCAGTCTGGCCCCCTCCCTGCCCCCCTCCAGCAGGCTGCTGGTCCTCACCCAGCACGGTTAACGCAAACCTCCTCTCGGCCCTCCCGGCCACGTTCTCGGCCACGCAGCTGTAGCGGCCGGCGTGGGCGGCCCGAGCCCGCTCCACGCGCAGGCTCTGACCCTGGTTCTGCAGCCGCAGGCCGGGCTCGGCCCCCACGGGCCGGCCGTCCCGCTCCCACGTCACCCTGGGCGGGGGCTTCCCTGTGGCGTTGCATTCCAGAGTGGCCTCCTCGTCCTGGGCCACGGACACCTGGGTGTGGGGTCCCCGGGAGCCTGCGATCTGGGGAGGAACTGGGGTGGGGAGAAAGCGCGTCAGGGCAAGCTGGCCGCCGGCACCAAACACTGTGCTCACCGCCGTATGGCCTGCGTTCCCCTCTGCCACTCGCTGGCTGTGTGACCTTCGTCAGGTGACCTACCCTCTCTGGGCCTCCACTTTGCACCTCTCTAGAATGGGTTCATAATGACACCCCTAATGGCCCCCTCTCCCATCCCCTGAGAACCGCGGCTGGGCTTGCTGTCTGGACAACGAGCTCACAGCACAGCCCGTGAGGCCTCTGCAGGGTTTTTCCCTCAGGAACCAGAGACCTGCCAGAACTTCCACGGTCGTTAGGACTGGTTGTGGTGGGGGGACTATTCCACAGTTGGGGGCTTTTCCCCAAGATGCTGAACAGCACTTTTTCTGATTTTATTTTCTGGAATTGTTTTTACAGGGCTGAGATATTTAATTCCATCCTTGCCAGACAAGTAGGGAGACTTTGGTTTTCATTACACATGGGAGCTTCATGTTAATTTTTTTTTTTTAATTGTTTGGTCTCCCTACGGCATATGGAGTTCCCAGGCCAGGAATCGGATCCAAGCCACAGCTGTGACCTATGCTGCAGCTGTGGCAATGCTGGATCCATAACCCACTGTGCTGGGCCGGGATTCGAACATATGTCCCAGCGCTCACGAGATGCTGCTGATCCCGTTGCACCACAGTGGGAGCTCCATCGTGTCAATTTTTTTTTTTTTTTTGTCTTTGTAGGGCTGCACCTGCAGCATATGGAGGTTCCCAGGCTAGGGGTCAAATCAGAGCTGCAGCTGTCGGCCTACACCACAGCCACAGCAACATGGGATCCGAGCTGCATCTGCAAGTTATACCACAGTTCACGGCAATGCCAGATCCTCAGCCCACTGAGCAAGGCCAGGGATCGAACCTGTGTCCTCATGGATACTAGTCAGGTTCATTTCCGCTGAGCCAACACAGGAACTCCCATCATGTCAATTTTATATTTCTTTAATCTCCGCTCTTTCAAGCTGCATTGCTTTTCCCTCTGGGCCACTGGGGGCTTCTTGGGATCATGCTGCGCGCCACCCCCACCCCATGCTGAGAATGGACCCGGAAGAAGCTGACCGGGGAGGGCAGTTAAAACACCAGTCATCTAAAGGGGAACGAGACAATGCTTTCATCACTCCTGTGCCTGTCTTTGCCCGGGTTCTGGGGTGAGGTCTGCCCTGCCAGGGTCCTGGCTGCCCCCCCTTCCGGCCCCTGGTTCAGGTCATGCCAGCCGACTCACCAAGCACCTCCAGCTGCTGGTCCTGGCTGCTATTTCCCGCCACGTTGCTGCACTCACAGGTGTACGTCCCTTCCTGGGCTGACTGGGCCTCTCCCAGGTACAGCAGCCGCCCCACAGTCGACACCTGCCCAAGGCCGGCCCTGGCCCCGGGCAGGGGCTGACCTGGATGCATGAGAAAGAAGCCCCTGGTCCCCTGTGCTTCCTTCTGCCTTTGAACATTTGTCCTCCCAACCATCATGGCCAACTCCTACGCATCCTTCAGGTGCCCACTGGGACATCACCTCCACCGGGAAGCCTTCCCTGAGCACCAAACCTCATCCTGGAACCTCCTCTGAGCTCCCATAGTTCTGAGCTCAGATCTGCCTGCAGGTGACCCATCTGAATCCCACCCTGGCCCGGGCCATCCTGGAGAGCAGACCTGCCTCACCTCCCCCCACCCTGGGGTCCTTAGAGGATCTCCAGGGCCTGACACAGAGTAGGGCTCAGTGAAGGCTACTGAATGAATGACTGAGCCATCTTGCTGCAGTGACCAGGGCAGGGGCATCAAGAAGCTGGCACACCTCACAGCGAGGACCCCCCAGAGCAAAAAAGGAGTCTGGAAACCTCAAGGCACCTCAAGGATTAAACCCTAACTTCCATCATCCTGAACTGTCCTCAGAGAGGCAGCCCCTCGGCTCCAACCCTCCATCCGCACGCATCCCAGCCGAGGGAGGGGCCTGGTGGCCACAAGACAATGTTTCCTCCCTCTTATGCTCTGTTCTCTATCTGCGCCCTCTCTCCTGGTGATCTCAACTCGTCACCTTCGGATTTATTCTTAATCCAGACCTCTGCTCTGAGATCCAGACCCCCGACATCTCAAAATGAATAGGGCCCCAACTCAGGGCCTGCCCCCTGAAACCTGGCCCCGCAGCCTCTCCACCTCAGTAAAAAACCTCAAGTCATCCCTGACTCTCTCTTAGCCCCCATCCAAGCCGGCAGGAGGTCCTGCCTGGAGTCCTTTCAGGGGCCACCTCGCCGGCGGCCCAGCTCCCACCCTTGCTCCCAGGCACTGTCTGAATTCCCAAACAGACGCATGGAGAAGCAGATATTAAAGGATACGGTGGGTGATACGACAAGTTAACACACAGGGGCAGCATCAAGGAGGCCCTGGCCCAGACTGGGGTGGAAAGTCAGGGAGGGCTTCCTGGAAGAAGGGACATCTGAGGTGAGGTCTGAGGATCAATCCAGCTCTCACCGGCTGAGAAGAGGCTGGGAGCCCGGCAGACTTGGGCCTGAGCAGAGAGGGGCAGTACAAAGCACCTGCACCCCTAGGACTGTAAGCACCCCCATCTCCACCTCTACTAGGGTCTGGGGTGGGGCACCCAGCGAGGGCAGGGAGCAGCCTCCTCCTGTGGGGCAGCGAGGGTGGGGCTGGGCGAGGGCAGCCATCCTACCGTCCTTCCTCCAGGAGATCTTGGGGAAGGGGACACCTCGACAATCGCAGGACAGCCTGGCGGGGTGCCCCTCGGTCACGGTCAGGATGCGGGGCTCCTGGGAGGGGAACGCTGGAGGGACTGGTAAAAGCAGAGAGGTGAGGGGGACAGGAAGCTGTGGGCTAGGATGAGAAAGGGACCCCG
>PVHT021183634.1:2567334-2684191 GCA_004024745.2 Catagonus wagneri
CTTGAGAGCCAGCAGGGGGCGGGGGCTTGAGAGCCAGCAGGGGGAGGGGGCTTGAGAGCCAGCAGGGGGAGGGGTCCCAGGCCAGCCCAGGAGACCCTCACCCCAGACATTTAGGTTGTAGTGCTTCTCCGAGCGGCCTGCCTGGTTCAGCGCCTCACAGGAATAGCGGCCCGCATCCCACACCTCAGCTCTGTCCACCTGGCGGGGAGCCAAAAACACCCATCAGTGGGGGCAGCACAGAGATAAGGTTACCCCTGGACAGACTGTGTGACCGTGGACATGTCACTTTACCTTGCTGTGTCCCACCCTCCCACCTGGAACCCAGGGGCAACGACAGCATCTGCTGCAGCTCTCGTACAGGGAAGTTTCTAGAAGCCAGGGCCTCGGTGGCCTGACGTGGGCACAAATAGCAGCCTCACTCCCTTCACATCCACAGCCCAGCCCCGTTCCTAGGAGGAGGCAGAGGGGGCCCTGTCCTCAGCGGTCAGATCCTGACGTGGGGGGTAACAGAGCGAGGCTGTGGCTTTGAAGAATGAAGGGAAGCAGGGGGCGGGATTCCAGGCAGAGGAAACCAAATTAAGAGGCTCGGAGCTGGGAATGGTCATATCACAGGGTGTAGAGGGGTGGGAGAAGGAGGAGCAGGTGCAGTGGTGGGTTCTCTCCCCCACGGGACATGGATGAGCTGTTCTCTGGGGCAGGCAGGGGCCTTAGAGGCATTCTCTAACATTCTCCCAGTCACCCCAGAAAAAAGGCACCGGCGTGCTTACAGACAAGACACTTGAGGCCCCTGTGGCCTTAAGTGCCGCAGCCCTGGAAGAAGCAGAGCTAAAATTTAAATCCAGGCTGACGCCAGAGTCCCTGACCCTAATTAACCCCTGCCTTGCTGGGCCAGATCAAAGACCTTAAATGGCCAAAGGCAAGGAGGCTTTCAACAAGGAGTGAAAAACAGGTGGAACGCTTTGGGGGGGGGCGAGGGAAGCCCCAACAGCTCGGGCCTGGGGGTCGCTCTCCACCCCTGTGGGGCTGGAAGCAGTTCTGATGGGTCCTGGGCGCTGGGACTGGAGGGGCCCGCAGGTCACACTGAGCCGAGCTGATGTTGGGGGGCAGCCACTGCCGCCCTGTTCAGGGCTCAGCTCGGCTCTAGGTGGCAGCCCCCTTGGGGACCTGACCTCCAGCAAGGCCTTGTCTGCAGAGAGGCGGACACCGGGCCGGGGCTCCAGGGGGCGGCCGTCCTTCCGCCAGCTCAGGACGGGAGGGGGCACAGCGTGGCTCCGGCACTCCAGGGCCACTGACTCGTTGGCCACGACGGACACATTCAGCTCTTCTCCGAGGATGCTTGGGGGCACTGCGGGAGGGGGCAGGAGAGGGGCTGTCTCAGGCACGCACGCCCGGGGCGCTGGTGGGCCAGGGCCACGTCCCGGGTCAGGCCCACCCTTCCAGCAGCCGGGGGCAGACGCCGGGGAACAGGGGGTCAGCGTTAGGATCCCCCCCTGCCACCACCACCACCAAGCTGCAGCAGAGGCTCCCAAACCTGAGCCGGATGGTGGGTTCTAAAAACAACAATATCCTGAGTACGATTTTGTCAGTTGTACCAGATGTTACCATGAAGGAAAGGGCTCAAGGGGACCCAGAATCTCTGTTTTATTTCTTACAACTGCATGTGAGTCTATAATAGCTCAAAAAAAATTTTTAATTAATATATATTTTTTTAAGGTTTTCAAGAGCTGGCCCCAGAACTCATGACCAAATTTTTCCTCGTGACCAAACCAACCAGTGCAGGTTGGGGTTAAAAAAGCGGGATCTGGGGTCAGCGCTGCTGGGTTAGAGCCCTGTCTTCTGTCCCTCGGTCACTGTGTGAAGCCCGGAGATGTTACTCTGCCTCCGTGGGCCTCGATTTCCTCATCTGTCAAATGGGCGCAACCCCTTGGGGCCACGTGAGATTAAACGCAGTGACACAGGGGAACGCTTGGCACAGAATATCTCGTTATCTTGACTCCAGCGGAGGCAAAGGGCTAGAAGTAAGCGCATCCTCGTCCTGCCCACCCCAGGCTCTGTGCCTCCCAGAGTTCTTTCGTGATTCTCCACGGGTTCCCCATAAAATCCCATACGGGGAAATTTTTAAATCACGGTGACTGTAACTCAGTGAGTCACAAGCTTAGCGAATCCCATGACAGCCTCTGAGCTGGGTGCTAGTTCATCCCCATTTTACCGATGAAGGAATGGAGGGCTCAGAGAAGCAGAGTAACCAGCCCAACGTCACAGAGCTAGGAACTGGCCAAGGCAGGATTTGAACCCGGGTTCGAAGCACTCAGGAGCCAGTGTTCCTAAGCACCGCCCCACACTGCCCTCCCCCAAGCAGAGGGTTTCCCGACCCATTTGACGCGGGACAAGTGAGATGGTCCAGCCTCCCCCTCCCTGAATCCGGAGTTTCTGGCTATGCAGGGTGACCCCTCGGCTCCCCTGTCCACGAAGGGTCACGGTCTCAGGCAGGACCTCCCACACCCAGCCACCCGCTCCACCTTCAGACCTGGCCAGGGGTGCCCCAGCCTCAGTTTCCTGAGCCTCCGAGGGCCCGGAACTCACTGTGGACCCGCAAGACGACGTCCCTGCGGTCCTCGCCCACTGCGCTCACGGCCACGCAGGTGTAGCTGCCGGAGTCGGAGGCGCGGGCACTGGCCAGTGCGAGGACCCGGCCCCCAGGGAAGACCTGTGCCCCAGAGGAAGCCCACATGAGGTCACGCACCTTCACAAGCTGGCCCTGCTGGCAGGCACGCCTGGGCAGGCTGCCCCAGACCCCCAGGCGCCCCCCACGACACAGGGGACTTGTGAGCTGTACCCAGACCTCGGGACCTATGCCAGCCACTGGGCAGTTGCATCGGTTCTCAGAAAGAGTCCCCTGGAGTAGGGCTGTGGCTGGGGTCCCCACGTGCATAGGCTGCACAACAGATTTCAAAGAATTTGGACAAAAAGAAGAATGTAAAATGTCTGCTTTGGGATGTATTGGGTTAACTAAAATGTATTACTAAGGTTGGTTTCACCTGCTTATTTTTGCCTTTTTTTTTTTTTTTTTTCGCTTTTTAGAGCCGTACCAGCCGTATATGCAAGTGCCAGGCTAGGGGTCAAATCAGGGCTACAGCTGCCGGCCTACACCACAGCTGCAGCAAACATGTGATCCGAGCTGCATCTGCGACCTACACCACAGCTCACAGCAATGCCGGATCCCCGACCCGCTGAGCAAGGCCAGGGATCGAACCTGCATCCTCATGAATATTAGTCAGGTTCGTTTCTGCTACACCACAACGGGAAGTCCCTCTTTCTGCTCATTCTAATGCAACTATTAGAAAATTTAAAATTACATATTTGCCAGAAAAAAAAGGGGGAGAGTTCTCTGGTGGCTCAGCAAGTTAAGGATCCGGTGTTGTCACTGCTGTGGCTCAGGTCGGTGCTGTGGTGTGAATTCAATCCCTGGCCTGAGAAATTCTGCTTGCTGCAGGCACAGCCAAGAAATAAAAATATAAAACAAAGCAAAATAACATATTTCGCTGACATTGACCACCCAGCTCTAAACTCCGTTTAGTGGCTCTCTTTCTGGTCCCCAGCCAAACATCCTGGACCGTCCCCTTGGCACCCCTAGGCCCTGACCTCTGCTCCCAGCACCTACTTGGGCACCAAAGAGCCCTACTGACCTGGAGGCCGGAGGTCCCAGCAGTGGACACGGGGTTTCCGTCCTTCAGCCACATCAGCATGGGGCTGGGGACGCCGGTGGCATTACAGGTCAGCCGAACCGGGCTGTGGAGCAGCACGGGGCCTGGCAGGCTGGGCGGCAGCGTGATGCGCGGAGGCACTGCGGGGCAAGGGTGACAGAGGGCACGGGCTGAGCCTCGCTGCGGGTGAAGCAGGCAGGGCTCCCGGCTGGGCACCCCCCCAGGAACCCATGGCCACAAAAAAAAAAAAAAAGGCACAGGGACAGCCACTCCCAACACAGGCACGCCACTCCACAGTTCTCAAGGCTGCTCATTTCCAACTCCACCGCGAGGCTTCCGCAGATGGGAACTGAGGCTCAGAGAGGGCAAGTCACCTGCCCAAGGCTGACCAGCAAGGAACTGGCAGAAGCAGTACTTAAACTTGGCCTTTCTGGTCAACAAGAGATCACTATCATGGGATGATTAGGGTAACAGGGTTGGGGATCCCTGGGCAGGGTCTGTTTTCCAACTCAGACTTATCCAGAGGGAGCCACTCCTTGGGCAGAAAACGGTCCAAAGATTCACTTGCGTCTGGGAGACGCAAGCGATCATGTGCAGAGTCCCCGCCTCCGTCCAGCTACCAGCCCCTGCTCTGAGGATAAAGATCCATCTCTCCAACCTCCACCTGGCCACCAGCACGCCCTGGCCCTTCCTCTCACTGTTCCGTGAGCGCCAGATCCCAGTCTCCTTTCATGGGGGTTTGTCAGATTCTCTGCAGCCTTCGGGTTTGGCTCACGGCATCTAGTCTCATCTGGGACTCCCCAGGCCAAGTCAGCACCCAGGTTCCAGGCACCCAGTTGAACCCCCCTCTTCTTCACTTTTACCACAATTGTCATGAAATGTACCTTGGGTAAGTATCTAACTGCTGAAAGCTCCCGGCTCTGTCTTGCTCAGGGCTGCAACCTGGGGGTCTGCCCAGAGCATACGCGGGCACACCTCCTTTTCTTGCGTTCACTTTATTGCACTTTGCAGCTGTCCTGTGGGTAATTTTTGTTTTGTTTTTATAAACGGTGGCAGCCCTGCCTTGAGCAAGTCCACGGGTGCCATTTTTTCAACAGCATTTGTTCACTTCAGTTCTCTGTGTCACATTTTGCTTACTCTTGAAATATTTCAAAATGTTCATTACTGCTGTATTTGTTATGGAGATCTGTGATTTTTTCAATTTTTTTTTTTTTTTAGGGCTGCACCCGCAGCATATGGAGGTTCCTAGGCTAGGAGTCTAATGCGAGCTGTAGCCACCGGCCATTACCACAGCCACAGCCACGCAGGATCCGAGCCACATCTGTGACCTACACCACAGCTCACGGCAACGCCGGATCCTTAACCCACTGAGCAAGGCCAGGGATCGAACCCGCATCCTCATGAATGCTAGCTGGGTTTGTTAACTGCTGAGCCCCGACGGGAACCCCTGATGATTGATCTTTGATGTCACTACTACAACTCAACCAAAGGCTCAGATGGTTAGTATTTTTTAGCCATAAAATGCTTTTAAATTAAGGTATGTACATTTTTTAGACATAATGCTATTGGACACTTAACAGACTTCGGAATCATGTAAAACATAACTTTTCTATGCACTGGGAAACCAAAAAATTCGTATGATTTGCTTTATCTCGATATTTGCTTTATTGCAGCTGTCTGGAACCGAGCCTGCAATATCTCTGTACTCAGTCAATGTGCTCGGATAGAAGATGGATAGACGGAGGCGTGGGTGCTTGAACAGACGGATGGTTGGGTGGCTGGACAGCCGGATGGGTGGATGGGCGGGCCAACAGGCGGAGGACTGCATGGATGGTTGGATCAGCGGATGGACTGTTGAGTGTTTCCGGGCATGGATGGACAAATGGGAGGACAAATGGATGGACGGATAAATCAATGGATGGAAGGAAGCACAGATGAATGAAAGGAAGGACGGGTGAATGCATGACAGGTGGAAGGGTGGATGATGGACGAATGGAGAGACTGAGAGACAAATGGACGGGCCACCACTTTGGGGACCAGGACTCCTTAGTCACAGGGCCGCTCACCATTGACCCGCAGGCCATACTGCAGCTCTGTGCTGCCTGCCACATTGGACGCCACACAGCGGTAGCTCCCAGCATCAGAAAACCGGGCTCGCTCGATGAGAAGAACTCTGCCGTTAGCTGACAATGTCACTCCCTTCCGGGCAGAGACAGGCTGGCGGCCCTTGAACCAGGAGATATCTGGAAAAAAGAAGAGAGGTGCAGGGGACCCTGCCAGCCCATCAGACTGCACGTGCGTCATGGGCACCCGAGAGGGGCTTCCAGGGTGGCCACCTGGGTGCCTTTATTTCGGCCACTGGGGAAAGCCAGCGTTCTCCAGGAAGGAGGTAGGGGTCGAACCAGGCCGTGTTGTCAGACGGAACCCACAGCAGAGAGGGATGCGGGCTGGGGCAACCAGGACAAAGAGAGTCAAAGCCAGCCCAGCCCCCTCACCTCCCCCTCGTCCGGGAGACCCTCTCATAAGGCAGATCTTTAGAGAAGAACACAGTGCATCCTAACACAGCCACCTGCTAAAGCTGGACCAATGGTATGTTCAGCTTCCTTACATCTTTCTAGGGCTCACCCCAGAACAGGGCTCCCTCGTGGGAGAGGGCAAAGGGCTCGGGACCCCAGGCCGAGCAGGGCTGACCTGGTTCCCACGGGGGACAGGCAGTGGAGGGCCCTCTTCCTGGGCCCATCCTGTCTGCCGAACACTCACACCCAGCCCCAGCTCCCAGCCTTTCCCTCAACTGCTAGTCTAGAGAAGAGGCCCAGAAGGACGGCGACTCGGGGGTCCCGGTTCTCGCCCCCAGCCAGCCCCAGGGCAGCCCCGCGATGCTGCAAACTCAGCAGAAACCCTGGGCCCCGGTGGTGGCTGGCGAGCGGTGGCCTTGGATAAACAGCTGTTGAGAAGGAAGAGAGGAAGGCGGAAGAGAGAAGAGAAAGGCCTGCCGAGTCCATCTTGCTTTGCCCGCAGCCAGAGCAGTGCCTGGGGCGCTGGCCCAACTCTTTAGACAGGGAACAGGGCTTGGCTGGAGGTGGCTTTCAGCCAGGGGGAGGGGTCTTACCAGGAGGGGGCACGCCCGAAGCCAGACACTCCAAGCTTATGGAGGCATTTTCCAGCACTGCTTTGTTGACCAGGCCCGGCTCAATATTGGGGGGCACTAGGGGAGACAAGAAGAGCCCCAGCTTTGTGGGCGCAGGCTCCGGGCGGCTCATCTCTGCCACCTCAGCGCCCCTCCCCAATCTTCCAGGGGCAGCACGGCCCCCAAAAAACAGCTCGTGTCCGCTGACCTAGGAACTCCATTCCTGAACCGAGCACAAGAACAAAGGCAGGCAGGTGGGCCCCGGGCAGTCACGGAGAGTGACGAGGGCAGGCATTTGCCCACAGACGCAAGGACAGAGTGAACCTCCAAATACATAAAACAAGCAAAGAAAAACATGAACGAAAGCATGGCTGTCCACTGACAATCTGGCAGAAAGCAACCTAAAAGGGGCCACAAAGCAAAGGACTTTCTTTTTCCTTCTTTTTTTTTTTTTTGGCATTTTGTCGTTTTAGGGCCTCACCCGTGGCATGTGGAGGTTTCCAGGCTAGGGGTCTAACAGGAGCTGTAGCTGCCGGCCTTCGCCACAGCCACAGCAACGCAGGATCCGAGACGCGTCTGCGACCTACACCACAGCTCACGGCAACGCCGGATCATTAACCCACTGACCAAGGACAGGGATCGAACCCACAACCTCGGGGTTCTTAGTTGGATTCGTTAACCGCTGCGCCATGACGGGAACTCTGCAAAGGACTTTCAACGTTTAAGTCTGTGACACTGGTTTTAGCACCCAAGCCCTCCCTGAACCCCACGATCACTCACCATCCCCAGCCAGGCTCCGCCCCTACCCACATCCTCACCCAACACTTTGAGCACCACGTCCCTCCTGCTCTCCCCGGCCAGGTTAGTGGCGACACAGGTGTACGTGCCTTCGTCCCGCAGGTCCACCTTCTCGATCTGGGCGGAGAAGAGGAAGGGAAGCCATGTGCCAGGGAGGTGAGCGGGACCCAGGTGGCCAGAGTGGCACTGGGATGTGGTGAGTGGCCAGGCCGCTGCTGAGCCCCGGGCAGGAGAAGGGAGGCGTGGGCACAAGCTGGGTTCTAGGGGCGGAGTTCTGAGCCACCCCTTCAGATTTCAGGGGATCCCTCTGATCGAGGGGACTTTCTCCTCCCTCCACTTTCTCCCCCTGGCAGCTGAAACTCTGGGGACCCGGACAAGGCTAAGAGCGCCCTTGGCTCTGCAGACCCACCACCCCGGGGTCCACCGAGCATTTCCAGGGTGAGTGGATTCTGTTCATCCTGGCCCTCGGGCCGCCAGGGCCCCTGAAAAGGAGCCCCTCCACCTGTGCAAGGTTGGCCCACCAGCCCTGGGGCCCTTACACGTACCTGCAGGTTCCCCCCCGAGGCTGCTAAGGCCACACCATCCTTCCACCAGCGGAGGCTGGGGGCAGGCACCCCAGTCCCTGCACATCGGAGGGTCACAGGCTGCAGGAAAGGGGCTGTGATGTTCTCACTCCCAGCTATGACCACCGATGGGAGCTCTGGGCAGAGGAGAGGCAGGGAGGGCCAGGTCAGGGTCACGAGGGGTGCAGGCGGCACCCAGAAACCTCCTCAGTGCCTGGGGAGCAAGGGCGTAGCCTGGCAAATCTGGCCTCTAGCCTGCGCCCCCACCCTCCAGACACCTGGCCTTAAAGGGAAGAGCACCAGACGGGGAGCCAGCAGAACGAGTTTTTGCTTTAAAATTCTTCCATCCATCACCCATCCATCTATCCATCCATCCATCCATTCATCCATCACCCATCATCCAAGAATATGTCACAGAGAGCATCCGCCCTGTACCCAAACTGCACTAGGCACAGGGACCCAGCAGAGAAAGCTCTGCGATGCCTTCAGAGCTCCCAAGCTGGGCCGTGAAGAGGAACAACCAAACAAGCAACCCCAATACAGCGGGTGGGGATATGGCCACGAGAGGCTGGGCAGCGCAGATTATAACCATGGTGGAATCAAGGAGGGCTTCCTGGAGGAAGGGGTGTTCCAGGACAGACTTGAAAGATTAGGGAGGAGCTAAGCAGGCAAAGAGGAAGAGGAAGAATGTTCCAGGCAGACAGGACAGCATTTGCAGGCTTGGAGGTAAGACAGCCAATCTAGGTAAGAGTTGAAGGAAGCGCAGGGCGCTTAGTGTAAAGAGAGCCAGTGTGTGTGTGGGGGGGGGTGTCGGGGGGAGAGCTGTGGTCTGGGCAACTGACAAGTGTGGCGAGCAGCTGAGACCACCTTCTCGCGCCCGTGTCTCTCTGGGGAGCTGGGAAGTCCAGCCCAGAAAAGCCGTCCAGAGCTGACCAGCTCTGCGCCTTCCCGTGTCTATCAGGCCCCCCAAAGGCACAGACGGCCACGGCCCTTGGCTTCACCCACCCGGCATCTCGGGCTCCCATTGCCCTGGAACCCCAGGCCCCGCTCACCGTGCACAGATAATTCCACCTCGGCCCCGGTAGTGCCCGCCTCGTTGGTGGCCTGGCAGGCGAAGAGGCCCGCGTGGCCCAGCTCCACGTGGTCAATATGCAGTGTGGTCCCCTGGGCGGCCACCTGCACCCCAGCCAGCTGCTCGGCCGGGCGGCCGTTCCGCAGCCACCTAAAGGGTGTGAGGAGGGGACCGGGTCGGCCTGAGGCCAGGAAAGGGTGCGGGTGACAGGACGCGAGCCCAGACGTCTCCGGCTCGGTGGCCTTTTTTCATGCTCCCGGGAGGCACACTCCCCACCCACCCCCAAAGCGTGCCCGCTCTGCCCACCCCCAGCCCCCCAGCTCCGGCCCCCATCACCCCATACGCACTGGACTGTGGGCACGGGGGAGCCTGAGGCCTGGCAGGGAAGTTCCAGGGACTGTCCCACGAGAGTGGTCACCTGGCCCAAGCCTTCAGCCACTAGGAGCCGTGGGGCCACTGCAGGCAGGAGTCACCATTGAGTGTTTGGAGCTCAGAAAACCCCAGCCTATGGCCCTCTCAAGTCCCCGTGCTGCCAGGGCAAGGCCCAAGCTTCATCTCACCCTTCCAGTCTCCCCATAAATGGACCTTCCACCAGGAAGTCTGCCGGGACCACCCAAGGTCAGGTGCGTGCTCCCCCGAACCCGAGCCTCCTCACAGGCTTGGTCTGTTTATTCAATGCCTGACTTCCCCCACCCCGAGCCAGCGTTCAGGCGCCCCTTCTGTCTGTCCCCTGCTTTATCTGAGTTAACGGCTGAGAAGCGTCCGTGGAATGGGAGAAGCAGGCAAGGGTCCCAACCCCCCGTACCGTGTCCCGGCACCAGCGCCCACCACCCCGCTTTGCACCCCAGGGAATTCTCTAAAGATGCCCACGCCGGTGACTGGGAGCATCTCCTGGAAATCAGAGCGGTGTCCTTTATCCTGGGTGACCTGGTCCAGGGTCCTGGGCAGGAGCAGGGCCCCTGGATCCCAAGGGCCCCAGACTAAGGTCCCAAGGTCCTCGCCTGTCTCCTCCTCTGTCTTCCACAGTTCAGGGCACCGGTCACCTCCCCCCCACTTTCCATCCCTTCCACACACAGTAGGTGGGAAAGGAGGGGTCCCCAGCCCAAGGAACCCTGGGGGGACAGGCCCGGGCTTACCCTGCACCTCCACGGAGTACTGCAGCAGGGTCTCCCCAGCCGGGCTGCTGGCCACGCAGCTGTACAGGCCTCCGGACGCCTCCCCCAGGCCCTCAAGTCTCAGCACGCTGCCGCCCGCCTCCAGCCATGTCCCGTTGCTCTCCGCCACGGGGAGCCCCTTGTGGTGCCAGGAGAGGGTGGGGGGCGGGTGGCCTCTGGCCACACACTCCAGCGCCAAGGGCCTCCCAGCCACGGCCTTCACCACGTGTGGCCCTCCAGCAGCCCCCTCGATGGTGGGCGGGACTAGGGAAGAGGCAGGGGAGCCGCTCAGGCACCAGCAGCCTGGGCAAGGCCCTCACCCACACCACCCTCCCTCCCTCTTGTAGCTGAAACTCCTGTTCGCACATCACCTCCCCCGGGGAGCCTCCTAGAGAGCCCCCTGGCTGGAAGCACCCTCTCCCTCCTCGGCCCCTTGGCGCAGCCCCAGCCCTTGCACCGCTCGCCTGCTCCCTCCGCGCCCCGCTGTCCCAGCGAGCTCACCGCTAGCAGAACTAAGCTCGTCTCTGTGTGGCTCCAGTACCCACACACAGTAGGTCTCAGTATCCATTGAACTCAAAGTGATGGGCTCTTATACTGCTCCTACTGGTCCCCTTCCTGGCTTGAGGAAGCCCTAGCCTGTGCGGCTCCTCGCACAGCCAGCGATGGCCAGAGAGCACCCAAAGGGGGCTTCTCTCTTTCCCTTGGGGAGGGGCCCCAAGTTGCTGAGCCCACAGAGCCATTGCCAAGGGACACGGGGCCATGAGTGACCCAGATGGGCTTCTCAACTTTGTCGAGGTCACCAATTGCTGTATTGAAAATGTACTGAGAAGTTCCCGCCGTGGCTCAGCGGTAATGAGTCCAACTAGGACCCGTGAGGACGTAGGTTTGATCCCTGGCCTCGCTCAGTGGATTAAGGATCCGGTGTTGCTGTGAGCTGTGGTGTAGGTCACAGACTCGGCTTGGATTCAGCGTTGCTGTGGCTGTGGCATAGGCTGGCGGCTGCAGATCTGATTGGACCCCCCAGTCTGGGAACTTCCATAAGCCGCGGGTGTGGCTCTAAAAAGGAAGCAAGGAAGGAAGGAGGGAGGGAGGGAGGAAGGAAGGAAAAAAAGGGAAGAAATGTACTGAAAACACACACGTGCATTTTTTCATTCAATTTCCAGGAGGTCCTCAGATCCTGGAAGAAGAATCCTGGACTCATCCTCAGAGGCTGCCTGCAGACTGCACACAACCCAACTTCCCCTTGAGGTCCCCAGGGCTCCAACATCCAAGCCCTCAGCATCTTTGGGAACCAGAGGCCCAAAGCTGACTCCTCGAGAGGGACCAGGATGACACCAAGCCCCCAGCCTGCATTCTGCCCTCTGAAGCGTCACCTGCCCAGACCCCTGCCCGTCCACCCCCACCCACCCTTTCCTCCAAGTCCGTGAATCCTCAGAGCCAAGCCCCTCAAGACAGGCCAGTGCCCAGGTTAACAGTGCACTGGTCCCCTCACTTCCACTCGGGGTGACCTGGGCCAAGCCCGGGGCCCACTATGCTCACCCCGGAGCGGGAAGACAAGGTCCCTGGTCCCTGGACCATGATTAAAGGAGCTGGCGCTGTGAAGCGCCCCAGAGGGCCTGGACCACAGTAGGCCACCGATGAAGAGCAGTTAAGGATGGGTGGTGGCCGGGGGGTCTGGGCACAGTTTCATGAAAACCCCTAAACCATGAGGCGTGACCTGGATCCCAGACTTGGCTCCGCCTAAGCCTCTGGACCGGCCCTCCTGCTCCCGGCCTGTTTCCTGGACGAGGCGCGATAACCCGTCTCCCTGGGCCCCTCAGTCCCATTACCCTGGGTCTCCAGAGACAGAAGGAGGCCACCACGGCCCAGAGTCCCTCCCACCGCCCACCCCAGTGGTCCACTGTCCCTGCTGAGACCCCTGACCGCTCACCATAAACCTCTAGCTTGGTGGCCTTCTCAACAACCCCCACAGGGTTGCTGGCCTTGCAGGTGTAGATGCCAGCATCTGAGCCCTGGGCCTTCTCCAGCTGCAGCTGCCGGCCGCCCCTGGTGTAGACGGCCTCGGAGCTGGGGAGCAGGGGGTCCCCGTCCTTGAGCCAGGTGATGTCAGGCGTGGGCACTCCTCGGGCCTCACACGGGAACCGCACGGGGTGACCCTCCATGACGGCCACCTCACTTGTCTCGTTGGATCCCCAGATGGTGGGAGGTGCTGAGGACAACAGGGGGCGGAGGGCGGTCACAGGGAGCCTGCCCCGCACGGAGGCAGCCGGCGGCCCATCCCTCAAGGCCACAGGCACCGAACTACTGCAGGGGTGGGGGAGGGGCGGGACAGGGGACAGGTGGGAGAGGCCACCCAAGGACCTGCTGACATAGGAGCAAGCCCGGCCATTGCGAGAGGCGCACGAGGTGGGGGAGGGGCCACGGGTCAGGCTCTGAACCCCACTCGGCCTCTAACTCTCTGCAGGACCCTCATAGGTCACTCCTCCTCTCTGGGGCTCAGTCTCCCCATCTATAAAACAAGGGGCTGCCCTGGATCAAGGTTTCCCAGGGAACAGGTCACACACTGCAGATGGTACCCAAGGTGACCCTCAGGGCATCGCACAACAGAATAGCCACACCCTTCCCAGACCTCCTTCCAGCCCAGTGATGACAAAGGGAAAGGCTGCCTGGTGTGTTCCCTGAGACTCCGTTCGTAACTTTTCTAGAACTTTCTACGCTGCCCTTTTGACCACACCTGAGGACTTCCAACATCCCACTGTGGTTGCATGTGTTTTCACAGCTTCTTCCCACCTAGGCCAAGAGACCCTGGTTCCCACTTCCCTTTGAGATGTTAAACATCCTCTGAAATCAGTGTGTTTCGGTGTAAAGAAAAGGGACTTGATTCAAAGAAACAGTCATCCTGAGTGATATCGGGAAGCGCAAAATTTGTGAAGCTGAGGAGGGGACAATGGGATTTGGGAAACGTTGGGCTAGAGTCCCTCTGTCCTGCCCCTCCCTCCCCACCCCTGGTGTTACTGGACAGAGGGCCCACTCCTCAGAGGCCCCCATTTCTGCCCTCATTCTCCCTCCCTGTAGCAGGCAGCCCACAGCGGGGGGCCGGGAAGGGGCCAGGCTCACCGTGGATTCTGAGCTGAAAGTCCTTGGCCTGCTGGCCAGCTGGGCTGAAGGCCACACACCGGTACCGCCCTTCATCCCCCAGGTGACTTCTGGTGATTCTGAGCACCTGGCTGTCCTCCCGGAGCTGGACGCGAGGGTCCCCTGGAAGGACAGGTCTGGAAAGATGGTCAAGAAAAGACTGCCAGTGAGGCCAAGGTGCTGGCCGGGGCGGGCCGTACAGACAGGAGCCCGCCGCTCAGGAAAAGGGAGGTTGGAAGCTTCGGCCACGCGCATCAAGGATAAAGGGCTAAACAAAATGTGGTCCATCCCCACGATGGAATATTTATTATTCAGCCGTTAAAAGAGGTGAAGTTCTCGTGAGGCTGCGGGTTCGATCCCTGGCCTCGCTCAGTGGGTTAAGGATCCTGTGTTGCCGTAAGCTGTGGTGTAGGTCGCAGACGCGGCTCGGATCCTGCATGGCTGTGGCTGTGGAGTAGGCCAGCAGCTGTAGCTCTGATTGGACCCCTAGCCTGGGAACCTCCATGTGCAGCGGGTGCGGCCCTAAAGAGCCGAAAAAAAAAAAAAAGAGAGAGAGAGCGAGAGAGAGGTGAAGTTCTAAAACCTCCTGGGAGGTGGGCAAACCTCAAAAACCATATTTAAGTGAAAGCAGCAGACACGAAAGGCCATGTATGTATGACTGTGTGAAGTTTATATGAAATCTAGAGAGATGGAAAGCAGATGAGTGGTTGCTGGGGGCTGTGGGTGAGGGAGGAATAGGGGTGTGACTGCTCCTGGGTA
Organism: Catagonus wagneri; assembly: GCA_004024745.2. Classification (NCBI taxonomy): domain Eukaryota; kingdom Metazoa; phylum Chordata; class Mammalia; order Artiodactyla; family Tayassuidae; genus Catagonus; species Catagonus wagneri. The sequence goes on from PVHT021183634.1 coordinate 2,581,647, forward strand.
CAGGGTCTCCTTTTGGGATGATGGAATGTTCTGGAAGGAGACAGAGGTGACAGCATTGCAGTGGATGTACTATGCTGCTGAACTGGGACTTTGGGATGGTGAAGATCATGTTAACACCTTAAAAAGTATCTTAAAATAAAAAATACCTCTAAAAACACCTTTCACAAAAATCTTAAAAATGAAAAGAAGGCTGGCTGAGTGCTGAGAAAACCCTGCCCAGTGACCCCTGCCTGCATGATATCAGGCTGGGGCAGGGGTGCCCCAAGCTGCCCTCTGCCCGGCCCGTGGGTGGCTCCAGCAGGTGCCAGTCAAGCCCCACCTGGCAGAGTCCCACCTTCCCGGAGCCCCCCTCCACCCAGGGCTCCACCCCCACGCTACCCGCCCCCTGGGGGGGGTGTCACTCACTGCCCGTCCTTGGTCCATTCCACCTGGGGGGCGGGCACCCCCGAGGTCTGGCACTCCAGCTCCACCCCTGCACCAGCCAGGCCCCGCACCTCCTGGGCGGCCCCGGCTCCAAGCACGGAAGGTGGGACTGGGGGCGAGAAGGTTGGGGGGGGTTGAAAAAACCATCCAATGCTACAAGCCCCGCCGGCCACGGGGCTTTTGCCTGTGCGGGTCCCCTGCCTGCTCACCCCTCCCCCCAACCCCTGGCTGCATGGGTCCCTGCCCTGTGTACCCTCTTGTGCCCCTAACACAACCCTAATTACAGGACTAATTAGATGGTTATCTGATGCTTGCCCCACAGCCCTGTGAGCAGTCTGCTGCGGGCCTCTCTGTGCCTCTAGCTCCCAGCAAGTAGTTTCCGCATCCTCCCCTCCCCCCACCTAAAGGGACACGCGTGGGAGCTGGGGGGGCTCAGGCCTCACTCACTGAGCACGAGGAGGTCGAAGTCCCTCTGGGCGGTCCCTGCCTGGTTCTCTGCCCGACAGGAGTAGAGGCCGGAATCGCCCTCCTGGATCCTGGGAAAGTGGAGGGCCCGGGCGCCATCCAGGAGGCGGTGGCTGCCCACCTCGGGGATCTGGGCAGAAGAGGCCAGAGGGAGCTGGTGGGTGGGGTCTGGCCGCACCCCCAGATCAGCAAGAGGACACTGAGACCCAGGGAAGACGGTTGGGGACCAGAACCCAGGGCTTCTGATTCTCAGAACAGTGCCACGCCCTCTCCTCCAGGCAGGGCCCCAGGCTTCATCGTGGGACCACAGTCCTCCATCGCCCGGAACCCCAGAGAAGCTCTGAAGACACCTATCACCCTGTCATATCCCCACACCACACCTGGCACAGGTAGGAGCCCCCCAGAAAGCCTGTACCCTACCCAAACCCCACCTGCAGCCCATCCACCCCAGGGGACACCTACCGGCTGCCCATCCTTGAGCCACGTGATCTCGGGGACCGGAAAGCCATGTGCGTCACACTCCAGCCTCAGGGACTGCCCGGCCATGCCTGACGCGTTGGCCCTGCGCCTGTCCTCCCGGATGCTGGGGGGCACTTGGGAGCAAGGAGAAGCAGAGGAGCTGGCCGGTCCCCCAGGACAGCCACGGCCACCCAGAGCTTGTCTGAGCACCCCAGCCCTGGAGCCATATGGACCTGCGAATGGCCACGGCAGTCTGGCCCCGGGACCTCGCCGTGGTCGTGCCCAGGAACTGTGCCACTCTCTCTGACATTCCAGCTTTGTAAGCTGGGGATCCACCTGGCTCGATACCCAGACTGTTGTCACAGTCACCTAGGAGGGTCTCCCAGCTGAAATCTCTGAAGGGTGGCGCTGGGTGTGTCTTTGAAACAAACTTCCCAGGCAAGTTCACCTGCCCTTAGGGGAAGCCGAGAGGCTACTCCTGGGGAGGCGGAAGGTGGCCCAGCAGGAACCATCAAAACTGCTTCTCCCACTTCCTCCATGAGCCCGAGTTAAGGGGAGGGAAGGGCCCCCTCCCCCACAGCACCACGGATGGGTAGGTAACGGGGTGGGGGCTGGAGGAAGCTCCCCCTGCTGGTGGGAAGAATGTGAGCCCTGGTAGTTTCGGCAGCTATAACAGAAGGTGGGCTTCGGGACTCTCTGCATGGCCATCGGTGCACGTTGTAAAAGAAATTCACTACTAGACCTTTTTTTTTTCTTTTAAGGGCTGCACCTGCAGCCTATGGAAGTTCCCAGGCTAGGGGTCGAATCGGAGCTGCAGCTGCCGGCCTACACCACAGCCACAGCAACATGGGATCCAAGCCGAGTCTGACTTAAACCACAGCTCACGGCCACGCCGGATCCCTAACCCACTGAGCAAGGCCAAGGATCGAACCCACATCCTCAAGGACACTAGTCGGGTTCATAACTGAGCCACAAAGGGAATTCCCACTTCTAGATCATTTTAAAGCCATTCGTGGAGTTCCAGGTTCTTCTCCTTACACTGTCCGCACGGGGGTGTCTCTGGGGAAGGGGTCCTGTACAAACTGCCACCCTCCCAGCACCCTCAAGCCTTTGCTGACAGGCACGGAGCTGGTGAAAAGGGACCTGCAGGCTCCCCTGCGGTGAGCTCTCGCTGCCCCCCCCGGGCATCCTGGGGTACCAGCCCTCTCCCAGCAACAGGACTCCCCACTCACCATGGACCACCAGCTTGGCTCTCCAGGATGCGGAGCCCACCTCGTTGGTGGCCTGGCACTCGTAGTCTCCGCTGTCGGTGGGAGAAACCGAAGCCAGGAACAGCGAGCCTTCCTCCAGCACCGCCAGGCCCGGCCGGCCACTCACGGGCTCCAAGGACGGGCCCTTCCGCCATGTGACCTGCGGCTTGGGCGTCCCTGGCCGGGCACGAAGTCATCAGCACAAATACCCTGGCCCCGGCCCCGTCTACACTGCCCCCACCCCTGTGCAGACGTCACTGACCTTCTGGTGGTGAGGGGGGGTCTCGGGCACCTCCTTGCCCCCCTGGCTGGAGGAGCGCCCCTGGGAGCTGCAGGTGCCCAGACACCCGCTGCCTCCCCATCCAGTCCTGCATGTCCACATGCCCTCCCAGTGCCCCTGGCCATGGGCACAGGGGACAGAGGATTTTCTGGTTCCCTCCCCAGAGGCCCCACCTCCTCTGGAATTGCATCCCCACCAGCACTCCCAGTCCCTTACCGGGCTTCTTCTTTTTTTTTTTGGCTTTTGTCACTTTAGGGCCGCACCCGAGACATATGGAGATTCCCAGGCTAGGGGTCTAATCAGAGCTGTAGCTGCTGGCCTGGGCCACAGCCACAGTTACGCAGGATCTGAGCCATGCGACCTACACCACAGCTCACGGCAACGCCGGATCCTTAACCCACTGAGCGAGGCCGGGGATTGAACCCACAACCTCATGGTTCCTAGTCAGATTCATTAACCTCTGCACCACGGCAGGAACTCCTTACCGGCCTTCTTTTTCTCTGTTGCCCATCATCTCCATACATAAGATGCACCCCTTCTTTTTTTTTTTTTAATGGCTGCACCTGCAGCATACAGAAGTTCCCTGGGCTAGGGTCAGATCAGAGCTGCAGGTGCCAATCTACGCCACAGCCAGAGCAAGGCCGGATCCAAGCTGCATCCATGATGTATGCCACAGCCTGACGCAACGCCAGATCCTTAATCCACTGAGCAAGCCAGGGATTGAACCCACGTCCTCACAGAGACAGCATCGTGTCCTTAATCCGCTGAGCCACAACAGGAACTCCCAAGATGCACCTCTTTAGACTATGTTTTTGGTCTATTGTCTGTCTTCCCTCATGCACACAAGGTCCAGAGTCTTTGCTTTGCTCCCTGTTGCAACCCCAGCGGCAAGCCCAGCGCCTGGCACATAGTAGGTGCTACAGAAAGAAACGAGTTGGCCGCACTCAGCACCCTATCGTCCCATCAGCTCAATGCACAAACGGTGGAGGTGCCACTTGGCCTGGCCCGCGCGTCCTCTCACAGCACAGGGCCGGGCACTGCTGGCACATCCCCGGCCCCACCATGAGCACCGCAGTCCCCCGCATGCTTTCCTCCAACGCTCCTCGCATGGGACTGTCCAGCGCCTGGCTCTGCCACCAGAGTGTCGGCTCACATGGCCCGGCGCACAGTGGGTGCACAGTGAACAGCTGGCCCCAGCACAGAGTAGGTCCTCGGGTCCGCGCTGAAGGAATGACCTAGCCTTCCAAACCACACCCACGGTCATGAGGCACAACACTCAGTGGTCACAGCAGGGCTTGGGTCACTTGAGCCTCCGCTCTGTGGACCTGCTGAGTGGCCTCAGGATCAGCCCTGACCCATGGCTCTACCCACCTGGCCCTGTCCAGGATGCCCGCTGGAGAGCCCCGCTGCCGGGGATCTGCTCCGCATCATGGGGACACATGGGTGAACACACACACACACCCCACAAACACACACATGCCCCTCCCAGCTTCTCAGCCGGGCTCCAGAGGAACCCAGCCCATTCTCGTACCATCCAGAGGCCAGGACTTCAGAGCTGCTAGCCTGGTGGGGCATTGAGCTTTGAACCCTGGATTTATTTATTTATTTTTAATTCAAGGCATCTAACCCCTAAATGAACTCTAACTGCAGACCTGCACCAAGGCTCTGTGACGGGAGGAACCCAGAGGACACAGCTCTCACTGAAAATCACCTCCCCACACCCTTTTTATTATTATTATTATTTTTTTTAGGGACGCACCCACGGCATACGGAAGTTCCCAGGCCAGGGGTCAAATCAGAGCTGCAGGTGCTGGCCTACGCCACAGCAACACCAGATCCAAGCCACGTCTGTGACCTACACCACAGCTCACGGCAACACCGGATCCTTAACACACTGAGCGAGGCCAGGGATCGAACCTGCGACCTCATGGATGCTAGTCGGGTTCTTAGCCCACTGAGCCACAGTGGGAACTCCCTCGTGCCCATTTTGCAGGGGCCAAAAAAGAGGCAATGATTGTCCAGAATCACCAGCAAGTTGGTGGCCAGGCTCCTGGCCTCTGTCCCACCCCACAAGGAGGGGGCAGATGGTGCCACCCACCGCAGGTACCAGGGCTCCCGTGTGCCATTCCCTGGTGCCCCGTGTTTTCTCCCTTTCCCACTTGAAAGGGAGAAGAAGGCCAAGGGCAGCCTGTGGGGCAGGCGCTGGCCAGGCTGAGGCAGTCTTAATGGAGAGCTTGGGTTATGCCGACCCGGCTAAAGTCTGGTCCAGAGGAGAAGCCCCTGGCTGGTCACGGATGTTGCCGGGGTTGTGGGACGCTGTGGTCCCACCTCTGAAGTGCGTCTCCAAGCCTGCTTGCTGTTACCAGATACTGACACAAGGTGGCGCCCTGGTCAAGGGCGGTGTGACTGCCTTTTGCCAGGTGAGTGGCAGGGCTCCCAAGGAGAGCTTGCCGCCTACCTGCCTCTCCCTTGGTCTGGTTCTGAGGACTTCCCTGGGCCCCGTGGCCCAAGGAAGACAAGCGGAGACTAGACGCTGCTCTCCTTTCTCCTGCCAGGCTTTTTGTGAGCTGCCACTTGCTCTTTGGACTCCCAGACACCAGCTCTTCTAGAGAGCGCCATCTGTGCACAGGGAGTCAGCATGTCCCCTGTCACAGAAGAGCCCGAAGCCTAAGGAAGCAACTCTGGCAGACAGAGTCACCCACCGGTGCCGCAGGGAGGTTTCACAGAGAGGCATAATCATCCATTCAACCGTGTGCCCGAGCCCCCCCACCGCGTGCCAGGCACGGGCTGGGACCTAAAACCCCCGCTGTCCACTGGACCGTCACTGCAGCCCCAGTGGAGGGATGGGCATGACTCCACTACACAGCTGAGAAGACTGAGGCTCAGAAAGGAAGGGGTGGCCACCCAGCCCCGGGCAGCTGGCAAGGGGTGGCTATCTCAGCCCCACACTTTGCTGTAGCCGCTGGTTTGCCCAGGACCACATGAATCCATTCTCTGTGAGGTCTGGGGCCACCCACCGAGCACTGACCCCCAGGACCCTGGCCCTTCCTCAGCCCCAGCTGTTACCATCCCAGGCGCAGAGGGGCCCCGGGCTTAATGGGCACTAGAGCTGGGGTCCAAGCACATTGTGCTTTGCAAGTCACCTTCTGGCTGTGTGACCTTGGGAAAGCTGCTTCACCTCTCTGGGCCTAGACTGCCTCTCATTTGACAAAGGAGCTAATGCTAATACCCATCCTGTCTGGTTATGAATGGGGTGAAATGGCCGGCATGGCCCTGGACGGGAGTGGGGACCCCGTAACCCTCCACAGCCGCCGGCACCGCCCACAACATGTGACCCAGGGAGCTGGGATGCGGGTGGGTCTTGTCCCCTTGCCCAGCCCACCCAGGGCCCAGCCTCACCTCTGGCAGGGCACGGCAGGGTGGCGTTCTCTCCGGCCACCCTCTCCAACAGCCCGCTGGTCTCATCAGCCCCCCAGTGTGGCGGTTCTGGTGGGAGACACGTGGCCACACTCGCATCCCCAAACGCGAAGCTTGGTGCTCCCCTCAGGACCCCAAGGCCAGCAGAGAGGGCACTGCCACCCAGAACCCAGCCGGAAAAAGGGGATGCGAGCCCCCACACTCCACCCTCAGCCTCAGGGCAAGTCACGGCCGGTGGCACCGGCTCACCTCCCACAGGGCGGCTCAGAGAACAGCCACCTGGGCCTCGCGCGACCCCATGGGCTCAGGATCCGAGCTCAGCATCGTCCTGCCCCGCCCTCCCCTCCAGCAGCAGCTTTCCGCCTGTGCTTCACATTCGTAATAGGGAAAAACGCTAGCGCCACGGATCCAGAACTTTCTATGCACCAGGCATGTCACACGCACTCTCTCACTGAGCCCTTACGTATCACTGGACACATGTTATAGGGTCAGAGAGTGTAAATGACTGGCTGATGGTTGTCCAGCTGGAACGTGGGAGAAGCTGGACCGGAGCCCAGGCGCCTGCTCCTCAATCAGCACCCCGGGGGCGCCTGCAGGAACCCCCTCCCCGGGACGGAGCTGGGACGAAGGAAAGGTCCAGGCCGCTCAGAAGCCCAGGCTGCTCCTGGGGGGAGCTGGGAGGAGGCGAGCCGGGCTTCGGGAGGGACTCACCCAGCACCCTGAGCTCCAGCTCCCAGGCGTCCGCCCCGGCAGTGCTGGAGGCCACACAGCGGTACGTCCCAGCATCAGCAGCTTGGATGGCGGTGAAGTGGATGGAGCCCTCGGGCTCCCCGCCCCGCAGGGCCACCCCATCCTTGGACCAGGTCAGCTGGGGCTCCGGGCTGCCCTTGGCCGCACAGTTCAGATCCAAAGTTTCTCCCGCCAGCACCTTCAGGACCCGAGGGCCCGGCTGCACCTGGGGGGGCACTGACAGGGCCCCGGGGAGAGGGGTGGGTCAAGGCCAGGGGCCCCACGGGGGAGCAGGGGGTCACAAAGCCCAGACCCACAGAGAGGCCAGCCTGCTGTGGGGCTCCCCACACCCCAGACGTTGCCAGCCAGTCAGCCAGGGCCATCTAAGGCTGACGGCTCCTTCTTTTATCAAGAAACAGCCGCAGGACACCCTCCGCCCAGGGGACCCCCGACCAAGAGTGAGCAGAGTCAGCCTTCGGCCTGTGCACAGGTGCTCTCATCGAAGAATCGGCTTATTTCCCCTCCCCCACCCACCCGCTTACACCATTTGAGAAACACCAGCTGGGAAATATCCAGCTCAGGGCCTGAGGGGGACACTGAGGCCCAGGGGGCGGCAGGACTGACTCAGTGCAGGGGGCAACACACACACAGGGGGAGGTTCAAATCCCAGCCCTGCCAGAGCAGGCAGCCCAGAGCCCAGCCCACAGTGGTGCCTAAAATGCTACAGCTAGACTCACTCTCAGGGTTCCCAGCTCCCTCCCTTCCCCGGGGGCGGTGTGTGTGTGTGGGGGGGATTGTGGGCATTTGTTTGTGCCTTCAAGTCACTCTCCCACCCTCCATCTCATCTGGTCCTTCCCAGGGGCTGGGTGGCGCCAGGCCCCTTTTGCAGATGAAGAAACCGAGGCTCAGAAAGGTTATGTGACTTGACGGGAGTCAGCCACTCTGGCGGCTGGTAGGAGCTGGACCGGCCCTAAGCTTGGGTCTGTATGATCAGAAATCCAGGTGGTTTCTGGAGGGGCCACAGACTGGGTGAGCCTAGGAGAATTCTGGGACAAGTGTCCTGGCCCCTCAGGGGAAGCTGAGGACACCCACCCCCTTCCCAGCTTCAGAGGAGGAGCTCAAAGGAAAGACCACCTGTGGGAACTTGGCCCCAAGCCCAGAGTCCCCCTGTCCCGCCACCCCGCCTACCAGCACTTGATGAAAACAGCAAGAGTTTCCACTGTGCTGAGTGCCTGATGTCATCGATACCCCTTCTGACAACTACAGCATAGGCTTAGTGCCCCCACTTTACAGAAGAGGCAATCCTGGCTCAGAGAGGCCAAGCACTTGGCCTAAGGAAACACAGCCAGTCGGTGGCAGAGTCAGCATTCAAACCCCGCCCTGTCGACCCCAAGGCCCTGCTCGTCAGCCTGTTTCATTGCTTCTCACAAACACTCCTGCAAACCCACGGCAAAGCTTTGAGCCCCACCTCTCTGAGCCTCAGCCTGTCCGCCTATAAAATGGGGAGTTAGCTTGGATTGAATTAGATCAGGGGTTGGCTTTTTTGGTAAAGCGCCAGAGAGTAACTATTTTAGGCTGTGCGGGCCAGATGGTCTCTGTCTCAGCTTCTCAGCTCTGCCATGACGGCGTGAAAGCCACAGACAATGCGTCACCGAACGCGTGTCGTGGCACTCCAGTAAAACTTGTATTTACGGAGACTGAACCTTGAATTTCATGTCCTGTTCACCTGTCACCGAATATTAATCATCTCTGTTTCCCCGATCACTAAACATGTAGACATCACCCTTCATGCGTTGGCTGTATGACAATGGCAGCTGGGCCAGAGGTGGCCGAGGGCTGTAGTCGGCAGACCCCCGTCTTAGGTGACCCCTTGAGGGGGAGTGACTCCGCGGGCTGGCTTCTGTGAATAGGACCTGGACACCCAGGCGAACGCCCGCTCCTGGGCCCCCACCCGGGCCAGGAACCAGAAATCCCCTTTGTGGGTCCCCCTCCCAACCCCCAAGTCCCCACGGCCACTGGGTCCTCTGTTCTCAGGGGGGCTTCCGAACAGCCTCTCCAGGCCCAGCCATGGGGTACAGGAGAGAGGGAGAAGGAGGTGGGCAGGAGAGATGAGATTAGAGAAAAACAGGAAATAGAAATGACCGAGGAAACACTGGAGGGCCACGAAGGGGTGACAGAGCCTGGCGTGGGGGTGGGGGAGGGGCACCGAGGGGCCCAAGACAGCAGGTGCTGGGCGTGGGGGGTGGTGGGTGACACCGAGGCCGCCAGCCCGAGCCCTACCTTGCACCGCAAGGATGTAGCTCCGAGCCGCGGACCCTGCAGGGTTACTGGCTGTGCATTTGTAGAGGCCACCGTCACTGACCTGAGCCTGGGCCAGATACAGGGAGCCCGACGAGAGGAGGCGATGCCTGCGGGAGGGAAGGGCACCGGTGAGACCCCAAGCAAACCCATCTCCGCTGGAACAGCCCTGAGACCCCACTTGAACCAGCTGCCTCCTCCAGGAAGCCCGCCAGGACGGAGCCTGCCCCTCTGCTCTGCCTCCACTACCCCAAACCACCAGGTCACGGATAAAGAACTGGACCAAGAGTCCATCGGCCTAGGCTTGACCCTGAACCCTTCCTAGCTGGGTGAAGCAAGCCCCTTCACCTCCATTTCCTCAGCGGTGAAATGGGCACATTCACAAGTCCTGGGGCTGGGGGCGGTGAACACATCCCACGTGGCATTCGGCCCAGTGCCTGGCACTTGGTTGCAGTTACACCCCCTCCTCTAACGCACACGCCTGTTCCTTGACCCTGCTCGAGACGGGGCGGGGCGGGGGGGGTCTCATCTGGAGCCCTCCAGCCCCCACGGCTTGCAGGAAGCAGCTGCGGAGTCCCTCTAAGTGCCGGGTCCCAACCGACTCCGAATCCAGAGCTTTTTGGCGTCCTGTTGCCCAGCACTACGTGGGGCCCGTGGGAGGAAGCGGTAGCGGTCTCCCATCACTGCCCTTCCCAATCCCGCCCGCCTGGCTGAAGTCACCTGGCCCCCATCCCACAGGGATCTGGGACCCCCGGCCAGGCTCCCGCAGCTGGGTTGGACCCCAGGGTCCCCCTGCAGACATGATGTCACTGGCCCATATGTGCTGGCTCCGTGCAGCTCCTGCCCCCGTAGATCTGAGAGGGCAGCTGCGGCCACTGGCCCCGGCTGGCCCCAAGCACAGGCAGCCGTCGCGGGGGTGGGGGGCTCCAAGGGCCAGCCCCCCGCCTGTGCTCATCAGGGTACAGCTGGGTCCAGTCCTGGCCCCTGCCCCCTCTCTGCTGAGCCTCAGGCTTCTCCTCTGCAAAACGAGGGTGACGGCAGCCCCCCAGCTCCCGAGCAGCTGAAAGCAAAGAGCTGGGCGTGCATTCACCAAACAGGTCACTATTGCAGCCAGCTCACCCTCTATGCCACCTCAGGCCACCAGCCTGGCCCTGCTGGTCCTCTCCTCTGTCGCCCCATCTGCAAAGTGGGGTTGTAATCCCCTTGCCTAGCAACCCCCTCCTCCAGCTTGCACCGAGCATCCAGCAGGCCCCTGGGGCGAGTTCTCTGAGGACCGCCGTGAATGATGCACTGGGCGGTAGCCTCTAGAACCCAAGCGCTAACCCGGACCAACTGGGTCTGACCCTGTTCTGCCATGTGCTTGCTGTGTGAGGTTGAACAAGTCACTTAACCTTTCTGTGCTTCAGCTGTCTCCTTTTGGAAAAAAAGAAACAGCGGTGGTGCTTATGCCTCCCGGGGTTGTCCAGAGAACTCAAAGACCTCATTCACAGCACGGTGCCTGGAACAGGGGCATACTCCACGAAGGTCAGCTGTTACCATGGTGACAACAGTGCCTCCACAACAATACGCAATGCAGTTCCGCACTGTTTAAAACTCTAACGTAAATGCCACCGGGTGGATGTATGTGGGTCTATTTCATTCATTTTTCACTGTTGTAGAGACCTTGTGTGATCACACCATCATCTGTTTGTTTGTTTTCTTTTCTGGCCGCACCTGTGGCATACGGAAGTTCCCCGGCCAGGGGTCAACGTGGCTTGTGACCTATGCCACAGCTGCAGCAAGGCCAGGTCCTTAACCCACTGTGCCACAGCAGCCACTCCCATCACACCATAGTTTGTTCATCTGCTCTCCTTTTGGAAGACATTGAAACATTTAGATTCCACCCCGCCTTCTTTCCTTCCTTCGTTATTTCTTTCTCTCACCAGCAGAGTTCTCTGCCAACTGATGCACATGTCCCCAGGCCCAGTAGCGGGATTCCTGGGCCACGGGCTCACACACCCTAGGCTCTCACAGGTAATTCCCCCTTGTAGGGCAGGTTTATTGGAATCTTCCAGCTTGGAGTTCTCGTCGTGGCGCAGTGGAAACAAATCCGACCAGGAACCATGAGGTTGCCAGTTCGACCCCTGGCCTCGCTCAGTGGGTTAAGGATCCGGCATTGCTGTGAGCTATGGTTTAGGTCACAGACACGGCTTGGATCTGGTGTTGCTGTGGCTGTTTCATAGGCCGGCGGCTACGGCTCCGATTAGACCCCTAGCCTGGGAACCTCCATATGCCATGGGTACGACCCTAAAAAGCAAAAAAGCAAAAAAGAAAAGGTGACTCTGGGCCCCTTTATCGCATAGGTTGCCTTCGAGTTCTCTGCAGAGACCATGGGACCCCTCCCTCCCTCCCTCAACAAACCTTTAAAAGGATAGGACGTGGAAGCTTCTGGAAAAAAAAAATAATGAAACTTCCAAAGTGGAAACAATTCTCAACAATAAAAGTAGGCATCCTGTCTTTCTCATGACAAGCCCAGGTCATCTCCTCGGAAGGGACTGCTGCTCGCCATACCACAAGAGAGGTTCCACCTTGCAGGTGGCCACGCTGAGGCTTGCAAATCTCTTCCGAGCACAGCCCTCTCCTCACTGGTTTGTGCCCACCTGTCACCTGCGGGCCCCAAGAGGAACACACCTCCATCCATCTTCTCTGCCTTTGTATCCTCGGAACCTAGCCCAGGCAGAGCCAACCCCCCTCGGACAAGAAAAAGGTAAAGCAGCAGCCGTGAGGTCTGGGGCCGGAGGGACAGGACCTGGAGGCCTCGGATGAGGATCCGGGGATCCGGGACAGCCCTTCCACCCCGCCCCCACCACCAGCTCGCTTCCCAAGTTCCCAAGGCTCCTGGGAGGTGGGCTGCAGCCCTGGGAGGGAGGCGCAGGGGAGAGGTGGAAAGCAGCAGGGAGCACACTGCCGCTGTGTGCACGTGGTGTAATCAGCGCGCGAGAACAGCCAGATGGCTCCGTGTGGCGCCCAGATGAAAACACAGGAGAGGTTCGAGGAGAATTTCCTGTTTATGACATCCACTGGGCTCAAGCCTCCGCTGTTGGCTGTGAGGTTCGCACGGCCACTCAGATGGTGTGGGACGGTGGGGGAGATCCGAGAGTGGTCCCCTCAGGCCACACCGTCACTGCAAGCCAGCATGGGGTCACCTCTCCAGCCTCTCTGTGGCTCAGAGAAGCTGACCTTGCTGCCCCGGGTGGGTCTCTGCTCTCGGTTACCTGCTCCTGGAGCCGTTATGATATTTATCACCTGTAATCACCTGTCATGATGGTTCCGTGAGGTGTGGGGCCAGGTGTGCCCAGGTTTCTATGGCCCCAGCCCTTAGCACAGGCGCTGGCCCGTAATAGGTGCTCAATAAATATTTGATGGCAAGGGAGCTCCCCTGTGGCACATGGGTTAAGGATCCAGTGTTTTCGTTGCTGTGGTTCAGGTTCGATCCCTGGCCCGGGAACTTCCATTTGCCGCCGGCAGCGCCAAAAACATAAAAACTTGATGGCAAATTCCAGCTGTGCCTATCCACACACACATACACACACACACACACACCCTTTCCCATATTCATTCACACTGTTTCCTGTCTCAGTGCCACGCTCCTGACCCCCAGGTCCCCTTCCAGGCAGCACAGCCTCCAGCTTCTCCATGAAGCCTCTCCTGGTTACACTGCCCCTGCTCTGAGTCCCACGAGCCCCCATTTAGCCAACTGCTTGTTCATTCATTCACTCACTCACTCATTCCTTCGACCAAGAGCCACTGGGTTCCAGGTGGCCCAGCTGCCACCAGGGTGGAGGAAAGGCACCCTGTCCTCAGGCTGATCAGAGTCTGGGTGGTCTGTCTGCACCCTGTCCCTCTTGCTGTGTCCCATTTTGTCCTGCTGGCCCCGTTTCTAAAGAGCCTTGCGGGAGGAGGCTGCAGGTGAATGAACCCCTCCCTGCAGAACCGAGCCCGCTGGAAGCTGATCCTCACCCACAGCACGTGGTCGGGCAGCCCTCAACAGATGCTCACTGCACACCAGTGCATGCTGGGTGCCTATCTGCTGGACCACGGCGGGGTCTGAGCCTGGGGCAAGGATTGCCACTCCCAACAGGCACCGATCAGCCTGGAGGGCACCTTCACCCACCAGGGTCTGCTCCAACCCTCACATACCACACGGCCTTGTAAGGAAGCCGCAAACGGCAACCCCAAGGCTGGAGCAGTCTGAGAACAGGAGCCCGATACCAACCAAAGGGCTGAGTCCAAGATATGAGCACATCCTGTGAGCCTGTAACAGAAACCTGGCGATGCTAACAGGTGATGGCCTTTGGCTCTTGGGTGCTTCCTGTGTGCTACCGCCTGGCTAAGCGCTTTCGTGCATGTTCTCACTTGAAACTCCCAATAGCCAGACCCTGCAAGACGGTATCACTTTTTGCAGAGGAGAAAACTGAGACCCAGTGAGACGAAGTCATGCTGTCCTCAGCCACCCAGCTGGTCAGGGCAGAACTGGCAGACTCTGCACCCAGGCTCCCAACCACTTCAGTCACCTAAATGTTTGGCTCTAACGTTTATTTCACTTGAACAATCACCAGAAAGTGAGCTGCCGCCATAAGCTGATAAGACCTGACCTCAGAGCCACCAGGCCAGGAATCAGCGTGAGCTGTGAGGATCCGCCAAGGTGAAGAGCCCGAGGGGACCCTGGGCAGTCCATGCCACGCCACTGGCTTCCGCGGATGGCTCGGCTTTTCTCTCGGATCCCCAGAACCCAGTTGCAGCTCCCATCTCTCGACTGGGCCAGGAGAGGGAGTGGGTGGGCCGATGGCCCTACAGCCTCCCCAGGATGCCCCCCTCCCTCGGATGCGGCTGGTCTGGCCCAGTGGGGGACCCTGGCTGGCTGCCCCCGGGAGCCAGAGCCGGAGCCAGGAGCACTTGCAGCTGTCCCAGCTCCACATCAGAACCACAAACAAACACTGTTGCCTAGCAACACTGCCTCGCCCCAGCATCCCCGGGCCGAATCATGGGACCAGGGCCACCAGGCGCTCTCTGGCCACCACCGTCTGTCCAACACTTTCATTTCTCAGACGGGAACACTGAGGCCCAAAGAGAGGAGGGGTCTCGATCAACTTCCCTCAGAGAGTTGGGGGCCAGGCCGGGATGGGACCCCAGGTCTTTTGCCACCTGACGTCGCGCACAGCCCGAGCCCATGTCGTCTCTCTCCCATGCTTTTTCTGCACAGTCCTGGGCACGTGAGACCATCAATAAATCCTGCAGATTTCTGTTTTCTTTTTTTTTTTTATTTTAGGGCTGCACCCGCAGCGTGTGGAGGTCCCCAGGCTAGGGGTCAAATTGGAGCTGTAACCACCTGCCTACACCGCAGCCACAGCCACATGAGACCCGAGCCGCATCTGCGACTTACACCACAGTGCACGGCAACGCCGGATCTTTGATCCACTAAGTGAGGTCAGGGATAGAACCTGAGTCCTCATGGATACTAATCAGGTTCATTACCACCGAGCCATTATGGGAACTCCCCAGATCCTGCAGATTTCAATTCTGAATTCACAACTCAAATGGCCTTCTTCGCAGACAGCGGCCCCCAGGGTAAGAGGCACCCACTGACCGTTCCCACCCTTGGACTCAGCCGTTTGCTCTGGGGGCTGTACCCCAAGGAAACGACCCAGAAGATAAAGAGAAGCATTTGTGTGAAGATGTTCCAACAGCCCCATCTATTATCCCCAAAAACTGGCGACGGAGCATCTGCCCCAAACAGAGGAAGAGCTTAGCAACAGTGAGAGCCTGGACTGTGATTTTGACCTTTAAATTACAAGCGATAACATGGCCCAGAATGAATCTAGAAAATGGGCAAACGGGGAGGAAAACAAAAACAATGATGAGGGCAGCATAGAAGATGCACTGAGTTTAATTCTACGAAATCACCTACAAGAACGCACTGGAAGGAGTCGCGGACACAGGTGGGTGATTTCAAGGTGCTCACGCTCCTGCTACGTTTCCTTTCCATCTGGACTTTCTGGCTCAGGAGGTCAAGGCTCCCAGAGTTCAGAAGATTCTCAAGAATCTCCAGAGAAAGGAGTGGCCTGTCTGACCTTGGCCCAGAAGCCTGATGTGTGTGTCCACGAGTTCTCACGTTTGCATGTCTGGGATGTGTGTATGTGTGTGTGTGTGTATACGTCTGTGTGTGCCTGTGCGCCTGTCCACGTGTTTTAATGCATGTGTGTGTGTGTGTGTGCGCGCGCGTGCACGTGCTAGGGCCCAGCCCCAGGAGTCAGAGGATCAGGATCCCAGGTCCCCACACCCCATGGCTTCTGGTTTCCCCCTCAGCGCACTGGGCATGACGCCCCTCACCCCTCCCCCACCTCCAGGATGGCTGACTGGAGAAGGGGGCCACCCCCACCCAAACAGACAGAGAGGGGCCTCGAAGGCTCAGCATCCCTGTGGCTCTCAACCCTGACTGCACCAGGGAGCTCTGAAGAAACACCAGCGCTGGAGGTCGCTGGTGACCCTAACCGTGGGGCTGAGAGTCCTCAGTCAAAGTCAGCACAGGGTCAGGAAAGACAGGGCCTGGCAACCGAGGAGTAGGTTCGGGCCTTCCTTCCCCGAGGAGAGAGGAGGGGGCCGCCACAGAAGCGGGGGCGGCTTAGCCAGGCGGAAGGGGCCCAGGATCTGGAGGCAGATGTACGCCTGCGACACATCAGAGGAAGTTCTCAAGCTTCTGGAACGGCAGCCTTGAAGCTGAGCCGTGGGGGGCCCTCGGAGACGGGGAAAGAAACGGGGAAGAGGAGCAGACAGAGCGAGTCCACCCTCTCCGTCCACACACGCACCCGTGTGCGTGTGCGCGTGTGTGTTTCCCAGGGGGGGTTGAAAATCTGCATTTTCTGGAGTTCCCCGGCGGACTAGCAGTTAAGGATCTGACATTGTCAACTGCTGTGGTTTGGGTTTGATCGAGGCCAAAAAAACTAAACATTAAATAAATAAATCAAAGCTGCACTTTCTGGCTGAAAGTCGGTGGGATTAAGGGGAGCTGTGTCTAGGAGAAAACTGACTTTGTGTTGTGAAGTCTTCACAGTGCCCCGGGGAGGTCCAAAGAACCACGGGGACCCAGAGCCCTCAAATGAAGTTTAAATAGTCAAACGTCAACGAGGCTGTTCGCCGTCACCAACTAGTGGAAAGAACCCAAATGCCCATCAACTGGCGAATAGAGAGACAAAGGTGATCTGTGCACACAGTGGAATATTATTCAGCCATAAAAAGGAATGGAGCCCTGACACCTGCGACGACAGGTATGAACCTCAAAAACAGGGTGTTAAGTGAAAGGAGCCAGAGACAGAAAGCCACATGGTGTATGCTCTCATTTACACGAAACGTCCAGAATAGATCCATCCAAAGGCACAAAGTGATGAGTGGCTCTGGGCTGGGGTGGGGCAGCAATGGGAAGTGACTGCCAACGAGTGTGGGGATTTTTTTTTTTTTTGTAGGGGAGGGTGATGAAATGTGCAAAAATGAATTGTGGTGATGGTTGCACCACCCTGAATTTACAAAAAATAAAATAAAATAAACCCAGAGAATTGGAAAGCATGTGAATTACATTTCAATAAAGCTTTGATTTTTTCTGTTTTGGGGTTTTTTTTTTGTTTTGGTTGGGGGGGGTTGTCTTTTTCGGGCTGCACCCACTGCATATGGAAGTTCCCAGGCTAGGGGTCGAAACGGAGCTGCCCACAGCCACAGCAATGCCAGATCCGAGCTGCGTCTGTGACCTACACCACAGCTCACAACAACGCCGGATCCTTAACTCACTGAGCGAGGCCATGGATCGAACCCACATCCTCATGGATACTAGTCGGGTTCATTATCGCTGAGCCACGACAGGAATGCCAAAAAAGCTTTTATATTTAAAAAAAAAGGAGGTGGGAATTCAATGAGATAATAGATAGGATGACAATTTTTGAAAGCTGGAAATGGTGCTTTAGTTTATAGCAGCAGCAGCAGTGGGAAGAAGGCATCAAAGGCAGGGATTTCCACCACTGACAATATACTAAGCACCCCACATTCATCACTGGATCACAAGAGCAGGATTTAAACAACGTCCACTTTACAGACTGAGAAAGAGGCCAAGAGGAGACAGTGGCCACCTGAGGCCACAGGACTCAGCCAGGACCAGCCGGAATCCACACTCAGGTCTGATGAACCCCAGCACCCCCCCCAGGCATATTTTCCCTCCTCCTTTAGGTAAACTCCCAGAATCTCATAAATCTTCCGAGAAAGCCATAAGCCAGCAAGAAGGGAAGAGGGCCAGGGAGAAGGAACAGTTATACAAAACTCTAGGATTGCAAAAGCAGCTCTCACAAATTTATGGCTCCCGGTTGACCTGTTAACGCATCGCAGCAAGGAGGGGTGAACGAGTGGGAATCGAGGTTCCCCGTCCCGGGAACAAGCCATAAATAAACAAGCACCCGCCGACGGCTGCCCAGCCGAGGAGCTAGGACCGGGCTTTCCGGGGAAAGACGCAGGCTCCCCGGCCCCCGCCCCAACCCCACCCCATGGAGCTATGGAGACGCCCAAGTGCGGGGGCGTGGGGGACGCAGCGCAGACCCAGCCCAGCCGCCGGACCCCGCCGCATCCAGGTGTGCAGGCTGCAAGGACCGGGAGGGCTCACCAAACAGATGTTCTGAGGAGCAGAGACCCACGTGTGGGTGTTTGTTGGCGGGGGGGCAGTTTGCACAGCAGGCTGCGCTGAGACCTTCTCCATCTGGAACTTCTCAAAGGCCTCGCCAGGACTGATGTCACCGGCCAGGGCTGCCCCCGCCCCCGCCCCCGCCCCCCAGGCGGAGGTCAAGGGCCCCGGGAATTTTGAGGCTTTCTTATCCAGACCCACCCCGCCCCACACGCCTGCCTGGGCGAGGCGGGTACAGCCTGGCTTTGAAGGACACCCAAGCCAGCCTCCTTCCTCAACGTCCAAGCCCAGGTTCCCCGAACGCCCGGCTGCCAGGCACCTGGTCCCCAGAGCAGGCAAGGACATAGCACGTGGCTTGTCCCAGACGCTGCCCCAACCGTGGCGTTACTCTCTCCTAGCCGAGTGACCGCAAGCAGCTCAGTCCACCTCGCTGAGTTTCAGATCGGCTCAGAAAACAAAGGCTGCTGTGCAGACTGAAGGCAATTCTGCACGCAGTGCCCCTCGGCCACGCCTGAAGAGCTGGGTTTCAGAGAGCCCCACCCTCTGAAGGGCATCCCCGCTCTCTTAGAGGCCCATGGCCAAAAGCGCTGTGTCAATACCCGGAGGTGCAGCCCCCAGGAGTGTCCACAGAGCCCCCCACACCAGCTGGGTCACTGGCCACCTCGAGGCCAGTTTCCTTAAACCCCAAGCTCTCTCCGTTCCCTGGACCAGAAGCCACGCAACTGGGGTTACCTGTCGGTGATGGGCGGCACAGGGTGGGAGTCCTTGGTCCAAGTGACCAGCGGGGGTGGAGAACCCTGGGCCTCGCAGTCCAGGGCCACCTCATCACCAGCCTTGGCCGTGACCCTCAGAGGCTCGTCCGCATCGTGTGACCCATTCACACGGATCCTGGGCTTGGCTGTTGGTAGAAGCATCCAGGGACTGTGAGCAGGACAGGGAGCCAGGATGGGGCCCAGAGGGGACCAGCACAGCTCCCCCAGAAGCTGAAGGGGGACTGCGCCAACCCCCAGGGGTGCATAAGGCAGGTGGGCTCTGTTATAAAGGGAGGGTGTGAGTTTCAGGGTGGGTCCAGATCCGACGGCCCCCTCCCCTCCCCCGGGCACCCCCTCCACCTGTCCACCCCCCCCCCAAAGCTGGTCTGGCTCTTTTTTTTTCCTTTTGTCTTTTTAGGGCCACACCCACAGCATATGGAGGTTCCCAGGCTAGGGGTCCAATTGGAGCTGTAGCCACTGGCCTACACCACAGCCGTAGCAATGCGGGATCCGAGCCGCGTCTGTGACCCACACCACAGCTCACGGCCATGCCGGTTCCTTAACCCAGTGAGCGAGGCCAGTGATCGAACCCATGTCCTCATGGATGCTAGTCGAGTTTGTTAACCGCTGAGCCCCGGCGGGAACTCCTAGTCTTGCTTTCTGATGACCTTGACGGGGCCCCTCTGCCCAAGGTCCACGTTCCTCTGGCCTCTCTCCACCCTGCTTCTCCCCCGGGGACCTTGGCAGGTTCTGTCCCTCCTCTCCCCGCTCGTGCCCTCCTGCCCTTAATCATCCCGGTCACGCCTGAGAATAAACGGGATTAACCACCCCAGGAGGCGGGGTGGTGCCCGGGGGAACACTGGTTCTAAACAGTTCAGTACGCGATTAACTATTTAAGCCCAGTTGTGACGGACGCTCTGAAGGGGACATTCCAGAGCGTCCACAGCAATGGGATTTGACTCAGCCCAAGGGATCAGAGAGAGCCGGGGTCTGACTGATGGAGAAGTTGGCTGGACCAGGAGGTGAGGGAAGGGCATTCCAACAGAAGGAAAGGAATAGGCAAGGCCCTGAGGCAGGGTGGGTCCTTTAAGAAGGTGGACTGACCAGAGTTCCTGTCGTGGAAACAGGGAAATGAATCTGACTAGTATCCACCAGGACGCAGGTTCGATCCCTGGCCTCGCTCAAGTGGGTTAAGGATCCGGCGTTGCCGTGAGCTGTGGTGTAGGTCGCAGACTCAGCTCAGATCCCGCGTTGCCGTGGCTGTGGTGTAGGCCGGCAGCTGCAGCTCCAATTCAACCCCTAGCCTGGGAACCTCCATATGCCATGGGTGCGGCCCTAAAAAGAACAAGAAAAAAAAAAAAAAAGGAAGAAATTGGAAGGAGGCTGGAGGGTCTGGGCACAGAGCTGGGGAGAAAGGCAGGCCAGGAGGCTGGCTGCCAAGGTGTGGGAGGGTCCAGTGTGCAGCCTCGTGTCTGTCCAAAGCTTGTTAACGCTATGGCTCCCCTCAGTCTGCTTACAAAGCGTGAGACCCACACTTAGCACATGTCCCCACTACAGGGGACACTAATGAGGCAGGACAGCTTTGGTCTGCGTGCCCGTCAGGCAGGAAGAATTTAGAGGCAAGGTTGCCAGGATACAGGAAGATGCAGGCAAGGCCAGACTGCCCACGCCCTGCCTCCATGCCTGCCAAGCCCCTCTCCCAGGACGGGGCAGCCGTCACTCACTGTTGACAGAAAGCCACATCTCCTGGCTGGAAAAGCCCACGGCGTTGGTGGCTGTGCAGACATAGGCACCTGCATCCGGGGCAGACGGCCGGGCGATGACCAGGGTGCCATCCTTGCTCACGTTGTAGCGGCCATCCCTGGAGGCCAGGGCACTGGTTTCCTGCAGCAGAGTCACAGGTGACATCGGCAGAGCCCCCACCGCCCATGGCGATTTGCTCATTCCTCTCCCCACAAGGCCCTGGGCCCACCACTCTGGTTACCTTCCTGGCACCAGGCTTCACCTACCTTGGCCCAGGTGATGGTGGGGGTGGGAACTCCTGCGGCTACACAGGGGAGAGAGGCTGGAACCCCTTCGTTGGTGATGTGGTGGGTGGCAGTGGGCTGGATTCTGGGTGGCACTTTTAAAAACAAACCAATTTTATCAACCAAGGGTCACAGCAGGATTATTCACACATAATTCCGTAAGGTGGAAACAATCCAAATATCCATGGGAGGACAATGGATAAACAGAACATGCTGTGCACCTGTAGAATATTACTTGGCCTTGAAAAAGGAATAAATGTCTGGTATAATCCACAACATGGATGAACCCTGAAAACCTTAGGCTAAGTGAAATAAGCCAGATGCGGAAGGACAAATACTGTATGATTCCATGTATATGAGACACCTAGAACTGGCTAATGCATAGAGACAGAAAACAGAATGGTGGTGGCCAGGGGCTAGGGAAAGGGGAATGAGGAGTTAGGGGTCCAGAGTTCAGCTGGGAAGATAAACATTTCTGGAGATGGATGGGGGAGCGTGCTTGTCATACCATGCCCTATAGAGTTAAAAAAAAAAATCCTGGAAACTGCGCCCAGGAATTAACAGAAACTGGCAGCTAAGAGAAATTCTTGAGCTTGTCTTAGAGCCTGCTAAAAACCCCTCCGCTTGAGCCCAGTCTCAGTGAGCAAGCTCGCTTACTTGTTTTGTTGTAAACAACACACCCTCCAAGCTTCATCCAGCCTAAACAGTAAAATGTTCGAGTTGTTTTCCAGGAGCTTGGCGTCAGCTGTGTGCAGATGGAGCTCAAGCTGGCCAAGACTGGTTGGGACCACCATCCCTAAAAACAGGCCTCTGCAGGTGTCTGATGAGTGACCTTTTGATGTCAAAGGGTCCAAAATTCCATCCTCAGATCATGCCAGGTGCCTCCATTTTTTAACCTGTATCCCATGAAGAAGCCTGGTACCCAAATACACCTGCACAGAGCACCGAGTACCTCACCTGTTCCCTACCTGCCATCGCCTTTCCCCAGGCCTGACACCACCCTGTTTCTTTATCCCATGAATACCCCCAGCCCCTCACCTCCCAAGAGATGGATCTGAGATTTCTCCTATCTCCACGCCTGGCTGCCTTAAGAATAAACCCGTCTTTGCCACCAATCTCAGCATCTCGGTGTCCTGGCTTGCTGTGTAATGGGGAAATGAATCTGGGGGCACAAAAATGTGAATGCCACTTCTGTCGCCAGGCTGTACACCCACAAGCAGTCAAGGCAGGCAGTTCTACCTTATGGACATTTTTTTTTCTTTTCTTTTTTTTTTATTTTGTCTTTTTAGGGCCGCACCCACAGCATATGGAAATTCCCAGGCTAGGAGTCAAATCGGAGCTGCAGCTGCCGGCCTACACCGCAGCCACAGCAATATCAGATACGAGCCGCATCTTCAACCTACACTGCAACTGGCAGCAACACTGGATCCTTAACCCACTGAGTGAGGCCGGGGATGGAACCCGCGTCCTCACAGATATTAGTCAGGTTCTTAACCCGCTGAGCCACAACAGGAATTCCACCATGATCTTCTAAAAAAAAATGACTTTAATGACGAATACAGCCACCACCACTATAAATCGATGCCCCAGACAGAGGACAGCCTGTGTCAAGGAACCAGCTGTGCCTTTTCTTAACTCTGGGAGTTTGGCTAAACCACTTAATCTTTTGGTACCGGTATTCTTTGGTCAGCAAAACAAGTTACATCGATCTGAATTCTCTGCCTGCTCTCTGGGGATGGACAGATGAGAAACGGCAGAGAACAGTATTTGCAGTACACAGCGAACTTGAAAGCAAGCGCCACATCCATCCTGGGCACCATCCAGATTTGCTGGCATTAAAACAGGGGGTGGGGGGTGGGGTCTCTAAGAGGCGCAGGGGACGGGGAAAGGGGCATGGACCCGTCGGGGAGGGCGAGCCAGGAGTCCAGGGTGACAGGCAGAGCCTTTAGCGAAGGAAGTGCCCGTCCAGACTTGCCCTGGTGGCCGCAACCAGCAAGTGGGTTAGCACACGCTGAATGGAACGGAGTGAGCCAAGGGAGGGTATTCTGATCGCCACCCGACAGAGGGGGCTGTGCCAGCGTGGGGGAAGTCAGGCGGTGACGCTTTCTGCAGAGGCAGCCTCCACTGACCCTGCAAGCTGATGAGGTACCCCTTTCTCCGCTTCTTAGCTTCCAAGCATGGAGTCTTTTTTTTTTTTTGGTCTTTTTTTCCGTCTTTTTAGGGCCACACCCACGGCATACGGAGGTTCCTAGGCTAGGCGTCAAATCAGAGCTGCAGCTGCCAGCCTACACCACAGCCACAGCAAGGTTGGATTCGAGCCGTGTCTGTTACCTACCCCACAGTTCACGGCAACGCCGGATCTTTTAACCCACCGAGTAAGGCCGGGGATCGAAACTACGTCCTGATAGATACTAGTCGGGTTCATTACTGCTGAGCCACAACAGGAACGCGTGGAGTCTTTTCAATCCAGCCCTTGGAGCAGTTGGGAATATTAAGTGAAATGTGCACGGAACCTCTCAGAGGTCTGGCAGGTGACTTGTGCCCAACCTGTGATCACTGTTATTAAGTGGAATTAGGAGGCAGGACAGCTGGGTTCTAGACCCAACCTCCTTCTGAACTTTGGTTTTCTTTCTGCTCATCACCCCCTTTGGCGGCGGCGGCGGGGGGGGGGTAATAAAACAAATAAAAAGAGGATATTGACATAGGCAGTGAGTGCCAAAACACAACCAAACTTTGTTTCATCTTCTCGTTTTACGTTAAAAAGAATGATGGTGCTTGGTTGGGTGGGTGAAGGGTAAGAGGGACCCTCTAAGACCGTGGGTGGTAAAGTAATTGGGCCAAATACACAAAAAGCCCTAAAACTGCCTCGTCTCCGAAAGCCAAAACTGATTCCACATTAATAGTTTATACTAGGGAAAGAACTGGTCATGTGGGCAAAGGGGAAACACAAGGAAGTTTAACCCCAGATGGTGAGAGACCAGGCCCGAAGGGACAGGTTAGGCATGCCTGGCGCATCCAAACAGGGGACAGGTGTCTTAACCTGATGCTTCTGAGTACTCTTAACAGAAAACAGTCATAATATACTGTGGCAAGAAACACTCGGCTTTCAAGACAGTAGTATCATGGGGTTCCAGTTGGTGTCTAAATATTTCCATGCATGTGTATACAAAGAATTGATATATAATTGATACGAAGAAGATATGTCACGTAAAAATAATGTATACAATGTATATAAAGAATATATAATGTACATATTTACATATATATGCAGCAGCGTTGTGGGTACTCAAACAAACTCATGTGTGTATGAAGTTACACAGCAAAATGTAAAATTCCTCTGGTTCTTAGCTACTGATATTATGTGAGTTGGTTTGGTCATTGCTGTGGTTGCTGTTTTGTCCAATCTCTAAATTTCCTACAGTGCACATGTACTATTTGTACAATTTTTATTTTTTTTAATTCTTTTTAGGGCCGCACCCGTGGCATATGGAGGTTCCCAGGCTAGGGGACAACTCGGAGCTACAGCCGCCGGCCTTCGCCACAGCCACAGCCACAGCAACGCGGGGTCCGAGCCACGTCTGCAAACTACACCACAGCTCATGGCAACGCCGGATCCTTAACCCACTGAGCAAGGCCAGGGATTGAACCCGCAACCTCATGGTTCCTAGTCGGATTCGTTTCCGCTGAGCCAGGATGGGAAGTCCCAGTGCAATTTTTTTAAACAAGGATGATCAAGATCAAGTTCCCCGCCCCCACCCCTGGGCGCCATCCCCCACCCCGTCCTGTCCCCCTCGCCCCACCCTACCATCCCAGGACTCACCCTGGACAACCAGCTCCACGTCCCTGTGCTGAGAGCCGGCCGTGTTGGTGACCACGCAGCTGTACCTCCCCGCGTCCTCTAACAGCGCCTGGTCAAGATGGAGGCTGCCGTCTGCTCGGATGGAATGCCGGCTGCCCGGTGGGAGCTGGTGAGGGTGAGGAAGCTTGGACCAAGGACCCCACTCGGAGGCTGCTAAGAGAGGGCGCTCCCAAAAGCCCACTGCCCGCCAGGCCAGCAGGGAGCAGCCTGGACTGAGAGGCCAGGGGCTCGGAGAAGGTGGGAATCGGCGGGCGGGGGGGGGGGTGATGCCACGCCTCCCGGCCCCCATCTCTTCCCTGAGACTCGTCCACCCCCGCAGATCCTCAGGGCCAGGTGGACCTGACCCCCGGCATGCCCCTGACCTCACTTTCTCACGGCTGCTGGGCCACGGCAAGACACGCGACCCAAGGGGGCCGGTCCAGCCTCTCTGGAACTCGGGGTTGGGGCCAGTGCCCCAAGGACCTCCCACACCAAGACCACGGAGATGAAGGACGGGGAGAGAACAGGACCAAGCAGAGCGGAGCACAGAGGTGGCCACATCAGATGCGGCCCCAGAGAGAGAAGCAGAGAAAACAGCCCAGGTCTGCCCCCGGCAGGACCAGGGTGGGGTGGGGAGCGCTGGTCCAGAATGCGGCCCGGGGCAACGGCCGTCGGAACGTCCAGCCAGTCCACCCTTGGCGAGGGGCCCCAAAACTTCCCACCAGGGCTGAGCCCATTTGAGGCTCCCCGTCTCTGACTTGGCTGCACACGCCACACACAGGTGCCGGGAGATGCTCCTGGGCTGTCTGGGTACCAGGCCCTTTCGGGCTGAGCGAGGTTGAGGGGGTCTCCGCTCCTTGCACTTGGCAGCTGGGCAGGCGCGGGCCCATCCAGTGTTCCCCCGACCCCCACCCTGAGCAAAAACAGGCTCCGAATCTCAGGTCACTCCCTGTCCCGGCGTGGACCAGGCACAGGGCCGGCCACCCCTTCCCCACCCGCCCATAGGAGTCTACTGTAGAAGGCCCCTCACAACCCTGGTCCAAGCAGGATCCGCCTCGGGTCACGTCTCATTACACAGGCTGCACTAGCAGTTCGCAAAGCCTGCGCGTTCCAGAGGCCGGACCCGCTCTGCCCCGCATCAGGGGCTGGGACAACAGGGCCGGGCCCGGGCAGCGGTCTGGTCACCCAGTCACTGCCTCCTCGGGTGTCCGGTGTCTGCTGGGGTGAAGGGACCTCTTTAGGGCCTCCAGGGCACAAGGACCCAGGGATGTCAGAGGGCGGGCCAGAAGAATTGAGGAAAAGGGAGATAGAACAGGACAAGGGAAATAGAGAAATTAAAAAAAAAAAAAACCAGAGGGACAAGAGGGGACAAAGAGCCACAGCGCTCCCAGCAGCACACCAGGAAGCCTGTGCAGTTGCACAAGTCTCATCTCTGTCCTGGAAACGTCAGAATGGGGGTGATGAATGCCCTGTGTCCGTGCCCCCCACTAAACTGCTGCTCCCTTGGAGTTCCCTTCGTGGCTCAGTGGTTAACGAATCCGACTAAGAACCGTGAGGTTGCAGGTTCGATCCCTGGCCTTGCTCAGTGGGTTAAGGATCCGGCGTTGGCGTGAGCTGTGGTGTAGGTTGCAGATGCAGCTCGGATCCCACGTTGCTGTGGCTGTGGCGAAGGCCGGCAGCTACAGCTCCTGTTAGACCCCTAGGCTGGGAACCTCCATATGCCGCGGGTGCGGCTCTAGATAAAGGCAAAAAGACAAAAAAAAAATAAAAATAAACTGCTGCTCCCCCACCACAGCACTGACGGAGCACAAGCTCCTCTGGTCAAGGACTTTAGAAGGGGAAGGACGCTCTCAGGGCCTGATCAGAGAAAGTTCTGGAAAGAGGCAAGGAAGACAGGGAGAAAGGCAGAGGATATTTCGAAACAGGGGAACCACAAAGCGGCTGAGGTCAAGAGGTGACTGTGAGAGCCCCCCCCCCAGCACCGCTGTCCGCTGCACCCCCGACGGGCCCGCACTCACCGGCTGGCCAGCCTTGAGCCAGCGCCTCTCGGGGCGCGGCTTCCCAGCCAGGATGACGCAGGGCACGGACACCGGCTGCCCCTCCAGCACCCGGACGGTGGAGGCGCTGCTGGCAATCTGCGGGGGCGCTGCAGGGAGAGGAGCCAGCGTCAGTTCACTAGATTCCTTCGGGTGGCCATCTGGGGGACAGGGAACCAGCGGAAGCATCAGAGGTGCTGTGATCCCCAAGGGTCAAAGCGCACACTTCTTGGGGCACACTGCCCCGGAAGGAGGGGTCCAGATGCTCCTCTTGCTCAAAGGCCAGGCAGCCATGGGGGACCTCCCTGGGGTCTCCGGCCTCCCCACCAAACTTCCTCTCCAGATCCATCAACGAACCGTGTCCAGTGACAAGGAGCCGGGCCTCTGCCTGGACCTTCCCAAAGATGTTTTGAGCTTCACAGATATACGGGGCCTGGTCTTCAGGGACCACACCTGAGGGGCAGGAAAGAGACAGGCCTGGTTATCAGAGCTTATCACGGCTCCAGCCCCCAGGACCCAGCTCCCCGGGGCAGACAGGGCCCTCGGTACAGCCTGGCCCTGCAGAGGACCGGTAGGAAGGCTGAGACGGCAGAGAGGAGAGCGACGGTGGAACCAGCCGGGCCTCGGAAGGGTGAGAAGGCCTCTGCTCGCTCACGTGTAGAATGCGGATAATGGATCAGTAATTATGACACACGGTAGTGTGATTGCGAGGGGTCAATGGATAATGTAAATCCAGCACTCAGGATCCAGCCTGGCACAGAGCAAAGAGTAGGAGTGATGATGGTGAAGATGCTGGTGGTGATGCTGCCGGTGGTGGTGATCATGGCGATGGTGATCATGGTGATGGTGGTGGTGATGATGAAGATGCTGATGGCGATAGTGATGGTGGTGCTGGTGATGATGCTGGTGACGGTGATGGTCATTATGGTGATGATGAAGATGCTGGTGGTGATGGTGATGATGATAGTGCTGGCAATGATGCTGCTGGTGATGGTGATCATGGTGATGATGGTGGTGATGGTGAAGATGCTGGTGGTGATGGTGATGATGACGGTGATGATGCTGGTGGTGATGGTGACGATGACGATGATAGTGCTGGCAATGATGCTGCTGGTGATGGTGATCATGGTGATGATGAAGATGCTGGTGGTGATAGTGATGGTGATCGTGGTGATGGTGGTGATGGTGATGTAATGACGATGGTGATGATGTGATAGTGATGGTTGTGGTAGTGACGGTGCTGGTGATGGTGATTATGGTGGTGAGGATGAAGATGCTGGTGATGACGGTGGTGATGGTGATGATGACGGTGATGGTGGTGGTGGTGATGGCTACCACGTACAGCACTTACTGTATGTCAGGAACTGGGCTAAGGGGTTTACCTGTATTACTCTCACAACGGCTCCTTAAGGTGGCCTGCCTTAAGGTGACAATGCCTGCCGGGTGGTAGGCATTGTCATTATCACTGGTGTGACCAGTTCAGAGAAGAGGAATGACATAAAGAGTCACCCAGCCAAAATACGACCCTGCATCAGCCTGACCCATGGTCAGTGCCAGGGGTCGGGGTCCTACTCCTGGCCACCCAATCTGGGGGCTTAGGCTACCGGCAGCCAGTCTGTCTCCCCTGCCCACCCTCCCCGAGCCCCAAGCTCTTACTTTCAAAGAACAGCACTCCTGTCCTGCTGCCCTGCCCGGGCCCCAGCGGCTGGCCGTCTCCACGGCGCCAGGCGACTGTGGGGGGTGGGCGGCCCGCGGCCCGGCACGCCAAGAGGGCGCTCCTCCCCAGTTCCACGGTGATATCCCGGGGCAATTCCGTCAGCTGGGGCGCATCTGCAGGGAGGTGACCAGTCAGCCTCGCCCTGGACCTGCCCGGCCCCCAGGGCACTGTTCTCAGCTTGCCTCCCCTCCCATCATCGACAGTTCCCCCCTCTTCCAAGCTCGCCCTTGTGAATCTGAGGCTGACTCATACCTACGGCTCTGGGGCCAACCTGCGCTTGGCAGGGTCCACACATGGAGAGGTCCTGCGGCCATGGAGACAGCAGGAGTGGCCTTTGGCGGGATGAAAATGCCTGAGTGCCTTACGCCCTGCATGGGGTCACAGGGGTCCCCCTTTGCTGCCCATACGGGGGAGAATACGCCTGCTCCTGGCGGCCACGCCTCCCGGGAAGTCTACCCCAGCGGGACTGCAAGTCACGCTTGGCCCCAGCAGCCCCCCTGCCTCTGAGCACCCCTCCCCGGCCGCAGAAGCATCCTCTCCCAGGTATTCTGGACCGTGGCCACCATTTCCACGACCCCAGGGAGCTTCGTGGGAGATCCTAGCTCATTTCTTCTCTACCGCCTCCTCTGCTCGCTGAATGTTTTGTCATAAGCATATAAATCATTACCACAAAATCAAAACAGCCTTATAAATAACTTGACCTTATACTTTTATGGTCCAAATGGGACACTTTAGAGGGGAAAGAGCCATCTTCATCCTAACAGCAGGATCACAGGCCTAAACAAGGGCTCACCTGCATCATAAAAAATTCAAGCAACACACAAGGGTTTATTTGCCTAATTTTTGCCCTACATACTCCAGATCCCAGGCCCTCCCCCGAGGGAACCACTATTAATGGCTTGTAGTGCTTCTTCAAACTTTTTTTTTTCTAGGCATTGTCTTACTTTTACACTCAGGAGAGGAAAATAAGTTATTTCCCCAAATAGGAACTCATGATCGTTTGGACCCGTCTACCGGCCAGAAGCAGGTCCCTCTCCAGACAGGTCCAGGCCCTGTTCCCTGCGGCTTCTGGGCCCTGGCCTCAGGTCTCTGTCCCCGGGCCCACCACCGGGAAGGGTCTGTTTTGAACCCATCGCATCCAACAGGGTGGAAAACCCTCCACCTCTTTGTTCTTGCCGTCTCTCCAGAAATCTCCCCCATCTATCCAAAGCATGACATGAAATTTCCCTCCTGGCCTCAGGGGGTAGGGAAGTTCCAGGGACATAGAAACACAACTTGGAAAATCACTGCAAGGGAGGAAGGCGGACAACACCCGCACGCTGCTTTCCTTTCTCCCTGAGGCCCTGGCAGCCGCAGGCGGCTCAGAATCCAGGAAAGCCTCTGATCCGGGTGCCTAAGACGGGGTCACTGGCCCTGCAGAGCCCTGGCCCCCCGGGCACATCTTTGCTAGCCCCACCCCCACTCCCCTGCCAGGACAGAGCTGCGGCTCAGTTCCCGGGCCAGGGCCAACTCAAATCTCCCTCCTCCATGAAGACTTCCCACCCACCATCGTTCGCACACTGCCTCCTGACCGCCCCCTCCCGAGCCAAACCACCCAGCTTTGTCTGCAGACTGTGGCCTGTTACAAAATACACACCTTCTTCCCCGTTTCCTCCCAGTCCCGAACCCCCCCTGCTCCCTCGAGGAGGAATGGCTGACATATATAATAGTAAGCAGATAACACGTACAAGGAGTGGCATTTGGAACGCCTACGAAGCGACAGGCATGGTGATGGTGCTTTTATTTTATTTTATTTGCTTTTTAAGGCCGCACCCGCAGCATATGGAGGTTCCCAGGCTAGGGGTCTAATGGGAGCTACAGCTGCCAGCCTACACCACAGCCACAGCAACGCCAGATCTGAGCCACAGCTCGTGGCAACTCAGATCCTTAACTCACTGAGCGGGGCCAGGAATTGAACCCACAGTCTCACGGTTCCTAGTCGGATTTGTGTCCGCTGCGCCACAAACAGAAACTCCGTATTTTGCTTTATTTTTTTGGCCACGCCCACAGCATGTGGAAGTTCCCGGGCCAAGGATCGAACCCACACCACAGCAGCAACAACATCAGATCCTTAACTGCTAGGCCACCAGGGAACTCCCGTGATGGTGCTTTTAGAAACATGACTTCATTTGTGGTCTCAATAAATTCCTGAGGTAGGTACGATCCCAACCCCATTTTACAGATGGGAAATCTGAAGCTCTGAGAGATTAAGGAACCTGCCCAGGGCTCTCTGTGAATGAGAGCAGGCTGGGTGGGTGGCTTCCGCAGCCCCCTCCTGGGAAGACTCCTTTCCCGGTAGACAGATCCTGCTCTTGGGCCTGGGGCCACAGCCCCGCTGGCCAGAGCTGCAGGATGACTTGCTTCCCTGAAAAACTATTTTAGGAGTTTCTGTGGTGGCGCAGCAGTAATGACCTGACTAGTATCCATGAGGATGTGGGTTTGATCCCTGGCCTCGCTCAGTGGGTTAAGGATCCGGTGCTGCCATGAGCTGTGGTGTAGGTTGCAGACACAGCTTGGATCCTGTGTTGCTGTGGCTGTGGTGCAGGCCGGCATCTACAGCTATGA
Source organism: Catagonus wagneri (assembly GCA_004024745.2). Lineage (NCBI taxonomy): Eukaryota > Metazoa > Chordata > Mammalia > Artiodactyla > Tayassuidae > Catagonus > Catagonus wagneri. The sequence goes on from PVHT021183634.1 coordinate 2,612,637, forward strand.
TTCGACCCCTAGCCTGGGAACTTCCATATGCTGCAGGTGCAGCTCTAAAAAAAAAAAAAAGGGGACCCCCCCAAAAAACTTTTAAATTCTATTTTATGACTGTTTATAAAGACCAACAAAATCCAGGCTGGATTCCTTTTAATGTGTTTATTATTCACTTTTTTCTTCCAGTGGCAAAAGAAATAATAATCAGAGCACTGTTCAAGGGCCCTAAAAGCATCATGGGCTCCGGGTCCTTGCCTGCTGTGCCTGATGGAGAAGCTGCCCAGATACTGGCCACCCCAGCCACAGAACCCAGCTCTGCTTCTCTCCTTCTCCCCTGGGCTGGTCAGAGGGGCTCTACTTCTACAAAAGCACACTCACTGCCCTGCTGCTCACCCACCCAGCAACCGGGGCGTCCAAGTCGGGAATAAGAAGCAGAAACTAAAATGAGAGGCTAGGGAGACAGCTCAGGAGTTCCCGTCGTGGAGCAGCGGAAATGAATCCGACCAGTATCCGTGAGGATGCAGATTCAATCCCTGGCCTCGCTCAGTGGGTTGTGAATCTGGTGTTGCCATGAGCTGTGGTGTAGGTTGCAGACTCTGCTCAGATCCCCCATTGCTGTGGCTGTGGCGTAGGCCAGCAGCTATAGCTCCAATTTTAACCCTAGCCTGGGAACCTCCACGTGCCACAGGTGTAGCCCTAAAAAGCATGCGCGCACACACACACACACATACACACACACACACACACACACGATAGTATCCAGAAAGAGAGCTCAAGGCAGAGGGAGCTTAGCTCAGGGTAGTTTTTCATTTTTGTTTTTTGACGCTATAGCAGCTTGATGTGGGATCTCAGTTCCCAGAGCAGGGATTGAACTGGGTCCACAGCGGTGAAAGCACAGTATCCTAACCACTTGACCACCAGGGAACTCCCAGGGCAATTTTAAAGTAACAGAACACTGAGCTTGGGGAAGGGTACCTGCCACAGAGCCTGGTCACCAGCCCGGTGAGCCTGGACCAGCCCACGAGTGGCTGTCTTCATTATTTATTCCATTCAAACCCTGAGTGAAACATATTATCTCATTAAATCTCTGAAGGACTTTGTGAGCGAGCCTCTATCATTCCAGCCCATTTCACAGATGAGGAAAGTGAGGCCCTAAAAGGTAAATAATTTGGCCAAAGAAGCCACAGCCCTCGACGTTGATCCGGGACCGTACCCTGCCTAATGCCAGGTCCAGAGTGGCTGCAAAAGCACCTTGCAGGCTGGCCCACCAATGCCGACACTCGCTGGTAACACAGGAGGAAGTCACCCTCCTTCCTGTGCCCCGAATGCCATCAGGAAGCTGGTTCCCAGCTGAACAGCGGGAAGCAGGCACAGTGCCAGCCCAGGAAGGCTCTGCCAGCCTGGCTCCGAAGGCTGCACCCACAGCTGCCACCCAGATGGGCAGGAAATTCAATTTCCCACCACCGCTGCCAGGCCAGCTCGCCCCAGACACACAGCTGTTGGGCCACCGGCCACCCTGTCCCTGACCTAAAGGCCAGAGGCCACCAGGGGCCCAGTGCCTCAGAAGGCTGCCTCTGGGATGGCAGCCACCTCGTCCATCTGACCAGGGGAAATGGCCCTGAGACCAATGGCTGGCAGGTGAAGGACCAGGACAAGGCAGCCATGTCAGCTTGGGCCCCAAAGAAATAAGGCTTTGCTGAAAAGAAATTAGACATGGAGCAAAGGACTGCTTTTAACAACTCCAAAAGCAGCCCTCCATGGAGCACCCTCTCTGCTCACCCAGAACCTGCTGACTAATCACAATGACAGTGGCATTTGTCAGCCCATCGTGTCCAAGGCCTCTCTGGTCTCTCAGTCCCACAACATCCAGAAACATTTTGCAGGTGAAGAGCCCGAGGCGCAGAGTGGGGAAGCAGTGTCCAAGGTCACCGTGCTGGAAGCGTCAAGATCAAGTCCGGGGGCTGGGTTCAGATCTCACTTCTGCCACTCACCGGCTGTGTGACCTTGGGCAAGTCACTTAACCTCTCTGGGCCTCATTTTCCCCATCTCTAAAGGGGATCACGATAGAACTCATCTCAAAGGATTGCTGTGAGAATGACATGTTAGTACATGAGAGGTGCCTGGAGCTGGCCTTGGCATGTGGCAGATTTCACGGAAGTCTTCCTTGTATTTGTGTTAGTCAGGCTCAAAGTCTTCCCACCCCACCCACCCCCACGAGGCACAGCGCGCTCCACAGGGAAACTCTGAGCACATCACTCTCCTTAAAACCTCTCACCGCCCCCGCAGAACAAAGCCCAGACTCCACCGGGCTGTTAGCCCAAGGCCAGGAGTAACCCACAAGCCGCCTCGGCCTCCCTTCTCCCCACCTCCTACGCCTCGCCAGCTGCCAGGGGGAGATCCGCACATGCTGTTCCCCTCGCCTGAAACACTGTTCACCAGCTCATCACCTGTCGGCTTCTGGGTTCAGCTCAGACATCACCTCCTCCAAGAAGCCTTCCTGGTCCCCAGTGTTGGCTTAGCCCCTTTCACTGGGCACTGGCAGAACCGGAGGATGCCACTCCCAGATGCTGAATACACTTAGTCCAACACCAGAAGCAACAGGCAGATGGCATTGCCTCCCCAGCACAAGGTCTGGGGCACAGGGCCTGGCCACCTGTTGACCAGGTGGAATAAACGGGGGGAGAGATGAATGGAGGCCAAAGGGACCCCAAGCTTGGGAGGATCCTCGCGCCTGAGAGGGTACCGCCTCCCCCAGGGCCCGAACCCCCTGCCGGAGCCTTTTGGGAAACCCTTTGGCCATCCCACCTGGCACGGTCAAGCACATTCTCCATTCTCCACACTTGCCCAGAACGACCCGCATCTGCCTCTCCCGCCGGGGCCACAGCAAACCCCCCCGAGGCCCTGGGTTCAGCCAACCCCAATCCGCTCCGGCTCAGCACGCCAAGAGGCTGTGCCCACAACTTCCGAGCAAGTCCCAGCACCCGGGATCCGGGCCCGGAGCTTAAGACATCATGACAATCACAGCCAAGGCCACGTACCAGCCGCGGAAGAATCCAGACTCCCCATCTGTAAAAGGGAGACAATCGCTTCTCCGTTTATTCAGCACTCACGATGGGCCAAAGGCTGAAGCGAGTGCCACGTGTCTGACGGGAGTGAACCCGCACGGCAGTCCAGTAAAGGAGCGAGCGTGTTCGGCTCTATTTTACAGGCAGGGAAACAGTCGGCGACTTGAACAAAGCACAGAGATGGTAAGTGACGGAGACGAGACTGGAACTTGAGGCTCAGGGAGGACGAGGCCCATGCTTGGACCAAACAGTCCCTGCGGTGGGCAACTCCCCTGCTTCCTGGGAGTCACACACTCGAGGGGCCCCTCCCACCCACCACGTGCCAGGGTCGGGCCGTGAGACCAACAGAATAGAGAGAAGTGATGCAATGTCACTTCCAGACCGTGACGGGTGATAAACTCAGCGGCTTTCACCTTGGATCCTCTCTCTCTCCGTCTCTATCCCGCTTGACTCACTTTCTCCGGGAAACCTCCGTCATGAGAAGCCTTTTGGAGATGCCCATATGGGTCAGAAACAGAGGCCAACAGCCTGCCAACAGCCACGTGAGTGAACTTACAATGGACCCTCCAGCCCCGGGCAAGGCTTCAGTTGCCTGAATCCCCGGCCGGCATATTAACTGCCATCCCGTGAGAAATCCTGTGCCAGAACCACCTAGCAAAGCCACCCTCAGAACCCTCGCCCTCCAGAGCTGTGAGACCATGCGTGCTTTACTGTTGTAAGGCCCCAAGCATTGGGGCAATTTGTTACACAGCAGGAAGTAACGCGCACACCATCTCCTTCCAAAATCCCCATCCCGGGCGCTCTGGATCGGCGCGATGCAAATGCCCCACGGCTGGGCGACCTGGTAGGGTCCTCTCCTCCCTGCTCAGAGGCAGGGCAGGTGGAGGACGGCGCAGGTGGGGACAAGGTGTACACTCACGTCCAACCTCCAGCCGGATATCCGCAGAGGCGTCGCCCAACTCGTTGACAGCTCGGCAGGTATAGACGCCAGCGTCCCTCTCCCGAACCGCTGGGATCGGCAGCAGCCCGGAGCCGGAGCCCTCGGGAGCCAGAATCATTTCTAAACCCCCTGGCCCAAAGATGAGAAAGCATCAGGCGGGTACCCGTGGTGGCCACAGGAGGCCAGGGGACCAGGCTGCCTTCCTGACCCTGGGTTCCCGCAACTCCACAAAGCCGGGACCTCGGACAGGCGTGGGTGAGGGAAAAATTCCCACTCCCTTAAATCGGGACCCCTACAGTTTAATGGGTACAAATTTTCAGTCTCACTAAATGAAAACAGTCCCTGGAGACAGAGGGTGGTATAACAATGCAAATACCCTTAATATTACTGAACTGTACAGCTTAAAACGCTTAAGATGGTAAATGTTATGTGTATTTTACCAGAATTAAAAAAGAAATTTTAAGTGAGCACGCATGGATCCAGTTCTTTTCCCCTCTTTTTTTTTTTCAGGTCTACACCCGGGGCATATGGAAGTTCCTGGCCTAGGGGTCGAATCAGAGCTGCAGCTGCTGGCTTACACCACAGCCACAGCAACATGGGATCCGAGCTGTGTCTGCGACCTACACCACAGCTCATGGCGACACTAGACCCTTAACCCGCTGAGCAAGGCCAGGGATCGAACCTGCAAACTCATGGATACTAGCTGGGTTCGTCAACACTGAGCCACGATGGGAACTCCAGACCAAACTATCTTTGATTTCCCGGCTAAGGAAGCAGGCTCAGAGATGCCAAGTCACCTGTCCAAGGCCACCCAGGGAGCCAGAATTCAAATCTGGGTCTATTCAATTCCTAACTCCGGAGCCTGCCTGCATCAGCTGTGTGGATGCTGGGCTGAGGGAGGGAGAGCTGCTAGAAACAGCTGCCCTCTCCCCAGACACCCCACTTTCCAGGCCGTCCTGGAAAATGGATGCCCCAGGGCCCCCGAGGGACTGTTCCAGGGGCCCCTCTCCCCACCCAGCGTACCTCGATACCAGATGACCCGGGGCGGGGGCACCCCGGCCGCCTTGCACGCCAGCACCGCCTCCTCCCCGACGGCAGCAAGCACCACAGCACTGATGGGCGAGATGGATGGTGGGTCTGTGTGGGGAGCAGAGGGAGAATCAGGGCTCCACCCACAGACCCTAGAGAGAGAATGCAGCTTTCCCTGGCTGGGGGAGGGGCGGCGGGGGCAGGAGGCGGCTGAGCACCCGCCCCCTCCCCAGCCCCCACCAACCTGGACAGTCACCCCAGGAAGATGTAGCCGGGATTTAAAAAGCTAGTTACCGCGGGAACCAAACTCCTCTGTTGTTCCCCATTGAACTTGGGATAAGAGCCGAACTCCTACAAAGTTCTAAAATGACCAGCGGGGTCTGCGTGCCCCGACCCCGCTCCCTCTCTCCAGCACCCTTGCAGACCCTTGGGCCACCCAGACTCACTCCCACTCAGGGCTTTTGCCCCAGACGGTCCCTCTGCCTGGAACACTGTTTCCGTTTCCTTCTGCAGCGAGGGGCTGGTCCTGTGCACAGCTGGTCCCCTCTGGCCCCAGCTGCATGTCACTTCCTCACACCTGCGCGGTGCCCTTCCTAGTACCTTGCCCATCTCAAAGTACCTTATTTATCTGCATGTTTGCGTTGTGCTCCCCGTTAACCTCACAGGGCCCCCGTGTTCACCCCTGTATCCCCGCTGCCTGCCACGCAGAAGATGCTTAATAAGTCCTGGTGGACAGGAGGGGGGGGCGGCTGGACACCCCTCTCCTGCAGATGCCCTTGGCCCGAGTACCTGTATAGTAGAGGGTGACCGTCTCCTCGTCTGTGCCAACCTCATTAGCAGCCTGGCAGCTGTAATTCCCAGCATCCTCTGGGGCCACTCCCCGAATGATCAGGGTTCCCTGGGCATCCACGCGGACTCTGGAGTCGTGCCACGAAACGTGTTCAACAGCAAGGGACCCGTTAGGTCAGGTCCCCAGGGGTTGCTCCAAGTCATTATTAATAACAAATTAATTAAGGGCATCACCGGAGACACCATTCTAGTCTGACTGCCTGCTCCTTGCCAGGGATGTGTTCAGTACTTTACATACGTTCTTTTTTCGTCCACTGGGCTCAGAGAGGTAAAGCGACTTGCCCAAGGTCACACAGCCTGAATGATTCAAGCGCAAGTCTGCTGATGCTGCAGCGGCAGCTCCTGACCTGAGCCACACTCAGGCGCAGATCCCCGCGGGAAGAAGGCGGGGCAAACGCTACTCCCCCATGTACAGTCGAGAAGACTGGGGCTCCCTGTCCCTCCAGGTCCCAGTCCCAGAGCTCCGAGCGCCGGGCCACTCACCTGCTGTCCTCTTGCAGGGCGTGACCGTCACGGCTCCAGGAGATGTGGGGTTCAGGGTACCCAGTGGCCGAGCAGCTGACCCTCACCTCCATGCCCTGGGAGAAGCGCTGGGACCTGGTGTGGATGCTGACCTGTGGGGCCTCTGTCGTTCAGAGAGGACAGGTGGGGAAGAGCTCGTCAGAGCAGCCGTGCTGTCCCAGGCACCTGGCCCTGGGTCCCCTGCGCCCTCCCCGCAGACGGCAGAGGCATAGGCCACAAAGGCCCTGAGGGGCCTGCAAACCTGGGAACAGCCTCCTTAGGAACTGGGGTTGACCAGGTGGCCGCCACGGCACATCCCCAAAGCACACAGGGACCTGGCCTCCCAATACCCCCTCGACGGGAGCCTTGCACTCCCTGGGTTTCTGCTCTGGGCTGAGCACCCTGAAGAGGTTTAGGAAGCCATCAAGATGCCAGGGCTGGGGAGTTCCCACTGTGGCTCAGCAGGTTAAGAACCTGACAGAGCATTCCTAAAGACACGGGTTCAATCCCTGGCCTCGCTCTGTGGGTTAAGGATCCAGTGTTGCCGTGAGCTGTGGCGTAGGTCACAGATGCGGCTCGGATCTGGTGTTGCTGTGGCTGTGGTGCAGGCCGGCAGCTGTAGCTCCGATTGGAGCCCTAGCCTGGGAAGCTCCATATGGTGTCAGTGGGGCCCCCACCCCCAAAAAAAGGAGTCACTGGCACAAAAGAGAAAACCTGTTCCAACACCCAAGTGTGCTTGGGGAAACGGCGCCCAGGGAGGAGGATCTGTCTACACCCTGGGTAGACCTGAGGTTACAACCAGGCACTAACACTGCCTCCAACACCCCCATCTGGTCAGTGCTACGCAACCTCTGCCAAGCACACTGGACCTGTGGGCTTTCAGAAGCTTCCAGTATTCCATCTCTGTCCTGCAGGTTGAGAGGGGTGGACAACAGAGGTGTTCAGTAGCACAGGAAGACGACGGGACACAATGACACTGGCTTGGCCTACAGCAGTAGGCACTGAGGTTAGATATGAGGATGAACTTCCCAACACCGAGAACCACTACAGAATCCTCTTTCTCTGCAGGGTCAGCAAACACTGGAAGGGCTGACGCTGCCTGCAGGAGGCGACGTAAGGGCTGAGGGCTGGGCCGTCGGGCTTCGGGGGAAACGCTAGGCGGTGCGTGGACCGGCGAAGACAGCAGCCTCACCTCGCACCAGGAGCCAGACGGATGCCCTCGTGACCCCGTTGGAGTTGCTGGCCATGCACTGGTACCGCCCGCTGTCACTGGGGATGACGCCGCTGACCTCCAGGGACAGGTTGGCCAGCTGGGTGACTCTACCCGTCGAGGCCGACAGGACTCGCCAGTCCCGAACCCATGTCAGGTTATAGGGGGCCTCGCCCAGGACCTGGCAGGACAGGATGGCGGTCTCTCCCGGGGACACGGTCACGTTGGGCACAGGGACCAGCTGCGGTGGGGGGTCTGCGGGGAAAGAAGCGCAGGAGGCACTGAGGGGCTGATCCGGGGAGGGGAGCATCCTAGGGACCCTGGTGACGTCCAGACTCGAAGCCCGCTCTATCCCACCGCCCCGCCCCGGACACATCGGCCAGCGCAGCAGTTAGCCAGCACCTGATCGCCATGCAGGACAGCGCCGGCCACCCCCTGCATCACACACCCGCCGAGGGCTGCACGTGCCTGCCTGCGCTCCACAGCAGTATTTAGCAAGAGCTCCTACACTCTTCACACCCTTCGAGCCAATAATTCCGCCCCGGGGAAGAAAGCCTTGGAAATAACCCTCCCAAAGGAGAGGGTAACAAGGACAGGGCTATTCTCCGTACAAACGGCAGCCAAATGCGGACCAAAGGAAGGCCCCTGCCCCAAAGGAGGAAAGAGCTAAGAAACCCACGCCCTCAATAAGAAAGAGCCATAAAAAGTGACAGATAGGGGAGTTCCCTGGTGGTCTAGTGGTTAGGACATGGCACTTTCACCGTTGAGACCGGGTTCAGCCCCTGGTCTGGGAACTGAGATGCCACATCAAAGCCGATGCTTGCTGTGGCCAACAAAGTCAAAGAAGTGACAGGTCAGACATTGTCTAACCAGGGAGGAGGGCTGAGAACCTGCAGGAAAAAAGCTGGATCCACGTGCCAATGACCATGACATCCCAGCATACTAATTGGGAAATTTGACTCCGGAGAAAATTAAATAGCATTAAGGCATTACTTACAGCTCATTTTACTGGGTACAAACATAGAAACTTACTATATAGGAAATCGTACTTTTTTAAAAAAAGAGGGAGTTCCCATGTAGCTCAGCATGTTAAGAATCTGACTAGCATCCATGAGTTTGAAGGTTCGATCCCTGGCCTCTCTCAGTCGGTTAAGGATCTGGCGTTGCCATGAGCTGTAGAGTAGGTCGCAGGCACAGCTCAGATCCCGCGTTGCTGTGGCTATGGTGCAGGTCAGCAGCTGCAGCTCCGATTAGACCCCCTAGCCTGGGAACTTCCATATGCAACAGGTATGGCCCTAAAAAAAAAAAAAAGATACAGGAAGTTCCCGTGGGGCACAGAAGTTTGGGGATCTGGTGTTGCTACAGCTACGGCATGGGATCGATCCCTGGCCCAGGAACTTCGACATGCCATGGGTACAACCAAAATAAAGAATTAAAAATTAAAAAATAAAATAAAAGACATGTACTGAAATATCAGGATGCCTGCAATGTAGTTTTAAAAAGTTTAGCCATACATGGAGTTCCTGTCGTGGCTCAGTGGTTAGCAAACCCGGCTAGCATCCATGAGGACATGGGTTCGATCCCTGGCCTCGCTCAGTGGGTTAAGGATCTGGTGTTGCTGTGAGCTGTGGTGTAGGTCACAGACGCGGCTCGGATCCCGCATTGCTGTGGCTGTGGCGTAGGCCAGCAGCTACAGCTCTGATCAGACCCCTAGCCTGGGAACCTCCATATGCCGCAGGTGTGGCCCTAAAAAGACAAAAAATAAATAAATAAAACAGTTTAGCCATGCAGTGAAAAAGCAAATATGGCCAAAGATCATTAAGACTAATAAACACCCATGCAAGTTTCCTTCTACTGTTGTACTTTTCTGTACTCGCCATTTATAAATGGCAAAGCATTTGCTGACATCCTATATTGTTAGATGATAGCAACTCAGGTTGTTGTGTGTAGGCAGAATAGTATCCCATTTTGTTAAAATGCACACACAGATAAAGGTCTGAGAGGAAGTAAATCAAAATGCTTTCGAGGTCACCTCTAGGATGGAGGGCTCACAGGTTGTTTTGCTCTTTTTTGCTGATTTACATATTTCCTGTTCTCCCTACAGGGAGCATGCCTGATTCTGTGTGAGATTAGGAATGCAGAGCAGTGGTCTCTGCAGGTCTGCTGGGTCCCTTTTCTTCTCTTGAAGACAGCTTAGGTTCATTATTTTATTTTATTTTATTTATTTTTGTCTTTTTAGGGCCACACCCATGGGCATATGGAGGTCCCCAGGCTAGGGGTCAAATCAGAGCTATAGCCGTTGGCCTACACCACAGCCACAGCAATGCCGGATCCGAGCCGCGTCTGCGACCTACACCCCAGCTCACGGCAATACCGGATCCTTAACCCCCTGAGTGAGGCCAGGGATCGAACCTGCGTCCTCAGGGATGCTAGTCAGTTTCGTTTCTGCTGAGCCACGAAGGGAACTCCAAGTCCATTATTTTAAAAATAAAGCTGGAGTTCCCTGGCGACTCTGTGGGTTAAGGATCCTACATTATCATTGTTGTGACTTGGGCCGCTGCAGTGCCGTGAGTTCGATCCCTGGTCCCGGAACCTCAGCATGCTGCCGGTGCGGCTGAAAACATAAAGCCAATTTCACTTCAAGAGGACCTGTGGCATTTCCAGCTTTCCTGGCTCCATCCTGGTAGGACCTGGAGACACTAAGGGTGGGGACTACAAGACGGTGATCCCTGCAAGGGCCTGGGGGCTGCCAAGAAGGCAGGGGTGAAACAGAGGCTGGAGGCATGGCCCGAGCCGGGGTTCTTTTTTTTTTTTGTCTTTTCGCCTTATCTAGGGCTGCACCCGCGGCACATGGAGGTTCCCAAGCTAGGAGTCTAACAGGAGCTGAAGCTGCCAGCCTTCACCACAGCCACAGCAACGCGGGATCCGAGCCGCGTCTGCGACCTACACCGCAGCTCACGGCAACGCCGGATCCTTAACCCACTGAGCAAGGCCAGGGATCGAACCCGCAACCTCATGGTTCTTAGTCGGATTTGTTAACCACTGAGCCGCAACGGGAACTCCGAGCCGGGATTCTCAACCTTCCTGAAACTGAGACCTACAGGCCACTCCTGGGGGAGATGGCCCAAACGGGGTGCTGGCAGGCAGGGGCAGCGTGGGCGTCAGGCTCTGGATGATGGACAGTCCCCAGCAGCTGGCTGGCACATTGCCGCCTGGATGCAGAAGCCCTGGAGGAAATCCTAGAGGGAAAATCAAGCCGGGGATGGGGAGGGGACGTTCGAATGGGGCCAAAGGGACAGACCTGTGACGACAATCTGGGCCTTTGCTCGTCCAGTCCCAGCCCTGCTGGCCGCCACGCACTCGTAAATGCCTTCCTCGGCCTTGGAGGCCCGTGGGATCTCCCAGCTGCTGTTCCCGGACTGCCTGCAAACACAGAACAGCAGGGGACAGGCAATCACACTGACCCCAGTCAGGGACCCCGGCCTCTTCCAGCCCTCAGGGGTCCTGCTCCCTGAATCCTGCCCAAAAGGAAAGTCCCAAATCCTCTTGGGGACTTGGTGAGGCGAGGCAGGTAGCCACGGACACGCAAATCCCACAGTCTGCTGTGTAACTTTGTGTACGTGCCTCCCCCTCCCTGAGCCCTGGACTTCCAGCCATAAGGGGGAGGGTCTCAGAGGGTCCTTCCTGCCCCCAGCAGCGCAGAGCTGGGCTCCCTGAGTTAAATTTTCAGCAGCTGAAAAAGCCCAAGGCTCCTCTACAGGCCCAGCGGTGCTGGGAACCTCAGAGAACCACTGTCCTCCACCCCAAGCCAAGCTGGGAGGTGCCCAGGAGGACACAGTCCCACTCCTGCCACCCACTCCCCTCTGATCCCGGGGCTGGGGACAACAGGCAGCCAGCAGTCACTCACTGAAAGCGCCTCTCCTCGCCAAGCCTGGCTCCGTCCCGCCGCAGCTGCAGCCGGAAGGGGAGGGCGCTGTGCACAGAACAGGAGACGAGCAGGGGCTGGTGCAGGTAGCCATGGATCCTGGGGGGCATGCTGACCAGGGGGGCACCTGTGGGCAAGGACCAGCACTCGGGATTCCTCCCCGTGCCCCCACGGCCCGCCCTCGCCACATTCAGTGACACGGAGATCCACAGGTCTAAGCCAGAGCCAGAAGGCTGGGATCCGATCCCTGGCTCCATCATCCGGTGGCCGCTGAGAGCAGGTCACTTCACCTCCCTAAGCCTCAGTCTCCACCTCTGTAAAATGGGTTTAATTGCGTTACTGACTTGACCTTGTTGTCGTGAGGAGTTGGTGAGAAAGGATGCGTGGACAGCACTTGGCATATGCACTCGGCATGTGCACATGGCACAACCAGCACCATCGCTGAAAACTCAGGTGGTTTCTGTGGTCTGTGAGAAGACAGGCCAGGAGGGGCGAGCCTGTGCCACCATTTTCTCAACTGCGTGGGGCGGAGAAGTCAGACCGGTCCTCAGATCTGATGAAATGCTCCCCAGATGGGGCTCTCCAGGCTGTGGGTGGGGCTGCGCAACTGCTCGCCTGCCTAGAGGGTCAGTTTTACCCAAAGTTGTGGGAGGGAAGCCTCTTCTATTTAAAAATAAGCGTAGTTGGAGCATGGCTGTGAATACGAAATTCACACGCATTTTTGAGATAAAATAGGAGACTTCAATGAAATCTCACAGCTCGTGATGAGCCTCTTGGGACCCCCACCAGACGCCGCTGCCCCCCTCGCCTGGCCATGGCCTTGGGGTGACACATACTCTTTCCTTGGTTCTTGGAATCAACTTTGGTGGAAAAGTCTGAGAACTGCCCCCCCAGGGTCAGGCGTGGGCCGGCAGCGTCTCGCCGGGTGAGTTCGGGCGTGTGCTCGGCCCTTGCGTTGCCCTCTCCTCCGTCCCCACCACAGATGCTCGGAGGGTGAGACAATGCGCCAGACCTCCTCCGAGCGCAGAGCCGGGGGTGGGAGGGTGGCGGGTGACATCATGCTGCAGGCTCCCTGCCATGTCCCAGGGGAGAGGGGTGTCGGACTATCCAGACACATCCTCAGCTGTGTGCAGAGCGGCCACCGCTCGCCCCCACCCCCCACCCCAGGGCCTCTGCAAGGCCAGCCCTGGCTCCCTCTTCCTGGAGCTGAAAAAGCCTGGGGATCCCCAGGCCCCGCCCACCCCCGTCTCCAAACCCACAGCCCCCGGCTCTCAAACTCCAGACTCCCAGACCTGGAGGGATGGGGCAGGGGGGCAAAAACCCAAACCGCATCGCTCCCCCATCTCAGCCCTGCACTGTAATCTAGAGCTGACATGGGGACCAAAAGTCAGAGCTACACTACACTCCGAACCCTTGGATCCCCCTGAAAGAGCAGGGGAGAGAGAAACAGAGGCTGCTGTGTCCCCTGCTGGAATTCCTTCCTGAAAATTCCTCCCCAAAGCCAAAAAAAGCCCAGGGAGGAAGAGCCCAGGGGCCACAGCAAAGGAGGGGAGGCCAGGAGGCTGAAAGAAGGGGTCCCAAACCCCCGACCCTGCCCGGCCACACTCCGATCCCCAAAGTCCTCCATCTCACCATGGGTACCTCAGCATCCCCCTGCATCCCTGTGTACAGTGGACAGGGGAATCTGAGACCCCCAGCAAAACTGACGTTGAAATGTCAGTGACAGCCACCTCTGTGAACTCCCCCTAGATCACCACCAAGGGGAAGGGGGAGTGGGCAGGAAGAAGGAACCAAACTCAATAAAAGTGGCCGATGGCCAGCGAGCTTGGGCACCCTCCGCCCTGCTTGGACCAGATGCAGATCTAGAAAGCCCAAGACACCCCCTGCCCTCTAGAGCCTCCGTCTGGAGGACAGAGACACGCAGGAAACTAGCAAAAGCCCACACGTGTTGGAACCAACACAACATGACTAAAGATGGAGCCACAAAATGACTTGTGCCTGCAACGATGTCACAGGAACAGCAGCTGCCCTGAGTGGAGGGCCCTGGTCCACGGTTCCCAGGTGCAGGGTGCAGCCTCTGAGCTGTCTTGCTATGAGCATTAGCTTAGGGAACTCTTCGAGCAACCCTGTGAAATGGGTGGCGTCAGTTTCCTCAGCTATAAAACGGGGACACATCTCAGAACTGCTGTAGGCATTCCATGAGCTGATGCACAGCAAGGTCTTGGCCTAGGACATCCCATGGGAAGTGCTGAGCCTGATGACTGGATTAGTATTACCATGATTACATTAATTAGTAATTATGTGCACACTCATACCTACTGCCCTGCCCACTGCTCTGTCTACAATGGCCTAGCACCTTAACTGACAAAATAATGTTGAATGCACGAGTGGATGGATGGACAGATAGATGGGTGGGTGCACAGATGGATGGATAGATAGATTGATGGACAGATAGATGGATGCATGCATAGATGGATAAATAGACAGATAAATGGATGGATAAATGGATGGATGGGTGGATGGATGGATGGATGGATGGTGGATGGATGGATAGATGGGAAAATAGATGGATACATGGATGGATGGATAAACAGATGGATGGGTAAGTGGATGGATGGATGGATGGATGGGTGGACGGGTGGATGGATGGACAGATGGATAGGTGGATGGACAGGTGGATGGATGGATGGATGGATGGTGGATGGATGGATGGATGGTAAAATAGGTGGATACATGGATGGATGGATAAACAGATGGATGGGTGGATGGATGGATGGATGGACAGATGGATGGATGGATGGATGAATGAATGGATAGATGGATGGGAAAATAGATGGATACATTGATGGATGGATGGATAAAGAGATGGATGGGTGGATGGATGGATGGGTGGATGGGTGGATGGATGGGTGGATGGATGACTTTGCAGTGAATCCTTGAACTGAAAACTACATCTGCAGCATCTTGGTATTTAACACAATGCCTTGCAGAGCTTGTTACCCATAGAAGTTTAATGAACAAATATTTCCTACTCTAATCAAAAAAGCCTTCCAGGAAGAAATGAGCCCACAAGGGGTAGTAAGAGCCAGTCACTCACCTGGGGTTACCCCACGGTAAGAAACTCCGGAGACACGGAGGAGGGGGTTCCCCTCCTGGTCCTCGCCCTTCACCTTGAGGTAGAAGCGCTCCTGGGGGGTGCGGAAGGACGGCCCACCCCACAGCTGATGGGTGGATCCATTGGAGAGGGGCTGCGTGGGCAAAGTCAGAAGGGACCGCCCGGAGCTGTGCGAGAGCTCTACTGAGTCCAGGCGGCCGGGCGCCTGCAGGCCGGTGGAGTTGATCACCAGGGAGACGGGCACCCCTGCAGAGGGAAGGGTGAGGAAGAAGGCGCTGGCATCTGTGCTGGGTTCTGCGACCCTCCCCAAGCAGGGGCCCCAGGGCCACGGTCAGGGCCCCCGCCTACTTGGCCCACCCTACCCTCTCCCTTGCCTTCTCTTCCCGGTGCCACCTAATGCTGGGTGGGATGGGGGTGGGGGTGGGGTAGGGTTTGGGTGCTGTCCGTGGTCCTGAAACACCGCGGTCCCTCCAACCCACAGCTGCCCATGGCTGTATCGACTCTACCTCACAGACTGCGGCACTCACTGAGCAGAACTGGGAAGGCGCGTTGTCTGTCATTAACTCTGGTGTGGGCTGTCATCAGGCAGGCTCTGGGACCGGCCCCAATTTGGGAATCCTAATGCCTGCCCATCCCTTCCCTAAGCTCAGATTTCCTTCGGTTTCCTTTTCTTTCCTGCTGGAAATGACCCTTCGCCGCTCCCCCAGGAAAGGCAGAACCGGACTTGGGTTTCATCACGTCCTTAGCTGACTGAGGAACTGTCAGGTCTCTCCCTTTTCAGAGAGTCATTCATTTTTTTTCTCTCTCTCGCAAGTCATAAACCAAGGACCAGAGGATGTGATCGGCGTGGTCCAGGAAATGCCTTAAAACTTTTGAAAAAAACATCAAACCGTCTCGAAAGGCCATATGCAAATCTGGAAGTCCAGATTCCTTTGAAAACTCAAGTGTGTCAGTGGTGGGACTGATTCCCATGTTGTAACAATTAGCCGACAGCGTGTCACAGCTGTCCCTCTGGCCCAAGCCCCACTGTCCAGTCAGCTGCAGCCGCCTCTACTCCCTGGTGCCCCTGGCACTGAGGCCAAGTGCCAGCTGCTATTTATCATTTGCAAATGCCCTGCTGTTTCCCTCCCCTTTAAAAATTTAAAAAATTTTTGTTTCTTCTTTGGCTGCACCTGTGGCAGATATGGAAGGCCAGGGACTGAATCCGAGCTGAAGCTGTGACCTACACCACAGCTGCAGCAACACAGGATCCTTAACCCATTGCACTACAGTGGGAACTCCTCCTTCTCTCTCTCTCTCTCTCTCTCTCTCTCTTTTTTTTTTTTTTTTGGTCTTTTAGGGCTATACCCATGGCTGACGGGTTCCCAGGGTAGGGGTTGAATTGAAGCTGTAGCCACCGGCCTGCACCACACCCACAGCAATGCCAGATCTAAGCTGCATCTTTGACCTACACCACAGCTCATGGCAACACCGGATCCTTTAACCCACTGAGCGAGGCCAGGGATCGAACCCAAGTCCTCATGGATACTGGTCAGTTTTGTTACCACTAAACCACGGCAGGAACTCCCCTTTTTTTTAATGTCCTGGATTCACATCTCTATCAAAAGTAGAAACCAAAACAGGGTGAATATGGTCACCCCTTTTCATTTTGAAGATAATTTACTGTTGATTCTGGCAGGGAAACCAACAGAGGCTGATGAGAATGGCAAATATTAGAGGAGATACAGACTCAAAGGAAAGCTTCAAGGGTCTGGCACACACCATTTGGGGTCACTAATTGGCGGTCCAGAGTTAGCCTGACCTGGTCTGGATCCCTCCCCATCTCTGGGCTCAGCTGGTCCCAGGAAAATCCTCTGAATGTCCCCATGGCAAGAAACCATATTTTCCAAACTATAAACTGGGAGCCCTGGTCCGGCTACCAGATGGCATTTTCTTTTTTTCCTTTTTCTTTTTTCATAGCTGCACCAGTGGCATATGGAGTTCTAGGCCAGGGATCAAAATTGAGCCTAAGCTGCTACCTAAGCCACAGCTGCAGCAACACAAGTTCCTTAACCAACTGTGCAGGGCAGGGGGTCAAACTCTCGGCACCTCGGAGACAACACCAGATTCCTTTTTTTTTCTTTTTTTCTTTCCTTTTTTTTTTTTTTTTAAGGGTCACACCTGAGACTTATGGAGGTTCTCAGGCTAGGAGTCGAATCGGAGCTACAGATGCCAGCCACAGCCACAGCCACAGCAACATCGGATCCGAGCTGCATCTGCGACCTACACCACAGCTCACGGGAACACCAGATCCTTCACCTACCGACTGAGGCCAGGGATCAAACCCACAACCTCATGGTTCCTAGCCAAATTCAATTCCACCGTGCCATGATGGGAACCCCAACACCGGATTCTTAACCCGCTGAGCCACAGTGGAAACTCCAGGATGGAATTTTCTGGCAGGGAGCTTTGGCAACCTCAGCCAGAAGCCCCTGCCTGCTCTGGGGTCCAGGCTTCTCCAGATGGAACCATGATGGGACACATAGGTAACCTCAGACCCCAGTGGGCAGCTTCTAATCAGAAAACTAGTCCTGCGCATCCAACCTCAACACCCCCCCCCCAGGCTATCAACACCTGATGAGCCCCCAGGGCATCTAAAGGCCCATCGGACCCTCATTCCCTTGGGGTGATACATTGCCCCCTTCTCAGGTGAGCTATCAACTCAAGCCCCTGTGGGTGTACTGGACTACCCTGACTGCTGGAAAGCTTAAGAAGTGGGGCTCTAGAAGGACAAGTTTTCGTTTTGTTTTTTTTTTCCTTTTCACTGCTGCACCTGCAGCATATGGAAGTTCCCAGCTAGGGGGTCAAACTGGAGCTGCAGCTACAAACTACGCCACAGGCACAGCAACATGAGATCCAAGCCACATCTGCAGCCTACACTGCAGTTCACAACAATGCTGGATCCTTAACCCACTGAGCAGGGCCAGGGATCGAACCCCCATCCTCAAGGATGAGAGTCGGGTTCTTAACCTTCTGAGCCACAGTGGGAACTTCTAGACAGACAAGTCTTGGCAAAGAAAAAGGGGAAGGTGTGAATGCAGGAGTGAGGGGGACGGCATGAGGTCCTGTAGGCCTTGGGGACAGGGAGGAAGATATAAAGTAAATGGTCCCACGTCACCTGGGCTGGAGCCAACAGGGAGGGTGCTGGCCCGGAGCTCAGTTCACTGTGATGTGAGAGAGAGAGGCTGGACCCAGCCTCTGCAGGACTCATCCTAAAGCCAGCTGCCCCCCAGAAGTCCCCCCACTTCCCAAAGTTGAGCCCCACCTCTGCAGACAGCAGCCCCGCATCGCCCCAGGGCCAGGGGCACACTGTACCTTGCAGGGGCCACTCGATGGTGTGGTTGAGGTCCAGGGAGGGCTGAGTGGAAAAGCCGGCTCGGAAGTCGATGTTGCTGATGCCCGTGATTCTGACCGAGTGGCGGCCGCTGCTATAGACCTGACACAGCCCCAGGTCCGCGTCACCCGGGGCGGCCGACCCCAGTACCCCAGCCCCAGCCGGAGGCGGCCAACCTGACCCGGGCTGGAGTCAGCAACTGGGATTCTCCCGCCTTTGCAGACCTGTGGGCAACGCACCTGCTCCCTGGGGGCCCGGCGCGATGCTCCCCAAATGAAGGGGAAGAAACCCAGAGACAGCACTAGTCTGGAGAGGGACAGACAGCTTCCCTGCCCTCCCCACTCCCCCAGCCCAACACCCACAGCCCCGTCTGTCCCCTGCGTGTCTGACCCTGCCATGCCTTCCCCACGGGCATGAGAGCTCTTGGTTCAAAGATGCTCGGAGTTTGAAGGCTAGCCATGCTGCACTTGGCCTGAGCTCCCAGCACCGTGCCTGGCGCCCAGGAGGGGCTCCGTAAATGCCTGATCAGCAAGAGCTATGTCCTCCTGATGCAGCAGCACCCTGCGCCATCCCAGGACACGCTGTTGGGAGCCCAGCCTGACTCTAGCCCCAGCCCCCCCCCCCCCGGCACCTTGCAGATTAGGGCAGACCCTGCTCCCCCTGACAATCCTGTCCCTCAGCCAAGGTCACCCCTGCTTCTTTTGTGCCCTCTTCACAGGACAGAGCTCTGAACCACAAGGGGGCCCAGCCGCCCACCTCTGGACACTCACGCGGTTTCTCCAAGTTCTTCTCAGAAGTTTCCCAATTAACCCTAAACCACTCCACTCCCTCTCACTGGTGCAAAGCAGAATACACCTCCTCTGTGCCTGACCCCTTACTTCTATTGATATGCCCACATCTTATTAAGGACGCCCTTAGCTCCCCAGCGGCCCAGGCCGGAGGGAGATGGTGTCTCGCCTTGGTGAAGCTGGTCTCCCTGACCCGGGGAACCCGAGGCCCCCTACCTTGATGGACCACAGCCCGGGATGCTCAGGCTTAAAGGCCACAACCTTGGCCGAGTCGGGGATGCTGAGGAGCACGTTGAGGCCCTCGTCCTTCTGCAGGATCCTCCCTGTGGAAGCCCCAAGGCCTGCTCAGTCCCTGACCCTTTCCTGGGGACGACAGAGGCCCCGCCCTGTCCCCAGGAACCCACAGCCCTCCAAACGCCAGCCTCGGGCTTCCTAGAAGAACTGACAAGAGGCCTCAGTCGTACCCAGGCCTTTACATCACCCTGCACTCCATCCTCACTCCTCCCCAGGTGCCCACTGGACCCCTGGCCTCTAAACTTGACTACTCAGAGCATCCTCAGAGCCCCTCGGGGCCAGGCAGCCGGGTCCAAATCACACGGACCCTGGGTGACCCGGACAAGACACTGCACCTCCCAGTGCCCCAGCTCTGCCACTGGTTCTTCCCCCGATCCTCTCACCAGGCCACTGCCGGGTTCCACCGAGAAAATAGAGAAGGCGCATGTGAACTCCGCAGCCCGGGGTTGCCGTTATTCCAATTCCCCTTGTCGGGCTGCTAAGGGCCTCCCTGCTTCCTCAGCCAGCATCCCCCCTACCCCCCTGGCTCCCGGAACCTTGTGTCCATCCCCACGACCCCCCTGGGCCTCTCCCCTGTCCTATCTTGGACCCCTAGCTCGGTCTCGGGCCAAGGGGGAGGCCAGCCCCATTGCGCACGTACCCAGCGGGTCTCGGATTTCGATCTCAGGACCTGGGCCACTCAGGGAGATGGTGACCTCCTGCAGGCTGGGGTCGAAGGGGATCTTCCACGTGTGCTCGCCGCCCTCCTCGTGGTCCGTGGACAGCAGATGCACCCTGGAGGCCTGGATGGCTGACTCCACCCACTTCAGCACCTGGGAGGCGGGTGTGAGAGGCTGACGCCAGCAGGTGCCGGTGATTGTCTCGCTTGTGTCTGACCCACACAGGAGGTGGGTCCCTAACAGGCTGCCAGCTGTATACAGCTGGGTTTTAGGCAGCATCCAAGCTTTCCAGGTCACCTGAGGCCACCCTGCACCTCCTCTTCAATGATAGCCAAGGCATCCAGTAAAAAAAAAAAAAAAAAGCTAGGGAAGAGGGAGAAGGGGGGCTCCTCCAATTTCAACCATCTCTTTCCAGACCATTACATCCAGAAGCATCCTGCGCAAACAAGAAAACTGAATCAAAATGAAACATGAGGAGTTCCCATTGTGTCTCAGCGGGTTAAGAACCCGACTAGTATCCATAAGGTTGTGGGTTCAATTCCTGGCCTCGCTCAGTGGGTTAAGGATCCAGCGTTGCCAAGAGCTGCATTGTATGTCGCAGACCTCGCTCGGATCTGGCGTTGCTGTGGCTGTGGCGAAGGCTGGCAGCTGCAGCTCCGATTTAACCCTTAGCCTGGGAACTTCCATACGTGGCAGGTTCAGCCGGGGTGGGGGGGGGGAGAAAAAAAAAAGAAACATGAACCGACTATACAACAAATTGGTACCACAAACACCAATTGGAGAGAAAAGAATAATTCTACGTGATTCTAGAACCCAGGGCATCAACTGGTCTTTCTCAGTGGGAATCACCCTGAGAACAAAAAAAAAAAAAAGTCCAAAGGAATCTTTATTTAGTAAGTTGCAAGTTGGCAGAACCACCACCGTGGTTGCGAAACCGAGCTACGTCTCTAGCAGGCTAAAGCGAGAAAGGAAATACGCTAATGTCATCTCAACCAAGATTCTCTCTTACCGACAAGCAAAGAAAGCTGCAAGCATTTTATTCATATATAAACTCACTCCAAGTGAATTTAGAACCCAGTGGTTTCCAAACACCATTTTCCAACGTGGTTCCTTAGAGAAATGGCTAACTCCAGGTCTGGGGCAGGGAATTTACAACGTAAGCCTGGAGCTACTGGTAATTCCATAAAGCAAGGAAGGTCTCAAAGACGAGTGGGGACATAGCAAAAGTACAGAGGGACCACCTTAAGAGAGCTCCCATCAGCTATATTTGGGACAACTTGAGCCCCCCCAAAGAAGAATGGCTGCGATCAACTGAAACACGTTAAATTATGTCATCTATGCACCCACGATAACACTCAAAAAAGAAAGGCAAGATTCAAAGCAACAAAACCTCAACTGCCACCAATGAAGGTAATTTTTTTTTTCTTTTTAGGGCCGCATCTGTGGCCCATGGAAGTTCCCAGGCCAGAGGTCAAATTGGAGCTGCAGCTGCCGGCCTACACCACAGCCACAGCAAAGCGGGATCCGAGCTCCATCTGCAACCTACACCACAGCTGCGCCGGATCCTTAACCCACTGAGTGTGGCCAGCAATGGAACCTGCGCCCTCATGGATATTAGTCGGATTCATTACTGCTGAGCCACAACGGGAACTTCCGCAACTTCTTAATTAAAGAGAAAGCATTAAGTGTGACCCTTACTTTTCGATGGGAATTGTGCTGCAAAAGAACCAAATCAGCCCTTTTGATAAGCAAACGCTCTTCATGGAAGAGTGCTCGTTCATAAATGTGGAAGGGATGATGCAATTAGGAAATCAACATGTTGCAACTCCTAATTAAACAATTGTTTCCAGCCAGCATCCTCGGTGGATGCTGAAAGTAGCTGATGAAAGGTTGCTGGGAAACTAGGGGTCCACACAGAGCCCCAGAGTTACCCCCACAGACCCCCTGAGTCAGAAAGGGAAAAATAGTGGCTTACGATGCCCGCTGTTGCCCGCTGAACCTGGTAATCAAACTTATCGTCTGTAATAAGAAGACAATCAGACACCATTTGCCTTCTGGTAGGATGCAATAAAAAATACACATAGCACCAACAATGAAATACTCCTGCCAAAAATGTCAGCCTCAGTCTGATCGGTCGTTTGGAGCTAACTTCCAGTTGAGAAGGAATAAAGGAACGAGTAAAGGATAAGGGAACAACTTAATGACACCATAAGGAAACAATCAGATGGCTCCAGAACCCGGGATGCTGTAGGATCAACGCCTTTCCAACAAGTTCGTGACATGAAAAAAAAAAAAAAAAAAGGCTGGGCTACTCCAGAGTTAAGGAGATTTCACAGACATAACAACCAAATAAAACGCGCAGTCCTTGACTCAGTCCTGCTTTGATATTTTTGAGGACGAATAGGGAGATCTGAACATGGACTTGGCATCAGATGATACTAGCAAAGTCCTATTCGTTTTATTATGGTCATTAGGGTACTCTGGGTTACGCTGGAATCTACCTCTTTTTTTATTTTTTATTTATTTTTTATTTTTTTTAAGGCTGCACCTGTGGCATATGGAGGTTCCCAGGCGAGGGCTTAAATCAGAGCTACAGCTGCCGGCCTACGCCACAGCCACAGCAACGCAGGAACAGAGCCGTGTCTGAGACCTACACCACAGTTCAGGGCAATGCTGGATCCTTAACCCACTGAGCGAGGCCAGGAATCGAACCCACGTTCTCCTGGATCCTGGTCGGGTTTGTTAACCGCTGAGCCACGACAGGAACTCCCGGAATCTACCTCCTTTTTAAATCCATGCTAAATTATTTACAGATAAGGAGTCATGATTCAACAAAAGATATAGGAAATGAGAGATGTCGCAGGTGGAGCAAAAATGTGAACTGCTGAATCTAGCTGGTATATTTTTTTCCCTTTTCTATATCTTTGACATTTTCCATCTTAATTTTTAAGTAAAACCATTTAGAATGAACAAGTATGCCATGACTTTAATACTTGAGTAACTTTAATACTTGAGTAACCACAGTGGTATCCCTGTTCCTTGCCAGCTCTAGTCAACTGGAAGTGGCTCCCTGGAACACCGTTTGGAGAAATGCAAGGCCACATTCAGTCTCAATTAGAAAAAGGTCTGTGATTGATTAGCAATGTCTGCCATGGATAGGGAATTAGCCAGTGGTGTCTGGCATGCTACCTTGCCCTAAATCACAGTCCTCCAGCTCTGCCTACCATGTGATCTTCCACAGAAGGGAAAAGGAACTGGAAGAACTGCCGGAGGTGTGGAAAATGCATACCTTTTATTCAGGCTGAGCTGGAACATACGAGCCCAGGTTTTACAGCTAGATTTCAGTGATCACCAGAGGAGAACTCGGTGTTCTGAAAACTCATCTGTTTTCAGACTTGGAGCCGCTTCTTTCTTCTGTTTTGCCTAACTTTCTAAGTAATGCTTCTCTCGAAAAGATCCCACCTGTCCTGGTCAAGAAATGGAGACAAGGTTCTCCATCCATTGCGGTGGGCGGGATGGGGGGTGCTGGAAATGAGCAGCAGCCATGGCTCCCAGCTGGAGGGGCCGACAGAAGCTGGCCATATGAGGCAACTCCCCCCCACAGCAAAGCAACAGCTCTGTGACCACTGTCCTCCTCCTGCCCTTGGGACCAGGCCTGGTCAGGGGTCAGAAGGAAACCATAACTGCGCAAAGCTGCCAGGCGTGGGTGGCAGCGCTGGCTGACAATCACCCAAACAAGTCACACCCGCTACTGTGTTGCAACTGTCATTACAAGCTCTTTCTAGGATATTTTGATGGAGAGAAGATGCCCAGGGGTTCAGGCTGCTGACCCACAGAGAGGGCCGAGATGGGACCAAAGGCTAGCGACCCCATCGAGAGGCGGCCTGCCCTGTAAGCACATCGCCACGTGGGAACTGGAAGTGCTGACCCTCTGTGCCCACAGTAAGGCCAGACCCCCGCAGGCCCAGGCCTGGGGGCAAAGCCTCTGGACCCGGCGATGGCCCCTGGGGCTTGGAAAAGAATCTAGGGAGACTTCTGAGCAGAGAGCCTCATCAAGCAAGCTTAATGTTTATTTGCGAAGGTAATGGCTTCCAGATGTTAGCAGGACCGGGGGCCTGGGAGCCAGCAACTGGCTGCGCCGGGGCTCATCTCGCTGTCGCTGATGGGGAAGGAATGAGAGAATCTGGCGCTGCTACCCCGGCCAGATGGTGGCCACTCAGCGGTTCGGATAAATCATCCCTGAGGTTTGTCCCAGGACCTCTGACAGCCGCGGCGATGGAGGAAGCGGGGGCGGGGGTGGGGGGAGCTGGCGGCTCAATGGGCCTCAGCAGCCACGGATCAGAAAACTGAGGGCAGGGAGTTCCCATCATGGCTCAGCGGTAACGAACCCGACTAGCACCCACAGGGACACGGGTTGGATCCCTGGCCTCGCTCAGTGGGTTAAGGATCGGGCGTTTCTGGGGCTGGTGTAGGCCTGAAGCTTGCAGCTTTGATTCAACCCCTAGCCTGGGAACTTCCGTATGCCGCAGGTGTGGCCCTAAAAAGACACGCACGCATGGACGCCCACGCACGCACGCACACACGCACGCACACAAAAGAAATAAAACCGAGGGCAGGATTCCTGTGTCAGGAAGCTCAGCAGCCGGTGACGGACAGAGAGCAGTCTCTGGGCCAGCACCTCGAGGCTTCTCCAGGGAGAGCTCTTACTTTTCAGGAGGCTTGGCAGGAACTGGGGGGTTGCGGGGTGTATTCTGTGCTCCAAATCAAAGAACAGGGACGGAGAGACGATGCCCAGAGAGGGCTGAGATGGGACAGAAGGCCAACCACCCCTTCCGGCGGCACCTGCCCTGTAATCACCTCGCCACTCGGGAGCTGGGGCAACCGCTAAGCCTCACCCAGGGCACCCTGACGACCGGCCTCGTGCGGGGGTCTCCCTCCCAGCTCCCCAGGCAGCGGCCCTCGGAACCCACTGCACACGCGAGGAGACAGAGGCCCAGAGAGGTTCAGGGCCGGGCTCAAGGTCACCCTGCGGGCAGATGGCAGAGCTGGGGTCTGAAGCCAGCGGGTGACCTTAACCCCTCACCACCTCGCTGCCTCTGGGAAGGGTCCAGGGTGAGGTCACCTCGAGGGCCTGTGTCTCCTGGTCTGTTCTTCGGAACCACCTGGTCAGACCTCCCCTCCCGTCTCCCACTGCTGGCCCTGGAGCCAACTCCCCTCCCCCAGTCAGCTTTCCCCCCATTAGTGCCCAGATTCTGCTGGTAATGAACTGGGAAGTGTTTAAGCCCCCAGAACAGCACTTTCCAGGACTGACAGGATTGCAGAATGAGGGGGTTTTCCCAGCAATTCTTTTTTTTTTTTTTTGCCTTTTGTCTTTTTAGGGCCACACCCATGGCATATGGCGATTCCCAGACTAGGGATTGATTCAGAGCTGTAGCCGCTGGTCTACGCCACAGCCACAGCAACGCCAGATCAGAGCCGCGTCTGTGACTTACACCACAGATCACGGCAACGCTGCATCCTTAACCCACTGAGTGAGGCCAGGGATCGAACCTCATGGATGCCAGTTGGGTTCGTTAACCACTGAGCCACGATGGGAACTCCCTCCCAGCAATTCTGACGGTTCTATTGGAGCTGGCGATAGAATGCTGAGCTGGGGCTAAGCCTGGATGGAGAAATGGCTGGGGTGAATGGGTGCTTGGACCTAGCTATGTCTTAATTAAAAATGCACACCTTGGGAGTTTCGGGGTAGCTCAGAAGGTTAAGACCCCAATGGGTATCCATGAGGACACGGGTTCAATCCCTGGCATTGCTGTGAGCTGTGGTACAGGTCGCAGACACGGCTTGGATCTGACATTGCTGTGTCCGTGGCGTAAGCTGGCCGCTGTAGCTCTGATTCGACCCCTAGCCTCTGCATATGCCATGGGTGTGACCCTCAAAAGCAAAAGCAAAAAAAAATGCACACCTTGGGGACACAGGTCCGAGGGGCCGTGTTGCCTGCTTCCCCATCTGTGAAGGATGGCAAAAGCTCTGTATGATGACCCTGCCACGGGGAGAGGATCTTCCTTTAGTTATTGGGGAATCTCAAAGTCGGAAAAAGCTAAGTGCCCGGACGCCCTGAGACTTGAGCTTGATGGACACTGGACGGATGGGCGCATTGCCTGATGGGTGTCCCCGCCTAGCACCTAAACGGCACCAGCACGTAGCAGGTGCTCGATAAACGAAAGGAAGAGAGACCACAGAACGTGCCACCCCTGCCACGCCGGACGTGCTTTGAAAAGGTCAGCGAACTAACTACACGTGCGCAGTGTGGGGACTTCAGCGGCTTCTCCCCGCTGGAGCCCCCTGGGCTCGGGCCAAGTCGCCGCTCCCTCTCCTGGGGGCATGACCATCCTGGCTGCCCCTTTCTCTGGGGCAGTCTGGAACATCTGGAAAGGGCCAGGACAAGCCACTAGGCTAATGAACAAGAGAGCTCTGTCCAGTGAGGAGACAGGTCCGGCCAACCCCGGGCATCCAAGGTCCCGCCACATCGGATATGTGCTGCCTGGCCAGGCTCCCTCAGCAGAAGGCTGGCACCGCGGCCGGGAGCTGGGGGTTTACCCCGGGCCTCAAGAGACAGCCCAGCCCCAGACCAGAGCAATCTGTCCCCAGCGGACCCACACAGCTGCCGGACGTCTGACGTGCCCCTGGCAACTGCCCAGACAGGACACCCCTAAAAACAAGGACCGAGCCACCACTCCACTCTGAAATGCCTCCCACCTTTGCTTGGGCAGCTTGGTGCCAGAGCAGGCCGATGTGCCAGAAAAAGAAATCCTAATGTGTCGCAGAGAAGCATAAACGCCATCTGTCAACAGGGAGCGAAGGCGCTAACCTAAACACGGCCCAGAGACTGCAAATACACGGCGCACGGAAACGGCTTCCGGAAGCACAGCAGGGCGGGCTAGAGGCTGCAGGCCTCGGAGATGCTGCTGCTCTCGCTTTCCTCTTCCTCAGGCACAAGGGGACCCCATGCATCTATTCACCAGCTACTCACCAAGCAGCTGCTGGTGGCTGCTGCCAGGTGCTAGGGACACGGCAGCAAAGAGGACCTTAAGGGCCCTGCCTTCAGGGAGCTCACAGCCTAATGCCATTCAATAATCACACAGTGGGGAAATTAGTTTTCTAAAACAACACGGGGAGCTGGGAGAGAGTGTGAAGGTAGACGATCCTTTTTTTCTTCTTTTTTTTTCCCTTTTTTTAGGGCTGCAGGTGTAACATACAGAAGTTCCCAGGCTAGGGGTCGAATCGGAGCCTCAGCTGCCAGCCTACGCCACAGCCACAGCAATGCGGGATCCAGGCTGTGTCTGCGACCTACACCCCAGATCACAGTAATGCTGGATCCTTAACCTGCTGAGCAAGGCCAGGGGTCAATCCCGCATCCTCATGGGTACTAGTTGGGTTCATTTCCACTGAGCCACCATGGGAACTCCCAGGAGACTTAATCTTGATGCGAAATGGAGGAAGATCTCACTGAGGAGGTGCGTCGCAGCTAAGACTGGGAAGATGAGGAGTCAGGATGGGGAGAAAGAGCTGGAAAAACAAGCTGCAAGAAGAGGAACGGCCCTGAGGTAGAAAAGACGTGGGGCATTAGAGACAGAGCAGAGGGGTCTGCAGGGTCGCGGGAGCAGGCAAGGGGGAGAAGACAGGCCATGGGTTCAGAGAGGTGGTGCTCAGAAAGGGTCCGGACCTTCTCCAGGGGACAGCAGGGAGGGACCTGTTGGTCAGATTTGTTTTAGGGGAATCCAGTGGGATGCAGAAGCTCAAGAAAGCTCGTACACGTTCAAGAACAGCGATTGCGAAGCTCACTTCCTATGCTCTTGACCTGATGACGGCTGCTTGAAATCAGCCGAAGTAGGAGTATTTACACCACGGAAATGGGCCTTCCTGTCCCTTCCAGACAGATGGCTATAAACATTTGCCAGCACGCCACTGAAAGGATCCCTCTGGTTCTGGGAGGGAATGGACGTGTAGGGCAGAGGGAAAGCAGGGAGCGACCTGAGCAACGGAGAGAGCCTGGAGGGGAGGAAGGGCAGGCAGCTGGTCCAAGACCGAGAGGACACAGACCCCCGGCCAGCACTGGGCCAGTGGGGGCCCTGCATGTCAGGCCTCAAGGCTGAGCAAGCCCTCCCTGCCAAGTCCCCAAGCAGGACTTTTCATCCCAGCAACACAGCCCGAATCTGATGCCCCCCACCCAATGCTCCCTCCACCCACCCTTGGGTTCTCTAACACAGGGGCAAAGCTACCCCCAGACTGCCACTCGGCAAAATTTCGCTAGATCCATGCTTCCAACCTGGACCGCCAGGGGACTTGGGGCTACAGGTACTTCAAGTCCCAGGCTTTTTACCTGCAAAACTGCCTTTGGGATGAGTGGGAGGGTTCAGCCAGATGATGCCCGAAAGCCCTGAACACCAGGCTTCCGGCACCTGCCCTGGAGCAAGCACGCAGCACCGTGCATATGCGAGGGCAACCAGCCCACAGGCAGAGCCACCTGGAGACGCAGGATGTCAGGACAGGCTCACCTCGGTCACCTGCTGCTTGTCCAGGTGGAACACCTGCCCAGAGCTGGCGGCAGCAATCTCCTCATAGGCCAGGTAGCCAGGATGCGTGCGGTCACCACAGTCCCCCGTCAGCACAAACACCACCTAGAAGAGAGACCAGCGAGCTGGCTCGTGGCTTCTCAACCACATTCTACAGGTGCACAGGGCAGGGCCAAAGCCAGCGAGCAGTGACCTGGAGAAAGCCCTTTCCTCTCTCTGAGCTCAGGTGATGCACCTGTAAAATGGGAATAATTAAGAGTCCCCACCCTGTGGGGGTCAGGACGGGTGCGGGTCAAGTGTTCATCACAGGGCCAGGAATACAGTAGGTGCTCAATAAATGGGAGCTGTTATTAAATCTCCGAGGAAGGGACTGGAAATTGACTCCAGCGCAGAGCTAGAAGAAGTTTGGAGAAGCGCCCCAGCCCTTGAGGTCTTCCCCAAGGACGTCCCAGGGGCTGGCCCTCCTCCCGCCCCCACGCGCACCCCTCCCCCACCCCTCGCGCTGTGAAAGCCAGAAGCCAAAAGCCCCGGCACATCCTCCAGATCCTCAGGCAATGGAAGAGGGTGACAGGGAGCAGAGGCGAGGCCAGGAGGAAGACGGATGGCGGCAAGGCTGACAGGGTGTGAAAGGACTGGGGTGGTGTGGTCTTTATCAAGAATGAGCCTCGCCAGGGAGCCACGAGGCCCGGCTGGCGGAGCTGGAGCATGAGAACACACTTGGACTTCAACCGCCCGGCTCGCTCGGAGGGCCCGCCAGCGCGCTGGGGGAGGCTGGACCCCGGCTGGGGCGAGAGGGGGGCCGGCCTCCGCCCTCCGGGTGGGGGCTCGGGGCTGCCCGCGGGGACCCCGGCTCCCCCAGGACCGCCCGGTGGGTGCTCACCTGCGACTGTTTAAGCTGCAGGAGCCGCAGCACCTCCTCCTTCTTGTGGTAGTCCTTGGCGCGGGCGTCCGAGAAGACGTAGATGAAGGAGCCGGGGTTGGCGACCTCCAGGGCGGCTTTGATGGCCCCCACGCTCATCTCCGGGCAGTCCCCGCCTCCCTGCAGGATGGGGCGTGTTGGTGGCTGCGGCCCACCCAGGGGCACCCCCAAAACGAACGGGAGGTGGGGCTCCCCTCCAGTGGCCCCTGTCCCATCTGTCCAAGGGTCGGGCCGGGGCCCCAGCCACTGCCTTTCCTGAGATACTGTGTGGCATCCAGCTGGCTTCCTCACACATTCGTTCATTCATTCATTCATTCACTCACTCACTCATTCATTTGCTCACTGGTTCATTCATTCATTCACTCTCTTGTTCGTTCATTCACTCATTCATTCATTCACTCATTCACTCACTTGTTCATTCATTCACTCACTCGTTCATTCATTCACTCACTTGTTCATTCATTCACTCATTCATTAGCTCATTCATTCATTCGTTCACTCACTCGTTCATTCACTCACCCAAGGGACACGGTCCCTCCCACAGAGTCTGGATGGGGAGGCAGACTTTACAGTAATAAGCGCAACACAATTATTTAATTACCATTTAGCGATGAAGGCTACAAGTGGGAGCGGAGGGATGGGAACCACGGGGACATCTAACAGATATTCCACAGAAGGTGCGTGTTAGGCAAGGCATAGAGGATGGAGGCGTGGGGGGGGTCGCGGGAAGATGGAGAGCTGAGGTGGGGGTGGGGCAGAGGAAAAGGCTCAAAGCCGCCTCGGCTAATCCTCTCTGTAACCAGCCCTGGAACGGATCCCAAACCAACACGCCAGTCCCTCCCCGCCCCACCCCGCAGACGGGAGCTCCCTGCCTCCCCAGGTCTGCACACCCAGCACCGGAAGCAGGATGCGCACGTGGTCACGTCAGGCCACACTGCTCTCCCGGGGTCACTCATTCACTCCGTGTCCTGGGCCAGGGGACACCTGGCGGTGATTTAGAGCCATCAAGGGGTCCCTGCCTTCAGGGAAGCTGGCGGGGAGAAGACTGGTGCTGCACTAGGGTGTTCGCTGTGTCCAAAAAGGCCCAGGTGGCCATGGGACGTCTGACCCAGGCTTCGGCCGGGTTTTGGGGGGGATCTGAACTGATCCCTCTCGCATCTTCCCTCACCTCCTTCCACCCCTGCATCTGTGTGTCAAGTAAAAAGCACCTACTATGTGCTGGACGCAGGGACTCCCACAGGCACTCAGTTCACGGAATAAAGAAAGGAACCCCAAGAAGTACAGGCTCTCCTGGGCCCCCCCAGGCTGGGAGCAGGGCCCGGGCAGAGCTGGGAGGCGTGTCATGGAAGGAGGCGCCGTCTGGGCCCCGATGGGGGCTAGACCTTGGCCTCTGGGAGAGACTGAGAAGAGGCGCCCAGAGCGCCAGCAGCCGGGGGCAGGGCAGCTCACCTGCACGTAGAGTTCTCTCAGCTCCCTCTGAAACACCGCTGGGTCCGCCGTGAGGGTCACCGGGCCGATATCTGTGGGGAAGAGAGAGAGAGGCCCAGGTAGGCTTGGATCCCCAGACGCGCAGCCCCTGTGGGCTGGGGCACCACGTGCGTGAGGAACCACCACCAGAAGGGAGACGAGCTGAGGCCAGGACCTCAGAGACCCCCACCAAAGGGGAAGGGCTGCCAGCCTCAGATCTGGAAGGGAGGTCCGGCCACCGGGCCCCCTGCCTGCTCCAAACAGGACCCGGCTCCACGGGAGCACAGAGGTGGAGCTAGGGGTAAACCCCCAGTTAGTCCCCGGAACCGAAGTTCTCAATTGTTCGTGACTACGACCCCCACCCACCACCCCACCCCAGGAGCCTCTCCTCTATCCACCCGCCCCACACCGTCACTGGGAAAGGAATTCTGGGAAGACAAAGAAAACAGAGAACCGAGCAAATGAAGTTTGGGACCATGCACCAGCTGTCCAACATCAGTCTGACCCACAAAAATAAAATCTTCTGGAGTTCCCATCGTGGCTCAGTGGAAATGAATCTGACTAGGAACCATGAGGTTGCGGGTTCGATCCCTGGCCTCCCTCGGTGGGTCAAGGATTCGGTGTTGCCATGAGCTGTGATGTAAGTTGCAGATGTGACTCGGATCCCACATTGCTGTGGCTGTGCTGTAGGCCGACAGCTATATCTCCAATTAGACCCCTAGCCTGGGAACCTCCATATGCTGTGGGTGCAGCCCTAAAAAGACAAAAGAAAAAAGAAAAAGCAGAATTAAATTTCAAAGTTGACTCCACCAAATGTTGGCGAGGATACAGAGCACCTAAAACTTTCATCCACTGTCGCTGGGAATGCGAAAATGGTTCAATCCCTTCGGTGGGCAAATAGAAGTTTCTCAAAAGTCAAACACGCACCTACCATATGAGCCAGTCTTTCTGCTCCTAGTATTTACCCAAGAGAACTTGAAAACACGTCACACCAAGACTTGTGCTAGAAGGTTCCTAGCCGTGGTGTTCACAATAGACCAGAACTGGAGGCAAGCCAAAAGACTGTCAGCTGGTGAATGAATAAACAAACCGTGGTACATTCATATAGTCCAATACCACTCAGCAAGGAAACAGAGCAAGCGACCAACACACACAACCACACGGACAAATCCCACAGTCAAAGTCCCGACTACAAGAAGTCAGACACAGACGAGTACCTGCTATATGGCTCCATTTATAGAAACTTCTGGAACTGGCAGAATCAAAGGTGAAAAAAAAATGGGAGCAGAGGTTGTCTGGGGGACAGAAAGATCAAAGGAACTGTCTGGGGAGGCAGGAATGTTCTATATTGTGATGAGAATGTGAGTTCCACGGGTGGATCAGTTTGTCAAAAGCGTAAAGTGAAGACTTGTGCATTTCAATGTATGTAAATGTCACCTCCCCCCCCAAAAAAAACCATGAAAAATGATCATCGTTGAGTGGGGGGAGCAGAGGGTGGGAGGAGGCATAGACGAAATAAGGATGGCAGACTTTTTTAGATATCTGGTGATGCTGGGTGATGGGAATATAGCAATTCATTACACCCTTCTGCTTGCTTTGCATATATCTGAAGTTCCCCCTAATAAAAAGCCCTTTTTTTTTTTTTTAATGAAAGAGCAGTCTTTGAAAGCCTCAGCTAACATAAGCGAGGCTACCTGTGCGTGGAAAATGGGGCCAGAATTCCAACTCACCATGCAGATGTGGGCACGGACAGCATTTCGCAATGTTGCGTGGACATCAGATTTCTTGGGAAAATATTTCATCAGCGTGAACTCTAGCAATACGTTATTTTTAGTTCAAGAATTCTAAATTCCAGGAGTTCCGTCATGGCTCAGTGGTTAACGAATCCCACTAGGAACCATGAGGTTGCGGGTTCGATCCCTGGCCTCACTCAGTGGGTTAAGGATCCGGCGTTGCCGTGAGCTGTGGTGTAGGTTGCAGACATGACTCGGATCCTGCATTGCTGTGGCTGCGGCAAAGGCCGGCAGCTACAGCTCCTGTTAGACCCCTAGCCTGGGAACCTCCATATGCCACGGGTGTGGCCCAAATAAGGTGAAAGACAAAAAAAGAAAAGAAAAAAAGAATTCTAAATTCCAGTCACCCTTAAAAAATTCCCATAGTTGGCAACTAGACAACAGACCTTGGTCCTTCTCAGAAAAGGAAGCACGTGGAACTAGCCAGCATTTAGCCATAATTATCAAGGAAGGGTCTGGACACCAGCTTTTCTGCTCTATACATGAAGACTCACCCCCACCACTCCCGAGGCCCCTGCCTCTCTGTTCTGTGTTTATTCATCACGTCCAAGTCCCCCTTCTGAGCCTGCTCTGACCTTCACCCAGCCTTTCCCACCGCCCCCCTCCTCTGAAACCTACAGCGACTAATTCAGCCAAGCCCTCGGCCTCCGCCCTCCAGCAGATCTGATTGGAACCCTGGCTCCAGCCTTTACCAGCTATTGGGCGTCTCGGAGCTTATGGCACCGTCCCAGGCCTCAGTTTCCCCGTCTGTAAAACAAGGCCTGTACCACCACCACGTATTTCTCCTAGTCGAGAACCATCATCGAGGGACCCCAGCGAAGCCACGGAGGGAAGCATCTCGTTCAGTTGCGAGCAAAGCCTCAGCGAGCAGGAGCTGGTCCTGCTGATCCGAACAAACAACGGCTGGCGCTCCAGCAGGTGGCCTCCCACGAGGCAGACAGGCAGCCAGTCTTGCTCCAGTCTTGCTCAAATTCTAGTTTGACTCAGGAAAGTGATAATTTTATAACATCAGTTCTTTGTTTTGTTTTTTTTTGGGGGGGGGGTTGCTGTACCCACAGCACATGGCAGTTCCAGGACCCGGGGTCGGATCTGAGCCGCACCTACAACCAATGCCACAGTGGCAGCAGTGCCAGATCCTTAACCCACTGCACCAGGCCTCAACATCAGTTATTACAGAGGAGAAACGGAAGACCAGAGAGGTTAAGTAACTTGTCCAAAGACACACAGCCAGCAAGCAGCAGGGCTGGAATATGAGCATAGGCCTGTACAACTCCAGAAGCCGAGCTCTTGACGACTGCTCTCTGTGAACTGTACAAAGAAATCTCTGATTGCAGAAAAAGAATAGGGTTCCACCAATCAGAGATAGTTAGTTATATATGTACATGTAAATTTCAAAACCTTCATGCATATTTATAAACACATATTTTCTACAAATGCCTTCTATTTTAAGCAGAACTTCTGTTTAAGTATCTATAACATGATTTTTTTTTTTTTTTTTTTTTTTTTTGCTTTT
Source organism: Catagonus wagneri (assembly GCA_004024745.2). Classification (NCBI taxonomy): domain Eukaryota; kingdom Metazoa; phylum Chordata; class Mammalia; order Artiodactyla; family Tayassuidae; genus Catagonus; species Catagonus wagneri. The sequence continues at coordinate 2,646,635 of PVHT021183634.1, forward strand.
TAAGGCCACAGCTGTGGCATATGGAAGTTCCCAGGCTGGGGTTGAATTGGAGCTACAGCTGCCAGCCTACACCACAGCCACAGCCATGAAGGATCTGAGCTGCGTCTGCAACCTACACCACAGCTCACGGCAACGCCAGATCCTTAACCCACAGAGCGAGGCCAGGGGTTGAACCCGCAACCTCATGGTTCCTAGTCAGATTCGTTTCCACCACGCCACGATGGGAACTCCTATAACATGATATCTTTAACTTGATTCTTTTCACGGAACATATTGGAAGCATATTTCCAGAAGGTCAGATGTTCAGTTCAAAAATCATTCCTAATGGCTACAAAGTATTTCCTCTGTAGATATGTCCAATAATGGACTCGTCCATATTGTTTTGTTTCCAATTTTTATAATGAACAGTGTTACGAGGAACATTTTTCTATCCATGACATTTAAGCCCGAGTTCCACTGTGTCCTTAGGATACAATCCCAAAAGCAGAGTCGCTGGGTCAAAGGCAAGGGCGTCTATAAAAACTTTGGACGCAAATCCAGTAACCCCCTAACTGCCCTCATCCCTAGACATTCTTGCCTCAGACCTGTCCACTTGTCAGTGCCAGAGCAGTGGTGCTTGTGCACCCAGTTTTGCTCACACACACACACACGCACACCCGCTCAAGAATCGACAGCACCTGCTCCTGGCCAGCCAACCAACAGGAGCCTTGGCAGTGCCCAGTTCCGAACCCGGGTGGCCCTGCCCTCCCCCGTCACATCCTATCAGAGGTGTCAGCCTCCCCGATGGTTCCCAAGGCTGGACCAAGGCTCGGCTGAATGAACACCTTCTCTCTCATTCACCTGCGAGAAATCAAGTTGGAAAAGTGATTTATCACAAATAAAATGTGCTCCAGTTGGAGAGGGCGCCCTGTGCTCTGTGTTTCATCTGATTCCTACTTGGCTGGGCTGGGCGGTGGGGGGGGCTGCTCTTTTTTTCTTGGAAAGACAATTACAGTCCAAGGGAGTTGGTTCTCTTCATGGTTCTATTTGGCAAGTTAAAATGTTGATCATCTTTGTCAGGTCCCTTTGGGCGTTTTTTCCTCTTTTTTTTGCTTTTTTTTAGGGCCACACCCACAGCATATGGAAGTTCCCAGGCTAGGGGTTGAATCAGAACCAGAGCTGCCAGCCTACGCCACAGCCACAGCAACACAGGATCCGAGCCGCCTCTGCGACCTACACTGCAGCTCACAACAACACCGGATCCTTAACCCACTGAGCGAGGCCGGGGATCGAACCTGCATCCTCTTGGACACCAATCGGGTTCATTACCACTGAGCCACAACAGGAACTTCTGGTTTGTCTGTTCTTTTAAAAAACAAAACAAAAAAAAATTTTACTTGGCTGAGAAACCCCAAAATGGACAGCCCTGTGGTGGGAGGTGAGAGGATGCCAGACTCAGCATCTAAGCTGTGACTCCATGGCCGAAGCTGTTCTGGGAGATTCTGTGCTCTGAGAGGAAGATACTCTGTGGAAACTGCCTAATCCCGACTCCCACACACAGCCCTCAGCAAGGCTCCCCCGCAGTAACCACCGCACCCAGCCTCCCAGGGGTCCCCAGCACTCGGCCAGCGCACGCAGACAAACAGGGGTTGTGTGTCCACAGGACGCAGGAAATTCCAGGAGCCCGAGGAGTCCCCGGGCTGCAGATCCCTGGAAAGGACTTAGAGTCTCTGTTAGTGTCCTGTGACTGCCGTAACCAATTACAACAAATTCGGTGTCTTAAAACAACACACATTCGCTTCTGGAGGTCAGAAGTCCTAGCGTCAAGGTGCTGGCAGGGCTGCGTTCCTTCCAGAGGCTCCAGGGGAGGATCCATGTCCATGGCTTTTCCAGCTTCGAGAAGCTTCCTGCATTCCTTGGATCCTGGTCCTTTCCTCCATCTTCAAAGCCAGCCACAATCAACGCCAGCCACAAAGCGTCTTTAAATAACCCCTCTCCCTCTGCTTCTGTCATCACATCTCTTCTGAGTCTGATCCTCCTGCCTCCTTGTAAGGACTTTTTGTGACTCTAATGGGCCCACTTGGACAACCCAGGGTCGTCTCCCTACCTCAAGATCCCTTACTTAATGACTTCGGCAAAGTCCCTTTTGCATGTCAAGTAAGAGGCTCTGTGGACACCATGTGGCAGAGGGGGCATTATTCCACCTACCACAGCCTCCACCATCCTACCTCTGCCAAGAATGGGCTTGGGGGAGTTCCCTGGTGGCGCAGCAGGTTAAGGACCCAGCATTGTCACTGCCGTGGCCCAGGTTCATCCCCTGGCCTGGGAACTCCCGCTTGCCGCAGGAATGGCCAAACAAGTAAGTAAATACAAGAATGGACTTGGAAAAAAAATGACCTGGCTCCAAAGCTACATGCCAAACATAACAGTGTTGAGATGGAAGAAATCTGAAGACCCTGTCTTTAAAAAGACGGGGAGGAGTTCTCAGTGTGGCTCAGGGGGTTAAGAACCCAACAGAGTGTCCATGAGGATGTGGGTTCGATCCCTGGCCACGCTCAGTGGGTTAAGGATCCAGCGTTGCTCTGGCTGTGGCACAGCTGCAGCTCCAAATCGACCCCTAACCCAGGAACTTCCATGTGCTGCAGGTGCGGCCATAAAAAGGAAAAGTAAATAAACGAATAAAAAGATGGGGAAACTGAGGCCAGAGAGGGGAAGAGAGTCCTCCAAGGTCAGGTGGCATGGAGTCGACTGGCCACATCACGCTGACAGAGACCCCTTCCCTCGTTCATCATCCTAGATCTCGCGCCGACCTCAGCGCCTGACCCATGGTAAGTGCTTAATAAATTCTGTTCCAGTGAGTAAATGAATAAAATTTATTTACTCATAATAAAAACTGAGCATACTGTTTGAGCGGCTCCAAGTCAGGACCCAGGTTTCGTTGACATCCGGGCCCAGCACAAGGTGGGGCATAAATCAACACTTGGCAAATGCTGAATGCCAAGCCCGCCTGATGCCCAGGCTCTCCCACCACAGCGGGCTGTTGCCCGTTACTCAGAGAAACAGATCCAAAAAGAGGCAGGACACCAAATGTGGTTATTTGGGGCCTGCGGGGGTGGTGCTGAGCAGATTAAAGGAGGGCTGACCAGATGGACGAAAGTGCTTGCGATTCCCCTTGAGACAGAGGGCAGGGCACTTTAAAAGCTCTGCCCCAACTTCCGAACAAAGACGTCCCTCAGGAGACTGAACACTTACAGACACACAGATGCACAAAAGCCAGTCTGATTTCTTCCTTTTACTGCAGAGAACCCCCCAAACCAGCTCTGGGTACTACTGGCCCGTCCCATCATTCCAGCGCAGGACCAGATTTCAAGAGATGGCCAGACAGGGCTGGGAGCACAAGGGTCCCCCTCCCCTCCCGCCCACCCATCCAGCTACAGCTTCAGGCAGTGAGACAGAGATGGACGCCTTCTTGTCGTTAATACTGGTCCACGGCTTCCTTTGTCACTCCCGGGACCTGCGGCACCATCATCGCTCACCATCCTGAAGCTCCCTTTCAGCAGGGTCGCCATTTCAAGACCCATCTTCCAGCAGGACAGAGTGAGGCCCCAAGACAGGGCAGGTCACCGGGCGTGTCTCCGTGTGAATCTGCCCACCGAGAGGGGTTGCTTGAGTCACTCTCCATCTCCCTCCTCCACCCCATCCAGGCAGGGCTGGCTCTGGGCAAAAAGTCCTGCCCACCTTACATCTTAAGATGCTGCCCTTCCTAGCATGATGCTGATATTGATGACAATGCTGCTGCTGCTGCTGCTGCTGCTGATGATGATGATGATATGATACTGTTGCTGTTGCTGATGTTGATGCTGGTGATGCTACTGATGATGAATGATGTTGATGCTGCTGCTGCTGCTGCTGATGATGATGATGTTGATGCTGCTGCTGATGATGATATTGATATGATGTTGATGCTGATGCTGCTACTGATGTTGATGATGTTGATGCTGCTGCTGATGTTGATGCTGCTGATGATGATGATATTGATATGATGCTGCTGCTGCTGATGCTTCTGCTGATGCTGATATGATACTGTTGCTGCTGCTTATGTTGATGCTGATGCTGCTACTGATGATGATGATGTTGATGCTGCTGCTTCTGCTGATGTTGATGTTGCTGCTGCTGACGATGTTGATGCTGCTGCTACTGATGATGATGTTGATGCTGCTGCTGCTGATGTGATGTTGATATGCTGCTCCTGTTGCTGCTGCTGCTGCTGTTGATGCTGCTGTTGATGATGATATGATACGGCTGCTGCTCACGATGATGCTGATGTTGCTATGATGAGGCTGCTGATGTTGATGATGACGGTGGTGGTGGTGGTGGAGGTAGAAGTGGGTGGTGACCCTAACAGCAGCTTCTACGCACTGGGCACTGATCATTTTACAGAGCGTAGCTCAGGCCCGTGAACAGCTCACTGTTGGACCTGAGGATGCCAAGACCACGGTGAAGGCCATACAGCAAAGAAACAGTACTTCACACCTGTGCTAGTTTCCTGGGGTCACTGTCATAAAATATCACAAACTTGGTGGCTTTTTTTTTTTGGTCTTTTTGTCATTTTAGGGCGGCACCCACAGCATATGGAGGTTCCCAGGCTAGGGGTCTAACAGGAGCTGTAGCTGCCGGCCTTCGCCACAGCCACAGCAACGCGGGATCCGAGCCGCGTCTGCAACCTACGCCATAGCTCACGGCAACGCCAGATCCTTAACCCACTGAGCAAGGCCAGGGATCGAACCCACAACCTCATGGTTCCTAGTCGGATTCGCTTCCACTGAGCCACGAAGGGAAGTCCTTGGTGGCTTTAAACAACAGAAATGTATCTTCTCTTGGTCCTGGAGGCTGGGAGTCCAAAACTAAGATGTCAGCAAGCCGTCCTCTCTCTGAAGGCTCTTGGGGAGAAATTGCTGCATGCTTTCTACATCCTTGCTTCTGGAGATTCTAGCTAAATCCTTGCTACTCCTTTGCTTGTAAACACATCTTCACTCCAATTCTGCCTTCGCTGTCACAAGGCCTTCTCCCTGTATCTCTCCCCTTTTTATAAGGACACCAGTCATATTGGATTACAAATTCATCTTAACTAAGAGCATCTTCAATTCCTATTTCCTAATAAGGCCACATTCTGAGGACAGGAATTCTGTGAGGGCACTGTTTAATCTACAATAATGTCCAAATCCACTTATTTGGCTCCAAAGCCTGTTCTCTTCACCACTGGCTATCCTGCCTCCAAAAACGATGGTGACGATAAGGACGGTAACTTCCACTGTCTGAAATTCCTTAGGATTCTGGTCTATGTCCTTGACATACATTCATGGAGGAAAACCTTACAGCGACCTCTGAAGCATCTTATTTATTATCCCCATTTGATAGATGAGAATTCAGTTCCCAGGGAGGGAAAGCAAACTGCCCAAGGTCTTACGAGGAAGCAGCAGAGATGGGATTCAAACCTGGGTTCAGCTGCCCCCAGATCCAAACTCTCAACTGTGCAGGACGCTGCAGACACTTAGAACTGGCTCCCTGGTCCCTCATCCCTGTTCCTGGAGGGAGAAGGATGTTCGTGACCGAAGCGGTGGGGCACTTGCCAAACAGCTGGGGAAACGTGGCGTGCAGCCCCTCCCAGCAGGGTCCACCGGCTGCAATGATGACTAAACCCGTGACCTTGACGCCGCTTGTGCTGCCCTCAAGCATATGAGCCCCAGAAGCCTGGCCTGGAACCATCTCCCCAGAGGCAAGTTTTTCCACTCGACAAGAGGAGGGTGTGGAGCCTCTGGGACACGCGAGGGTCACGCACAAGAAGGAACACCGAGCCCTTCACGCAGGTGATGTCCCAGCTTCTTACCCAGTGGTCATAGCCAGGCGCTAGAGACCCAGTCTCAGTAAGATCTCGTGGCCAGGACACCTCCCCGAGCCTGCCTCTCCCACCTTCTTGAAAGCAGGGCTTGAGTCCTGGAGTCAACTCTGGATGTGCACAGACTGCCCCCCCCTCCAGCGCAGGGACCCCTGGCAGGGTCCCATGCTCTGTCACCATCATGGGTGACAAACAATGTCCCCTCTCTGGGATTCAGTCACCCCACTTATATAGGCAGTGGCTCAGTGGGTTAAGAACCCCACAGGGATCATGAGGTTGCGGGTTGGATCCCTGGCCTCGCTCAGTGGGTTAAAGGATCCGGCGTTGCCGTGAGCTGTGACGTAGGTGGCAGATGGGCTAGGATCCCGCATTGCTGTGGCCGTGGTGTAGGCCGGCAGCTGCGGCTCTGATTCGACCCCTAGCCTGGGAACCTCCATATGCTGCAGGTGCGGCCCTAAAAAAGCAAAAAATAAAAAAAAAGCAAAGAAAGAAATAAAAGGCAGGGGCTGGAGAAAAGGAAGTCGAGCCTGGTCAAACTACACCAGTTCCTGAGCCCAGGGCCGGCTGAATCGATTCCCCCGAAAGCACCCTAAAGGACAGACAAGGTGGGACAGGAAACAACGGGGCAGGTGGCCCTGTCCAAAGAGCCAAAAGAGCCCCATAAACCTCCCTCTGCCACCTCCTCAGTGCCCAGGAGTGCAGAACCTGAGTCGCCAAGTCCCTCTTGCCCTGTGCACCCAGAGGATTCTGGCTGTGCCCTAAATGCCCACACCAGCCAGTCCCCCAGCCTTCAGGCATGTTCAGATCCACATTCCTGCCGGCCTCAGAGCCACCGTTCCTGCTGTTCCCTCTGCCCACTGTACGCTTCCTCTTCCTGTGCAGACCCTCCTCCACCCAGCCGGTCACTCTCCACTTCGACTCAGAGGTCACTCCCGCCTCCCCTTCAGAGCAGCCTGGGCCTCTCTGTTCCAGGACCACACTGTGGCTAATGAACTTGGCCCTTGGCTGTGGGCCTGGCTGGACTGACGGAAGGTGCCACAGCAAGCTGACACCCTGCCCGACCCACGCTGATCCCCCGAGAACGCTATAGTGAGTGAGTGAAGAGTGGATGTGTCGGGGACCCCCAGGGACCAGGGTCACCTAAGGCACTCGGCCCACCCCAGCCCCTGCAGCCAGCCTCCCACCCTCAGGCTCCCTGGGCTCTTACCTTGCTGCTTCTCCTCTCATAGCCACCCCGGCCCGCCTCTCTCCCCCCGCACCCCTGCCCTGCACAGTCAAGGCAGAAACACTGCCCTCTGATGAGGGACCATCGGTGACAGGGACAGGCTAACCCAGGTCACAGCCCAGGGCCAGGCCAAGGGGCTGGATCTTCCTCTCAGAGCAAAGTCTGCCTGAATCTACTTCATGACGAGGGGCTGGTTCATAGCAACATCACTCCAGCGTGACACTGCACACACACACACACACACACACACACACACACACACACACGCATGCAGTCAGAGGCCCAGCCGCCTCGCTTTAGGGGAAATTCTGTGAACTGAAACAGGTTCGCTCCACCTGCCTGCATCCTGGCTGCTGACCAACTAAAACTGCCTCTTCCCTGGGGAAAGCTGACAGTAAGACCCAGAGAAGATGCTCAAACTCCCTCTCCATCAGACATTGCCTAATTAAAACAGGCTGCCATTTCTTACCTATCAAATTATAAAAAATGGGGGGGAGGGGGGAGTGACGTCCCCAGATGCCAGCAAGGATGTGGGGAAAAGAAAGGCGTCTCATACTCTCGATCAGAAGGCAAGATGATAGAGCATTTGGGGATGACAATTTGCTGATTGATAACGATTAAGATTAAAAAGTGTTGGCGTGATTTAACAATGCAGTCACATTTCTCAGAATCTGCTCTCTAGAGATGTTTTTGCAAATGTGTGTGTTTACTGTAAAGCAGCTGAAAGCAACTCATTATCCACAATGTGGCAATGGCTGGAACATGCAAGTTAAGGTACATTAGGATCCGTTCTGTTCTGTAACACTTTCCATAGTCGTTAAAACAATGGGGTGGGAGTTCTCGTTGTGGCTCAGCAGGTTAAGAGCCAACATAGCAAGGTTGCGGGTTTAATCCCTGATTTCACTCAGTGGGTTAAGGATCCAGTGTTGCTGCAAGCAGCAGCGTAGGTCTGAGATGTGGCTTGGATCCTGCATTGCTGTGGCTGTGATGTAAGCCACCGCAGGTCTCATTCGACCTCTAGCCTGGGAACTTCATATGCCACAGGTACGGCCCTAAAAAGAAAAAATAAACAATAAAAAAAAATGGGATGGATTGATACTTCCTTACATGAAAAGATATCCATGATATACTATATGGGAGGGAAAAAAAATGAGCTACGAAACAGTATGTATAGCATAATCCCATTTTTATATAATAAGAAAACTAAGTGTAGACATGTATACAAGTGAATTATACACACACGGTCTGGAAGCACACAAAATCATTGAAAGTGCTTGTACCTCTTAAAAGTAGCACTATTAGAACATTTTACAATTGACTTGTGATGATTTTTTGTACACCTATAATTGAAATAAAATTCATTAAGTTAAAAAAAAACATTTTACAAGCATGTATTCAATCTATAATTTTCTGAGGAAACTTAATAACTTATTAACTGAAAGAGCTAAGCCCTGAGGCCAAAACTCGAAAAGAACAAAGAGCGCAAAGAAAGAATATCACTTCCTGATCATACATATTGAAAGAAAGGCAAAACAGCTAAACAAAACACTGGCAAATAGAATCCAGCTGTATATTAAAGAATAATCCACTGTGACCAAGCAGGGCTTATACCGGGAATGCGGAAATAGTTAAAAATGAAGGAATCGCGGAGTTCCCGCTGTGGCCCAGGGGGTTAAGAACCTGACTGCAGTGGCTTGGGTTGCTGTGGAGGCAGGGGTCTGATCCCCAGCCGGGCAGAGTGGGTTAAAAGACCAGCGTTACCGCAGCTGTGGCGGAGGTTGAAGCTGCAGCTCGGATTCAATCCCCGGTCCTGGAACTTCCACCCACCGTGGGTAAGGCTATTACATTAGTTAATTAATTAAAAAGAAATGAAGGCATCACATCAAAAGAGCAACAGAAGAAAGATCGTACTCTCAACAACGCCGGAAAGACAGTGGCTGAAATCAGCCCCCACTCTCGTTTGGGTTTTTGGCTTTGCGGGTGTTTCTCACCCTTGTTAAGTTAAAAATGAAAAAAAGCATCTTCCTTCACCTGATGAAGAAAACCTCAAACCCCAAACCAGCCTCATCCAGTGACGCACAATTAGAAGCAAGAGAAGACTGACTTCAGCCACCGACGGTACTTAATGCTGTTCTAAAAATCCTCGCTGCTAAATACCACGACACACTTCAAACAAGTGAAATCTTTGATTGGAAAAGAAGAAGCAATATTATCGTTGATAAGAGTCTGTGGCCATCTACCTAAAAAACCAAGACATTACCCCCCAAACATTAGAAGCAATTTTTTTAAAAAGTCTTCAGTAAGAAAATTGGAAACAAAATAAATACATGAAAATAAATTGCTTTCCAACATACTAGCAATACTCATTTGCAAAAAATGTAATAGAAAAAAATTTTTCTGGTCAAAACAGTCATACGAAAACCAAAATATTTAGAAATGATCTTAAAAAGAAATGCGTGGAACCTAGGAGGAAGAAAAAAAAAAACCTATGAATTTTTACTAAAGGAAATAAATATGTGAAGATAGACAAATCTCTCCTAGATGGAAAGCAAATGAATTTTTTAAAATGATAAATATTCCCCAAATCAATATTTAACATAATTCTGAACAAAATCACAGTAGGAATATTTTTTTGGAAGTTGACTAAGTTTTTCATCTGAAAGAATACACGTCCAAGAATATTTTGAAATGGCTGAAGATGAATAAAAAGAAGACGAAGAAGGTGCGGGGCTAAGGAGCTCTGGAAGTGAGTTGAGTCTATAAGTTAAAAGTAAAAGAACTGTACACTTGTTAATAAAGTCGTTTTCCAGGGGATACGAGTTAGCGGCGCTAAAACCACTGGAGATGTGTCCTGGAACGGAATGATTAAGTAAGCGGATAGCAGGGAGTGGATGATGAGAGACTGTCTGAGTGGGAGGGTGCAGGCAAGCAAGACTAGGAAGTTGGGAGTTCCCGTCGTGGCTCAGCAGAAACGAATCCGACTAGCAACCATGAGGTTGCAGGTTTGATCCCCGGCCTCACTCAGTGAGTTAAGGATCTGGCATTGCCGTGAGCTGTGGTATAGGTCGCAGGCACAGCTCGGATCTGGCATCGCTCTGGCTGTGGCGTAGGCTGGCAGGTGTAGCTCTGATTTGACCCCTAGCCTGAGAACCTCCATGTGCCGCAGGTGTGGCCTTAAAAAGACAAAAGACAAAAAAAAAAAAAAAAAAAAAAAAAAAAAAAAAAAAAAGAGCAGGAAGTTAGAAGGATCGCCTGGAAGGATCATCTGGTAATGACTTAGAGATGAGAACCACAAAAGGCACTCGTGTTCAGCTTAATATAGATACAGATGGTTCCATACAGAAATATTTACAGATACAGCTACATAAGCAGGTTACTTAGCTAACATGCATCTCCCTGCTCTGTCAGCTAAGCGTCTAGAAGAACTGACATCCCAGTAGCAACAAGCACACCTAGCACTCAGATGCTGGTATCTAATACCATTTTTTAATTAAAAGAACCAGAGCTCCTTGGAGAAGCTGCTAGTCCTAGGACTGGGGCGGGAAATATATGAGTCCATAACATCTTGAACTGCTAGAAAGTAAGAAAATGCTTTAAAAAAAAAATCCACGGAGTTCCCGTTGTGGCTCAGTGGTTAACGAATCTGACTAAGAACCATGAGGTTGCGGGTTCAATCCCTGGCCTTGCTCAGTGGGTTAAGGATCCGGCGTTGCCGTGAGCTGTGGTGAAGGTTGCAGACGCGGCTCGGATCCCGCACTGCAGTGGCTGTGGCGAAGGCCGGCAGCTACAGCTCCTGTTAGACCCCTAGCCTGGGAACCTCCATATGCCACGGGTGCGGCTCTACATAAAAAAAGGCAAAAAGACAAAAAAAAAATCCACAACAATGGGGGTATGTTAAAGGCACAGAGAGGCCAAACGGAAGAGCTTTGAAGCTGGGAAAATCTGAACAAGAAAATAAATAAAGTAGTACTGGATTGTAACCCAAAGTATAAAACAAGTATCTATGAGTCCATATCGACATACATAATTAAAAAAAAATGTGGGGGGGGGGAGTCAACTCCTTCATGCAGAAAAATTCCAAATAATTTATGTAACTCCACCTTCAGGAGGTGGATCACAATTCCCTACTTCCTTTTTTTTTTTCCTTCTTGCTTGCTTTTTAGGGCCACACCTATGGCATATGGAAGTTCCCAGACTAGGGGTCAAATTAGAACTGCAGCTGCCCGCCTATGCCACAGCCACAGCAACACTGGATCTGAGCCACGTCTGCCACCTACACCACAACTCACGACAACGCCGGATCCCCAACTCACCAAGCGAGGCCAGGGATCGAACCCGCGTCCTCATGGATACTAGTCAGATTCATTTCCGCTGCGCTGAGCTGCAACGGGAACTGCACAACTCCCTATTTCTTAAGTGTGGGTTGCGTGTAGTGACTTTCTTCCCAAGAGGAGAGTACGGAAGGGAGAAAGAAAAGAGTAACCTTACAGTGAAGGCACCTGACCACCTCGGCCAGGTGTTCAAGGTCAACAACCACAGTGATAAGTCATATCGATAGCAGGTAGCCCTGACATGATGTGATGAGCTGGCACGGTTCCTCTGTGGGTCCCCTCCCATTCCCCAGTCTAACTGGAGAACATACCAGGCAAATAACGACTGAGGGACAAGACATCGGGGCAGTACTTGTCAAAACTATCAAGGTCATCGAAAACAAAGTCTGAGAAACCATCACACCCAAAGGAGCCTAAGGGGACCCAATAATTAAATGTCATGTGGGATCCTGGATGTGATCCTAGAAGAGAGGTCAAGGAAAAACTGAGGAAATCTGAATAGAGAATGGACTTTAGTTAATAATAACATATCAATATTGGTTTGTGAATTGTGACTAATGTGCCATCATAATGCAAGATGTTAATAATAGGGAAAACTGAGTGTTACTCTATGGGAACTAACACTATCTTTGCAAAAATTCTGTAAATTTTAAACAGTTCAAAAATTAAAAGTTTAAGTTCGGTCCCTGGCCTGGGAACTTCCACATGCTGCGGGTGCGGCCAAAAAATAATAATAATAATAATAAGAGGAAGGCTTCGCCCCACTATACAGTCAACTAATGAATATAATGTGCTCCTGGCACAGGAACTGTCACATAATAAGACAGAAGGGAAAGTTCAGGTAAGTTCTTAATAGATGTAAGTTCTGGATAAAGGCAGGATCCAAATCCATGTGGGAAAAAAGGATTATTTGATAAAATGTACCTGAACAATTAATTATCCTGTTCTCAAAGAACTGCATCAAATTATTTTTAATACTAGGGGCCAAATTTTGTAATTCCAGGTTAAAAAATAAAACCTAATGAGAAAAAAAAAGAAAAAACCTAGAACATTCACCTGATTCTGTGATAGAAGCTTTTCTAAAACTAAAAGCGAAGAAACTGCAAAGGGAAAAAGCCAACAGATTTTGCTCCATAAACGTTTACAACTTCAGAACAGAAAGAATCACAAACAGTATTGAGGCAAACAGGAAAAATACGAGTCACACAGCAAAAAACAGTATCATCAATATAAAGTCCTCACACCGACTGATAAGAAAACCACTAAAAACCCCATTGGAAAAATGAGTAAAGGAACCAACAACTTACAAAAAAGGAAAATCACACACACACACACACACACACACAAATCTAGTGAACGCTTGAGAACTTACTGAAACTCACTAGCAATTAAAACAAGCCATCGTTTTCCATCTTTTGAATTGGGGGGAAAAATGTTATTATCCTGTAACCCCTACAGTTGGTGGCAGCTGCTCTGAAATGGTCCCCTCAAATGCTTCTGGTGCAAGTTTAAACTCCTGAACGTTCTGGAAAACAGTTGGAAGACCTGCCCATCTACTCACTGTGTGGAAAGATGACCTGAGAACTCCACTTCCTAAAACTTAATACAACAACAAAAAAAACAGCCAAAGATGAAGACCAAGATTTATGTACCAGAGTGCTTTTTGCAACATTTTAATAGAGAAAAACTGAAAACAACCTACATTTCAGCCAAAATAAAACCATTAGCAAAATTCTAAATTTACAGTTTGGGAACACGCTAATTTTTTTTTTCATTTAAAAAGTTTTAAAAATATTTCCAAAGCACAGGTTCTGATTTATCTCCAAGCATGTGCAATCCAGAACCACTGAAACTTGGTCTGAAACTCTTGCCCTGCAAAGAGTGGTCTTTAGGGATTAAAGTCGGTGGGTTTCCTTTAAGAGTTCTTCCGACAGGCAGCCCTGGGTGTGGGGGCTGGTGGGGGGGTCTGAAGTGTCAGCTAAAAGCTCTCAGCTCCCTTTCCACCAAAGGGAATTCCATTGGTTGATTCAAAACACACAGCTAGACCTAAAGCACAGCTCCAATCCCTGCTCAGAAGCCCTCCGGGGCTGCTCGCAGCCCATAGAAGGAAATCTCAGGGCTCCGAGTTCTCAGTCTCGTGGTCACAGCCAGGACAGATCTCGCCTGGGCCCCCCCTTTCCCATTTCACCCCTCTATGCCCCAAGAGCTACACACGCCTGTCCCCACATGTCAGCCACCCACCCGTCAAGCTCCATGTGCCTGGGGAGTCCTCCCCTGCCAACCCCCCCGCCATGTCCCTGGGACCTAGCATCACCCAGACCCATGCTCAAAACCTGATGCATTTCCTTTCATGTTTTTCAAGTGCGGCTCCAATGCCACTTCCTCAGAGAGGTGTTGCTTAGTCCCCTCCCGCACTGACTGATGCTCAGGAGCTACAAGAAGGGACACTTTCTATCCTCTGCCTGGCTGGTCCCCAGTAGGCTGCCCACACCTTGTTATGAACCCCACCCCCTTCACACTGGGAGCCTCCTAAGACTGTGCACACAGCAAGGGTTCAATAGATGCTGAGGTCACCCTCCCCTGGACCTGGGGCGTCCATGCATGGTTTGCGGAAGAGGGGCGGGGGAGGAAGATGGGATTTTCTGGTTTCCTAGAAGATGGAGTGAATGTTGGAGAGTCACAAATGCACTCAGGGCCCAGGGAGGAGAGGAGAGGTTGAAGGAAGGAAGGAGGCCTGGACATGATGATGGCCAAGGGGGGTGTCGGGGGGGCGGGCAGGACAGCCTTCAGAAGCCCCAGCCTGGGCCCGGGGACACTGCGTCTGATTCCAACAGGCTGCTATCCTACCCTGCAACTGCAGCCAAACATTTGAGAGACAAATATGGATTATGAATCAGAAATTACATCAGCCTGGCAGGTGGCCTTGCATAAGTCCCATCTGCGTCCTCAACCTCAGTTTCTCCTGTCGTAAGAGAAGGGGTGGCTTAGATGATCTCTAAGCTCCAGCAATGCCATTGCTTTGCAAACCCAAGAATGACCCAGTGAAGGGAGTGAGAAAGTTGGGTGCGTAGAGGGTGAACTATGTCTGAGCTGAAACCCCAGGACCCCCTCACAATTCCCCACGTCTACACAATTCCCCCAACCTTGCTGCCCCCCACTCCCAGGTGGCAACTGGCCTTTGAATGTCCCCAGAAATCTTTTTCTAGACCCCTGGCTTCTGGGCTTTGAGCTGGCGATCCCTACAGGGCCAAGAACTCCTGAAGGCAGAGGGATTCCACACTCAGCCTGAGGGCTGCATAGGATTATATCACACTTATGTTGTCCATTTTTCAAATATCTGTGTTGATGCTGTGATTAACAAAGGAAAATTCTTCTAAAGGGGCTTATGATCTCATTGTGTATTTTCTCAGCACAAGAACACTTCGCAGTACAATTCTGCAAGAGACCTGACATTTTTATTTAATTTTTCTGGCTTTATAAAGCCATCCTTCTGGACAGACAGGTGGATAGATGGAAAGGCGTATAAAACACAGTACAGTTAATCACAGGATGTAGACGATGGGCAGACAGGTGTTCCTACAGTTCTTATCCCGATTTTACTGTTGTCTTAAGTTTTTCGTTAAAGGTACCGGAGAAAAAGTCCTGCCATTCAGAACGCTAAGAGTCTGAGCAGCCTTTACAGCTGTTTCCTCTGAAACTCACCACAGTGGGGTCTCCCAGGGGGTCTTTTAAAGTGCATCCCCTTAGCACTGAGCTGAACGTCAGGCTGCCTGCATGGGGGAAGAGGTTGGAGGGTGCAGGGGACCTGGCAGCTCGCTTAGTGCGCTCAGGGCGGGGTTGGCGGGCGGTGGTGGGGGGGGCCGCACCCGACCTTGGCTGCTGGTTTTCTCGCGAGAACAGGTGAGGGCCAAGGTGCAGAACGTTCGCCTGCTTGGGGGGGTTGGAGGGGGGGTTGGAGGGGGGGCAGGGGGGGTGTCTTCTGCCCCTCCCCCCGCCCCAAGCCCTTCCTGAGAGTGAATTCTAAAATTCACCGAACACAAACCCGCAAACCCGACAGCGGCTCCTGCGTGCCGGGCCCTGGACACGAAGGCCCCATTTCAACATCTTAAGTTTGGGGAGCAGTTCTCGCCCCGTTTTCATGAAAGGGCTCCAAAAGGTAAGGTTCGCTTGCTGAAGTCGCACAGCCAGGAGGTGGCAGCAGGGCAGAGGAGCGCAGCGCCCCCGCCTCTCCGTCCCTGGCCTGACGAGGCCAGCCGGGAAGCGCGGGAGAAGGGGCGAGCAGGTTCGGGGCTGAAGGACGCGCGGCTGCAGGACCAGCGCTAGTGCCCGGGGCCGGGTGGAGTGAAGGCGCGGAGTAGGAGCGCGCCGCGCGCAAGGCGGGCGGGTGAGCGCACCGAGCCGAGGCGCCAGGTCCCGGGCACGGGAGTGTGGGGGCGTGGGGGACGCTACCTGGGTCGTGGAAGGGCACCAGCGCGTAGTTGGCGATGGTCCGGCTGCCGCGACTCAGGCTGCGCTCGAGAATGCGCGAGGCGCCGTCCATCACCTGCATCAGGTCGTCCCACATGGAGCCGGTGACGTCGAAGACGATGGCCAGGGTGGCGTCCCCCGTGGTAGGGGGCAGCGCCGTCCCGGTCGCTCCGGCCATCGCCGCGGCAGCCGAGACCGCCAGCAGCAGCAGCGGCAGGAGCGGCGTCATGGTGAGCGCGGCCGAGGGGCTGCGCCTGCCGCGGTGGGTGCGCGCGGGTCCCTGCGAGCGCGACCGCCCTGGTGCACCCAGCGGCCACTTGACGCGCGGCAGCAGCGCTGCGCCTCGCTCCGTCGGGCCGCGGCCGGTGCGCGCGCGGGAAGTGGGTTCGCGGCGGGGTCCCCCTGCTGGGAGCCCGAGGCGGGTCCTAGAGCCCACCCCGTTCAGGGTCACGAGCCCGCCTCCTCCGCTCCCCCCCGCTGTGACTCAAACTTTCCCGGCCCCGCTGCTCTCCAGTCCAGACCCGAGGTTAGGAGAGGACGCGGGGCGGACGGCAGAAGGGAGCTGGGCCAAGGCCAAAGCCGCGAGGGATGGGGACGCACGGGAGGCACTGGACACCTGCGCCTCCCGCTGACCGCGCGCCCCGCTGCGTAGGAGGCGAAGGGAGGGGACGCGGCCGCAGGGCCCCTACGATGGAGGGCTGTCCTCAGTCCTTGGCTTGTGTGGTTCCCCCAACCCCCTACAAACTCCCCGAGACACAAACACACACACACACACAGCAACTCCCTTTGTTTCCACGAGGATCTGTGCTTCCCAGTTATTGTCTATTATTACTGATATTATAATCAGGCAACGTAAGCGCTAAGCGTTTTCACGAATTTATGATTTCCTTGAGTGCTGGCTGCAACCCTAGAGGGGAGGCACTAACGCTGAACCCATTTTACAGAGTAGCAAACTGAAGCTTAGCCGTTTGCTTGAAGTCACTCAGCTCTCAGGCAGTAGAGACTTGATTAGAAGAAGCCAGGTCTAGAAAGACCCGGAAGCCCCTGGGCTCCGCCACCTCCCTTAAGTGTTATAAGACATTGTGGTAGGTCATCTGATGACTCAGAGGATGGCAGCCACCCTCTGCCCACCTGCCTCGCCAGATCCACCGGATCCCGTGGAAGGTTCTGGGACACACTGAGGCGCTAGTGGAATGGGTCTGTAGAGCCATCCCATGCCACACAGTGCTCCCTGCCAGCCTCTGGGGTCGGGCCCCCCACTGCTCATCCCAGGCTGTGCTCTCCTGGCTTATTTTTACACCTCTCTCCCTCATGGCCTTTGAGCCTCTTGAGGGCAGGGCTGCGTCTCTGTCCCCTTACCTCGTATCAGCCCTGAGTTCCTAGTCCCTGGTGGGGACTAACCCAGTACCGCCTGAATAAAGAAGAGGCAGCTTTTGTGGGCCTGCCTGGTTTTGAAAGGCCGGCTTGGTCCTCTGATTCTTCAGGCCCTCCTCTGAGAAGGTCGTGCTCCTGAGACAGAGACAGGCAGCCCCGCGGACATGGCTGAAGCTCTCGACCTGTAGGTGGGGAGGCAGCGTGGCTTTCTCCACTCCTGTCCTTTCAGAGCCCTCAACCAGGAGGACCCCACCTCCTAACTTCTCCTGCGCCCCTCCATCTCAGCTCAGGCCCCAGAGCCCCTTGTCTGACCCCTTGTCCTAGCACTGGCCACACTGTGTCACCAGGGTCATCTCTGCCCTGACTGTGAGCTCTGTGGCAGCAGAGGCCCCACACCTGTGTGTCGTGGGAGCCCGATGAAGATTTGCCACCTAAATGGATCCATGGATATCAGAGAGTCTCAGTGTCTGGGCCCTAGCCATGGGGCGGCGGGGAGGTGACGTGCATCCTCAGGGCCTCAGTTCTAGACCAGGGCAGAGACCTTTCATAACAAGGGCGGGGTCCAGGGGAAATGGTCTCCGGGAAGCTTCCTGGCTCACGGGACATGATGGGAGCCAAGTGCCTAGACCCAGGTGACAGTAGGACTCACGGCCAGACTCGTGGGAGGTCCAGTCACCTGCATTTCTGGACACTGGCTCTTTAAATCTCCCTGGGCGCCGGCTGTGGCTGGCCCCAGAGTCTGGGCAGGGCTGAGCCAGCTGTTGGAGAGAGAAGAGAGGTCCCAGCTGTGGGAAGGCAAAGGCGAACAGGAGCCAGGAACCAGGCAGAGCTCACAGATGGTGACATTTCAGGCACCGTGCAGGGGACCTTTAAGGACAAACAAGTCCTTCGGTCATTCACTCCGCAAACATTGGCGGAGCCTCAGCCGGGTGTCCGGCACTCTGCTAGGCGCTGCTGGGGGAGGTGGGAAAATACAGATGCATAAGACACGCTTGCTACCCTGGGGAGAAGAGGCATGTAAACAAATAATTCTAAGTCAATGAGATAAGTGCTAACGGAGGAATTACCGAGAGCTCTGGGAGCTCAGAGGAAGGACTGGCTGAGACTGAGGGGTCAGAGGAGGCCACAGAGTGAGCCTGAGAAGCCTTCAAGCACAAGAGGGGAAGGGCATTCCAGGAGCAGGAACAGCATGTGCAAAGACAGGAGGACGCGAGACACCCCCACGGCTAACCCTCCCCACTGGAGGGTGATGGCAGAGCAAAGGACCTCAAAGGAGCTTACACATCTTACAGAGGGTGCGGGGTTTCTGCAAAGGCCCTGGGGAGCCATGGAGTGTCCAGGGGGAAGCTACCTGCTCCGATCTGTGTCTCAGAAAGCTCACAGCAGCAGAAGTTCCAAGGGGAGAGCTTGCGGGCACCAAGAAGCTATAAACCTTCTCCCAGAGAACCTAAGAGCAGGCCTGGTCTCAAAGAAAGCGAGATGCTTATCCTGGGGCTGATGCCAGGAACAAGTGGGACTGGGGATTTGAGTCCCCCATTAGCCTCGTGACGTCATAAGGATAGAGTGGGAGCCCAAGTGCCTAGACCCAGGTGACAGCAGAACTCACGGTCAAGCTCCTGGGAGGTTGAATCGCCTGTACTTCAGGCTCTTGATTTCCCCCATTTGCAGAATTACTGGCGGTGGGAGGGGGCTGACAAGATGGTCTGCAATGGTTCTTGCAGCCACCGCCACCCCCACCCCCACTCTAGAACCGACTCCCGGGTCCCTTGGAAACACAGGAAGGATGCAGGAGCGTGTTTGCTGTCCTCGTGGCAAAGTCCCCCCACCCCACCCCGTTGCCATGGAAAGGAGCCCTGGCGGGCACCTGGCATCCCGTCCGGATGGCCCAGCCACGCCTCCCTGGGCACTCAGTGCTCCCTAGAATGTAACCCCGGTCACCCAAAGTAACAAGGCCACCGATGCTGAGCACAAGCACAGAAGGCCAGAGAAAACACCACCCAACCTCATCAATCAACTTCCATCCATCACCTCGACTTTACAGGCCGCCTGGGAGCCCACATTATTGAACTCAAGATAATCCACATTTTTCTCCTGTTTCCAGAAGGAGCGGTCTCCGTGGAATTATTTGTTTCCTAACAGACCACATGTTTGCTATGGAGAGCACCGCGGGCCTGGCGCCGTCCGCTTAGAGGAACTGCGCACTGTTACGGTTCACCCCCCGCTCTCAGCCCTGGCTTGGAAGTCCAGGCCTGTCCACTGCGTCTACACCGGGATCCAAGACCAGCAGACGGGCTCTGCACACTTGGCTGGTCCAAGAAAAGCGGCCCCTCCCTACCCATGGGCCTTCCTTACGTCTCCCTCCCTAAATGCATCCTCCTCTTGGCCTCATCAGCAGCTCTGTGGTTCTAGCACCCTCTTCCCGCCTCGTCCACCCCAGCCCTCTTCCTGAAGGAAACTGCTCCTGTCCTCTGAAAGGGTAAATACACTAGAGATGGAGGTGCATTTGTCTGATCAAGTGCCAGACGCTCTGAAAAAACACCTGCTTAGATCTCCACTAACAACCGCTGGGCTCAGGATTTACCCTTCATGCAGCAGGTGGGGAAACTGAGGCTCAGAGAGGTGAAGTCCTGTGTCCAGGCTGGACTTTGCACACACGCCTGCCTTTCTCCAGAACCTGTGGGGAGTTCCTGTTGCGGTTCAGCAGGTCAAGAACCCAACTAGTATCCGTGAGGACGCGGGTTCGATCCCTGGCCTCGCTCAGTGGGTTAAAGTATCTGGCTTTGCCGTGAGCTGCGGTATAGGTTAAAGATGCAGCTCGGATCCCATGTTGCTGTGGCTGTGGCGTAGGCTGGCAGCTATAGTTCCGATTCAGCCCCTAGCCTTGGAACTTCCATATGCCGAGGGTGTGGAAACATTAAAAAAAAAAAGGAAGAAGAAGCTGGGATCCACTCCTGCACCCCACGCTGCCTCAGGAACTGGGGGGCTGGATAATTTGTACAGG
Source organism: Catagonus wagneri (assembly GCA_004024745.2). NCBI lineage: Eukaryota > Metazoa > Chordata > Mammalia > Artiodactyla > Tayassuidae > Catagonus > Catagonus wagneri. The sequence goes on from PVHT021183634.1 coordinate 2,666,908, forward strand.
ATCCCTGGTAAGCGGAGCCTCTATGACTAGACTAACGTGGACCTTGGTGAGCAACTCCTTAGGCTGGATTCAAGTTTCAGCCACTCAGCACCTTTTCAAGGTCAGTAAGGTCATACGCTACCCCTATTTAACCAAAGTGCCTGGGGAAATTCAGGGGAGAGAAGCCACCGTTTAGAAAAGCTGGCAGGTCTGTTCATCCTTCTGCGGTCACACGCCCGGGGTCTGAGAAATAGCAACAGTCTCAAAGCCTTGTTTCTCATTTCTAGAAGGAATTGAAAAATGAGGCAAGGGCCCTGGGAGGACACAGGACTAGCCGGGAGCTGCAGGAGCTGACAAACAACTAGAAAGACGCAGCTACTGAAGATAAGCGGGAGGAACGGGGGTCAGGATCCACATAACCGAGCGCGGCCAGCACTTGAGTGGTTTGCTGCCGAACCCAGGCTTTCCGTGGGACCAGCCTCCAGATCCTGTGTACCGTCGGAACGGTTTGAGATGGTCCCGACAAGCATTTGAGCCGCTTAAGTGTTGCGGGAACTGCTCCTCAGCCCCGTGCTTTCAAGCACAAACGCTTAAGAGAGCTAAACCAGAGCCAAGGTCAGGAGGACCCGCTCCCCACCCCCACCCAGACCTGGCCTGTCGTCCCTCGGATGGAACCCACGTGTCACTGAGCCCCTGATGCTGTCGGCGGGGGGGGGGGTTGAGTAGCCGCCTCACTGGCAGGAGACATTGCTCGCTGTGCTGTATGCTAAGCCTTGTTGTTGTCACTTACGTCCGTGACACCACCTTTGTCATTGTCATCGGTGGCTGGCAGGAATATCCAGAATGAGTTGAGGCTTACTGTCTGTCCCTTTTATTCTTTTGTTCTCTTCTCTCTCTGTTCCGTAATTAAAGATTCCGCTGAACTGCTTTGTGCATTTTGGCAGACACTCTTGGCTTCGTACCTAAAGTTATCCCACTTCTTCCTGGAAAGCCTGGCTTTCCCTCTGACCTTGACTCTGGGGTTCAGGTGTCTACTCTCCTTCCACATGCTCTGAGGAAGAAGTGGTTCATTCCCCTCTTTAAGGGAAATTCTGATGGGCTAGGTCACCCCTGGGGTCCCATTCCCCTGGCCAGTGGTTGGGCTGGGAGTGGGCATCTGCTGCAGTTCTGGCCAGTGGGACATGAAGGAACCCTGCTAGTGTGTCTCCAGAAGAGACATTGAAGAATGAAGTCAGGAGTTCCCGCTGTGGTGCAGGGAGGGGGCTGTTAAGAATCTGACTGCAGCAACTCAGGTCACTGTGGAGGCAAGCGTTCGATGCCTGGCCCAGCACCATGGGCTAAAGGACCTGGTGTCAGAGTTCCTGTCGTGGCTCAGCAGAAACGCATCTGTCTACTATCCATGAGGACACAGGTTCGATCCCTGATCTTGCTCAGTGGGTTAAGGATCCGGCGTTGCCGTGAGCTGTGGTGTAGGTTGCAGACGTGGCTTGGATCCCACATTGCTGTGGCTGTGGCGAAGGCCTGCAGCTGCAGCTGTGATTCAGCCCCTATACTGGAAATTTCCATATAATGCAGGTGAGGCCCTAAAAAAAAAAAGTTCTGGTGTTGCCCCAGCTGCAGCATATGTCACGGTTGCACCTCAGATTCAGTCCCCAGCCAGGGAACTTCCATGTGCCACTGGTGTGGCCACAGAAAAAGAGAATATGAAGTTAGAGGACTCACACTTTCTGACTTGAAGCCTTATTCTAAAGCAACAATTAAGAGAGAGTGGTACAGGCAAAAAGAAAGAGCAATCAACCAATAGAACAGAAAGGAGGGTCCTGGAATAGATCTGCACATCCATGGGCAATTGATTTTTGACAGAGGGGCCGATAGGAAAGGAAGTCTTTGAGCTAATGGTGTTGGAACAACTGGAGACCGGTACCGAAAAAGAATGAACCTGGATCCCAACCTCATGCCACACACAAAAATTAAGTTGAGAGAATTCAAGGGCCAAAATCTAAAAGCTAAACTATAATGGTTCTAGAACAAGAGGCACAAGGAAGAAAGGGCCTGTCTTCCACTCGGTGATGCCCTTGGAACTTTGCAGCCTGAGGTTATGCGGAAGTCAGCCTGAGGAGAAGAAAAGAGCAAAGAGAAGAGAGCTTTGGAGTGCATGCCTTTCTCTGTCACACGCAATGATGCATTTTCCTTTAGAGTTAAGCCAGTTGCCACGCCTTCTCTGTTACTTGCAGCCAAAAGTAACAGAGACGTTCCTGTCCTTTGTCTGCCTCATATGGTGTACACCTCTACCCAGTTATTTCTGCTCACACAGCAAACAAACAAAAAACCAGGTATGGAGTTCCCTGGGGGCTCAGCAGGTTAGGGATCTGGTGTAGTTACTGCTGTGGTGCAGGCGCAGTAGCTAGCCTGGGATCTTCTGTATGCCACATGCACAGCCAGAAAAACAAACAAACAAATCACAATGACAACAACAACAAAAACAGATACGGTGATCTTCATGGGTTAAAGGAATTAGCAAACAGTTTTTCGGTACCAAACTTCTTAGTGTTGCCTTTGAAATCCACCCCCCAGAGCAGGTGCTAAGGTGCCCTCGAGGAAACAGCTGTGATTGTCCACTGCAGAAAATGACCGCTGAGAAAGCGTCCTCCTAAGGACAGATACCACATGTGACTCAGTGTCCTTCATGTCCCCAAGCCCTAGCACACAGGGCACATAGCAGGAGCTCAATAAATAACTGTGGGGTGAATGGAAGGATAGGACAAGAAAAGTCCAATCCCTTTCATTTATCATTTGATAAACTCACAAGCTTAATCAGGTCAGATAAAACACCACTGGAATTCCCTGGTGGCCTAGAAGGTCAGGGATCCAGCGTGGTTACTGCTGTGGTTCTGGTTACTGCTGTGGTGCAGGTTCAATCCCCAGCCCGGGAACTTCCCCATGCTGCAGGTACAGCCAAAAACAAACAGACAAACAAAATAGTATCCTAATTTCTTTAGTAATTCCCCTTAATTTACATTCTCCCGTTATTTGAACCATTTCCACCAGGCGTCTGAAGAACAAGATCAGAATCGTATTGGGGACAGGGGTCATTAAAGTCAGTGATTCTAAATTGGCAGAACATTGTAAACCAACTTATATTTAAATAAAAAAAAATTTTAAAGCCCGTGATTCAGAGTTTCCGTTGACTCAGCAGGTTACAAACCCAACTAGTATCCATGAGGATGTGGGTTCGATCCCTGGCCTTGTTCGGTGGGTTAAGGATCCTCCATTGCTGTGGCTGTGGTGCAGGCCGGCAGCTGCAGCTCTGATTCAACCCCTAGCCTGGGAACTTCCATATGCCGCAGGTGCAACCATAAACAGAAAAAAATTATATAAATAAATATATTTTTTTTAAAGCCAGTGATTCTATAAAGCCACACCTGCCTCCAGATCAGGCCCGCTCTTGTCACAGCCATAGTCCCCCTCCTATCAGGCCTCAGTGCCCACCATCAGGACCACTGCTTCTGTGTTAAGGGACACAGATGAAGAGATTCAGTCCAGAAGCCCCACTGATACAGCACTTGGCTCAGACAAGACAACCCGAACCCTCTCCCATCAGTACATTAGCTTGGACTGTTCAGCAGACCGGCTCTGATCAAGCAGAAGATTCTGAAAGCCTGTCTCCAGGGTAATGGAAGGGAAGCGTGACAGCCAAGAAAAGAATCACTGCAGAGCATTTAAAGATGCCAGGTCAAGAGGAGCAGGGCCGTGGGAACGTAAGATGGAACAGCCACTGTGAAACAGTTGGGCAGTTCCTCAAAAGGTTAAAACACAGAATTACCCTAGGGTCCAGCAATTCCGCTCCTAGGTCTATACCCTGAAGAACAGAAAACAGGTGTTCAAATAAAAACTTGCATACCAACGTTCACAGCAGCATTATTCATACTAGCCAAAAGGTGGAAACAACCCACATGTCCCATCACAAAGGGATAAACAAAATATGACCTACCCATACAATGGCTTATTACTCAACAATAAGAAGGACTGGAGTACTGTCATTTGCTGCGTAAAGGTTGAACCTCGAAAACACTGTGAAAGAAGCCAGACACAAAAGGCCACGTGTTGAATGATTCCATTTATAGGGAAGCACATCCATGGACTCTGGAAATTTCCAGAATGTAAAACAGACAAATCTATGGAGACAGAAAACCGATCAGTAGTTGCCCAGGGCTAGGGGTGGGGACTGAGGGGAATGACTGCTGCTCTGCGGGCGTGGGGTTTCCTTTTGGGGTAATGAAAACGTTCTGGAACTTGTCGCACAGGGTTGTGAATGTACCAGTTGTCACTGAACTGTGTGGTTTAAAGTAATTAAAATAGTCGGAGTTCCTATTGTGGCTCAGCAGGTTAAGAATCCGATGTGGTGACCATGAGGATTCAGGTTCGATCCCTGGCCTTATTCAGTTGGTTACAGATCTGGCATTGCCACAAGCTGTGGCATAGGTCACAGATGCAACTCGGACCTGGCGTTGCTGTGGCTGTGGTGTAGGCCTGCAGCTGCAGCTCCGATTTGACCCCTAGCCTGGGAACTTCCATATGTCGCAGGTGTGGCTATTAAAAAAAAAAAATTGGAGTTGCCTTCGTGGCTCAGTGGTTAACGAATCCGACCAGAACCATGAGGTTGCGGGCTCAATCCCTGGCCTTGCTCAGTGGGTTAAGGATCTGGCGTTGCCATGAACTGTGGTGTAGGTTGCAGACGCGGCTCGGATCCCGCGTTGCTGTGGCTGTGGCGTAGGCCAGCGGCTACAGCTCTGATTAGACCCATAGCCTGGGAACGTCTATATGCCGCGGGTGCGGCCCTAGATAAAAAGGCAAAAAGACAAAAAAGAAAAAAAAAGAAAGAAAAAAAATTAAAATGGGAGTTCCCTGGTGGCCTATCAGTTAGGGATCCAGCGTTGTTGCTGCTGTGGCTCAGGTCACTTCTGTGACACAGGTTCGAGCCCTGGTCTGGGAACTTCTGCATGCTGTGGGCGTGGCCAAATAAATAATAATTAAAATGGTGACTTTTATGTTATGTGTACTTCGTTACAATAAAAAGCCCTTTTTAAAGGAAAGGCATGGCTGCCTGAGGAGCGTGGGTGTGGAAGCAGAGTAAGGTGTTCCCCACGGCCAGGGGGCCTGGCGAAGCAGCTGGGGCCTCCCTCTGCCTCCGAGTGAAGCTGAGCTCTGCCCCTGCAGTGAGGGTGGTGCATCCTCCCGCCACCCTGGACCACGGCCCCCTCGTCTCCTTTAACTTCCTGCCAACCACTTCGCCTCAGGAACTCTCCCCAGAGGGATCCACGGGGTCACAGAAATGATATCCATTGGGGAAAACAGATCCATCCCAGCAACTGAGCTGTGACAGCTGACCTTTGACTAAAGCAAAGAATTGCAAAAAAAAAAAAAAAAATCAGATTAAAGATGCTTAAATTAATGGTGCCTGGAGCTGCTTCCCCAGAAACACCGTTTGGAAAATCTGAAGGAGAGAAATGATGCTCGCCAGCCCAGACATCAGGCCGTGACCTTCTTAGCGTGAAAAGGAGCTGCTTGCCAAGTGCCAAGATTTATGGGTGGACTCCACTGCAAAAGGAGATCTGATTACCTCTCATCTGACATTTAGTAGAAACAGGCCTACTTCACAGGAACAAAAGCCTCAGAACAAAGTGGTTAGTGGCTGCTACACAAATGTACAATATATACCCTGCGGTGTACATTTGAGTTTTGGCCACCCACAATATGAAAATACAGTTACTTGATTTCCTCTCCTCCCTTGCAGCTGAAGCCTGGTATCATGGGCTCTGCCCATCAGACACACTCATGCTGGCCTTTGGGTCCAGAGCCAGACACAAAGAAGCTGGTGGCCCCTCGGTGGCAGTGGCAGCAAGATCGAGTTCCTGGCCTGGGAGAGGCAGCGGTACTAGCACAGCCTCTAGTCATCAGACAGAGCTGCAATGGCGTTAGGGGCTTGTTTCCACCTGGTTAGCACTGAGCATGATTTGCTAGCTCACGTGTGAGCACCCAGTTTCACTGCTGAAGTCAGCAAATCTTGCTTCTCTTACCTACAATTAAGAACATTGCACCACTCCTTCGGGTAATGGACTCCAACAGATTTCCCTCAACCAAAGAGGGTCACGTGACCCAGAGTGAACTAATCTTCTTCTCCTCTCTCCAGCCCCAGTGATTGGTCTAGAAGATGGGCATGTGACCCAAGTGGAGCCAATCAACATACTTCCTTGGGATTGGTCTGGAAAATGGGCATGTGACCCAAGTAGAGCCAGTCAACATACTTCCCTGGAATTGGTCTAGAGATGGGCATGTGACCCAAGTGGAACCAATCAACATACTTCCCTGGGATGTTTCTACTGGGGAAGAATCTCTTTTGCTTCTGGGGTGATGTGACTCAAAGGCTGAGTGAGGGGGATGCTGGCAGCCATGTTCCCTGCCCCCTGGGGGGAGACCATCTGCAGTAGGAGAGAAAGAAGCCAGCAGAGACTAGAAGCAGAGGGAGGACGAGAGAGATGCCTGACCTCCTTTGAGTCCCTGCTCCCCCTCTACTTTCTGTGGTGTGATCGTATGAATTGATAAGTTCCCTTTTCTTGCTTAGACTTGTTTGGGTTGGATTTCCGCCAAAAGGCTAAAATATTGAAGGTGGAGAAGTGTTGGTTTATTCAGGAGATGGCCTCATGGGCCTGTCCTTCTCTCGAGATGGCAGCTAACAATTAAAAGGAGCAAAACCCTTGAGCACTGAAACACCATCGGCAGAGCAGGCCAGTGTTAGTCAGTCAGCAAACACTTACCGAGCATCTTCCTAATTTTAGTTCCTGGCCTAAGGTCTTCCACTGCATGTGAAACGATCTGGCATCCAGCAAGCACTCAATAAGTGCTGGCTACAGCAAACTCTTGTTATCTTTGGTTGTAGTTTCTTCTTCCCATTTCCAACTCAGGGGATTCAGGGGGAGGGGCAGGAGGGAGTGGGTTCAGGATCTGGGATGGGTCATTTTCCCCTCTTTTCCCCACCATCTCTAATTAAAGCCCCACCCCAAGTGGTTCCTCCTAGTTACGTGAAATTCACAAAGGGAAAAATATATTTTTTGATGTAACCAGACAACTGTGCTCTGAGGGAGTTGACGACCTGCTCTTGGAGGAAGCGATCCACTTAAAATACAGTACTTTCAAAATTAAGTAGTTCCCTGAATTCCAACGTGTAACCTTCTTGCCAAGTCTCCCCTGCTGGCGCAGGGAGCACAGTTCTGTGCCTTCTGGGCCTGGAAAGAAAGAAAACATCCCCCAAGCTCCTGTAGGGTGTCCCCAAATTAATCCATGGAATGACAGCTTGACCTTCAGGCCCAAATTGGCAGGATTTCGGAGCCCAAAGAAACACAAGTGCGACTCAAAGGCATCAAAGAGTCAAGTCAGTCTTTATTGAGGACCCTTGGAGTACTGGCAGAGGGGGAATTCTATCTCATGATATCTTGCTCCACTCCCTAAAAGTCCCCTTTCGACACATCTCTCCCGAAGCTCTCTCATCCTCCTGGCTGTGCCTCTAAATTTCTCCTCTCCACTCTCTTCCAAATCAATTCTTTTCTCCTTAAGAGCATGAGCTTTTTTTTTTAGAAATGCAACTTAGTTTAGCCCCTCTAGACTTTTCCCAGTTTCTCTACCTATTACCCCTTATCGACCCACAAAGTTTTAAAGAAAACAACAAAATGTTCATTAGGAGGTCAGTGGACACCCAGACTCCATCAAGCTTCTGACCTCAAAAATGTCATGAGAAAAACACAATGGAAAATAAGGGCTAAGCATTATGTGTGTTTGGATATACAGAGGTGACGCCTAAAGCTCAGCTGTCAACCATGAACTTCCCCTTAAGAAGCAAGGGGACTGTGGAGATTCAAACCCACATGTGTCTGCCTTCCAAGATGGTGCAATGAGCAACACCAATGCAGCCGTGAGAACTCAGCCTTTTGGTGACCAAGCCACCATGTCCTTCAGCAGTGTCATTTTTGACCCGAACTTGACCAACTCCTACATGTGGTGACTCCGCATCTCTTAGTAATTGATAGAACTAGCAAGGATACAGAATAACTGAACAACACCATCAACCACCTATATCTAATTGACATTTATAGACCCCTCCAGCCAGCAATATCAAAATACATAGTTTTTTTTATTGCAAGTGGGACAGTCACCAAGATGTATCAGTTCTCTAGAACATACTTTGCATATTTTAAGGTTTTTTATGGATTTTTAACCATAGCCTAGAAATCAGTAAGAAAATTGAAAGGACAATGTATCAAAATATTTGAGGTGCAGGTAAAGCAGTGCTTAAGGGAAAGTTCATAGCATTAAATGTTTGTATTAGTACAAAAAGGTCTCAGATCCTCAAATCAGTAATTTAGGTTTCCATTGTAAGAAACTAGAAAAAGAGACAAATCCAAAGCATAAGGAAGAAAACAAAGACAAGAGCTAAAATCAATGCAGTTGAAATAAAAAAAATGATAGAAAAAAATCAGGGCAACCAAAACTGGTTCTTTGAAAATATCAATACAATTAATAAACTTCCAGCAAGGCTGACAGAGCAAAAAAAAAAAAAAAAGGGAAAAATTTATCAATATGAAGAATGAAAGAAGAGCTATCACTACAGGCACACAGATATTAAAAGAATAACCAATAGAACAATTCCGTGCACATAAATCCCAATAATTTAGATGAAATGGACAAATTCCTCAAAAACAACAAAGTACCAAAACTCAACCAAGATGAAATAACCTGACTCATTCTGTAATTAATAAAGAAATTAAATTTATAGTTTAAAAACCTTCCAAAAAGGGAAGGTTCCTTCTTGCCCAGATAACTTCCTGGTAAATTATACCAAATATTTAAAGCAAGGGGGAAAGTCTACCCAGTGAAAGAGAAGGGAACAGTCCGTGACTTATTTTGACACCACCATTACCCTGATACGAGAACCAGATAAAGACATACAGTCGAAGAAAACCACAGACCAATAGTTCTCAGGAACGCTGATGCAAAAATTCTCCACAAATATCAGCAAACCAAAGTCAGAAATATATAAAAATAGGAGTTCCCATCGTTGCTCAGTGGTTAGCAAACCCTGAGGATGCGGGTTCGATCCCTGGCTTTGCTTGTGGGTTAAGGATCCAGGGTTGCCATGAGCTGTGATGTAGATCAAAGATGCGGCTCGGATCCCACGTGGCTGTGGCTGTGGCTGTGGTGTAAGCCAGCCGCTACACTTCCGATTGGATTCCTAGCCTGGGAACCTCTATATGCCATGGGTGTGGCCCTAAAAGACAAAAAGGCAAAAAAAAAAAAAAAGAATACACCAAGACCAAGTTGGGTCCATCCCAGGAATGTAAGAATAATTTAATGTTCAAAAGCAATCAGTGTAACCCACTCTATGGAGAAGCTAAAGGAGAAAAACAACATGATCCTAGCAATCAATTCAGGGAAAGAATTTGACAAAATTCAATATCCATTCTTGAAAAAACTCTCAGCCATAGGAATAGAAAGGAATTGACTCACCCCGATAAATGGCCTCTACCAAAAAAAAACCAAAAAACAAAACCCTACAGCTAACATCAGACCCACTGCTGAGGGACTGAGTACCCCACCCCTAAGTCTGGGAGCAAGGAAACAGTGTCCAGGCTCATCATTCCTTTTCAGCGTCGTGTTGGGAGTCCTCGTGAGCATGGCAAGGCAAGAAAAATTTGAGGCAGAGCGGGTGGCCACAGATTGGCGAGAAAGAAATGAGTGTCCTTTTCAGGTGACGTAACCGTCAAAATAGAAAATACCAATGAATTTACCCTCCCTCAAAAAAATCCCAGAACTCATAAGTGAGTTTACCAAGGAGGCAGGGTCAAGACCCACACACAAAAATTCATCTCATTTCTATATACTAGTAACGAACACTTGGAAATAAAAAAAAAAATGAATGCTGTTTTGTAATAGCGCCCTTCAAATAGGAGTTGTATAAATCTAACCAAACATCTATAGGATCTGTATGCTCAAAACTACAAAGTGTTAATGACAGGAGGCAAAGAAATCCTAAAGGGATGAAAAAACATACTATGTTTAGGGATTGGAAGACAATATAGTAAAAGATGTCAGTTCCCCACTGATTTATCTACAGAATGAATGTGATTCCAATACAAATCCCAGCAGGCTCTAAGATAGAGACGAAATGATTCTAAAATTTATACTGAAAGACACAGAAACTAGAATAGCCAAAATTATTTTGGAAAAGAAGACTAAAGTGGGAGGGTTCATGATACTCAATTTTAGTATTTACTATACAGCAGAGGCTATCTATCAGGTCAGTGTGGTAACGGTGAAGGAACAGCTCCATAGATCAATGGAACAGAATAGAAAGTCCAGATAAAGACACACGTAATTATGGCCAGTTGATTTTTGACAAAGGTGCAAAGGCAGTTCAATGGAGAAAAGATAATCATTTCAGCAAACAATCCCGGAACAGCTGAATGTGCAAAAACCCAAAAATGCCAAAATACCTGGACCTAAACTTCACACTCTAAAGAGTTCCCACTGTGGCACAGTTGGTTAAGGATCCATCGTTGCTGCAGCTGTTTTGTAGGTTGAAGCTGCAGCTCGGATTCAATCCCTGGTCTGGGAACTTCCATGTGTTGCAGATATGGACAAAAACAATTAATTAATTTAAAAATTAAACTTCACACTTCACCCAAAAATTAACTCAAATAGCTCATAGATCTAAATATAAAAAACATAAAACTATGCGATGTTTAGGAAAACAACAGAAGATAAGATATTCATGATCTGGAGCTAGGCAATGAGTTCTTAGATATACCACCAAAAGTACACTCCAGAAAAGAAAAACTAATGAACTAGATTTCATCAAAATCAAAAAATTTCATTCTGAGGGAAACTGTTAAAGGAATGAAAAGACGAGCTACGGACTGTGAGAAAATATCAGCAAATTACCCACAAGACAAAGGACTTGTATCCAGACTGTAAAAAGAACTCTCAAATAATCCCAAGAGGACATCAGGCAGGTGAGTGTTCAGTATGTTCAATATCATGAGTTATCAAGGAAATGCACATTAAAGCCATTGTGAAATGCACTATGCACCTAGTAAAACAGCAAGATTTAAAAAAAAAAAAAATGCTAACAATACTAAGTGCTGGTGAGGATATGGAGGGACTGGAACTCCCGTGCATTGCAGGTGGAAAAGTAAAATCGTGCAGCCACTACGGAAAACAGTTCGGCATTTTTTGTAAAGTTAAACCTCCACTTGCCAGAGGACCCAACTGTCCCACTTTTTAGGTATTTACTCTAAAGAAATGAAAATGTATGTTTATACAAAAACTTAATAAATGAATATGAATATATGAACGCTTGCAGCAGTTCACTGAACAATGGAAATGACCCAAATATCCGTAAACAGGTGAATGGAAAAAGGAGCCCCACGGTACAGCTATACTGTTTTGCAACAAAGAGAGTGAATCATTGAAACAAGCAACAATTTGTGTGGATCTCAAACACATTCAGCTGAGAGAACGAAGGAAGCTTCAGAAAGTTACACACTGCGTATCGGTTTACCCTCTCCGGAACCTTCTGGGTGAAATCTGAAACCGGCCTCCCTACAAGCAGGACCAGAGAGACTAAAGAAAGAGGTAGGTCACTCCGGTTTGGTAGGTGGCAGGATTTTCTTACATTTTTTTTTATTACAGTATTGTTGATTTACAATGTTGTGTCAATTTCTGCTGTATAGCCAAGTGACCCAGTCATGCATACATACACATTATTTTCTCATATTATCTTCCATCGTGTTCCATCACAAGAGATTGTATATAGTTCCCCATGCTACACAGCAGGGCCCCATTGCTTATCCATTCCAAGTGTCATAGCTTGCCATCTACTAACCCCAAACTCCCCGTCCATCCCACACCCTCCCCCTCCCCCTTTGGCAACCACAAGTCTGTTCTCCATGTCTGTGAGTCTGTTTGTATTTTGTAGATGGGGTCATTTGTGCCATATTTTAGGTTCCACATACAAGTGATATCATATGCTATTTGTCTTTCTCTTTCTGACTTATTTCACTTAGTATGAGACTCTCTAGTTGGCAGAATTTCTAGGTGGCAGATTTAATAAGTAGGGGAGCTGACTTACAAGGCTCATCTTGGGCAGCCACAAGATGAGCAGATCTCTTGGAGTTCCCTTCGTGGCTCAGTGGTTAACGAATCCAACTAAGAACCATGAGGTTGTGGGTTCGATCCCTGGCCTTGCTCAGTGGGTTAAGGATCCGGCGTTGCCGTGAGCTGTGGTGTAGGTTGCAGACACGGCTCGGATCCCGCGTTGCTGTGGCTGTGGCGAAGGCTGGCAGCTACAGCTCCTGTTAGACCCCTAGCCTGGGAACCTCCATATGCTACAGGTACGGCTCCACATAAAGGCAAAAAGACAAAAAAAAAAAAAAAAGATGAGCAGATCTCTGCACCCACAGCCAGAAGCTTAAAGTTTCTTTATTTTTATTTATTTATTTATGTATTTTTTTTTGGCTGTACCCATGGCATGTGGAAGTTCCCTGGCCAGGGATCAAACCCATACCACAACAGTGACCCAAGCCATTGCAATGAAACTATCAGATCCTTAACCCACTGCCCCACCAGGGAACTCCAAGCTTAAAGTTTTCACTTTTGTTTTTGTTTTTTTCTTTTTGCTTTTTAGGGCCATGCCTGCAGCATGTGGAGGTTCCCAGGCTAGGGGTCAAATCGGAGCTGTAGCCGCCAGCCTGCACCACAGCCACAGCAACGCCAGATCCTTAACCCACTGAGTGAGGCCAGGGATCAAACCCACGTCCTCCTGGATGCTAGTGAGATTAGTTTCCACTGAGCCACAATGGGAACTCCCAGAATAATGGGTATTTTCTATATGTAAATTTGCTGTGGTTCTTTCCTGGTGAGTTTCACACTGACCCCAGGAGGCAGCTCCTGGAAGCCACTTGAAGGATCTACCCTTAATCAAACCCACTGTGGAATAGAACTCCCCTCCCTCACAGGGATTTCTGTGGGCTTGGGGACCCCTGTTTTAAAGATTAGGGAATACATAATGGGGACCTGCTGTACAGCACCGGGAACTCTACCTGCTATTCTTCTTCTTTTTTTTTTTTTGCCTTTTGTCCTTTTAGGGCCGCACTTGCGGCATGTGGAGGTTCCCAGGCTAGGGTTCCAATCGGAGCTGTAGCCGCCGGCCGACGCCACAGACACAGCAACACCAGGTCCGAACCACATCTGTGACCTACACCACGGCTCACAGCAATGCTGGATCCTTAACCCACTGAGGCAGGCCAGGGATTGAACCCACAACCTCATGGCTCCTAGTCGGACCTGTTTCCTCTGCGCCACGACGGGAGCTCCTCTACCTGCTATTCTATGATCATCTTTATGGGAAAGAATCTGAAAAAGAAGGGATGTGCGTCCATGTATAACTGAGACGTTTGCTGTACAGCAGAAATTAGCTCAACACTGTAAATCTATCACACCTCAACAAAACTTTAAAAAAAATATATTAGGGGGAACACATAAAAAGAAGCATGTGGAGTTCCCTGGTGGCCTAGCGATTAAGGATCTGGCATGGTCCTTAACCGCTAGGCATTGGTGGCTGCTTTTGTGCAGGTTCAGTCCCTGGCCCTGGGAACTTCTACATGCCATGGGTGTGGACCAAAAAAAAGGAAAGAAACATGCTACAGTATGGATGAACCTCAAAAACATGCTAAGTGAAAAATAATAATAATAATAAAAAAATAAAAGGAGTTCCCATCGTGGCTCAGTGGTTAACAAATCCGACTAGGAACCATGAGGTTGCGGGTTCGATTCCTGGCCTTGCTCAGTGGGTTAAGGATCTGGCGTTGCCGTGAGCTGTGGTGTAGGTCGCAGATGCGGCTCGGATCCCGCGTTGCTGTGGCTGTGGCGTAGGCCGGCGGCTACAGCTCCTGTTAGACCCCTAGCCTGGGAACCTCCGTATGCTGCGGGTGCAACCCTAGATAAGGCAAAAAGACAATAAATAAATAAATAAATAAATGAAATAATTAAAAAAAAAAAATAAAAACATGCTAAGTGGAAGAAGCCAGACACAAAAAGACAAATATGGCATGATTCCATTTACATGACACGTCCAGAAGAGGCAAATCTATAGACAGAAAGCAGACTAATGGCTGCCAGGGACTGCGGACAGGGGACAGTGGGAGTGATGGCTTAACTGGAACAAGGCTTCCTCTCAGGGTGATGGATGTGTCTTGGAACTAGACAGAGGTGATGGTTGCACAATGTCCTGAATGTACTAAGTGCCACTGAATTGTACACATCAAAATGGGTCATGGTCAACTTCATGCTACTTTTTTTTTTTGTTTAAAAACTCAAGGAGTTCCCTGATGATCTAGTGGTTAGGATTTGGTGCTTTCACGGCTGTGGCCCGCATTCAGCCCCTGGTCTGGGAACTGAAATCCCCATTAAGCTGCGGCACAAAAAGGCAAAAAAAAAGGGAACAACTTTGCTGCCTAATGTCTAACTCAAGGGATCAGAGTTTACACTCAGATAATTACTGCTGACGTGTAGTCAGTAATATACAGTATCAGAAGGTAATGCTCAAACTTCATAGGAAAAAAGATCTTTTTTCCTGTGTTTTTGGTATGGATCTGTTAAATATGTGAAGCCCATTCCATTGATATAATTTAGTTTGGTCTTTCTCATGGCACCACGGTGTTAAATATATTCCTTTTTCAATTGTGGAACACACACACAGTACACATACACACACACACACAATACACATATACACACGCACACAATACACATATACACATGCACACAATACACATATACACACACACGCATAAAGATTAGGAACAGAAGGTCTCAGTCACCAGCCTGTGCTTCCGCTGGATTTGAACCTCATCTGGTTGACATGAGGCCAGGGCGTGGCTATGGTGACATCCTGCCTGTGGTGGATGGCGGGGACAGCCACTCGAAGTGGCTGTGTGTCCTCCTGGCTGGCGCTCCCTGGAGAAGCTCCTTCCACTTGTAACAACGAAATGGAGACACATTACAAGTCATTTCACTTCACTTTATGGGAAGTCCCCGCCCTGCCCTCCCCGTCTTCTAGCCTCTCAGCGTTCCTCTGGCCTGGATGCAGCTCAGCCCACTTTGTGCTGGATATCGGATCTGGGGATTTTCCAAGAATCGATTCTGGAAACAGAGACTGTCAAGCAACAGCGCTGTGTTTGATGCAAATTCAACACAGGCCCTGGGACCAGCTTCCCTCCTGGTTCTGGGACAGTGGGGAACAGGGAGCAGCAAGGTCAAGGTCAGGTCTAAACCCCTCCTTAGATGCCTTGGCACTTTTGCCTGTGAGGCAGAGACCATGAGCACCTGGGCCCCACCTGAGCCAAGGGCCTTTCTCCCCCTTGTTTGCATGGTGTCCTTTTTGCATCTCAAGGATTCCAGGATGCTCCAGAGGCGGTTACCTGGGCAGGTGAGGGGCACCTGTAGGCAAGGCAGATGCCATGTCAGCAAGAGGGAGTCTCCCTCCGCTACTTATTGGCTCAGCATAGGCTGCCGACTCAAGGTATTTTCCTCTTAGACTCGGTCCCGGATCTAGATCTGGATGCAGTTTCTCCAGTGGCGGGAGCGATGAGAAACAGAAACTGAGAGCCCTATTGCTGGACCACAACTGGATCAAATGAAAAGGCAGCAACTTTGGGGCAGGAAGAACTGGATAATAATGCTAATGGCTTCCATATTTTCCCTTTTTTTTCTTTTTTGGCCGCCCCACCACATATGGAGTTCTTAGGCCAAGGATCAAATCCGAGTCACAGTTGTGACCTAAGCCACAGCTTTGGCAACGCTGGATCCTAAACCCACTGTGCCGGTCTGGGGAATCGAACCTGCGTCCCAGCACCGCCAAGACACCCCCGAGCTCATTGTGCACACAGCAGGAACGCCACAGCTTCCATTTCAAAAGGCCTTCAGATCCATCACTATTGATTCTCACCGATGACCCTGTGAGAAATGAGCTTCTGGCTGCTATCATCCCCATCTGACAGATGAGGAAACGGAGCCTCAGCAAGGTTCAGATTCAGTTTTAGTTCAGATCCCACATTTGGTAGGGGTGCACGCAGGACTGGAACCCGGGGGACAAACGTAGCTCCTCCGGGCTGGGGAGATGGGAAACTCTGGCCAAAGAGGGAACTGCTTCCCCACCCCTGGCCTCCTCTGCAGGGTTTAATTTACAGCCAGACGGTACAGCAAGTGGGGTGGCTTGGAGATGCCTTACCACCAGCCAGAAATGCTGAAGGGCGGGCTTTCCTAGGCCCCACCCCGCCCCTGGAATTCCAGGCCTCCCCAGGCCACACGATGGCCCATCCAGTCCCAAGGGGAAGAAAGCCTTCTCTTGCCCTGTCCCCAGACCGGCCCGGAGGGCGAGGGGGCCAGGGAGTGGCTGGCCCGCTGCCCCCGCCGCCACCGCCGCCTTGGCTTCCCGGACAGTCCAGGACAAGGAGCGGCCGGAAGCCAGCCAGGGACACCCAGCCGGGGGCCAGTGGCTTCAGGAAGCCGAGGAGGGTCAGACTTGTCTTTGCGTCAGGAAAGTGACATTTCTTCACATGAAGACTTAGCCCATGGCCTGGTGGAAAATTCCAGACTCTGGGAAGTTCTGGTTCCAGGAACCTCGACAGAGAGGACATCGGCCCAAAGTGGCAGATCACGGCGGTAGTTATGGCTTTGTATCCAGTGAGGCCTGGCCTCAAATCCCTGCTCTTCCACGCATTCGCTGTGTGACTCCAGGAAAGTCACTGAACCTCTCTGGGACTTGGTCGCATCATCTGAAAATGGGGCTGAGGACCGCAGCCACCTCCCTGGGTACAGGAGGACAGCACACAGGTGCCGTGGTGGCAGAGTCAAGGGGGAGAGGGGCTGGGAGCTCAGCCCCAGCCAAGCGCTCCCTGCTTCCTGTCACACGAGGCTGAGGAGAGCACTCTGCAAGGTGAGTCCCATGATCAGCCCCATTTAACAGCTACGGGCCTGCCCGGGAGGCACCCTGGGACTCTGCCCGGCTGGCCACCTCCATTCCTGCAGCCTGGAGGCCCTCCCACCTGCTCCCACACCTGATTGGCTCCCCCCGGGCAGGAAGCGCTCTGAGGCTTGGGCGCTGCTGGGGACCAGTAGCAGCTAGCTGGTTGCCAGTAGGACCTTCCTTGCTGGGCCCAGCACAGCCCCCCCACCTTTTGTCTCCCCCCAGCCT